>OX393552.1:46268998-47521762 GCA_947650365.1 Chamaelirium japonicum | reverse complement strand
CGGGCCACTATAGGCCGCCAATGTCTATAAATGCCCACCCCCAGGCTCTAGAGAAAAGGTTCGAAACCCTTTTCCCTTCCACTTTGGTATACAAAAGCTCGCCGTTGTGCACCTGAGACTGACTTGAGCGTCGGAGGGTCTGCGCTCCTAAGGGAGCCAGCCGTTCTCACGCTTTTTCTTTGTTTTGCAGGCGGCCCGCACGGACCAGCGAAAAATTCCCCCGAACAGTATCCATTCTAATTCATTCGTACGATCCATTCTAATTCATTCCTACAATCCATTCTAATTCATTCGCTCGAATGTATCCATTCTAATTCATTCGTACAATCCATTCTAATCCATTCGTACGATCCATTCTAATCCATTCGTACGATCCATTCTAATTCATTCGTATGATCCATTCTAATTCATTCGTACGATCTAATTCATTCGAATGGATTAGAATGGATCGTACAAATAAATTAGAATTGATCGTACGAATGAATTAGAATAGATCGTACGAATGAATTAGAATTGATACATTCGTATGAATGAATTAGAATGGATCGTGCGAATGAATTAGAATGGAACATACAAATGAATTAGAATGGATCATACAAATGAATTAGAATGGATCGAACGAATGAATTAGAATAGATACATTCGAGCAAATGAATTAGAATGGATCATAGGAATGAATAAAAATGGATCGTACAATCCATTCTAATTCATTCGTATGATCTATTCTAATTCATTCGCACGATCCATTCTAATTCATTCGCACGAATATATCCATTCTAATTCATTCGTACGATCCATTCTAATTCATTCGTACTATCCATTCTAATTCATTCATACGATCCATTCTAATTCATTCATATGATATATTCTAATTCATTCGTACGATCCATTCGAATGAATTAGAATGGATCATACGAATGGATTAGAATGGATCGTACGAATGAATTAGAATGGATCGTACGAATGGATTAGAATGGATCGTACGAATGAATTAGAATGGATCGTACGAACGAATTAGAATGGATCGTACAAATGAATTAGAATGGATCGTACGAATGAATTAGAATGGATCGTACGAATGGATTAGAACACAATGTACGAATGGATTAGAATGGATCGTGCGAATGAATTAGAATGGATCATAGGAATGAATTAGATTGGATCATACGAATGAATTAGAATGGTTATATTCGTGCGAATGAATTAGAATGGATCGTACGAATGGATTAGAATGGATCGTACGAATGGATTAGAATGGATCGTGGATCGTACGAATGAATTAAAATGGATCGTGCTAATTCATTCGTTCGATCCATTCTAATTCATTCGCACGATCCATTCTAATTCATACGAATGAATGTAACCATTCTAATTCATTCGTACGATCCATTCTAATTCATTCCTACGATCCATTCTAATTCATTCGCATGAATGTATCCATTCTAATTCATTTGCACGATCCATTCTAATTCATTCCTATGATCCATTCTAATTCGTTCGTACGATCCATTCTAATTCGTTCGTACGATCCATTCTAATTCATTCGTACGATCCATTCTAATTCCTACGATCCATTCTAATTCATTCGCACAAATGTATCCATTCTAATTCATTTGCACGATCCATTCTAATTCATTCCTATGATCCATTCTAATTCATTCGTACGATCCATTCTAATTCATTCGCTCGAATGTATCTATTCTACTTCATTCGTACGATCTATTCTAATTCATTCGTACGATCCATTCTAATTCATTCCTATGACCCATTCTAATTCATTCGTACGATCCATTCTAATTCATTCGCTCGAATGTATCCATTCTAATTCATTCGTACGATCCATTCTAATTCGTTCATACGATCCATTCTAATTCATTCGCACGATCCATTCTAATTCATTTGTACGATCCATTCTAATTCATTCGTATAATCCATTCAAATTCATTCGTACGATGCAATCTAATTCATTCGAATGAATATATCCATTCTAATTCATTCGTACGATCCTTTCTAATTCATTCGCACGATCCATTCTAACTCTTTCATATGATCCATTCTAATTCATTCGTACGATCCATTCTAATTCATTCGCACGAATATATCCATTCGTGCGAATGTATCCATTCTAATTCTAATTCGTTCGTATGATCCATTCTTATTTATTCATACGATCCATTCTAATTCATTCGCACGATCCATTCTAATTCATTCGCACAATCCATTCTAATTCATTCTAATTCATTTGTACAAATGAATTAGAATGGATAATTAGAATGGACCGTGGGAATGAATTAGAATGGATACATTCTTGCGAATAAATTAGAATGGATCGTATATTCATGCAAATAAATTAGAATGGATCATACGAATGAATTAGAATGGATCGTGCGAATGAATTAGAATGGATCGTACGAATGAATTAGAATGGATTGTGCGAATGAATTAGAATGGATCGTATGAATAAATTAGAATGGATCATACGAATGAATTAGAATGGATCGTACGAATGAATTAGAATGAATCATACGAATGCATTAGAATGGATCGTACGAATGAATTAGAATGGATCGTACGAATGAATTAGAATAGATCGTACGAATGAATTAGAATGGATCGAACGAATGAATTAGAATGGATCGTACGAATGAATTAGAATGGATTGTGCGAATGAATTAGAATGGATCGTATGAATAAATTAGAATGGATCATACGAATGAATTAGAATGGATCGTACGAATGAATTAGAATGAATCATACGAATGCACTAGAATGGATCGTACGAATGAATTAGAATGAATCGTACGATCCATTCTTATTCATTCGTCCGATCTATTCAAATTCATTCGCACGAATGTATCCATTCTAATTCATTCGTACAATCCATTCTAATTCATTCGCACGATCCATTCTAATTCATTCGTATGATTCATTCTAATTCATTCCTACGATCTATTCTAATTCATTCGCTCGAATGTATTCATTCTAGTTCATTCGTACGCTCCATTCTAATTCATTCGTACGCTCCATTCTTATTCATCGCACAAATGTATCCATTCTAATTTATTCATACAATCCATTCAAATTCAATCGTATGATCCATTCTAATTCATTCGCACAAATGTACCCATTTTAATTCATTCGTACGATCAATTCTAATCTATTCATACGATCCATTCTAATTCATTCGCACGATCCATTCTAATTCATTCGTACGATCCATTCTAATTCATTCGCATGAATATATCTATTCTAATTCATTCGTATGATCCATTCTAATTTATTCGCACGATCTATTCTAATTCATTCGTACGATCCATTCTAATTCATTCGCACGAATGTATCATACGAATGAATTAGAATGGATCATGCGAATGAATTAAAATGGATCGTACGAATGAATTAGAATGGATCGTACAAATGAATTAGAAAGGTTACATTTGTGAGAATGAATTAAAATGGATCGTACGAATGAATTAGAATGGATCGTACGAATAAATTAGAATGGATACATTTGTGCGATGAATAAGAATGGAGCGTATGAATGAATTAGAATAGTGCGTACAAATCAACTAGAATGGACACATTCGTGCGAATGAATTAGAATGGATCATATGAATGAATTAGAATGGATCGTGCGAATGAATTAGAAAGGATCGTACGAATGAATTAGAATGAATCGTGCGAATGAATTAGAATAGATCGTGCGAATGAATTAGAATGGATCGTGAGAATGAATTAGAATGAATCGTATGAATGCATTAGAATGGATCGTACGCATGAATTAGAATGAATCGTACGAACGAATTAGAATGGATCGTACGAATGAATTAGAATGGATACATTCGAGCAAATGAATTTGAATGGATCGTACGAATGAATTAGAATGGATCGTACGAATGAAGTAGAATGGATCGTACGAATGAATTAGATCGTACGAATGAATTAAAATGGATACATTCATACGACTGAAATAGAATAGACCGTGCGAATTAATTAGAATGGATCTTATGAATGAATTTGAATGGATACATTTGTGCGAATGAATCTGAATGAATTGTATGAGTGAATTACAATGGATCGTACGAATGAATTAGAATGGATCGTACGAATGAATTAGAATAGCTCATACGAATGAATTAGAATGAATCGTCTGAATGAACTAGAATGGTTACATTCGTGCGAATGAATTAGAATAGATCGTACGAATGAATTAGAATGGATTGTACGAATAAATTAGAATGGATTGTACGAATGAATTAGAATGGATCGTATGAATGAATAAGAATGGATCATACGAATGAATTAGAATTGATCGTGCGAATGAATTAGAATGAATCGTATGAATGCATTAGAATGGATCGTATGAATGATTTAGAATTAATCGTACGATCCATTCTAATTTATTCGTCCGATCCATTCTAATTCATTCGTGCGAATGAATTAGAATGGATACATTCGAGCGAATGAATTAGAACGCATTGTACGAATGAATTAGAATGGATCATGTGACTGAATTAAAATGGATCGTACAAATGAATTAGAATGGATCGTGCGAATGAATTAGAATGGATCGTACGAACGAATTAGAACGCATTGTACGAATGAATTAGAATGGATCGTATGAATGGATCATACGAATGAATTAGAATGGATTGTATGAATGAATTAGAATGGATCGTGCGAATGAATTAGAATGGATCGTACGAACGAATTAGAATGGATCGTACGAACGAATTAGAATGGATCGTATGAACGAATTAGAATGGATCGTACGAATGAATTAGAATGGATACATTCGAGCGAATGAATTAGAATGGATCGTACGAATGAATTAGAATGGATCAAAGGAATGAATTAGATTGGATTGTGCGAATGAATTAGAATGGATCGTACGAATGAATTAGAATGGATCATAGGAATGAATTAGAATGGATCGTGCAAATGAATTAGAATGGATATATTCGTGCGAATGAATTAGAATGGATCGTAGGAATGGATTAGAATGGATCGTACGAATGAATTAGAATGGATCGTACAAATGAATTAGAAAGGTTACATTTGTGAGAATGAATTAGAATGGATCGTACGAATGAATTAGAATGGATAGTACGAATGGATTAGAATGGATCGTACGAATGGATTAGAATGCATTGTATGAATGAATTATAATGGATACATTCGTGCGAATAAATTAGAATGGATTGTATGAATGAATTAGAATGGATCGTACGAATGAATTAGAATGGATCGTACGAACGAATTAGAATGGATCATAGGAATGAATTAGAATGGATCATGCAAATGAATTAGAATGGATACATTCGTACGATCCATTCTAATCCATTCGTACGATCAATTCTAATTCATTCGCACGAATGTTCTAATTCATTCGCATATTCCATTCTAATTCATTCGTACGATCCGAATGAGTTAGAATGGTTACAAATTCATTCATTCGTATGATCCATTCTAATTCATTCGCATGATCCATTCGTACGATCCATTCTAATCCATTCGTACGATCCATTCTAATTCATTCATACGATCCATTCTAATTCGTTCGTACGATCCATTCTAATTCGTTCGCACTATCCATTCTAATTCATTTGTACGATCCATTTTAATTCATTCGCATGATCCATTCTAATTCATTCGTATGATACATTCGTGCGAATGAATTAGAATGGATCGTACGAATGAATTAGAATGGATCGTACGAATGAATTAGAATTGATCGTGCGAATAAATTAGAATAGATCATACGAATGAATTAGAATAGATATATTCATGCGAATGAATTAGAATGGATCGTACGAATGAATTAGAATGGATCGTGCGAATGAATTGGAATGGATCGTATGAATAAATTAGAATGGATCGTACGAATGAATTAAAATGGATACATTTGTGCGAATGAATTAGAATGTAACCATTCTTATTCATTCGTACAATCGCATGATCCATTCTAATTCATTCGTACGATCCATTCTAATTCATTCCTATGATCTATTCTAATTCATTCGCTCGAATGTATCCATTCTAATTCATTCGTACGATCCATTCTAATTCATTCTAATTCATTCATATATCCATTCTAATTTATTCATTCGATCCATTCTAATTCATTCGTATGATCTATTCTAATTCATTCACACGAATGTAACCATTCTAATTCATTCGTACGATTCATTCTAATTCATTCATATGAGTTATTCTAATTCATTCGTACGATCCATTCTAATTCATTCGTACGATCCATTGTAATTCATTCATACAATCCATTCAGATTCATTCGCACAAATGTATCCATTCAAATTCATTCATACAATCCATTCTAATTAATTCGCATGATCTATTCTAATTCAGTCGTATGAATGTATCCATTTTAATTCATTCATACGATCCATTCTAATTCATTCGTACGATCTAATTCATTCGTACGATCCATTCTAATTCATTCGTACGATCGATTCTAATTCATTTGCACGATCCATTCTAATTCATTCGTACTATCCATTCTACTTCATCCGTACGATCCATTCTAATTCATTCGCACAATCCATTCTAATTCATTCATACGATCCATTCTAATTCATTCGTACGATCCATTCTAACTCATTCGGTGGATCCATTCTAATTCATTCGTACGATCCATTCTAATTCATTCGCACGATCCATTCTAATTTATTCGTACGATCCATTCTAATTCATTCGTACGATCTATTCTAATTCATTCGCATGATCCATTCTAATTCATTCATACGATCCATTCTAATTCATTCGTACAATCCATTCAAACTCATTCGTAAGATGCAATCTAATTCATTCGCACAAATGTATCTATTCTAATTTATTCGTACAATGCGTTCTAATCCATTCGTACGATCCATTCTAATCCATTCGTACGATCCATTCTAATCCATTCGTTCGATCAATTCTAATTCATTCGTACTTACAATCCATTCTAATTCATTCGTACGATCCATTCTAATTCATTCGCACTATCCATTCTAATTCATTCGTACGATCCATTCTAATTAGAATGGATCGTGCGAATGAATTAGAATGGATTGTACGAATGAATTAGAATGGATACATTCGTGCGAATTCGCATGATCCATTCTAATTCATTCGTACGAATGTATCAATTCTAAGTCATTCGTACGATCTATTCTAATTCATTCGTACAATGCGTACGAATGAATTAGAATGTATTGTGCGAATGAATTAGAATGGATCGTATGAATGAATAAGAATGGATCGTAGAATTAGAATGGATCGTACGAACGAATTAGAACACATTGTACGAATGAATTAGAATGGATCATACGAATGAATTAGAATGGATTGTACGAATGAATTAGAATGGATCGTGCGAATGAATTAGAATGGATCGTACGAACGAATTAGAATGGATCGTATGAACGAATTAGAATGGATCGTACGAATGAATTAGAATGGATACATTCGAGCGAATGAATTAGAATGGATCATACAAATGAATTAGAATGGATCAAAGGAATGAATTAGATTGGATTGTGCGAATGAATTAGAATGGATCGTACGAATGAATTAGAATGGGATCGTACAAATGAATTAGAAAGGATACATTTGTGCGAATCAATTAGAATGGATCATACGAATGAATTAGAATGGATACATTTGTACGAATGTATTAGAATGGATCGAGCGAATGAATTAAAATGGATCGTACGAATGAATTATAATGTATCGTACAATGAATTAGAATGGATCTTGCGATTGAATTAGAATAGATCGTACGAATGAATTAGAATGGATACATTCGTGCGAATGAACTAGAATGGATATATACATTCATGCGAATGAATTAGAATGAATAAGAATGGATACATTTGTGCGAATGAATTAGAATGGATCGTACGAATGAATTAGACTGGATCGTACGAATAAATTAGAATGGATACATTCATACGAATGAATTAGAATGGATCGTACGAATGTATTAGAATGGGTCGTACGAATGGATTAGAATGGATCGTACGAATGGATTAGAATGGATCGTACGAATGAATTAGAATGGATCATATAAATGAATTAGAAAGGTTACATTCGTGAGAATGAATTAGAATGGATCGTGCGAATGAATTAGAATGGATCGTGCGAATGAATTAGAATGGATCGTACGAATGAATTAGAATGGATCGTGCGAATGAATTAGAATGGATCCACCGAATGAGTTAGAATGGATCATACGAATGAATTAGAATGGATCGTACGAATGGATTAGAATGGATCGCACGAATGAATTAGAATGGATCGTACGAATGGATTAGAATGGATCGTACGAATGAATTAGAATGGATACATTCGTACGATACATTCTAATTCATTCTCACAAATGTATCCATTCTAATCCATTCGTACGATCCATTCTAATTCATTCGTACGATCCATTCTAATTCATTCGCACGAATGTATCCATTCTAATTCATTTGCACAATCCATTCTAATTCATTCCTATGATCCATTCTAATCCATTCGTACGATCCATTCTAATTCATTTGTACGATCCTTTCTAATTCAATCGCACGATCCATTCTAATTCGTTCGTATGATCCTTTCTAATTCATTCGTTTGGTACATTCATGAGAATGAATTAGAATGGATCGTACGAATAAATTAGAATGGATACATTTGTGCGAATGAATTAGAATAGATTGTAGGAATGAATTAGAATGGATCATACGAATGAATTAGAATGGATCGTACAAATGAATTAGAATGGATTGTACGAATGAATTAGAATGGATACATTCATGCGAATGAATTAGAATGGATCGAACGAATAAATTAGAATGGATCGTACGAATGCATTAGAATGGATCGTACGAATGAATTAGAACGGATACATTCGAGCGAATGAATTAGAATGGATCGTGCGATGAATTAGAATGGATCATACAAATGAATTAGAATGGATTCTAATCCATTCGTACGATCCATTCTAATCTATTCTAATTCATTCGCACAAATGTATCCATTCTAATTCATTCGCACGAATGTAACCTTTCTAATTCATTTGTATGATCCATTCAAATTCATTCGTACGAATGAATAGAATGGATCGTACGAATGAATCGTACGAACGAATTAGAATGGATCGTACGAATGAATTAGAATGGATTGTACGAATGAATTAGAATGGATCGTACGAATGAATTAGAATGGATCGTACGAATGAATTAGAATGGATCGTACGAATGGACGTACGATTCACGATCCATTCTAATTCATTCGTATGATCCATTCTAATTCATTTGTACGATCCATTCTAATTCATTCGCACGAATGTATCCATTCTAATTCATTCGTACGATCCATTTTAATTTATTTGTATGATCCATTCTAATTCATTCGTACGATCCATTCTAATTCATTCTCACAAATGTAACCTTTCTAATTCATTTGTATGATCCATTCTAATTCATTCGTACGATCCATTCTAATCCATTCGTACGATCCATTCTAATCCATTCGCACGATCCATTCTAATTCATTCGCACGAATGTAACAATTCTAATTCATTCGTACGATCCATTCTAATTCATTCATACAATCCATTCTAATTCATTCGCACGAATGTATCCATTCTAATTAATTCGTACTATCCATTCTAATTCATTCGTATGATCCATTCTTATTCATTCGCACGATCCAGTCTAATTGATTCGCACGATCCATTCTAATTCATTCGCACGAATGTATCCATTCTAATTTATTCGTACGATCCATTCTAATTCATTAATACGATCCATTCTAATTCATTCGTACGATCCATTCTAATTCATATGCACAAAGGTATCCATTCTAATTCATTTGCACGATCCATTCTAATTCATTCCTATGATCCATTCTAATTCATTCGTACGATCCATTCTAATTCATTCGCTCGAATGTATCCATTCTAATTCATTTGTACGATCCATTCTAATTCATTCGCACGAACTATTCTAATTCATTCGTACTATCCATTCTAATTTATTGCTACGATCTATTCTAATTCATTCGCTCGAATGTATCCATTCTAATTCATTCATACGATCCATTCTAATTCATTCGTACGATCCATTCTAATTCATTCGTATGAATGTATCCATTCTAATTTATTCGTACAATCTAGTCTAATTCGTTCGTACGATCCATTCTAATTCATTCGCACAAATGTATCCATTCAAATTCATTCGTACGAACTATTCTAATTCATTTGTATGATCCATTCTAATTCATTCGTATGATTCATTCTAATTCATTCGTACGATCCATTCTAATTCATTCGCACAAATGTATCCATTCTAATTCATTCGTACGATCCATTCTAATTCATTCGCACGATCCATTCTAATTCATTTGTACGAATGTATCCATTCTAATTCATTCGCACGATCCATTCGTATTCATTCGCACAAATGTATCCATTCTAATTCATTCGTACGATCCACTCTAATTCATTCGTATGATCCATTCTAATTCATTCGCACGATCCATTCTAATTCATTCGTACGACCCATTCTAGTTCATTCACACGATCCATTCTAATTCATTCGTACGATCTATTCTAATTCATTCGTACGATCCATTCTAATTCATTCGCACGATCCATTCTAATTCATTCGCACGAATGTATCCATTCTAATTCATTTGCACGATCCATTCTAATTCATTCCTATGATCCATTCTAATTCATTCGTACGATCCATTCTAATTCATTCGCTCGAATGTATCCATTCTAATTCATTCGTATGATCCACTCTAATTCGTTCATACGATCCATTCTAATTCGTTCGTACGATCCATTCTAATTCGTTCGTACGATCCATTCTAATTCGTTCGTATGATCCATTCTAATTCATTCGCACGATCCATTCTAATTCATTCGCTCGAATGTATCCATTCTAATTCATTCGTACGATCCATTCTAATTCATTCGTACGATCCATTCTAATTCATTCGCTCGAATGTATCCATTCTAATTCATTCGTACGATCCATTCTAATTCGTTCATACGATCCATTCTAATTCATTCCAATGATCCATTCTAATTCATTCGTACGATCCATTCTAATTCATTCGCTCGAATGTATCTATTCTAATTCATTCGTACGATCCATTCTAATTCGTTCAAACGATCCATTCTAATTCGTTCGTACGATCCATTCTAATTCATTCGCACAAATGTAACCTTTCTAATTCATTCGTATGATCCATTCTAATCCATTCGTACGATCCATTCTAATCCATTCGTATGATCCATGAAAATCCATTCGTACGATCCATTCTAATTCATTCGTACGATCCATTCTAATTCATTCGTACGTCGTACGATCCATTCTAATTCATTCTCACGAATGTAACCTTTCTAATACATTTGTATGATCCATTCTAATTCATTCGTACGATCAATTCTAATCCATTCGTACGATCTATTCTAATCCATTGGTACGATCCATTCTAATTCATTCGCACGAATGTATCCATTCTAATTCATTCGCTCGAATGTATCCATTCTAATTCATTCGTATGATCCATTCTTATCCATTCATACGATCCATTCTAATTCATTTGTACAAATGAATTAAAATGGATCGTACAAATGAATTAGAATGGATCATACGAATGAATTAGAATGGATCGTGCGAATGAATTAGAATGGATTGTACGAATGAATTAGAATGGATCGTACGAATGCCTTTCTAATTCATTTGTACGATCCATTCTAATCCATTCGCACAAATGTATCCATTCGCACAAATGTATCCATTCTAATTCATTCGTATGATCCATTCTAATTCATTCGCACGATCCATTCTAATTCATTCGTACGATCCATTCTAATTCATTTGTACGATCTATTCTAATTCATTCGCATGATCCATTCTAATTCATTCGTACGATCCATTCTAATTCATTCGTACAATCCATTCTAATTCATTCGTACGATCCATTCTAATTCATTCGCACAATCCAATCTAATTCATTCCTTTGATCTATTCTAATTCATTCGTACGATCTATTCTAATTCATTCGCACGAATGTATCCTTTCTAATTCATTCGTACGATCCATTCTAATTCGTTCATACGATCCATTCTAATTCGTTCGTACGATCCATTCTAATTCGTTCGTACGATCCATTCTAATTCATTCGCACGATCCATTCTAATTTATTCGCACAATCCATTCTAATTCATTCGCACGATCCATTCTATTTCATTCGCATGATCCATTCTAATTCAATCGCATGATCCATTCTAATTCATTCGTACGATTCATTCTAATTCATTCGTACGATCCATTCTAATTCATTCGTACGATCCATTCTAATTCATTCGCTCGATTGTATCCATTCTAATTCATTCGTATGATCCATTCTAATTCGTTCATACGATCCATTCTAATTCATTCCAATGATCCATTCTAATTCATTCGTACGATCCATTCTAATTCATTCGCTCGAATGTATCCATTCTAATTCATTCGTACGATCCATTCTAATTCGTTCAAACGATCCATTCTAATTCGTTCGTACGATCCATTCTAATTCATTCATTCGTACGATCCATTCTATTTCATTCGTACGATCCATTGTAATTCATTCATACAATCCATTCAGATTCATTCGCACAAATGTATCCATTCAAATTCATTCATACGATCTATTCTAATTAATTCGGACGATCTATTCTAATTCAGTCGTATGAATGTATCTATTTTAATTCATTCATACGATCCATTCTAATTCATTCGTATGATCCATTCTAATTCATTCGTACGATCGATTCTAATTCATTCGCACGATCCATTCTAATTCATTCGTACGATCCATTCTACTTCATTCGTATGATCCATTCTAATTTATTCGTTCAAATATATCCATTCTAATTCATTCGTACGATCCATTCTAATTCATTCGCACGATCCATTCTAATTCATTCGCACGAATGTATCCATTCTAATTCATTTGCACGATCCATTCTAATTCATTCCTATGATCCATTCTAATTCATTCGTACGATCCATTCTAATTCATTCGCTCGAATGTATCCATTCTAATTCATTCGTATGATCCATTCTAATTAGAATGGATCGTACGAATGAATTAAAATGGTTACATTCGTGCGAATGAATTTGAATGGACCGGACGAATGAATTAGAATGGATCGTACGAATGAATTAGAATGGAACGTGCGAATGAATTTGAATGGATCGTACGAATGAATTAGAATGGATACATTCGTGCGAATGAATTAGAATGGACCGGACGAATGAAATAGAATGGATCATGCGAATGAATTAGAATAGATCGTGCGAATGAATTAGAATGGATCATACAAATAAATTAGAAAGATTACATTCGTGAGAATGAATTAGAATGGATCGTTCGAATGAATTATAATGTATCTTGCGAATTAATTTGCATGGATCGTACGAATGAATAAGAATGGATCGTACAAATGAATTAGAATGGATTGTACGAATGAATTAGAATGGATCGTACAAATGAATTAGAAAGGTTACATTTGTGAGAATGAATTTGAATGGATCGTACGAATGAATTAGAATGGATCGAACGAATGAATTAGATTGGATACATTCGAGTGAATGAATTAGAATGGATCGAATGAATGAATTAGAATGGATCGTACGAATGAATTAGAATGGATCGTGCGAATGAATTAGAATGGATCGTACGAACGAATTAGAATGGATCGTACGAACGAATTAGAATGGATCATATGAACGAATTAGAATGGATCGTAGGAATAAATTAGAATGGATCATACGAATGGATTACAATGGATCGTACGAATGCATTAGAATAGATATATTCGTGCGAATGAATTGGAATGGATCGTACGAATTAATTAGAATGGATCGTGCGAATGAATTAGAATGGATCGTACGAATGAATTAGAATGGATCGTGCGAATGAATTAGAATAGATCGTAGGAATGAATTAGAATGGATTGTGCAAATGAATTAGAATGGATACATTCGTGCGAATGAATTAGAATGGATCGTAGGAATGAATTAGAATGGATCGTACGAATGAATTAGAATGGTTACATTCGTGCGAATGAAATACAATGGATCGTACGAATGAATTAGAATGGATCGTACGAATGAATTAGAATGGATCGAACGAATGAATTAGAATGGATACATTCGAGCGAATGAATTAGAATAGATTGTAGGAATGAATTAGAATGGATCATACGAATGAATTAGAATGGATCGTGCGAATGAATTAGAATGGATTGTACGAATGAATTAGAATGGATACATTCGAGCGAATGAATTAGAATGGATCGTACGAATGAATTAGAATGGATTATAGGAATGAATTAGAATGGATCATACGAATGGATTAGAACGCATTGTACGAATGAATTAGAATGGATCGTACAAATGAATTAGAATGGATACATTCGTGCGAATGAATTAGAATGGATCGTGCGAATGAATTAGAATGAATCGTACGAATGAATTAGAATGGTTACATTCGTGCGATTGAATTTGAATGGATCGTACGAACGAATTAGAATGGATCGTTTGAACGAATTAGAATGGATCGTACGAATGAATTAGAATGGATACATTCGAGCGAATGAATTAGAATGGATCGTACGAATGAATTAGAATGGATCATTTGAATGAATTAGAATGGATCATATGAACGAATTACAATGAATCGTGCGAATGAATTAGAATGGACACATTCGAGCGAATAAATTAGAATGGATCGTACGAATGAATTAGAATGGATCGTACGAATGAATTAGAATGGATCGTACGAATGAATTAGAATGGATCGTGCGAATGAATTAGAATGGATCGTGCGAATGAAATAAAATGGAACATGCGAATAAATTAGAATGGATCGTGCGAATGAATTAGAATGGATCGTACGAACGAATTAGAATGGATCGTACGAACGAATTAGAATGGATCGTACGAACGAATTAGAATGGATCGTACAAATGAATTAGAATAGATACATTCGAGCAAATGAATTAGAATGGATCGTACGAATGAATTAGAATGGATCAAAGGAATGAATTAGATTGGATTGTGCGAATGAATTAGAATGGATCGTACGAATGAATTAGAATGGATTGTACGAATGAATTAGAATGGATCGTACAAATGAATTAGAATGGATCATGCGAATGAATTAGAATAGATCGTACGAATGAAATAGAATGGATCGTACGAATGAATTAGAATGGATCATGCGAATGAATTAGAATGGATCGTACGAATGAATTAGAATGGATACATTTGTCCGAATGAATTAGAATGGATCGTACGAATGAATTAGAATGGATACATTTGTTCGAATGAATTAGAATGGATCGTGCGAATGAATTAGAATGGATCGTACGAATGAATTAGAATGGATCGTACGAATGGATTAGAATGGATCGTATGAATGGATTAGAATGGATCGTACGAATGGATTAGAATGGATCGTATGAATGAATTAGAATGGATCGTACAAATAAATTAGAAAGGCATTCGTACGATCCATTCTAATTCATTCGTACAATCCATTCTAATTCATTCGCACGATCCATTCTAATTCATTCATATGATCGATTCTAATTCATTCCTACGATCTATTCTAATTCATTCGCTCGAATGTATCCATTCTAATTCATTCGTTCGATTTATTCTAATTCATTCGTACGATCCATTCAAATTCATTCGCATGATCCAATCTAATCCATTCTAATCCATTTGTACGATCCATTCTAATCCATTCGTAGGATCCATTCTAATTCATTCGTATGATCCATTCTAATTCATTCGCACGAATGTATCCATTCTAATTCATTCGTACAATCCATTCTAATTCATTCGCACGATCCATTCTAATTCATTCATATGATCCATTCTAATTCATTCATACGATCTATTCTAATTCATTCGCTCGATTGTATCCATTCTAATTCATTCATACGTTCCAGTCTTATTCATTCGTACGATCCATTCAAATTCATTCGTATGATCCATTCTAATTCATTCGTACGATCCATTCTAATTCATTCTCACGAATGTAACCTTTCTAATTCATTTGTATGATCCATTCTAATTCATTAATGGATCGAGCGAATGAATTAGAATGGATCATGCGATGAATTAGAATGGATCATACAAATGAATTAGAATGGATTCTAATCCATTCGTACGATCCATTCTAATCTATTCTACTTCATTCGCACAAATGTATCCATTCTAATTCATTCTCACAAATGTATCCATTCTAATTCATTCGTATGATCCATTATAATTCATTCGTACGATCCATTCTAATCCATTCGTACGATCCATTCTAATCCATTCGTACGATCCATTCTAATCCATTCATACGATCCATTCTATTTCATTCGTCTGATCTATTCTAATTCATTCGCTCGAATGTATCCATTCTAATTCATTCGTTCGATCCTATCTAATTCATTCGTACGAGCAATTCAAATTTATTCGCATGATCCATTCTAATTCATTCTCATGAATGTAACCTTTCTAATTCATTTGTATGATCCATTGTAATTCATTCGTACGATCCATTCTAATCCATTCGTATGATCCATTCTAATTCATTCGTACGATCCATACATTAGAATGGATACATTTGTACGAATAAATTAGAATGGATTGTACGAATGAATTAGAATGGATACATTATTGCGAATAAATTAGAATGGATCGTATATTCGTGAAAATAAATTAGAATGGATCATACGAATGAATTAGAATGGATTGTGCGATTCGAATGGATCATACGAATGGATTAGAATGGATCATACGAATGAATTAGAATGGATCGTACGAATGAATTAGAATGGATACATTCGAGCGAATGAATTAGAATGGATCGTACGAATGAATTAGAATGGATCATAGGAATGAATTAGAATGGATCGTGCAAATAAATTAGAATGGATACATTCGTGCGAATGAATTAGAATGGATCGTAGGAATGAATTAGAATGGATCGTACGAATGAATTAGAATGGTTACATTCGTGTGAATGAATTAGAATGGATCGTACGAATGGATTAGAATGGATCGTACGAATGAATTAGAATGGATCGTACAAATGAATTAGAAAGGTTACATTTGTGAGAATGAATTAGAATGGATCGTACGAATGGATTAGAATGGATCGTACAAATGGATTAGAATGGATCATACGAATGAATTAGAATGGATCGTACGAATGCATTAGAATGGATACATTCGTGCGAATGAATTAGAATGGATCGTACGAATAAATTAGAATGGATCGTACGAATGAATTAGAATGGATCGTACGAATGAATTAGAATGGATCGTGCGAATGATTTAGAATGGATCGTACGAATGAATTAGAATGGATACATTTGTGCGAATGAGTTAGAATGGATCATACGAATGAATTAGAATGGATCGTACGAATGAATTAGAATGGATCGTGCGAATGAATTAGAATGGATTGTACGAATGAATTAGAATGGATACATTCGAGCGAATGAATTAGAATAGATCGTAGGAATGAATTAGAATGGATCGTACGAATGAATTAGAATGGATCGTGCGAATGAATTAGAATGGATTGTACGAATGAATTAGAATGGATACATTTGTGCGAATGAATTAGAATGGATCAGATGAATGAATTAGAATGGATCGTACGATTCATTCTAATTCATTCGTACGATCCATTCTAATACATTCGTACGATCCATTCTAATTTATTCGTACGATCCATTCTAATTCATTCGGTGGATCCATTCTAATTCATTCGTACGATCCATTATAATTCATTCGCACGATCGATTCTAATTTATTCGTACGATCCATTCTAATTTATTCATACGATCTATTCTAATTCATTCGGACGAATGTAACCATTCTAATTCATTCGTATGATTCATTCTAATTCATTCGTATAAGCTATTCTAATTCATTCGTATGATCCATTCTAATTCATTCGTACAATCCATTCTAATTCATTCGTACGATCCATTCTAATTCATTCGCACCAATGTATCCATTCTAATTCATTCGTACGATCCATTCTAATTCATTCGCACGATCCATTCTAATTCATTCGTACGATCCATTCTAATTCATTCGTACGATCCATTCTAATTCATTCGTACGATCCATTATAATTCATTCGCACGATCCATTCTAATCCATTCGTACGATCCATTCTAATTCATTCGTACAAATGAATTATAATGGATCGCATGAATGAATAAGAATAGATCGTACGAATGAATTAGAATGAATCGTGCGAATGAATTAGAATGAATCGTACGAATGCATTAGAATGGATACATTCGTGCGAATGAATTAGAATGGATCGTACGAATGAATTAGAATGGATCATACAAATGAATTAGAAAGGTTACATTCGTGAGAATGAATTAGAATGGATCGTACGAATGAATTAGAATAGATCATACGATTGAATTTGAATGGATCGTACGAATGAATTAGAATGGATCAAACTAATGAATTAGAATGGATACATTCGAGCGAATGAATTAGAATAGATCATAGGAATGAATTAAATGGTTGCATTCGTGCGAATGAATAAGAGTGGATCGTACGAATGAATTAGAAAGGTTACGCTCGTGAGAATGAATTAGAATGGATCGTACGAATGGATTAGACCGCATTGTACGAATGAATTAGAATGGATCGTACGAATGAATTAGAATGGATCATACGAATGAATTAGAATCGATCGTGCGAATGAATTAGAATCGATCATACGAATGAATTAGAATGGATCGTACGAATGAATTAGATCGTACGAATGAATTAGAATGGATCGTACGAACGAATTAAAATGGATACATTCATACGACTGAATTAGAATGGATCGTGCGAATTAATTAGAATGGATCGTACGAATGAATTTGAATGGATACATTTGTGCGAATGAATCTGAATGGATTGTATGAATGAAATACAATGGATCGTACGAATGAATTAGAATGGATCATACGAATGAATTAGAATAGCTCATACGAATGAATTAGAATGAATCGTACAAATGAATTAGAATGGTTACATTCGTGCGAATGAATTAGAATAGATCGTACGAATGAATTAGAATGGATCGTACGAATAAATTAGAATGGATCGTGCGAATGAATTAGAATGGATCGTACGAATGAATTAGAATGGATCGTATGAATGAATAAGAATGGATCGTACGAATGCATTAGAATGGATACATTCGTGCGAATTAATTAGAATGGATTCATTCTAATTCATTTGCACGATCCATTCTAATTCATTCATACGATACATTCTAATTCATTCGCACGATCCATTCTAATCCATTCGTACGATCCATTCTAATCCATTTGTACGATCCATTTTAATCCATTCGTACGATCCATTCTAATTCATTTATACGATCCATTCTAATTCATTCGCTTGAATGTATCCATTCTAATTTATTCGTTCGATCCATCTTAATTCATTCGTACGATCTATTCAAATTTATTCGCATGATCCATTCTAATTCATTCGTACGATCCATTCTAATTCATTCTCACGAATGTAACCTTTCGAATTTATTCTCACGAATTATTTAGAATGGATTCATTCTAATTCATTCGCACGATCCATTCTAATTCATTCGTACGATTCATTCTAATTCATTCGCACGATCCATTCTAATCCATTTGTACGATCCATTCTAATCCATTTGTACGATCCATCCATTCTAATTCATTCATACGATCCATTCTAATTCATTCGCTCGAATGTATCCATTCTAATTCATTCGTTCGATCCATCTTAATTCATTCGTACGATCTATTCAAATTTATTCGCATGATCCTTTCTAATTCATTCGTACGATCCATTCTAATTCATTCTCACGAATGTAACCTTTCTAATTCATTTGTATGATCCATTCTAATTCATTCGTACGATCCTTTCTAATTCATTCGCACGAATGTATCCATTCTAATGCATTCGTACGATTCATTCTAATTCATTCCCACGATCCATTCTAATTCATTCGTACAATCCATTTTTATTCATTCATACGATCCATTCTAATTCATTTGTATGAATGAATTAGAATGGATCGTATGAATGGATTAGAATGGATCGTGAGAATGAATTAGAATGGATACATTCGTATGAACGAATTAGAATGGATCGTATGAACGAATTAGAATGGATCGTACGAATGAATTAGAATGGATACATTCGAGCGAATGAATTAGAATGGATCGTACGAATGAATTAGAATGGATCATAGGAATGAATTAGAATGGATCGTACGAATGGATTAGAACGCATTGTACGAATGAATTAGAATGGATCATACAAATGAATTAGAATGGATATATTCATGCGAATGAATTAGAATGGATCGTACGAATGAATTAGAATAGATCGTGCGAACGAATTAGAATGGATAGTGCGAATGAATTAGAATGGATCGTACGAATGAATTAGAATGGATCCACCGAATGAGTTAGAATGGATCATATGAATGAATTAGAATGGATCGTACGAACGAATTAGAATGAATCGTACGATCCATTCTAATTCATTCGTCCGATCCATTCTAATTCATTCGCACGAATGTATCCATTCTAATTCATTGAATGAATTTGAATGGATCATACGAATGAAATAGAATGGATCGTGCGAATGAATTAGAATGGATTGTGCGAATGAATTAGAATGGATACATTCGTGCGAATGAATTAGAATTGATCGTACGAATGAATTAGAATGGATCGTGCGAATGAATTAGAACGAATCGTATGAATGAATTAGAATGGATCGTACGAATGAATTAGAAAGGATACATTTGTACGAATAAATTAGAATGGATTGTACGAATGAATTAGAATGGATACATTCTTGTGAATAAATTAGAATGGATCGTATATTCGTGCAAATAAATCAGAATGGATCATACGAATGAATTTGAATGGATCATACGAATGAATTAGAATGGATCGTGCAAATGAATTAGAATGAATCGTACGAATGAATTAGAATGGATTGTACGAATGTATTTGAATGGTTACATTTGTACGAATAAATTATAATGAATTGTACGAATGAATTGGAATGGATACATTCTTGTGAATAAATTAGAATGGATCGTATATTCGTGCAAATAAATTAGAATGGATTATACGAATGAATTTGAATGGATCGGACGAATGAATTAGAATGGATCGTACGAATGAATTAGAATGGATCATGCGAATGAATTAAAATAGATCGTACGAATGAATTAGAATGGATCATACGAATGGATTAGAATGGATCGTACGAATGAATTAGAATGGATCGTACGAATGAATTAGAATGGTTACATTCGTGCGAATGAATTAGAATGGATCGTACGAATGAATTAGAATGGATCGAACAAATGAATTAGAATGGATACATTTGAGCGAATGAATTAGAATAGATCTTAGGAATGAATTAGAATGGATCAAACGAATGAATTAGAATGGATCGTGCGAATGAATTAGAATGGATTGTACGAATGAATTAGAATGGATACATTCGTGCGAATGAATTAGAATGGATCGTACGAATGAATTAGAATGGATTGTGCGAATGAATTAGAATGAATCGTACGAATGAATTAGAATGGATCGTACGAATGAATTAGAATGGATACATTTGTACGAATAAATTAGAATGGAATGTACGAATGAATTAGAATGGATACATTCTTGCGAATAAATTAGAATGGATCGTATATTCATGCAAATAAATTAGAATGTATCATACGAATGAATTAGAATGGATCGTGCGAATGAATTAGAATGAATCATACGAATGCATTAGAATGGATCGTACGAATGAATTAGAATGGATACATTCGTGCGAATGAATTAGAATGGATCGTACGAATGAATTAGAATGGATCGTATAAATGAAGTAGAATTGATCATACTAATGAATTAGAATGGATCATACGAATGAATTAGAATGGATCGTGTGAAAGAATTAGAATGGATCGTACGAATGAATTAGAATGGATCGTACGAATGAATTAGAAAGGATATATTCGTGCGAATGAATTAGAATGGATCGTGCGAATGAATTAGAATAGATCATACGAATGAATTAGAATGGATTGTACGAATGAGTTAGAATGGATACATTCGTGCGAATGAATTAGAATGGATCGGATGAATGAATTAGAATGGATCGTATGATTCATTCTAATTCATTCGTATGATCCATTCTAATTCATTCGTACGATCTATTCTAATTCATTCGCATGATCCATTCTAATTCATTCGTACGATCTATTCTAATTCATTCGTCCGATCCACTCTAATTCATTCGTATGATCCATTCTAATTTATTTGCACGAATATACGATCCATTCTAATTTATTTACAAGAATGTATCCATTCTAATTCATTCGTACAATCCATTCTAATTTATTCATACAAATGTATCCATTCTAATTCATTCGCACGATCCATTCTAATTCATTCGTATGATTCATTCTAATTCATTTGCACGATCTATTCTAATTCATTCGTATGATCAATTCTAATTCATTCGCACGAATGTATCCATTCTAATTCATTCACACAATCCATTCTAATTCATTCGCACGATCCATTCTAATTCATTCGTATGATCCATTCTAATTCATTCAATGAATTAGAATGGATACATTCGTGCGAATGAATTAGAATGGATCGGACGAATGAATTAGAATGGATCGTACGATTCATTCTAATTCGTTCGTACGATCCATTCTAATTCATTCGTATGATCCATTCTAACTCATTCGGTGGATCCATTCTAATTCATTCGTACGATCCATTCTAATTCATTCGCACTATCCATTCTTTTTTTTTATTCAAAGCTTGGGGATTTTATTTGGGACCCCGCCCAAGAAAGAAACAACAGTTACAGCTCCAGTCTTTATTAAAACAAAGAGAAGAAAAAGAGAAAAACAATACAATTCACAGATCCCAACTATCAGCCTATCTGAAATTCTCAACACCAGGACTAGCTATTAGAAACTGCATCAAATGTCCAGCCTATCTGAACTTCTCAACACCAGGACTAGCTATTAGAAACTGCAGCAAATGTCCATCCTCAAAATTGAAAATTCTGAAGACATCATCACCAGGACTAGATACAGATGCTATAGAAAAACACTCATCAGCATAACAGCAAAGCTGAAAACCAGGACTAGCTTTAGGAACTGCAGCAGCTATCCAGCCTCAAAACAACTCCAGGACTAGAAACAGATGCTATAGAAAAAACACCCATCAACATAACATCATAGTTGATAACAAGGATTAGCTGTAGAAGCTGCAACAGCTATCCAGCCTCAAAACTGAAAATTCTGAACTAATCAACACCAGTTCTAGCTACAGAAACTTTCAGTGTCTCTTATAAATGTTTCCTTTTTGATCCCTCTCTATAGCAATCCGCAGATTCTCACTGAAATCTTTTGGAAACAGTCTAGCCATATGATCAATTGCATGACTATCTTTAGACAATATATCAGCAGGAATATTTCCTTCTCTCCACACATGAGAAATTTTATGCTTTTTGAATCTATCCAATTGACTACAAATATGCTGAACTTGATGAGCTGTTGACCAAGGAATAGCATAAGAGCCTTGAATACATTTAACAGCAACTAGAGAGTCAGATTCAACCCAAAGCTGACTGATATTCATATCCTCAGCATAATTCAGTCCTTTCTCAATAGCTTCCAGCTCAACATTTAAGATATTTCTATATTTGGAAGACCCATAGAACCCCAAAGTAGCTGCACCATTACTATCTCTAATAATCCCTCCAAAGGCAGCTGAAGTTTGAGTTAGGGAGCCATCAGTGTTGATCTTGAACCAATTTTGTAATGGCTTAGTCCATTTGACATACTGAGGCTCATAAGGAGAAATCTTCAAAAAACTGCCCCATTTAGCCATAATAGTTTGATTTTCAAAAGTATCAACATCTGTTTCTTCACAACAAGACAATCTAAGTAGGACTGTTTTGGTGATATCAGCCAATAGAGCTCTCTTATGCTTAGTAACTTTATCAAAAATTCTACTACATCTTTCCTTCCATAGAATCTTAACCATACAGCCAGTAGCAATTTTGGCCAAAGAAGCTATTTGACCATTCCCAGTAAATCTGGACTGCAATCTATTTATTTCAGATGCAAGGTTACCAATAGAAGTTGAACTAATACCAAATCTAGCAAGAATAGACCTCCATATCCAATTAGAATAGGAGCAACTAAAAAATAGATGCTCATGAGTCTCCCTGTCAGACCAGCAAAGAAAACAAAGAGAAGGAACAAGAACACCCCTTTTATGCAATTTGTCACAAGTGAGTAATTTCTGAATATAAGCCCTCCATAAGCAGATAGCATGGCTCTCAATCCTTTGCTTATGCCAAATCCAATTTGCTGCAGGGAAAACTGACCCTTTATTTCTAATGAAATCCCAAGCTGATTTAGTAGAGAAAACCCCACAGCTATCTTGCTTCCAAACAATTAAATCAGGGAGTGTTGGGTATTGAAGAACATAGTCTGTCACAGTTTTAAAAATACTGATAAGATCAGCTGAAGAGGGAGGAGGAAGAACCCAGTTACCATCTACAATTAGTTGATTTACTGTGAACTCAGAGTCATAGCCCAGATCATAGATAGCTCTCCTATCAAAATTATCCACAATTCTGCCTTGAGGAAGCCAGTTATCCCACCAGAATTTGGTTCTATTTCCATCCCCAACAATATTAAGAATACACGGCTGAAACAACTTTCTGACATTTAAAATCCCCTTCCAAATACCTGATGCAGTAGAGGTTTTCTTACAGTCCCAAATGCCTTCATGCCTCAGGTATTTAACAGATACCCATCTCATCCAGAGTGAGTCTTCTTTAGTACAGATTTTCCAGAGGTGTTTAGCCAATGCAGCCTTATTCCAATCCTCCAGGTTTCTAAATCCAATCCCTCCCTCCTTCTTTGGGTAACATAACTTGTTCCAAGCTATTGGGACAATTTTCCTAGCAAGAGTACTGCCTCCCCATAGAAATCTGCTGAACAGTCTTTCAATTTCATTAGTAACAGATTTAGGAAAAATAAAAATCCCTGACCAATATAAGTGTAACGAATTAAGAACAGTTTTGATGAGCTCTATCCTCCCTGCCAGAGAAAGAAAATTCTTACTCCATGAGCCAATTCTGATCCTGATTTTATCAATTAAACCTTGACAGTCAGCATGCTTAAGGCTTTTGGACAGAAGAGGCAAACCAAGGTACTTCACAGGGAGCTGAGCTTCACCCATACCAAGAATAGACAGCAAAATATGTTTTTGATGCACATTAGCACTGAAAAAGACTTTGGATTTGTCCTGATTTATCTCAAGGCCTGACTGACTACTGAAAACACTGATAATAGACTTAATACCTTCTGCTGATTTAGTGTTAGCTTTACTAAAGAGAAACAAATCATCAGCATATGCCAAATGGGATATAGGGAAACCCCCCAGTGAATGAATGTCAACCTGGTTCTGAATTGTAGCTTGCTGAATCATATTTGAAAAGACATTTATAACAATACAAAATAGATAGGGAGAGATAGGATCACCCTGCCTAAGTCCTCTATAAGTTTTGAAAAACCCTGCTGCAGTGCCATTAATAAGAACTGAAAATTTGACTGAAGATATGCATTCTTTAACCCACATAATCGATCTACTAGGGAAATTCATAGCTGTCAAAACCTGAAGAAGGAAGGAATGGTTAACAGTGTCAAAAGCCTTCCTTAAATCAATCTTCAAACACATTCTTGGAGCCCCAGCTTTAATATGAAATTTGTTCAAAAGCTCATGTGCAAGCATTACTGCATCTTGGATATGCCTCCCATTAATAAAAGCTGATTGGTTCTCCTTGATCAATTGGGGAAGGAATTTCTTAATTCTATTGGCTAAAATAGTGGAAATGACTTTATAGGAGAAATTGCAAAGGGATATAGGCCTACAACTAGCAAAGCTAGTGATTTGATCCTCTTTAGGTATCAGAGCTATCAGAGTATGGTTTAGATATTCAATTTTATGTGGATGATCATGAAAGTAATGTATCATAGCAACAAGATCAGCTTTGATGACAGGCCAACATTTTCTGTAGAATGCATCAGAAAAGCCATCTGCACCTGGGGCTTTATCCTTTGGACTATCATACACTGCACCATAAATCTCCTCATATGTGAAATCACTATTAATCCAGCTAGCTTGCTCAGTAGACAGTTTCTGCATATTTCTAAAGGAGAATGGCTCACAATTTTTCTCTTTAAACAAGTTAGTGAAGTAAGAAACTGCTTCATCCTTTATGCTGACAGGGTCTTCTAACAGAACATCTTCAGCTGACATAATAGAATTCATTCGCACGATCTATTCTAATTCATTCGTACGATCCATTCTAATTCATTCGCATGAATATATCCATTCTAATTCATTTGTACGATCCATTCTAATTCATTCGTACAATGCGTTCTAATCCATTCGTACGATCCATTCTAATTCATTCCTATGATCCATTCTAATTCATTCGTACGATCCATTCTAATTCATTCGCTCGAATGTATCCATTCTAATTCATTCGTACGATCCATTCTAATTCGTTCATACGATCTATTCTAATTCGTTCGTACGAATGTATCCATTCTAATTCATTCGCACGATCCATTCTAATCCATTCGTACGATCCATTCTAATTCATTCGTACAAATGAATTAGAATGGATCGTATGAATGAATAAAAATGGATCGTACGAATGAATTAGAATGGATCGTGCGAATGAATTAGAATGAATCGTACGAATGCATTAGAATGGATACATTCATGCGAATGAATTAGAATGGATCGTACGAATGAATTAGAATGGATCATACAAATGAATTAGAAAGGTTACATTCGTGAGAATGAATTAGAATGGATCGTACGAATGAATTAGAATGGATCATGCGAATGAATTTGAATAGATCGTACGAATGAATTAAGATGGATCGAACGAATGAATTAGAATGGATACATTCGAGCGAATGAATTAGAATGGATCGTATGAATGAATTAGAATGGATGGATCGTACAAATGGATTAGAATGGATCGTACAAATGGATTAGAATGGATCGTGCGAATGAATTAGAATGGATCGTACGAATGAATTAGAATGGAACGTGCGAATGAATTAGAATGAATCTATTCTAATTAATTCACACGAATGTATCCATTCTAATGCATCCGTACGATCCATTCTTATTCATTCATACGATCCATTCTAATTTATTCGTACGTTCCATTCTAATTCATTCGCACGATCCATTCTAATTTATTCGTATGATCCATTCTAATTCATTCGCACGAATGTATCCATTCTAATGCATTCGTACGATTCATTCTAATTTATTTGCACGATCTATTCTAATTCATTCGTACGATCCATTCTTATTCATTCATACAATCCATTCTAATTCATTTGTACGAATGAATTAGAATGGATCGTACGAATGGATTAGAATGGATCGTGCGAATGAATTAGAATGGATACATTCGTACGAACGAATTAGAATGGATCGTATGAACGAATTAGAATGGATCGTACGAATGAATTAGAATGGATTCATTCGAGCGAATGAATTAGAATGGATCGTACGAATGAATTAGAATGGATCATAGGAATGAATTAGAATGGATCGTACGAATGGATTAGAACGCATTGTACGAATGAATTAGAATGGATCGTAGAAATGAATTAGAATGGATATATTCATGCGAATAAATTAGAATGGATCGTACGAATGAATTAGAATAGATCGTGCGAATGAATTAGAATGGATAGTGCGAATGAATTAGATCGGATCGTATGAATGATTTAGAATGAATTCATCGAATGAGTTAGAATGGTTTATACGAATCAATTAGAATGGATCGTACGAACGAATTAGAATGAATCGTACGATCCATTCTAATTCATTCGTCCGATCCATTCTAATTCATTCGCACGAATGTATCCATTCTAATTCATTGAATGAATTAGAATGGATCATACGAATGAATTAGAATGGATCGTGCGAATGAATTAGAATGGATTATGCGAATGAATTAGAATGGATACATTCGTGTGAATGAATTAGAATTGATCGTACGAATGAATTAGAATGGATCATGCAAATGAATTAGAATGAATCGTACGAATGAATTAGAATGGATCGTACGAATGAATTAGAATGGATCATGCGAATGAATTAAAATGAATCGTACAAATGAATTACAATGGATCATGCGAATGAATTAGAATGGATCGTATGAATGAATTAGAATGGATCGTATGAATGAATTAGAATGGATCGTGCGAATGAATTAGAATGGATCGTTCTAGCGAATGG
Source organism: Chamaelirium japonicum (assembly GCA_947650365.1). Lineage (NCBI taxonomy): Eukaryota > Viridiplantae > Streptophyta > Magnoliopsida > Liliales > Melanthiaceae > Chamaelirium > Chamaelirium japonicum. The sequence goes on along the minus strand of OX393552.1, from coordinate 47,493,294 downwards.
ATTAGAATCCATTCAGATTCATTCGCACAAATGTATCCATTTAAATTCATTCATACGATCCATTCTAATTAATTTGCACGATCTATTCTAATTCAGTCGTATGAATGTATCCATTTTAATTCATTCGTACGATCCATTCTAATTCATTCGTACGATCCATTCTAATTCATTCGTACGATCGATTCTAATTCAGTCGCACGATCCATTCTAATTCATTCGTACGATCCATTCTACTTCATTCGTACGATCCATTCTAATTCATTCGCACAATCCATTCTAATTCATTCGTACGATCAATGGATACATTTGTGCGAATGAATTAGAATGGATCGTGCGAATGAATTAGAATGGATCGTACGAATGAATTAGAATGGATAGTGCGAATGAATTAGAATGGATCGTACGAATGAATTAGAATAGATTGTAAGTATGAATGAATTAGAATTGATCGAACGAATAGATTGGAATGGATCGTACGAATGGATTAGAATGGATCGTACGACTGGATTAGAACGCATTGTACGAATGAATTAGAATAGATACATTTGTGCGAATGAATTAGATTGCATCGTACGAATGAATTTGAATGGATCGGACAAATGAATTAGAATGGATCGTATGAATGAATAAGAATGGATCGTTCGAATGAATTAGAATGGATACATTTGTGCGAATTAATTAGAATAGATCGTACGAATGAATTTGAATGGATCGTACGAATGAATTAGAATGGTTACATTCGTGCGAATGAATTAGAATTGATCGTACGAATGAATTAGAATGGATCGTACGAATGTATCCATTCTAATTCATTCGTACGATCCATTCTAATTCGTTCATATGATCCATTCTAATTCATTTGTACGATCCATTCTAATTCATTTGTACGATCTATTCTAATTCATTCGCACGAATGTATCCATTCTAATTCATTCGTATGATCCATTCTAATTCATTCGTATGATCAATTCTAATTCATTCACCGATCCATTCTAATTCATTCGTACGATCCATTCTAATTCATTCGCACGAATGTATCCATTCTAATTCATTCGTACGATCCATTCTAATTCATTCGTATGATCCATTCTAATTCATTCATATGAATGTATCCATTCTAATTCATTCGTACGATCCATTCTAATTCATTCGTATGATCAATCCTAATTCATTCGCACGATCCATTCTAATTCATTCGTACGATCCATTCTAATTCATTCGCACGAATGTATCCATTCTAATTCATTCGTTCGATCCATTCTAATTCATTCGTACGATCCATTTTAATTCATTCGCCCGAATGTATCCGTTCTAATTCATTCGTACGATCCATTCTAATTCATTCGTACGATCCATTCTAATTCATTCGTACGATCCATTCTAATTCATTCGCTCTAATTCATTCATACGATCCATTCTAATTCATTCCTACGATCCATTCTAATTCATTCGCAACAATGTATCCATTCTAATTCATTTGCACGATCCATTCTAATTCATTCCTATGATCCATTCTAATTAATTCGTACGATCTATTCTAATTCATTCGCTCGAATGTATCCATTCTAATTCATTCATATGATCCTTTCTAATTCATTCGTACGATCCATTCTAATTCATTCTCACGAATATAACCTTTCTAATTCATTTGTATGATCCATTCTAATTCATTCGTACGATCCATTCTAATCCATTCGTACGATCCATTCTAATCCATTCGTACGATTCATTCTAATTCATTCGTACGATCCATTCTAATTCATTCGCTCGAATGTATCCATTCTAATTCATTCGTACGATCCATTCTAATTCGTTCATACGATCCATTCTAATTCGTTCGTACGATCCATTCTAATTCATTCGTACGATCCATTCTAATTCATTCGCACGAATGTATCATACGAATGAATTAGAATAGATCATGCGAATGAATTAAAAGGGATCGTACAAATGAATTAGAATGGATCATGCGAATGAATTAGAATGTATCGTACGAACGAATTAGAATGGATCGTACGAACGAATTAGAATGGATCGTATGAACAAATTAGAATGGATCGTACGAATGAATTAGAATGAATACATTCGAGTGAATGAATTAGAATGGATCGTACGAATGAATTAGAATGGATCGTACGAATGCATTAGAATGGATACATTCGTGCGAATGAATTAGAATGGATCGTACGAATGAATTAGAATGGATCGTGCAAATGAATTAGAATGTATCCATTTTAATTCATTCGCACGAATGTATCCATTCTAATTCATTTGCACGATCCATTCTAATTCATTCCTATGATTCATTCTAATTCATTCGTATGATCCATTCTAATTCATTCGTACGATCCATTCTAATTCATTCGTACGATCCATTCTAATTCATTCGTATGATCCATTCTAATTCATTCTTACGATCCATTCTAATTCATTCGTACGATCCATTCTAATTCATTCATATGATCCATTCTAATTCATTTGCATGATCCATTCTAATTCATTCGTATAAGCTATTCTAATTCATTCATACGATCAATTCTAATTCATTCGTACGATCCATTCTAATTCAATCACACGATCCATTCTAATTCATTCACACGAATGTATCTATTCTAATCCATTCTAACTCATTCGCACAAATGTATCCATTCTAATTCATTCGTCCGATCCATTCTAATTCATTCGCATAAATATAACCTTTCTAATTCATTTGTACGATCCATTCCAATTCATTCCTACGATCCATTCTAATTCATTCGCACGAATATATCCATTCTAATTCATTTGCACGATCCATTCTAATTCATTCCTATGATCCATTCTAATTCATTCGTACGATCCATGCTAATTCATTCGCTCGAATGTATCCATTCTAATTCATTCGTACGATCCATTCTAATTCATTCATACGATCCATTCTAATTCATTCTCACAAATGTAACCTTTCTAATTCATTTGTACGATCCATTCTAATTCATTCGTACGATCCATTCTAATCCATTCGTACGATCCATTCTAATTCATTCGCACGAATGTAACCATTCTAATTCATTCGTACGATCCATTCTAATTCACTCCTACGATCCATTCTAATTCATTCGTACGATCCATTCTAATTCATTTGTACGATCCATTCTAATTCATTCGCACGAATGTATCCATTCTAATTCATTCACACAATCCATTCTAATTCATTCGTTCGATCCATTCTAATTCATTCGTATGATCCATTCAAATTCATTCGCATGATCCATTCTAATTTATTCGTACGATCCTTTCTAATTTATTCCTACGACCCATTCTAATTCATTCGCACGAATTTATCCATTCTAATTCATTTGCATGATCCATTCTAATCCATTCGTACGATCCATTCTAATTCATTCGTACAAATGTATCTATTCTAATTCATTCGTACAATGCGTTCTAATCCAATCATACGATCCATTCTAATCCATTCGTACGATCCATTCTAATTCATTCGTATGATCCATTCTAATTCATTCGTACGATCCATTATAATTCATTTGTATGAATGTATCCATTCTAATTCATTCGTTCGATCCATTCTAATTCATTCGTACTATCCATTCTAATTCATTCGCATGATCCATTCTAATTCATTCGTACGATTCATTCTAATCCATTTGTTCGATCCATTCTAATTCATTCGCACGATCCATTCTAATTCATTCGCACAAATGTATCCATTCTAATTCATTCATTCGATCCATTCTAACTCATTCGTACGATCCATTCAAATTCATTCGCACGATCCATTCTAATTCATTCGTACGATCCATTCTAATTCATTCGCTCGATCCATTCTAATTAATTCGTACGATACATTCTAATTCATTCCTACGATCTATTCTAATTCATTCGCTCGAATGTATCCATTCTAATTCATTCGTACGATCCATTCTAATTCATTCGTACGATCCATTCTAATCCATTCGTACGATCCTTTCTAATTCATTCGTACAATGCGTTCTAATCCATTCGTACGATCCATTCTAATTCATTCGTACGATCCATTCTAATTCATTCGTACGATCTATTCTAATACATTCTAATTCATTCGCTCGAATGTATACATCCTAATTAATTCGTACGATCCATTCTTATTCATTCATACGATCCATTCTAATTCATTCGCACGATCCATTCTAATTCATTCGCACAATCCGTTCTAATTCATTCGCACAATCCATTCTAATTCATTCGTACGAATGTATCCATTCTAATTCATTCGTACGAATGTATCCATTCTAATTCATTCGTACGATCCATTCTAATTCATTCGCATGATCCATTCGTACGATCCATTCTAATCCATTCGTACGATCCATTCTAATTCATTCATACGATCCATTCTAATTTGTTCGTACGATCCATTCTAATTCATTCGCACTATCCATTCTAATTCATTTGTACGATCCATTTTAATTCATTCGCATGATCCATTCTAATTCATTCGTATGATACATTCGTGCGAATGAATTAGAATGGATCGTACGAATGAATTAGAATGGATCGTACGAATGAATTAGAATAGATCGTGCGAATAAATTAGGGTGGATCATACGAATGAATTAGAATAGATATATTCATGCGAATGAATTAGAATGGATCGTACGAATGAATTAGAATGGATCGTGCGAATGAATTAGAATGGATCGTATGAATAAATTAGAATGGATCGTACGAATGAATTAAAATGGATACATTTGCGCGAATGAATTAGAATGGATCATACGATTGAATTTGAATGGATCGTACGAATGAATTAGAATGGATACATTTGTGCGAATTAATAAGAATGGATCGTGCGAATGAATTAGAATGGATCGTATGAATGAATGAGAAAGGTTACATTTGTGAGAATGAATTAGAATGGATCATACGAATGAATTAGAATGGATCAAGCAAATGAATTAGAATGGATCATAGGAATGAATTAGAATGGATCGTGCAAATGAATTAGAATGGATACATTCGTGCGAATGAATTAGAATGGATCGTACGAATGAATTAGAATGGTTACATTCGTGCGAATGAATTAGAATGGATCGTACGAATGGTTTAGAATGGATCGTATGAATGGATTAGAATGGATCGTACGAATGAATTAGAATGGATCGTACAAATGAATTAGAAATGTTACATTTGTGAGAATGAATTAGAATAGATCGTACGAATGAATTAGAATGGATCGTACAAATGAATGAGAAAGGTTACATTTGTGAGAATGAATTAGAATGGATCATACGAATGAATTAGAATGGATCAAGCGAATGAATTAGAATGGATCGTACGAATGAATTAGAATGGATCATAGGAATGAATTAGAATGGATCGTGCAAATGAATTAGAATGGATACATTCGTGCGAATGAATTAGAATGGATCGTACGAATGAATTAGAATGGTTACATTCGTGCGAATGAATTAGAATGGATCGTACGAATGGTTTAGAATGGATCATACGAATGGATTAGAATGGATCGTACGAATGAATTAGAATGGATCGTACAAATGAATTAGAAATGTTACATTTGTGAGAATGAATTAGAATAGATCGTGCGAATGAATTAGAATGGATCGTACAAATGGATTAGAATGGATCGTACGAATGGATTAGAATGGATGTACAAATGAATTAGAATGGATCGTACGCATTCGTACGATCCATCCTTATTCATTCGCATGAATGTATCCATTCTAATTCATTTGTACAATCCATTCTAATTCATTCGCACGATCCATTCTAATTCATTCGTATAATCCATTCTAATTCATTCCTATGATCTATTCTAATTCATTCGCTCGAATGTATCCATTCTAATTTATTCGTTCGATCCATTCTAATTCATTAGTACGATCCATTCAAATTCATTTGCATGATCCATTCTAATTCATTCGTACGATCCATTCTAATTCATTCTCATGAATGTAACCTTTCTAATTCATTTGTATGATCCATTCTAATTCATTCGTAAGATCCATTCTAATTCATTCGTCCGATCCATTCTAATCCATTCGTACGATCCATTCTAATTCATTCGTACGATCCATTCTAATTCATTCATACAATCCATTCAGATTCATTCGCATGAATATATCTATTCTAATTCATTCGTATGATCCATTCTAATTTATTCGCACGATCTATTCTAATTCATTCGTACGATCCATTCTAATTCATTCGTACGATCCATTCTAATTCATTCGCATGAATGTATCATACGAATGAATTAGAATGGTTCATGCGAATGAATTAAAATGGATTGTACGAATGAATTAGAATGAATCGTATGAATGCATTAGAATGGATCGTACGAATGAATTAGAATGAATCGTACGAACGAATTAGAATGGATCGTACGAACGAATTAGAATGGATCGTACGAACGAATTAGAATGGATCGTATGAACGAATTAGAATGGATCGTACGAATAAATTAGAATGAATTGTACTAACGAATTAGAATGGATCATACGAATGAATTAAAATGGATCGTACGAATAAATTAGAATGAATCGTACAAATGCATTAGAAAGGATCGTACGAATGAATTTGAATGAATCGTACGAACGAATTAGAATGGATCGTACGAACGAATTAGAATGGATCGTATGAACGAATTAGAATGGATCGTACGAATGAATTAGAATGGATCGTGCGAATGAATTAGAATGGATCGTACGAATGAATTAGAATGGATACATTCGAGTGAATGAATTAGAATGAATCGTAGGAATGAATTAGAATTGATCGTGCAAATGAATTAGAATGGATACATTTGTGCGAATGAATTAGAATGGATCGTAGGAATGAATTAGAATGGATCGTACGAATGAATTAGAATGGTTACATTCGTGCGAATGAATTAGAATAGATCGAACGAATGGATTTGAATGGATCGTACGAATGGGTTAGAATGGATCGTACGAATGAATTAGAATGGATCGTACAAATGAATTAGAAAGGTTATATTTGTGAGAATAAATTAGAATGGATCGTGCGAATGAATTAGAATGAATCGTACGAATGAATTAGAATGGATCGTACGAATGAATTAGAATGGATACATTTGTACGAATAAATTAGAATGGATTGTACGAATGAATTAGAATGGATACATTCTTTCGAATAAATTAGAATGGATCGTATATTCGTGCAAATAAATTAGAATGGACCATACGAATGAATTAGAATGGATCGTGCGAATGAATTAGAATGAATCGTACAAATGCCTTAGAATGGATCGTACGAATGAATTAGAATGAATCGTACGATCCATTCTAATTCATTCATCCGATCCATTCTAATTCATTCGCACGAATGTATCCATTCTAATTCATTCGTACAATCCATTCTAATTCATTCGCACGATCCATTCTAATTCATTCGTATGATCCATTCTAATTCATTCCGACGTTCTATTCTAATTCATTCGCTCGAATGTATCCATTCTAATTCATTCGTTCGATCCATTCAAATTCATTCGTACGAAGCATTCAAATTCATTCGCATGATCCATTCTAATTCATTCGTACGATCCATTCTAATTCATTCTCACGAATGTAACCTTTCTAATTCATTTGTATGATCCATTCTGATTCATTCGTACGATCCATTCTAATCCATTCGTACGATCCATTCTAATTCATTCGTACGATCCATTCTAATTCATTCTCACAAATGTAACCTTTCTAATTCATTTGTACAATCCATTCTAATTCATTCGTACGATCCATTTTAATTCATTCGCATGATCCATTCTAATTCATTCGTATGATACATTCGTGCGAATGAATTAGAATGGATCGTACGAATGAATTAGAATGGATCGTACGATTGAATTAGAATAGATCGTGCGAATAAATTAGAATGGATCATACGAATGAATTAGAATAGATATATTCATGCGAATGAATTAGAATGGATCGTACGAATGAATTAGAATGGATCGTGCGAATGAGTTAGAATGGATCGTATGAATAAATTAGAATGGATCATACGAATGAATTAAAATGGATACATTTGTGCGAATGAATTAGAATGGATCATACGATTGAATTTGAATGGATCATACGAATAAATTAGAATGCATACATTTGTGCGATGAATAAAAATGGAGCATACGAATGAATTAGAATGGAGCGTACGAATGAACTAGAATGGATACATTCGTGCGAATGAATTAGAATGGATCATATGAAAGAATTAGAATGGATCATGCGAATGAATTTGAAAGGATCGTACGAATGAATTAGAATGGATATATTCGTGCAAATAAATTAGAATGGATAGTACGAATGAATTAGACTGGATCGTACAAATAAATTTGAATGGATACATTCATGCAAATGAATTAGAATGGATCGTACGAATGAATTAGAATGGATCATACGAATGAATTAGAATGGATCGTACGAATGAATTAGAATGGATTATATGAATGAATTAGAATGGTTACATTCGTGCGAATGAATTAGAATAGATCGTACGAATGGATTAGAATGGATCGTACGAATGGATTAGAACACATTTTACGAATGAATTAGAATAGATACATTTGTGCGAATGAATTAGATTGCATCGTACGAATGAATTTGAATGAATTGTACGAATGAATTAGAATGGATCGTACGAATGAATTAGAATGGATCATGCGAATGAATTAGAATAGATCGTACGAATGAATTAGAATGGATCGTGCGAACGAATTAGAATGGATCGTACGAACGAATTAGAATGGATCGTACGAATGAATTAAAATGGATCATACAAATGAATTAGAAAGGTTACATTTGTGAGAATGAATTAGAATGGATCGTACGAATGAATTAGAATGGATCGTACGAATGAATTAGAATGGATACATTCGAGCGAATGAATTAGAATGGATCGTAGGAATGAATTAGAATGGATCGTACGAATGAATTAAAATGGATCGTACGAACGAATTAGAAAGGTTACATTAGTACGAATGAATTAGAATGGATCGTACGAATGAATTAGAATGGTTACATTCGTACGAATGAATTAGAATGGATCGTACGAATAAATTAGAATGGATCGTGCGAATGAATTAGAATTGATCATACGAATGAATTAGAATGGATCATGTGAATGAATTAGAATGGATCGTACGATGCAATCTAATTCATTCGTACGATCCATTCTAATTCATTCGTATGATCAATTCTAATTCATTCGCACTATCCATTCTAATTTATTCTCACGAATGTAACCTTTCTAATTCATTTGTATGATCCATTCTAATCCATTCGTACGATCCATTCTAATCCATTCGTACGATCCATTCTAATTCATTCTCACAAATGTAACCATTCTAATTCATTTGTACGATCCATTCTAATTCATTCGTACGATCCATTCTAATCCATTCGTACGATCCATTCTAATCCTTTCGTACGATCCTTTCTAATTCATTCGCACGAATGTAACCATTCTAATTCGTTCGTACGATCCATTCTAATTCATTCGTACGATCCATTCTAATCAATTCGTACGATCCATTCTAATTCATTCGCACAAATGTATCCATTCTAATTCATTCGTATAATCCATTCTAATTCATTCGCATGATCCATTCTAATTCATTCGTACGATCCATTCTAATTTATTTGTACGATCTATTCTAATTCATTCGCACGAATGTATCCATTCTAATTTATTCGTACGATCCATTCTAATTCATTCTCACGAATGTATCATGCGAATGAATTAGAATGGATCGTATAATTGATTTAGAATGGATCGTATGAATGAATTAGAATGGATTGCATGAATGAATTAGAATGGATCATACGAATGAATTGGAATGGATCGTACGAATGAATTCGAATGGATACGTTCATGCAAATGAATTAGAATGGATCGTACGAATGAATTAGAATGGATCATATGAATGAATTAGAATGGATCGTACGAATGAATTAGATTGGATCATGCGAATGAATTAGAATAGATCGTACGAATGAATTAGAATGGATCGTACAAATAAATAAGAATGGATCGTGCGAATGAATTAGAATGGATCGTACGAATGAATTAGAATGGATCCATCGAATGAGTTAAAAAGGATCATGCGAATGAATTATAATGGATCGTATGAATGAATTAGAATGGATACATTCGTGCGAATGAATTAGAATAGATCGTACGAATGAATTAGAATGGATACATTCGAGCGAATGAATTAGAATGGATCGTACGAATGAGTTAGATTGGATCATAGGAATGAATTAGAATGGATCATGCAAATGAATTAGAATGGATACATTCGTGCGAATGAATTAGAATGGATCGTAGGAATGAATTAGAATGGATCATACGAATAAATTAGAATGGATACATTCATGCAAATGAATTAGAATAGATCGTACGAATGAATTAGAATGGATCATACGAATGGATTAGAATGGATCGTATGAATGGATTAGAATGGATCGTACGAATGGATTAGAACGCATTGTACGAATGAATTAGAATAGATACATTTGTACGAATGAACTAGAATGGATCGTACGAATGGATTAGAATGGATCGTACGAATGAATTAGAATGGGTCGTACGAACGAATTAGAATGGATCGTATGAACGAATTAGAATGGATCGTACGAATGAATTAGTATGGATACATTCGAGTGAATGAATTAGAATGGATCGTACGAATGAATTAGAATGGATCATAGGAATGAATTAGAATGGATAGTGCAAATGAATTAGAATGGATACATTCGTGCGAATGAATTAGAAAGGATCGTACGAATGAATTCGAATGGATATATTCGTGTGAATGCATTAGATTGCATCGTACGAATGAATTTGAATGGATTGTACGAATGAATTAGAATGGATCGTACGAATGAATTAGAATGGATCATGCGAATGAATTAGAATAGATCGTACAAATGAATTAGAATAGATCATACGAATGGATTAGAATGGATCGTACGAATGCATTAGAATGGATCATACAAATGAATTAGAATGGATCGTACGAAAGAATTAGAATGGATCATGCGAATGAATTTGAATGGATCGTACGAATGAATTAGAATGGATCGAACGAATGAATTAGAATTGATACATTCGAGCGAATGAATTATAATAGATCATAGGAATGAATTAGAATGGATCATACGAATGAATTAGAATAGATCGTGCGAATGAATTAGAATGGATCGTACGAACGAATTAGAATGGATCGTACGAACGAATTAGAATGGATCGTATGAATGAATTAGAATGGATCGTACGAATGAATTAGAATGGATACATTCGAGCGAATGAATTAGAATGGATCGTACGAATGAATTAGAATGGATCACAGGAATGAATTAGAATGGATCATATGAATGAATTAGAAAGGATCATATGAATGAATTAAAATGGTTACATTCGTGCGAATGAATTAGAATGGATCGTACGAATGGATTAGAATGGATCGTACAAATGGATTAGAACGCATTGTACGAATGAATTAGAATAGATACATTTGTGCGAATGAACTAGATTGCATCGTACGAATGAATTTGAATGGATTGTACGAATGAATTAGAATAGATCGTACGAATGAATTAGAATGGATCATGCGAATGAATTAGAATAGATCGTACGAATGAATTAGAATGGATCGTGCGAACGAATTAGAATGGATCATATGAACGAATTAGAATGGATCGTACGAATAAATTAGAATGGATACATTCGAGCGAATGAATTAGAATGAATCGTACGAATGAATTAGAATGAAGTAGAATGGATCATGCGAATTAATTAGAATGGATCGTACGAATGAATTAGAATGGATCATACGAATGAATTAGAAAGGATCGTACGAATGAATTAGAATGGATCATATGAATGAATTAGAATGGTTACATTAGTGCGAATGAATTAGAATGGATCGTACAAATGGATTAGAATGGATCGTACGAATGGATTAGAACGCATTGTACGAATGAATTAGAATCGATGCATTTGTGCGAATGAATTAGAATGGATCGTACAAATGAATTAGAAAGGTTACATTTGTGAGAATGAATTAGAATGGATCGTACAAATGAATTAGAATGGATCGTATGAATGAATAAGAATGGATCGTATGAATGAATTAGAAAGGTTACATTCGTGCGAATGAATTAGAATGGATCGAACGAATGAATTAGAAAGTTTACATTCGAGCGAATGAATTACAATAGATCGTAGGAATGAATTAGAATGGATCATACGAATGAATTAGAATGGATCGTGCGAATGAATTAGAATGAATCGTACGAATGCATTAGAATGGATCGTACGAACGAATTAGAATGGATCCTACGAACAAATTAGAATGGATCATAGGAATGAATTAGAATGGATCGTGCAAATGAATTAGAATGGATCGTGCGAATGAATTAGAATGAATCGTACGAATGAATTAGAACGGATTCGTGCGAATGAATTAGAATGGATCGTACGAATGAATTAGAATGGATCATACAAATGAATTAGAAAGGTTACATTCGTGAGAATGAATATGAATGGATCGTACGAATGAATTAGAATGGATCATGCGAATGAAATTGAATGGATCGTACGAATGAATTAGAATGGATCGAACGAATGAATTAAAATTGATACATTCGAGCGAATGAATTAGAATAGATCGTAGGAATAAATTAGAATGGATCGTGCGAATGAATTAGAATGAATCGTACGAATGAATTAGAATGGATCGTACGAATGAATTAGAATGGATACATTCATGTGAATGAATTAGAATGGATCGTACGAATGAATTAGAATGGATCCACCGAATGAGTTAGAATGGATCATACGAATGAATTAGAATGGATCGTATGAATGAATTAGAATGGATCATACGAATGAATTAGAATGGATCGTACGAATGAATTAGAATGGATCGTGCGAATGAATTAGAATTAATTGTACGAATGCATTAGAATGGATCGTACGAATGAATTAGAATGAATCGTACGATCCATTCTAATTTATTCATCCGATCCATTCTAATTCATTTGTACGATCCATTCTAATTCATTCGCACGTATGTATCTATTCTAATTCATTCGTACGATCCATTCTAATTAACTCGTATGTTCAATTCTAATTCATTTGCACGATCCATTCTAATTCATTCGTACGATCCATTCTAATTCATTTGCACGAATGTATCCATTCTAATTCATTCGTACGATCCATTCTAATTCATTCGCATGAATGTATCCATTCTAATTCATTCGCACGAATGTAACCATTCTAATTCATTCGCACGATCCATTCTAATTCATTTGTATGATCCATTCTAATTCATTCGTATGATCTATTCTAATTCATTCGCACGAATGTAACCATTCTAATTCATTCGTACGATTCATTCTAATTCATTCGTATGAGCTATTCTAATTCATTCGTACGATCCATTCTAATGCATTCGTACGATTCATTCTAATTCATTCCCACGATCCATTCTAATTCATTCGTACGATCCATTCATATTCATTCATACGATCCATTCTAATTCATTCGCACAATTCATTTTAATTCATTCGTACGATCCATTTTAATTCATTCGTATGATCCATTCTAACTCATTTTAGAATGGATCGTACGAACGAATTTGAATGGATCGTATGAACGAATTAGAATGGATCGTACGAATGAATTAGAATGGATACATTCGAGCGAATGAATTAGAATGGATCGTACGAATGGATTAGAATGGATCGTACGAATGGATTAGAATGGATCATACGAATGAATTAGAATGGATCATACAAATAAATTAGAAGGGTTACATTCGTGAGAATGAATTAGAATGGATCGTATGAATGAATTAGAATGGATCGTAGGAATGAATTAGAATGGATACATTCGAGCGAATGAATTAGAATGGATCGTACGAATGAATTAGAATGGATCATAGGAATGAATTAGAATGGATCGTGCAAATGAATTAGAATGGATCGTATGAATGAATAAGATAGGATCATACGAATGAATAAGAATGGATACATTTGTGCGAATGAATTAGAATGGATCATGCGAATGAATTAGAATGGATCGTACGAATGAATTAGAATGGATAGATTTATGCGAATGAATTAGAATGAATCGTACGAATGCATTAGAATGGATAGTACGAATTAATTAGAATAGCTCATATGAATGAATTAGAATGAATCGTACGAATGAATTAGAATGGTTACATTCGTGCGAATGAATTAGAATAGATCGTACGAATGAATTAGAATGAATCATACGAATAAATTAGAATGGATCGTGCAAATGAATTAGAATGGATCGTACGAATGAATTAGAATGGATCCACCGAATGAGTTAGAATGGATCATACGAATGAATTAGAATAGATCGTACGAATGAATTAGAATGGATTGTGCGAATGAATTAGAATGGATCGTAGAAATGAATTAGAATGGATATATTCATGCAAATAAATTAGAATGGATCGTACGAATGAATTAGAATAGATCGTGCGAATGAATTAGAATGGATAGTGCGAATGAATTAGATCGGATCGTATGAATGATTTAGAATGGATTCATCGAATGAGTTAGAATGGTTTATACGAATCAATTAGAATGGATCGTACGAACGAATTAGAATGAATCGTACGATCCATTCTAATTCATTCGTCCGATCCATTCTAATTCATTCGCACGAATGTATCCATTCTAATTCATTGAATGAATTAGAATGGATCATACGAATGAATTAGAATGGATCGTGCGAATGAATTAGAATGGATTATGCGAATGAATTAGAATGGATACATTCGTGTGAATGAATTAGAATTGATCGTACGAATGAATTAGAATGGATCATGCAAATGAATTAGAATGAATCGTACGAATGAATTAGAATGGATCGTACGAATGAATTAGAATGGATCATGCGAATGAATTAAAATGAATCGTACAATTGAATTACAATGGATCGTGCGAATTAATTAGAATGGATCGTATGAATGAATTAGAATGGATCGTACGAATGAATTAGAATGGATCGTGCGAATGAATTAGAATGGATCGTTCTAGCGAATGAATTAGAATCCATTCAGATTCATTCGCACAAATGTATCCATTTAAATTCATTCATACGATCCATTCTAATTAATTTGCACGATCTATTCTAATTCAGTCGTATGAATGTATCCATTTTAATTCATTCGTACGATCCATTCTAATTCATTCGTACGATCCATTCTACTTCATTCGTACGATCGATTCTAATTCATTCGCACGATCCATTCTAATTCATTCGTACGATCCATTCTACTTCATTCGTACGATCCATTCTAATTCATTCGCACAATCCATTCTAATTCATTCGTACGATCAATGGATACATTTGTGCGAATGAATTAGAATGGATCGTGCGAATGAATTAGAATGGATCGTACGAATGAATTAGAATGGATAGTGCGAATGAATTAGAATGGATCGTACGAATGAATTAGAATAGATTGTAAGTATGAATGAATTAGAATTGATCGAACGAATGGATTGGAATGGATCGTACGAATGGATTAGAATGGATCGTACGACTGGATTAGAACGCATTGTACGAATGAATTAGAATAGATACATTTGTGCGAATGAATTAGATTGCATCGTACGAATGAATTTGAATGGATCGGACAAATGAATTAGAATGGATCGTATGAATGAATAAGAGTGGATCGTACGAATGAATTAGAATGGATACATTTGTGCGAATTAATTAGAATAGATCGTACGAATGAATTTGAATGGATCGTACGAATGAATTAGAATGGTTACATTCGTGCGAATGAATTAGAATTGATCGTACGAATGAATTAGAATGGATCGTACGAATGTATCCATTCTAATTCATTCGTACGATCCATTCTAATTCGTTCATATGATCCATTCTAATTCATTTGTACGATCCATTCTAATTCATTTGTACGATCTATTCTAATTCATTCGCACGAATGTATCCATTCTAATTCATTCGTATGATCCATTCTAATTCATTCGTATGATCAATTCTAATTCATTCACCGATCCATTCTAATTCATTCGTACGATCCATTCTAATTCATTCGCACGAATGTATTTATTCTAATTCATTCGTACGATCCATTCTAATTCATTCGTACGATCCATTCTAATTCATTCGTACGATCCATTCTAATTCATTCGCATGAATGTATCCATTCTAATTCATTCGTACGATCCATTCTAATTCATTCGTATGATCAATCCTAATTCATTCGCACGATCCATTCTAATTCATTCGTACGATCCATTCTAATTCATTCGCACGAATGTATCCATTCTAATTCATTCGTTCGTTCCATTCTAATTCATTCGTACGATCCATTTTAATTCATTCGCCCGAATGTATCCGTTCTAATTCATTCGTACGATCCATTCTAATTCATTCGTACGATCCATTCTAATTCATTCGTACGATCCATTCTAATTCATTCGCACGATCCGTTCTAATTCATTCATACGATCCATTCTAATTCATTCCTACGATCCATTCTAATTCATTCGCAACAATGTATCCATTCTAATTCATTTGCACGATCCATTCAAATTCATTCCTATGATCCATTCTAATTCATTCGTACGATCTATTCTAATTCATTCGCTCGAATGTATCCATTCTAATTCATTCATATGATCCATTCTAATTCATTCGTACGATCCATTCTAATTCATTCTCACGAATATAACCTTTCTAATTCATTTGTATGATCCATTCTAATTCATTCGTACGATCCATTCTAATCCATTCGTACGATTCATTCTAATTCATTCGTACGATCCATTCTAATTCATTCGCTCGAATGTATCCATTCTAATTCATTCGTACGATCCATTCTAATTCGTTCATACGATCCATTCTAATTCGTTCGTACGATCCATTCTAATTCATTCGTACGATCCATTCTAATTCATTCGCACGAATGTATCATACGAATGAATTAGAATGGATCATGCGAATGAATTAAAAGGGATCGTACAAATGAATTAGAATGGATCGTGCGAATGAATTAGAATGTATCGTACGAACGAATTAGAATGGATCGTACGAACGAATTAGAATGGATCGTATGAACAAATTAGAATGGATCGTACGAATGAATTAGAATGAATACATTCGAGTGAATGAATTAGAATGGATCGTACGAATGAATTAGAATGGATCGTACGAATGCATTAGAATGGATACATTCGTGCGAATGAATTAGAATAGATCGTACGAATGAATTAGAATGGATCGTGCAAATGAATTAGAATGTATCCATTTTAATTCATTCGCACGAATGTATCCATTCTAATTCATTTGCACGATCCATTCTAATTCATTCCTATGATTCATTCTAATTCATTCGTATGATCCATTCTAATTCATTCGTACGATCCATTCTAATTCATTCGTACGATCCATTCTAATTCATTCTTACGATCCATTCTAATTTATTCGTACGATCCATTCTAATTCATTCATATGATCCATTCTAATTCATTCATACGATCCATTCTAATTCATTCGTACGATCCATTCTAATTCAATCACACGATCCATTCTAATTCATTCACACGAATGTATCCATTCTAATCCATTCTAACTCATTCGCACAAATGTATCCATTCTAATTCATTCGTCCGATCCATTCTAATTCATTCGCATAAATATAACCTTTCTAATTCATTTGTACGATCCATTCCAATTCATTCCTACGATCCATTCTAATTCATTCGCACGAATATATCCATTCTAATTCATTTGCACGATCCATTCTAATTCATTCCTATGATCCATTCTAATTCATTCGTACGATCCATGCTAATTCATTCGCTCGAATGTATCCATTCTAATTCATTCGTACGATCCATTCTAATTCATTCATACGATCCATTCTAATTCATTCTCACAAATGTAACCTTTCTAATTCATTTGTACGATCCATTCTAATTCATTCGTACGATCCATTCTAATCCATTCGTACGATCCATTCTAATTCATTCGCACGAATGTAACCATTCTAATTCATTCGTACGATCCAATCTAATTCATTCCTACGATCCATTCTAATTCATTCGTACGATCCATTCTAATTCATTTGTACGATCCATTCTAATTCATTCGCACGAATGTATCCATTCTAATTCAGTCACACAATCCATTCTAATTCATTCGTTCGATCCATTCTAATTCATTCGTATGATCCATTCAAATTCATTCGCATGATCCATTCTAATTTATTCGTACGATCCTTTCTAATTTATTCCTACGATCCATTCTAATTCATTCGCACGAATTTATCCATTCTAATTCATTTGCATGATCCATTCTAATCCATTCGTACGATCCATTCTAATTCATTCGTACAAATGTATCTATTCTAATTCATTCGTACAATGAGTTCTAATCCAATCGTACGATCCATTCTAATCCATTCGTACGATCCATTCTAATTCATTCGTATGATCCATTCTAATTCATTCGTACGATCCATTATAATTCATTTGTATGAATGTATCCATTCTAATTCATTCGTTCGATCCATTCTAATTCATTCGTACTATCCATTCTAATTCATTCGCATGATCCATTCTAATTCATTCGTACGATTCATTCTAATCCATTTGTTCGATCCATTCTAATTCATTCGCACGATCCATTCTAATTCATTCGCACAAATGTATCCATTCTAATTCATTCATTCGATCCATTCTAATTCATTCGTACGATCCATTCAAATTCATTCGCACGATCTATTCTAATTCATTCGTACGATCCATTCTAATTCATTCGCTCGATCCATTCTAATTCATTCGTACGATCCATTCTAATTCATTCCTACGATCTATTCTAATTCATTCGCTCGAATGTATCCATTCTAATTTATTCGTACGATCCATTCTAATTCATTCGTACGATCCATTCTAATCCATTCGTACGATCCTTTCTAATTCATTCGTACAATGCGTTCTAATCCATTCGTACGATCCATTCTAATTCATTCGTACGATCCATTCTAATTCATTCGTACGATCCATTCTAATTCATTCGTACGATCCATTCTAATACATTCTAATTCATTCGCTCGAATGTATCCATCCTAATTAATTCGTACGATCCATTCTTATTCATTCATACGATCCATTCTAATTCATTCGCACGATCCATTCTAATTCATTCGCACAATCCGTTCTAATTCATTCGCACAATCCATTCTAATTCATTCGTACGAATGTATCCATTCTAATTCATTCGTACGAATGTATCCATTCTAATTCATTCCTACGATCCATTCTAATTCATTCGCATGATCCATTCGTACGATCCATTCTAATCCATTCGTACGATCCATTCTAATTTATTCATACGATCCATTCTAATTTGTTCGTACAATCCATTCTAATTCGTTCGCACTATCCATTCTAATTCATTTGTACGATCCATTTTAATTCATTCGCATGATCCATTCTAATTCATTCGTATGATACATTCGTGCGAATGAATTAGAATGGATCGTACGAATGAATTAGAATGGATCGTACGAATGAATTAGAATAGATCGTGCGAATAAATTAGGGTGGATCATACGAATGAATTAGAATAGATATATTCATGCGAATGAATTAGAATGGATCGTACGAATGAATTAGAATGGATCGTGCGAATGAATTAGAATGGATCGTATGAATAAATTAGAATGGATCGTACGAATGAATTAAAATGGATACATTTGCGCGAATGAATTAGAATGGATCATACGATTGAATTTGAATGGATCGTACGAATGAATTAGAATGGATACATTTGTGCGAATTAATAAGAATGGATCGTGCGAATGAATTAGAATGGAAACATTCATGCGAATGAATTAGAATGGATTGTGCGAATGAATTAGAACGGATTGTGCGAATGAATTAGAACGCATTGTACGAATGAATTAGAATGGATCGTACGAATGGATTAGAATGGATCGTACGAATGAATTAGAATGGATACATTCGAGCAAATGAATTAGAATGGATCGTACGAATGAATTAGAATGGATCATAGGAATGAATTAGAATGGATCGTGCAAATGAATTAGAATGGATACATTCGTGCGAATGAATTAGAATGGATCGTAGGAATGAATTAGAATGGATCGTACAAATGAATGAGAAAGGTTACATTTGTGAGAATGAATTAGAATGGATCATACGAATGAATTAGAATGGATCAAGCGAATGAATTAGAATGGATCGTACGAATGAATTAGAATGGATCATAGGAATGAATTAGAATGGATCGTGCAAATGAATTAGAATGGATACATTCGTGCGAATGAATTAGACTGGATCGTACGAATGAATTAGAATGGTTACATTCGTGCGAATGAATTAGAATGGATCGTACGAATGGTTTAGAATGGATCGTACGAATGGATTAGAATGGATCGTACGAATGAATTAGACTGGATCGTACAAATGAATTAGAAATGTTACATTTGTGAGAATGAATTAGAATAGATCGTACGAATGAATTAGAATGGATCGTACGAATGGATTAGAATGGATCGTATGAATGGATTAGAATGGATCGTACAAATGAATTAGAATGGATCGTACGCATTCGTACGATCCATCCTTATTCATTCGCATGAATGTATCCATTCTAATTCATTTGTACAATCCATTCTAATTCATTCGCACGATCCATTCTAATTCATTCGTATAATCCATTCTAATTCATTCCTATGATCTATTCTAATTCATTCGCTCGAATGTATCCATTCTAATTTATTCGTTCGATCCATTCTAATTCATTAGTACGATCCATTCAAATTCATTTGCATGATCCATTCTAATTCATTCGTACGATCCATTCTAATTCATTCTCATGAATGTAACCTTTCTAATTCATTTGTATGATCCATTCTAATTCATTCGTAAGATCCATTCTAATTCATTCGTCCGATCCATTCTAATCTATTCGTACGATCCATTCTAATTCATTCGTACGATCCATTCTAATTCATTCATACAATCCATTCAGATTCATTCGCATGAATATATCTATTCTAATTCATTCGTATGATCCATTCTAATTTATTCGCACGATCTATTCTAATTCATTCGTACGATCCATTCTAATTCATTCGTACGATCCATTCTAATTCATTCGCATGAATGTATCATACGAATGAATTAGAATGGTTCATGCGAATGAATTAAAATGGATCGTACGAATGAATTAGAATGAATCGTATGAATGCATTAGAATTGATCGTACGAATGAATTAGAATGAATCGTACGAACGAATTAGAATGGATCGTACGAACGAATTAGAATGGATCGTACGAACGAATTAGAATGGATCGTACGAACGAATTAGAATGGATCGTATGAACGAATTAGAATGGATCGTACGAATAAATTAGAATGAATCGTACTAACGAATTAGAATGGATCATACGAATGAATTAAAATGGATCGTACGAATAAATTAGAATGAATCGTACGAATGCATTAGAAAGGATCGTACGAATGAATTTGAATGAATCGTACGAACGAATTAGAATGGATCGTACGAACGAATTAGAATGGATCGTATGAACGAATTAGAATGGATCGTACGAATGAATTAGAATGGATCGTGCGAATGAATTAGAATGGATCGTACGAATGAATTAGAATGGATACATTCGAGCGAATGAATTAGAATGAATCGTAGGAATGAATTAGAATGGATCGTGCAAATGAATTAGAATGGATACATTCGTGCGAATGAATTAGAATGGATCGTAGGAATGAATTAGAATGGATCGTACGAATGAATTAGAATGGTTACATTCGTGCGAATGAATTAGAATAGATCGAACGAATGGATTTGAATGGATCGTACGAATGGGTTAGAATGGATCGTACGAATGAATTAGAATGGATCGTACAAATGAATTAGAAAGGTTATATTTGTGAGAATAAATTAGAATGGATCGTGCGAATGAATTAGAATGAATCGTACGAATGAATTAGAATGGATCGTACGAATGAATTAGAATGGATACATTTGTACGAATAAATTAGAATGGATTGTACGAATGAATTAGAATGGATACATTCTTTCGAATAAATTAGAATGGATCGTATATTCGTGCAAATAAATTAGAATGGACCATACGAATGAATTAGAATGGATCGTGCGAATGAATTAGAATGAATCGTACAAATGCCTTAGAATGGATCGTACGAATGAATTAGAATGAATCGTACGATCCATTCTAATTCATTCATCCGATCCATTCTAATTCATTCGCACGAATGTATCCATTCTAATTCATTCGTACAATCCATTCTAATTCATTCGCACGATCCATTCTAATTCATTCGTATGATCCATTCTAATTCATTCCGACGATCTATTCTAATTCATTCGCTCGAATGTATCCATTCTAATTCATTCGTTCGATCCATTCAAATTCATTCGTACGAAGCATTCAAATTCATTCGCATGATCCATTCTAATTCATTCGTACGATCCATTCTAATTCATTCTCACGAATGTAACCTTTCTAATTCATTTGTATGATCCATTCTGATTCATTCGTACGATCCATTCTAATCCATTCGTACGATCCATTCTAATTCATTCGTACGATCCATTCTAATTCATTCTCACAAATGTAACCTTTCTAATTCATTTGTACAATCCATTCTAATTCATTCGTACGATCCATTTTAATTCATTCGCATGATCCATTCTAATTCATTCGTATGATACATTCGTGCGAATGAATTAGAATGGATCGTACGAATGAATTAGAATGGATCGTACATTGAATTAGAATAGATCGTGCGAATAAATTAGAATGGATCATACGAATGAATTAGAATAGATATATTCATGCGAATGAATTAGAATGGATCGTACGAATGAATTAGAATGGATCGTGCGAATGAGTTAGAATGGATCGTATGAATAAATTAGAATGGATCATACGAATGAATTAAAATGGATACATTTGTGCGAATGAATTAGAATGGATCATACGATTGAATTTGAATGGATCATACGAATAAATTAGAATGCATACATTTGTGCGATGAATAAAAATGGAGCATACGAATGAATTAGAATGGAGCGTACGAATGAACTAGAATGGATACATTCGTGCGAATGAATTAGAATGGATCATATGAAAGAATTAGAATGGATCATGCGAATGAATTTGAAAGGATCGTACGAATGAATTAGAATGGATATATTCGTGCAAATAAATTAGAATGGATCGTACGAATGAATTAGACTGGATCGTACAAATAAATTTGAATGGATACATTCATGCAAATGAATTAGAATGGATCGTACGAATGAATTAGAATGGATCATACGAATGAATTAGAATGGATCGTACGAATGAATTAGAATGGATTATATGAATGAATTAGAATGGTTACATTCGTGCGAATGAATTAGAATAGATCGTACGAATGGATTAGAATGGATCGTACGAATGGATTAGAACACATTTTACGAATGAATTAGAATAGATACATTTGTGCGAATGAATTAGATTGCATCGTACGAATGAATTTGAATGAATTGTACGAATGAATTAGAATGGATCGTACGAATGAATTAGAATGGATCATGCGAATGAATTAGAATAGATCGTACGAATGAATTAGAATGGATCGTGCGAATGAATTAGAATGGATCGTACGAACGAATTAGAATGGATCGTACGAATGAATTAAAATGGATCATACAAATGAATTAGAAAGGTTACATTTGTGAGAATGAATTAGAATGGATCGTACGAATGAATTAGAATGGATCGTACGAATGAATTAGAATGGATACATTCGAGCGAATGAATTAGAATGGATCGTAGGAATGAATTAGAATGGATCGTACGAATGAATTAAAATGGATCGTACGAACGAATTAGAAAGGTTACATTAGTACGAATGAATTAGAATGGATCGTACGAATGAATTAGAATGGTTACATTCGTACGAATGAATTAGAATGGATCGTATGAATGAATTAGAATGGATCGTGCGAATGAATTAGAATTGATCATACGAATGAATTAGAATGGATCATGTGAATGAATTAGAATGGATTGTACGATGCAATCTAATTCATTCGTACGATCCATTCTAATTCATTCGTATGATCAATTCTAATTCATTCGCACTATCCATTCTAATTTATTCTCACGAATGTAACCTTTCTAATTCATTTGTATGATCCATTCTAATCCATTCGTACGATCCATTCTAATCCATTCGTACGATCCATTCTAATTCATTCTCACAAATGTAACCATTCTAATTCATTTGTACGATCCATTCTAATTCATTCGTACGATCCATTCTAATCCATTCGTACGATCCATTCTAATCCTTTCGTACGATCCTTTCTAATTCATTCGCACGAATGTAACCATTCTAATTCGTTCGTATGATCCATTCTAATTCATTCGTACGATCCATTCTAATCAATTCGTACGATCCATTCTAATTCATTCGCACAAATGTATCCATTCTAATTCATTCGTATAATCCATTCTAATTCATTTGCATGATCCATTCTAAGTCATTCGTACGATCCATTCTAATTTATTTGTACGATCTATTCTAATTCATTCGCACGAATGTATCCATTCTAATTTATTCGTACGATCCATTCTAATTCATTCTCGTGAATGTATCATGCGAATGAATTAGAATGGATCGTATAATTGATTTAGAATGGATCGTATGAATGAATTAGAATGGATTGCATGAATGAATTAGAATGGATCATACGAATGAATTGGAATGGATCGTACGAATGAATTCGAATGGATACGTTCATGCAAATGAATTAGAATGGATCGTACGAATGAATTAGAATGGATCATATGAATGAATTAGAATGGATCGTACGAATGAATTAGATTGGATCATTCGAATGAATTAGAATAGATCGTACGAATGAATTAGAATGGATCGTACAAATAAATAAGAATGGATCGTGCGAATGAATTAGAATGGATCGTACGAATGAATTAGAATGGATCCATCGAATGAGTTAAAATGGATCATGCGAATGAATTAGAATGGATCGTATGAATGAATTAGAATGGATACATTCGTGCGAATGAATTAGAATAGATCGTACGAATGAATTAGAATGGATATATTCGAGCGAATGAATTAGAATGGATCGTACGAATGAGTTAGAATGGATCATAGGAATGAATTAGAATGGATCGTGCAAATGAATTAGAATGGATACATTCGTGCGAATGAATTAGAATGGATCGTAGGAATGAATTAGAATGGATCATACTAATAAATTAGAATGGATACATTCATGCAAATGAATTAGAATAGATCGTACGAATGAATTAGAATGGATCATACGAATGGATTAGAATGGATCGTACGAATGGATTAGAATGGATCGTACGAATGGATTAGAACGCATTGTACGAATGAATTAGAATAGATACATTTGTACGAATGAACTAGAATGGATCGTACGAATGGATTAGAATGGATCGTACGAATGAATTAGAATGGGTCGTACGAACGAATTAGAATGGATCGTATGAACGAATTAGAATGGATCGTACGAATGAATTAGTATGGATACATTCGAGTGAAAGAATTAGAATGGATCGTACGAATGAATTAGAATGGATCATAGGAATGAATTAGAATGGATAGTGCAAATGAATTAGAATGGATACATTCGTGCGAATGAATTAGAAAGGATCGTACGAATGAATTCGAATGGATATATTCGTGCGAATGCATTAGATTGCATCGTACGAATGAATTTGAATGGATTGTACGAATGAATTAGAATGGATCGTACGAATGAATTAGAATGGATCATGCGAATGAATTAGAATAGATCGTACAAATGAATTAGAATAGATCATACGAATGGATTAGAATGGATCGTACGAATGCATTAGAATGGATCATACAAATGAATTAGAATGGATCGTACGAAAGAATTAGAATGGATCATGCGAATGAATTTGAATGGATCGTACGAATGAATTAGAATGGATCGAACGAATGAATTAGAATGGATACATTCGAGCGAATGAATTAGAATAGATCATAGGAATGAATTAGAATGGATCATACGAATGAATTAGAATGGATCGTGCGAATGAATTAGAATGGATCGTACGAACGAATTCGAATGGATCGTACGAACGAATTAGAATGGATCGTATGAACGAATTAGAATGGATCGTACGAATGAATTAGAATGGATACATTCGAGCGAATGAATTAGAATGGATCGTACGAATGAATTAGAATGGATCACAGGAATGAATTAGAATGGATCATACGAATGAATTAGAATGGATCATATGAATGAATTAAAATGGTTACATTCGTGCGAATGAATTAGAATGGATCGTACGAATGGATTAGAATGGATCGTACAAATGGATTAGAACGCATTGTACGAATGAATTAGAATAGATACATTTGTGCGAATGAACTAGATTGCATCGTACGAATGAATTGGAATGGATTGTACGAATGAATTAGAATAGATCGTACGAATGAATTAGAATGGATCATGCGAATGAATTAGAATAGATCGTACGAATGAATTAGAATAGATCGTGCGAACGAATTAGAATGGATCATATGAACGAATTAGAATGGATCGTACGAATAAATTAGAATGGATACATTCGAGCGAATGAATTAGAATGGATCGTACGAATGAATTAGAATGAATTAGAATGGATCATGCGAATTAATTAGAATGGATCGTACGAATGAATTAGAATGGATCATACGAATGAATTAGAAAGGATCGTACGAATGAATTAGAATGGATCATATGAATGAATTAGAATGGTTACATTAGTGCGAATGAATTAGAATGGATCGTACAAATGGATTAGAATGGATCGTACGAATGGATTAGAACGCATTGTACGAATGAATTAGAATCGATGCATTTGTGCGAATGAATTAGAATGGATCGTACAAATGAATTAGAAAGGTTACATTTGTGAGAATGAATTAGAATAGATCGTACAAATGAATTAGAATGGATCGTATGAATGAATAAGAATGGATCGTATGAATGAATTAGAAAGGTTACATTCGTGCGAATGAATTAGAATGGATCGAACGAATGAATTAGAAAGTTTACATTCGAGCGAATGAATTACAATAGATCGTAGGAATGAATTAGAATGGATCATACGAATGAATTAGAATGGATCGTGCGAATGAATTAGAATGAATCGTACGAATGCATTAGAATGGATCGTACGAACGAATTAGAATGGATCCTACGAACAAATTAGAATGGATCATAGGAATGAATTAGAATGGATCGTGCAAATGAATTAGAATGGATCGTGCGAATGAATTAGAATGAATCGTACGAATGAATTAGAACGGATTCGTGCGAATGAATTAGAATGGATCGTACGAATGAATTAGAATGGATCATACAAATGAATTAGAAAGGTTACATTCGTGAGAATGAATATGAATGGATCGTACGAATGAATTAGAATGGATCATGCGAATGAAATTGAATGGATCGTACGAATGAATTAGAATGAATCGAACGAATGAATTAGAATTGATACATTCGAGCGAATGAATTAGAATAGATCGTAGGAATAAATTAGAATGGATCGTGCGAATGAATTAGAATGAATCGTATGAATGAATTAGAATGGATCGTACGAATGAATTAGAATGGATACATTCGTGTGAATGAATTAGAATGGATCGTACGAATGAATTAGAATGGATCCACCGAATGAGTTAGAATGGATCATACGAATGAATTAGAATGGATCGTATGAATGAATTAGAATGGATCATACGAATGAATTAGAATGGATCGTACGAATGAATTAGAATGGATCGTGCGAATGAATTAGAATTAATTGTACGAATGCATTTGAATGGATCGTACGAATGAATTAGAATGAATCGTACGATCCATTCTAATTTATTCGTCCGATCCATTCTAATTCATTTGTACGATCCATTCTAATTCATTCGCACGTATGTATCTATTCTAATTCATTCGTACGATCCATTCTAATTAATTCGTATGTTCAATTCTAATTCATTTGCACGATCCATTCTAATTCATTCGTACGATCCATTCTAATTCATTTGCACGAATGTATCCATTCTAATTCATTCGTACGATCCATTCTAATTCATTCGTACGATCCATTCTAATTCATTCGCATGAATGTATCCATTCTAATTCATTCGCACGAATGTAACCATTCTAATTCATTCGCACGATCCATTCTAATTCATTTGTACGATCCATTCTATTTCATTCGTATGATCTATTCTAATTCATTCGCACGAATGTAACCATTCTAATTCATTCGTACGATTCATTCTAATTCATTCGTATGAGCTATTCTAATTCATTCGTACGATCCATTCTAATGCATTCGTACGATTCATTCTAATTCATTCCCACGATCCATTCTAATTCATTCGTACGATCCATTCATATTCATTCATACGATCCATTCTAATTCATTCGCACAATTCATTTTAATTCATTCGTACGATCCATTTTAATTCATTCGTATGATCCATTCTAATTCATTTTAGAATGGATCGTACGAACGAATTTGAATGGATCGTATGAACGAATTAGAATGGATCGTACGAATGAATTAGAATGGATACATTCGAGCGAATGAATTAGAATGGATCGTACGAATGGATTAGAATGGATCGTACGAATGGATTAGAATGGATCGCACGAATGAATTAGAATGGATCATACAAATGAATTAGAAGGGTTACATTCGTGAGAATGAATTAGAATGGATCGTATGAATGAATTAGAATGGATCGTAGGAATGAATTAGAATGGATACATTCGAGCGAATGAATTAGAATGGATCGTACGAATGAATTAGAATGGATCATAGGAATGAATTAGAATGGATCGTGCAAATGAATTAGAATGGATCGTATGAATGAATAAGATAGGATCATACGAATGAATAAGAATGGATACATTTGTGCGAATGAATTAGAATGGATCATGCGAATGAATTAGAATGGATCGTACGAATGAATTAGAATGGATAGATTTATGCGAATGAATTAGAATGAATCGTACGAATGCATTAGAATGGATAGTACGAATTAATTAGAATAGCTCATATGAATGAATTAGAATGAATCGTACGAATGAATTAGAATGGTTACATTCGTGCGAATGAATTAGAATAGATCGTACGAATGAATTAGAATGAATCGTACAAATAAATTAGAATGGATCGTGCGAATGAATTAGAATGGATCGTACGAATGAATTAGAATGGATCCACCGAATGAGTTAGAATGGATCATACGAATGAATTAGAATGGATCGTACGAATGAATTAGAATGGATTGTGCGAATGAATTAGAATGGATCGTATGAATGAATAAGAATGGATCGTACGAATGAATTAGAATGGATCGTGCGAATGAATTAGAATGAGTCGTACGAATGCATTAGAATGGATCGTATGAATGAATTAGAATGAATCGTACGATCCATTCTAATTCATTCGTACGATCCATTCTAATCCATTCGTAGGATCCATTCTAATTCATTCGTACGATCCATTTTAATTCATTCGCTCGAATGTATCCATTCTAATTCATTCGTAGGATCCATTCTAATCCATTCGTACGATCCATTCTAAACCATTCGTACGATCCATTCTAATTCATTCGCACGAATGTAACCATTCTAATTCATTCATACGATCCATTCTAATTCATTCCTACGATCCATTCTAATTCATTCGTATGATCAATTCTAATTCATTCGCACGATCCATTCTAATTCATTCGTACGATCCATTCTAATTCATTCGCATGAATGTAACCATTCTAATTCATTCGTACGATCCATTCTAATTCATTCCTACAATCTATTCTAATTCATGCGCACGAATGTATCCATTCTAATTCATTTGCACGATCCATTCTAATTTATTCCTATGATCCATTTTAATTCATTCGTACGATCCATTCTAATTCATTCTCACAAATGTAACCTTTCTAATTCATTCGTACGATCCATTCTAATCCATTCGTACGATCCATTCTAATCCATTCGTACGATCCATTCTAATTCATTCGTACGATCCATTCTAATTCATTCCTACGATCCATTCTAATTCATTCGCACGAATGTATCCATTCTAATTCATTGGCACGATCCAATCTAATTCATTCGTACGATCCATTCTAATTCATTCGTACGAATGAATTAGAATGGATATATTTATGCGAATGGATTAGAATGGATCGAACGAATGAATTAGAATGGATACATTTCTGCGAATGAATTAGAATGAAACGTACGAATGTATTAGAATGGATCGTACGAATGAATTAGAATGGATACATTTGTGCGAATGAATTAGAATGGATCGTACGAATGAATTAGAAAGGTTACATTTGTGAGAATGAATTAGAATGGATCGTATGAATGAATTAGAATGGATCATAGGAATGAATTAGAATGGATCGTGCAAATGAATTAGAATGGATACATTCGTGCGAATGAATTAGAATGGATCGTAGGAATGAATTAGAATGGATCGTACGAATGAATTAAAAAGGTTATATTCGTGCGAATGAATTAGAATGGATCGTGCGAATGAATTAGAATGGATCGTACAAATGAATTAGAATGGATCGTACGATCCATTATAATTCATTCCTACGGTCCATTCTACTTCATTCTCACGAATGTAACCTTTCTAATTCATTTGTATGTATCCATTCTAATTCATTCGTACAATCCATTCTAATTCATTAGCACGATCCATTCTAATTCATTCGTACGATCCATTCTAATCCATTCGTACGATCCATTCAAATTCATTCGCACGAATGTAACCATTCTAATTCATTCATATGATCCATTCTAATTCATTCGTACGATCCATTCTAATTCATTCGTACGATCCATTCTAATTCATTCGTATGATCAATTCTAATTCATTCGTACGATCCATTCTAATTTATTTGCATGAATGTATCTATTCTAATTTATTCGTACGATCCATTCTAATTCATTCGTACGATCCATTCTAATTCATTCGCACGATACATTTGTGAGAATGAATTAGAATGGATCATACGAATGAATTAGAATGGATCGTACGAATGGATTAGAATTAGAATGGATTAGAAAGGATCGTACGAATGAATTAGAATGGTTACATTCGAGCGAATGAATTTGAATGGATCGTCAAATGAATTAGAATGGATCATGCGAATGAATTAGAATAGATCGTACGAATGGATTAGAACGCATTGTACGAGTGAATTAGAATGAATCGTACGAATGAATTAGAATCGATCGTGCGAATGAATTAGAATGAATCGTATGAATGAAATAGAATGGATCGTACGAATAAATTAGAATGGATCGTACGATCCATTCTAATTCATTCGCACGATCCATTCTAATTCATTCGTACGATCCATTCTAATTCATTCGCACGAATGTAACAATTCTAATTCATTCATATGATCCATTCTAAATCATTCCTATGATCTATTCTAATTCATTCCTACGATCTATTCTGATTCATTCGCTCGAATGTATCCATTCTAATTCATTCATTCGATCCATTCTAATTCATTCGTACGATCCATTCTAATTCATTCGCACAATCCATTCTAATTCATTTGTATGATCCATTCTAATTCATCGCACGATCCATTCTAATTCATTCGCTCGAATGTATCCATTCTAATTCATTCGTACGATCCATTATAATGCATTCGTACAATCCATACTAATGTATTAGAATGGATCGTGCGAATGAATTAGAATGGATTGTACGAATGAATTAGAATGGATACATTCGTACAAATGAATTAGAATGGATCGTACGAATGAATTAGAATGGATTATACGAATGAATTTGAATGGATTGTACAAATGAATTAGAATGGATCGAACGAATGAATTAGAATGGATAATGTGAATGAATTAGAATAGATCGTGGGAATGAATTAGAATGGATCATACGAATGAATTAGAATGGAACGTGCGAATGAATTAGAATGGATCGTATGAATGAATTAAAATGGATCGTACAAATGAATTAGAATGGATCGTGCGAATGAATTAGAATGGATACATTCGAGCGAATGAATTAGAATGGATCGTACGAATGAATTAGAATGGATCGTGCAAATGAATTAGAATGGATACATTCATGCGAATGAATTAGAATGGATCGTAGGAATGAATTAGAATGGATCGTATGAATGAATTAGAATGGTTACTTTCATGCGAATGAATTAGAATGGATCGTACGAATGGATTAAAATGGATCGTATGAATGGGTTAGAATGGATCGTACGAATAAATTAGAATGGATCGTACAAATGAATTAGAAAGGTTACATTTGTGAGAATGAATTAGAATGAATCGTATGAATGGATTAGAATGGATCATATGAATGGATTAGAATGGATCGTACGAATGGATTAGAATGGATCGTACGAATGGATTAGAATGGATCGTACGAATGAATTAGAATGGATTGTACGAATGAATTAGAATAGATCGTGCGAATGATTTAGAATGGATCGTACGAAAGAATTAGAATGGATCATACGAATGAATTAGAATCGATCGTGCGAATGAATTAGAATGGATCGTACGAATGAATTAGAATGGATCGTACGAATGAATTAGAATGGATACATTTGTGCGATGAATAAGAATGGAGCGTACGAATGAATTAGAATGGAGCGTACGAATGAACTAGAATGGATACATTCGTGCGAATGAGTTAGAATGGATCATATGAAAGAATTAGAATGGATCGTGCGAATAAATTAGAATGGATCGTGCGAACGAATTAGAATGGATCGTACGAACGAATTAGAATGGATCGTACGAACGAATTAGAATGGATCATATGAACGAATTAGAATGGATCGTACGAATGAATTAGAATGGACACATTCGTACGATCCATTCTAATTCATTCGTACGATCCATTCTTATTCATTTGTACGATCCATTCAAATTCATTCATACGATCCATTCTAATTCATTCGTACGATCAATTCTAATTCATTCTCACAAATGTAACCTTTCTAATTCATTTGTACAATCCATTCTAATTCATTCGTACGATCTATTCTAATCCATTCGTACGATCCATTCTAATCCATTCGTACGATCCATTCTAATTCATTCGCACGAATGTAACCATTCTAATTCATTCGTACGATCCATTCTAATTCATTCCTACGATCCATTCTAATTCATTCGCAAATTAGAATGGATCGTACAAATGAATTAGAATGGATCGTGCGAATGAATTAGAATGGATCGTACGATCCATTCTAATTCATTCGTATGATCAATTCTAATTCATTCGCACGATCCATTCTAATTCATTCGTACGATCCATTCTAATTCATTCGCACGAATGTAACCATTCTAATTCATTCGTATGATCCATTCTAATTCATTCCTACGATCCATTCTAATTCATTCGCACGAATGTATCCATTCTAATTCATTTGCACGATCCATTCTAATTCATTCCTATTATCCATTCTAATTCATTCGTACGATCCATTCTAATTCATTCGCTCGAATGTATCCATTCTAATTCATTCGTACGATTCATTCTAATTCATTCGCACGATCCATTCTACTTCATTCTCACAAATGTAACCTTTCTAATTCATTTGTACGATCCATTCTAATTCATTCGTACGATCCATTCTAATACATTCGTACGATCCATTCTAATTCATTCGTACGATCCATTCTAATTCATTCGCATGAATATATCCATTCTAATTCATTCGTACGATTCATTCTAATTCATTCGCACGATCCATTCTAATTCATTCGTACGATCCATTCTAATTCATTCGTCCGATCCATTCTAATTCATTCGCACGAATGTATGCATTCTAATTCATTCGTACGATCCATTATAATTCATTTGCATGAATGTATCCATTCTAATTCATTCGTACGATCCATTCTAATGCTTTTGTACGATCCATTCTAATTCATTCGCACGATCCTTTCTAATTCTTTCATATGCTCCATTCTTATTCATCGCACAAATGTATCCATTCTAATTTATTCGTACGATCCATTCAAATTCAATCGTATAATCCATTCTAATTCATTCACACGATCAATTTTAATTCATTCGTCCGATCCATTCTAATTCATTCGTACGAATGTATCCATTCTAATTCATTCGTACGATCCATTCAAATTCATTTGCATGATCCATTCTAATTCATTCGCACGAATGTATCCATTCTATTGCATTCCTATGAATGAATTAGAATAGCTCATACGAATTCATTACAATGGATCGTACGAATGAATTAGAATAGCTCATACAAATGAATTATAATGAATCGTACGAATGCATTAGAATGGATACATTCGTGCGAATGAATTAGAATGGATCGTACGAATGAATCAGAATGGATCGTACGAATGAATTAGAATGAATCGTACTAATTCATTAGAATGGATCGTACGATTCATTCTAATTCATTCGTACGATCCATTCTAATTCATTCGCACGATCCATTCTAATTCATTCGTACGATCCATTCTAATTCATTCGTACGATCCATTCTAAAATGAGTTAGAATGGATCATACGAATGAAATAGAATAGACCGTACGAATGAATTAGAATGGATTGTGCGAATGAATTAAAATGGATCGTATGAATGAATAAGAATGGATCGTACGAATGAATTAGAATGGATCGTACGAATGAATTAGAATGGATCGTACAAATGAATTAGAAAGGTTACATTTGTGAGAATGAATTAGAATGGATCGTACGAAAGAATTAGAATAGATACATTCGAGCGAATGAATTAGAATAGATCGTAGGAATGAATTAGAATGGATCATACGAATGAATTAGAATGGATCGTGTGAATGAATTAGAATGGATCATACGAATGAATTAGAATGGATACATTTGTGCGAATGAATTAGAATGGATCGTACGAATGAATTAGAATGGATCGTACGAATGAATTAGAATGGATCATACGAATGAATTAGAATGGAGCGTACGACTGAACTAGAATGGATACATTCGTGCAAATGAATTAGAATGGATTGTGCGAACGAATTAGAATGGATCGAGCGAATGAATTAGAATGGATCGTACGAATGAATTAGAATGGATCGTACGAATGAATTAGAATGGATCAAACGAATGAATTAGAATGGATACATTCGAGCGAATGAATTAGAATAGATCGTAGGAATGAATTAGAATAGATCGTACGAATGAATTAGAATGGATCGTACGAATGAATTAGAATGGATACATTCGAGCGAAACAATTAGAATTGATCGTACGAACGAATTAGAATGGATCATAGGAATGAATTAGAATGGATCGTAGGAATGAATTAGAATGGATCGTACGAATGAATTAGAATGGATCGTATGAATGAATAAGAATGGATCGTACGAATGAATTAGAATGGATCGTACGAATGAATTAGATTGGATACATTCGTGCGAATGAATTAGAATGGATCGGACGAATGAATTAGAATGGATCGTACGATTCATTCTAATTCATTCGTACGATCCATTCTAATGCATTCGTACGATTCATTCTAATTCATTCGTGCAAATGAATTAGAATGAATCGGACGAATGAATTAGAATGGATCGTACGATTCATTCTAATTCATTCGTACGATCCATTCTAATGCATTCGTACGATTCATTCTAATTCATTCGCACGATCCATTCTAATTCATTCGTACAATCCATTCTTATTCATTCATACGATCCATTCTAATTCATTCGCATAATCCAATCTAATTCATTCGTACGATCCATTCTAATTCATTCGTCCGATCCATTCTAATTCATTCGCACGAATGTATCCATTCTAATTCATTCGTACAATCTATTCTAATTCATTCGCATGATCCATTCTAATTCATTCGTATGATCCATTCTAATTCATTCCTACGATCTATTCTAATTCATTCGCTCGAATGTATCTATTCTAATTCATTCGTACAATCCATTCTAATTCATTCGTACGATCCATTCTAATCCATTCGTACGATCCATTCTAATTCATTCCTACAATCTATTCTAATTCATTCGCTCGAATGTATCCATTCTAATTCATTTGTACGATCCATTCTAATTCATTCGTATGATCCATTCTAACTCATTCGGTGGATCCATTCTAATTCATTCGTACGATCCATTCTAATTCATTCGCGCGATCCATTCTAATTTATTCGTACGATCCATTCTAATTCATTCGCACGATCCATTCTAATTCATTCGTACGATCCATTATAATTCATTCGCTCGAATGTATCCATTCTAATTCATTCGTACGATCCATTCTAATTCATTCGTACGATCCATTCTAATTTATTTTCACAAATGTAACCTTTCTAATTCATTTGTACGATCCATTCTAATTCATTCGTACGATCCATTTTAATTCATTCGCATGATCCATTCTAATTCATTCGTATGATTCATTCGTGCGAATGAATTAGAATGGATCGTACGAATGAATTAGAATGGATCGTACGAATCAA
Organism: Chamaelirium japonicum; assembly: GCA_947650365.1. NCBI lineage: Eukaryota > Viridiplantae > Streptophyta > Magnoliopsida > Liliales > Melanthiaceae > Chamaelirium > Chamaelirium japonicum. The sequence goes on along the minus strand of OX393552.1, from coordinate 47,456,581 downwards.
TTAGAATAGATCGTGCGAATAAATTATAATGGATCATACGAATGAATTTGAATAGATATATTCATGCGAATGAATTAGAATGGATCGTACGAATGAATTAGAATGGATCGTGCGAATGAATTAAGAATGGATCGTACGAATGAATTAGATCGTACGAATAAATTAGATTGGATCGTACGAATGAATTAAAATGGATACATTCATACGACTGAATTAGAATGGATCGTGCGAATAAATTAGAATGGATACATTCTTGCGAATAAATTAGAATGGATCGTATATTCGTGCAAATAAATTAGAATGGATCATACGAATGAATTAGAATGGATCGTGCGAATGAATTAGAAGGGATCCGTGCGAATGAATTAGAACGGATCGTAAGAATAAATTAGAATGGATATATTTGAAGGAATAAATTAGAATGGATCGTACGAACGAATTAGAATGGATCGTACGAATGCATTAGAATGGATCGTACGAATGAATTATTATGGATACATTCGTGTGAATGAATTAGAATGGATCGTATGAATGAATTAGAATGGATCGTGCGAATGAATTAGACGTGAGAATGAATTAGAATGGATCGTACGTATGAATTAGAATGGATCATGCGAATGAATTTGAATGGATCGTACGAATGAATTAGAATGGATCGAACAAATGAATTAGAAAGGTTACATTTGTCAGAATGAGTTAGAATGGATCATACGAATGGATTAGAATGGATCGTACGATGGGATTAGAATGGATCGTACGAATGGATTAGAATGGATCGTACGAATGGATTAGAATGGATCGTACGAATGAATTAGAATGGATCGTACGAATGAATTAGAATGGATCGTACGAATGCATTAGAATGGATACATTTGTGTGAATGAATTAGAATGGATCATACGATTGAATTTGAATGGTTCATACGAATGAATTAGAATGGATACATTCGTGCGAATGAATTAGAATGGATCGTAGGAATGAATTAGAATGGATCGTGCGAATGAATTAGAATGGTTACATTCGTGCGAATGAATTAGAATGGATCGTACGAATGGATATTCTAATTCATTCCAATGATCTATTCTAATTCATTCGTACAATCCATTCTAATTCATTCGTATGATCCATTCTAATTCATTCCTACGATCTATTCTAATTCATTCGCTCGAATGTATCCATTCTAATTTATTCGTTCGATCCATTCTAATTCATTCGTACGATCCATTCAAATTCATTCGCATGATCCATTCTAATTCATTCGTACGATCCATTCTAATTCATTCTCACGAATGTAACCTTTCTAATTCATTTATTTGATCCATTCTAATTCATTCATACGATCCATTCTAATTCATTCGTATTATCCATTCTAATTTATTCGTACGAATGTATCCATTCTAATTCATTCGTATGATCCATTCTAATTCATTCGCACGATCCATTCTAATTCATTCGCACAAATGTATCCATTCTAATTCATTCGTACGATCCATTCTAATTCATTCGCACGATCCATTCTAATTCATTCGTACAATCCATTCTAATTCATTCGCACGAATGTATCCATTCTAATGCATTCGTACGATTCATTCTAATTCATTCGCACGATCCATTCTAATTCATTCGTATGATCCATTCTAATTCATTCGTCCGATCTATTCTAATTCATTCGCACGAATGTATCCATTCTAATTCATTCGTACGATCCATTCTAATTCATTTGCATGAATGTATCCATTCTAATTCATTCGTACGATCCATTCTAATGCATTCGTACGATCCATTCTAATTCATTCGCACGATCCATTCTAATTCTTTCATATGATCCATTCTAATTCATTCGCACGAATGTATCCATTCTAGTTCATTCGTACGCTCCATTCTAATTTATTCGTACGCTCCATTCTTATTCATCGCACAAATGTATCCATTCTAATTCATTCGTACAATCCATTCTAATTGATTCGCACGATCAATTCTAATTCATTCGTCCGATCCATTCTAATTCATTCGCACGAATGTATCCCTTCTAATTCATTCGTACGATCCATTCAAATTCATTCGCATGATCCATTCTAATTCATTCGTACGATCAATTCTAATCCATTCATACGATCCATTCTAATCCATTCGTACGATCCATTAGAATGGATCATACGAATGAATTAGAATAGATCATAGGAATGAATAAGAATGAATCGTAGGAATAAATTAGAATTAGAATTAGAATTAGAATTAGAATTAAAATAGATCGTAGGAATGAATTAGAATTAGAATTAGAATAGATCGTAGGAATGAATTAGATCGTACGAATGAATTAGAATGGATCGCACGAATGAATTAAAATGGATTGTACGAATGCATTAGAATGGATACATTCGTGCGAATGAATTAGAATGGATCGTACGAATGAATTAGAATGGATCGTATGAATGGATTATAATGGATACATTCGTGCGAATGAATTTGAATGGATCATAGGAATGAATTAGAATGGATCGTACGAATGAATTTGAATGGATCGTACGAATGGATTAGAATGGATTCGTACAATGCATTCTAATTCATTCGTACGATTCATTCTAATTCATTCGTATGAGCTATTCTAATTCATTCGTACGATCCATTCTAATGAATTAGTACGATTCATTCTAATTCATTCGTACGATCCATTCTAATTCATTCGTACGATCCATTCTAATTCATTCGCACGAATGTATCCATTCTAATGCATTCGTACGATCCATTATAATTCATTTGTACGATCCATTCTAATTCATTCGTACGATCCATTCTAATTCATTCGTACGATCCATTCTAATTCATTCGCACAAATGTATCCATTCTAATTCATTCGTAGGATCCATTCTAATTTATTCCTACGATCCATTCATTCATTCGCATGATCCATTCTAATTCATTCGTACAATCCATTCTAATTTATTCTCACGAATGTATCCATTCTAATTCATTCGCATGATCCATTCTAATTCATTCGTATGAATGAATTACAATGGATCGTACGAATAAATTAGAATGGATCGTACGAATGAATTAGAATGAATCGTACGAATGAATTTTAATGGATCGTAGGAATGAATTAGAATGGATCGTACGAATGAATTAGAATGGTTATATTCGTGCGAATGAATTAGAATGGATCGTACGAATGGATTAGAACGGATCGTACAAATGAAGTAGAATGGATACATTCGTGCGAATGAATTAGAATGGATCGTACAAATGAATTAGAATGGATACATTCGTGCGAATGAATTAGAATGGATCGTAGGAATGAATTAGAATGGATCGTACGAATAAATTTGAATGGTTACATTCGTGCGAATGAATTAGAATGGATTGTACGATTGAATTAGAATGGATCGTGCGAATGAATTAGAATTGATCATACGAATGAATTAGAATGGATCATACGAATGAATTAGAATGGATCGTACAAATGGATTAGAATGGATCGTACGAATGGATTAGAATGGACCATGCGAATGAATTAGAATTGATCATACGAATGAATTAGAATGGATCGTACGAATGAATTAGAATGGATCATATGAAAGAATTAGAATGGATCGCGCGAATGAATTAGAAAGGATCGTACGAAAGAATTAGAATGGATATATTCGTGCGAATGAATTAGATTGCATCGTACGAATGAATTTGAATGTATTGTACGAATGAATTAGAATGGATCGTACGAATGAATTAGAATGGATCATGCGAATGAATTAGAATAGATCGTACGAATGAATTAGAATGGATCGTACGAATAAATTAGAATGGATCATACGAATGAATTAGAATAGATATATTCATGCGAATGAATTAGAATGGATCGTGCAAATGAATTAGAATGGATCGTGCGAATGAATTAGAATGGATCGTACGAATGAATTAGAATGGATACATTTGTGCGAATGAATTAGAATGGATCGTATATTTGTGCAAATAAATTAGAATGGATCGTACAAATGAATTAGAATGGATCGTACGAATGAGTTAGAATGGATCGTGCGAATGAATTAGAATGGATCGTACGAATGTATTAGAATGGATCCACCGAATGAGTTAGAATGGATCATACGAATGAATTAGAATGGATCATACGAATGAATTAGAATGGGTCGTGCGAATGAATTAGAATGGTTACATTCGTGCGAATGAATTAGAATGGATACATTCGTGCAAATGAATTAGAATGGATCGTACGAATGAATTAGAATGGATCGTACGAATGAATTAGAATGGATACATTCGAGCGAAAGAATTAGAATGGATCGTACGAATGAATTAGAATGGATCATACGAATGAATTAGAATGGATCGTACGAATGCATTAGAATGGATACATTCGTGCGAATGAATTAGAATGGATCGTACGAATGAATTAGAATGAATCGTACGAAGGAATTAGAATGAATCGTACTAATTCATTAGAATGGATCGTACGAATGAATTAGAATAGCTCATACGAATGAATTAGAATGAATCATACGAATGAATTAGAATGCATTGTACGAATCCATTCTAATCCATTCGTACGATCCAATCAAATTCATTCGTACGATCCATTCTAATTCATTCCTACGATCCATTCTAATTCATTCGTACGAATGTATCCATTCTAATCCATTCGTACGATCCATTCTAATTCATTCGTACGATCCATTCTAATTCATTCGCACGAATTAGAATGAATTGTACGAATGCATTAGAATGAATACATTTGTGCGAATGAATTAGAATGGATCGTACGAATGAATTAGAATGGATCGTGCGAATGAATTAGAATGGATACATTCGAGCGAATGAATTAGAATGGATCGTACGAATGAATTAGAATGGATCATACGAATAAATTAGAATGGATCGTTCTAATTCATTCCTACGATCCATTCTAATTCATTCGCACGAATGAATTATAATTCATATGAATGGATTAGAATGGATCGTGCGAATGAATTAGAATGGATCGTACGAATGAATTAGAATGGATACATTCGTGCGAATGAATTAGAATAGATCATATGAATGAATTAGAATGGATCGTACGAATGGATCATAGGAATGAATTAGAATGGATACATTCATGTGAATGAATTAGAATGAATTAAAATGGATCGTACGAATGAATTAGAATGGATACATTCGAGCGAATGAATTAGAACAGATCGTAGGAATGAATTATAATAGATCATACGAATGAATTAGAATGGATCGTGCGAATGAATCAGTATGGATTGTACGAATGAATTAAAATGGATACATTTGTACGAATGAATTAGAATGGATCGTGCGAATGAATTAGAATGAATCGTACGAATGAATTAGAATAGATCGTGCGAATAAATTAGAATGGATCATACGAATGAATTAGAATAAATATATTCATGCGAATGAATTAGAATGGATCATACGAATGCAATAGAATGGATCGTACGAATGAATTAGAATGGATACATTCGAGCGAATGAATTAGAATGGATCGTGCGATGAATTAGAATGGATCGTGCAAATGAATTAGAATAGATCGTACAAATGAATTAGAATGGATCGTACGAATAAATTAGAATGGATCATACGAATGAATTAGAAAGGTTACATTCGTGAGAATGAATTAGAATGGATCGTACGAATGAATTAGAATGGATCGTACGAATGAATTAGAATGGATACATTCGAGCGAATGAATTAGAATGGATCATACGAATGAATTAGAATGGATCATAGGAATGAATTAGATTGGATCGTACAAATGAATTAGAAAGGATTATACGTACGAATTAGAATGGATCGTGCGAATGAATTAGAATGGATCGTACGAATGAATTATAATTGGAATGGATCGTACGAATGAATTAGAATACATCATGTGAATGAATTAGAATGGATTGTACGTTTGAATTAGATTGGATTATGCGAATGAATTAGAGTGGATACATTCGTGCAAATGAATTAGAATGGATCATATGAAAGAATTAGAATGGATCGTGCGAATGAATTAGAAAGGATCGTACGAATAAATTAGAATGGATACATTCGTGCGAATGAATTAGAATGGATCAGAGGAATGAATTAGAATGGATCATACGAATAAATTAGAATGGATCGTACGAATGAATTAGAATGGATCGTATGAATGAATAAGAATGGATCGTACGCATAAATATATCCATTCTAATTCATTCGTACGATCCATTCTAATTCATTCGCACGATCCATTCCAATTCATTCGCACGATCCATTCTAATTTATTCGTATGATCCATTCTAATTCATTCCTATGATCTATTCTAATTCATTCGCTTGAATGTATCATACGAATGAATTAGAATGGATCATATGAATGAATTAGAATGGATCATGAGAATGAATTAGAATAGATCGTACGAATGAATTAGAATGGATCGTACGAATAAATTAGAATGGATCGTGCAAAATGAATTAGAATGGATCGTACAAATGAATTTGAATGGATCGTAGGAATGAATTAGAATGGATCGAACGAATGAATTAGAATGGATCGTACGAATGAATTAGAATGTATCATGCGAATGAATTTGAATGGATCGTATGAATAAATTAGAATGGATCATACGAATGAATTCAAATGGATCGTGCGAATGAATTAGAATGAATCGTACGAATGCATTAGAATGGATCATACGAATGAATTAGAATGGATCGTGCGAATAAATTAGAATGGATACATTCTTGCGAATAAAATAGAATGGACCGTACGAATGAATTAGAATGGATACATTCGTGCGAATGAATTAGAATGGATTGTGCGAATGAATTAGAAAGGATCGTGCGAATGAATTTGAATGGATCGTGCGAATGCATTAGAATGGATCATGCGAATGTATTAGAATGGATCGTACGAATGAATTAGAATGGATACATTCGTGCAAATGAATTAGAATGGATCGTACGAATGAATTAGATTGGATCGTACGAATGGATTACAATGGATCATACGAATGAATTAGAATGGATCGTACAAATGAATTAGAAAGGTTAAATTTGTGAGAATGAATTAGAATGGATCGTACGAATAAATTAGAATGGATCATACGAATGGATTAGAATGGATCGTACGAATGAATTCGAATGGATTGTGCGAATGAATTAGAATGGATCATACGAATTGAATTAGAATTGATCATGCGAATGAATTAGAATGGATCATACAAATGAATTAGAAAGGTTACATTCGTGAGAATGAATTAGAATGGATCGTACGAATGAATTAGAATGGATCGTACGAATGAATTAGAATGGATACATTTGAGCGAATGAATTAGAATGGATCGTACGAATGAATTAGAATGGATCATAGGAATGAATTAGAATGGATCGTGCAAATGAATTAGAATGGATCGTATAAATGAATAAGAATGGATCGTACGAATGAATTAGAATGGATACATTTGTGCGAATGAATTAGAATGGATCGCGCGAATGAATTAGAATGGATCGTACGAATAAGTTAGAATGGATATATTTATGTGAATGAATTAGAATGAATCGTACTAATTCATAAGAATGGATCGTACGAATGAATTAGAATAGCTCATACGAATGAATTAGAATGAATCGTACGAATGAATTAGAATGCATTGTACGAATCCATTCTAATTCATTCGTACGATCCATTCAAATTCATTCGTACGATCCATTCTAATTCATTCCTACGATCCATTCAAATTCATTCGCATGATCCATTCTAATTCATTCGTACGATCCATTCTAATTCATTCTCACGAATGTAACCTTTCTAATTCATTTGTATGATCCATTCTAATTCATTCGTACGATCCATTCTAATCCATTCGTACGATCCATTGTAATTCGTTCATACAATCCATTCAGATTCATTCGCACAAATGTATCCATTCAAATTCATTCGTACGATCCATTCTAATTAATTTGCACGATCTATTCTAATTCAGTCGTATGAATGTATCCATTTTAATTCATTCGTACGATCCATTCTAATTCGTACGATCCATTCTAATCCATTCGTACGATCCATTCTAATCCATTCGTACGATCCATTCTAATTCATTCCTACGATCCATTCTAATTCATTCGCATGAATGTATCCATTCTAATTCATTCCTATGATCCATTCTAATTCATTCTCATGAATTAGAATGAATCATACGAATGAATTAGAATGGATCGTACGAATGAATTAGAATGGATACATTTGTACGAATAAATTAGAATGGATTGTACGAATGAATTAGAATAGATACATTCTTGCGAATAAATTAAAATGAATCATACGGATGAATTAGAACGGATCGTACGAATGAATTAGAATGGATCATATGAATGAATTAGAATGGTTATATTCGTGCGAATGAATTAGAATGGATCGTACGAATGGATTAGAATGGATCATACGAATGGATTAGAACGCATTGTACGAATTAATTAGAATAGATACATTTGTGCAAATGAATTAGATTGCATCGTATGAATGAATTAGAATGGATCGTACGAACGAATTAGAATGGATCGTATGAATGAATTAGAATGGATCGTACGAACGGATTAGAATGGATCGTACGAATGAATTAGAATGGATCGTACAAATAAATTAGAAAGGTTACATTTGTGAGAATGGATCGTACAAATAAATTAGAAAGGTTACATTTGTGAGAATGGATCGTACGAATGAATTAAAATGGATCGTACGAATGAATTAGAATGGTTACATTCGTGCGAATGAATTAGAATGGATCATACGAATGGATTAAAATGGATCGTACGAATGAATTAGAATGGATCGAACAAATGAATTAGAAAGGTTACATTTGTGAGAATGAATTAGAATAGATCGTACGAATGAATTAGAATGGATTGTACGAATGGATTAGAATGGATCGTACGAATGGATTAGAATGGATCGTACGAATGAATTAGAATGGATCATACAAATGAATTAGAAAGGTTACATTCGTGCGAATGAATTAGAATGGATCGTACGAATGGATTAGAATGGATCGTACGAATGAATTAGAATGGATACATACAAATAAATTATAAAGGTTATATTCGTGTGAATAAATTAGAATGGATCGTACGAATGAATTAGGATGGATCGTACGAATGAATTAGAATGGATTGTACGAATGAATTAGAATGGATACATTCGAGCGAATGAATTAGAATGGATCGTACGAATGAATTAGAATGGATCATAGGAATGAATTAGAATGGATCATGCAAATGAATTAGAATGGCTACATTCGTGCGAATGAATTAGAATGGATCGTAGGAATGAGTTAGAATGGATCGTACGAATAAATTAGAATAGATACATTCGTGCGAATGAATTAGAATGGATCGGACGAATGAATTAGAATGGATCATACGATTCATTCTAATTCATTCGTACGATCCATTCTAATGCATTCGTACAATTCATTCTAATTCATTCGCACGATCCATTCTAATTCATTCGTATGATCCATTCTTATTCATTCATACGATCCATTCTAATTCAATCGAACAATCCATTCTAATTCATTCGTACGATCCATTCTAATTCATTCGTATGATCCATTCTAACTCATTCGGTGGATCCATTCTAATTCATTCGTATGATCCATTCTAATTCATTCGCACGATCCATTCTAATTCATTCGTACGATCCATTCTAATTCATTCACATGATCCATTCTAATTCATTCGTACGATCCATTCTAATTCATTCGCACGAATGTATCCATTCTAATGCATTCGTACGATCCATTCTTAATTCATTCGTACGATCCATTCTAATCCATTCGTACGATCCTTTCTAATTCATTCGTACGATCCATTCTAATTCATTCTCACAAATGTAACCTTTCTAATTCATTTGTACGATCCATTCTAATTCATTCGTACGATCCATTCTAATTCATTCGTATGATCCATTCTAATTCATTCTCACGAATGTAACCTTTCTAATTCATTTGTATATATCCATTCTAATTCATTCGTACAATCCATTCTATTTCAATTGCACGATCCATTCTAATTCATTCGTATGATCCATTCTAATTCATTCCTACGATCTATTCTAATTCATTCGCTTGAATGTATCCATTCTAATTCATTCGTACAATCCATTCTAATTCATTCGCACGATCCATTCTAATTCATTCGTATGATCCATTCTAATTCATTCCTATGATCTATTCTAATTCATTCGCTCGAATGTATCCATTCTAATTCATTCGTACGATCCATTCTAATTCATTCGTACGATCCATTCTAATTCATTCGTACGATCCATTCTAATTCATTCGTATGATCCATTCTAATTCATTCGTACGATCCATTCTAATTCATTCGTACGATCCATTCTAATTCATTCACACTATCCATTCTAATTCATTCGCACGATCCATTCTAATTCATTCGTACAGTCCATTCTAATTCATCCGCATGAATGTATCCATTCTAATTCATTTGTACGATCCATTCAAATTCATTCGTACAATGCATTCTAATCCATTCGTACGATCCATTCTAATTCATTCCTATGATCCATTCTAATTCATTCGTACGATCCATTCTAATTCATTAACTCGAATGTATCTATTCTAATTCATTCGTACGATCCATTCTAATTCGTTTATACGATCCATTCTAATTCGTTCGTACGATCCATTCTAATCCATTCGTACGATCCATTCTAATTCATTCGTACAAATGAATTAGAATGGATCATAGGAATGAATTAGAATGGATACATTCGTGCGGATTTATTAGAATGGATCGTAGGAATGAATTAGAATGGATCATATGAATGAATTAGAATGGTTACATTCGTGCGAATGAATTAGAATGGATCATAGGAATGAATTAGAACGGATCGTGTGAATGAATTAGAATGGATCGTACGAATGAATTAGAATGGATACCTTTGTGCATATGAATTAGAATGGATCATACGAATGAATTAGAATGGATCATATTAATGAATTAGAATGGATCGTACGAATGAATTAGAATGGATACATTCGTGCGAATGAATTAGAATGGATCGTACGAATGGATTAGAATGGATCGTACGAATGAATTAGAATGGATCATACAAATGAATTAGGAAGGTTGCATTCGTGAGAATGAATTAGAATGAATCGTACGAATAAATTAGAATGGATCATGCGAATGAATTTGAATGGATCGTACGAATGAATTAGAATGGATCGAACGAATGAATTAGAATGGATACATTCGAGTGAATGAATTAGAATAGATCGTAGGAATGGATTAGAATGGATCATATGAATGAATTAGAATGGATCATGCGAATTAATTAGAATGGATTGTACGAATGAATTAGAATGGATACATTCGTGCGAATGAATTAGAATGGATCGAACGAATGAATTAGAATGGATCATACGATTCATTCTAATTCATTCGTACGATCCAGTCTAATGAATTCGTACGATTCATTCTAATTCATTCGCACGAATGTATCCATTCTAATTCATTCGTACAATCCATTCTAATTCATTCGCACGATTTATTCTAATTTATTCGTATGATCCATTCTAATTCATTCCTACGATCTATTCTAATTCATTCGCTCGAATGTATCCATTCTAATTCATTCGTTCGATCCATTCTAATTCATTCGTACGATCTATTCAAATTCATTCGCATGATCCATTGTCATTCATTCGTACGATCCATTCTAATTCATTCTCACGAATGTAACCTTTCTAATTCATTTGTATGATCCATTCTAATTCATTCGTACGATCCATTCTAATCCATTTGTACGATCCATTGTAATTCATTCATACAATCCATTCAGATTCATTCGCACAAATGTATCCGTTCAAATTCATTCGTACGATCCATTCTAATTAATTCGCACGATCCATTCTAATTCAGTCGTATGAATGTATCCATTTTAATTCATTCGTACGATCAATTCTAATTTATTCGTACGATCTAATTCATTCGTACGATCCATTCTAATTCATTCGTACGATCGATTCTAATTCATTCGCACGATCCATTCTAATTCATTCATACGATCCATTCTAATTCATTCGTATGATCCATTCTAATTTATTCGTTCAAATATATCCATTCTAATTCATTCGTACGATCCATTCTAATTCATTTGCATGATCCATTCTAATTCATTCTAATTCATTCTATTTCATTTGCACGATCCATTCTAATTCATTCCTATGATCCAATCTAATTCATTCGTACGATCCATTCTAATTCATTCGCTCGAATGTATCCATTCTAATTCATTCGTACGATCTATTCTAATTCGTTCATACGATCCATTCTAATTCGTTCGTACGATCCATTCTAATTCGTTCGTATGATCCATTCTAATTCATTCGTACGATCCATTCTAATTCATTTGTACGATCCATTTTAATTCATTCGTACAAATGAATTAGAATGGATCGTATGAATGAATAAGAATGGATCGTACGAATGAATTAGAATGGATACATACAAATGAATTAGAAAGGTTATATTCGTGTGAATAAATTAGAATGGATCGTACGAATGAATTAGGATGGATCGTACGAATGAATTAGAATGGATCGTACGAATGAATTAGAATGGATACATTCGAGCGAATGAATTAGAATGGATCGTACGAATGAATTAGAATGGATCATAGGAATGAATTAGAATGGATCGTGCAAATGAATTAGAATGGATACATTCGTGCGAATGAATTAGAATGGATCATAGGAATGAATTAGAATGGATCGTACGAATAAATTAGAATAGATACATTCGTGCGAATGAATTAGAATGGATCGGACGAATGAATTAGAATGGATCATACGATTCATTCGTACGATCCATTCTAATGCATTCGTACGATTCATTCTAATTCATTCGCACGATCCATTCTAATTCATTCGTACGATCCATTCTTATTCATTCATACGATCCATTCTAATTCAATCGAACAATCCATTCTAATTCATTCGTACGATCCATTCTAATTCATTCGTATGATCCATTCTAACTCATTCGGTGGATCCATTCTAATTCATTCGCACGATCCATTCTAATTCATTCGTACGATCCATTCTAATTCATTCGCATGATCCATTCTAATTCATTCGTACGATCCATTCTAATTCATTCGCACGAATGTATCCATTCTAATGCATTCGTACGATCCATTCTTAATTCATTCGTACGATCCATTCTAATCCATTCGTACGATCCATTCTAATTCATTCGTACGATCCATTCTAATTCATTCTCACAAATGTAACCTTTCTAATTCATTTGTACGATCTATTCTAATTCATTCGTACGATCCATTCTAATTCATTCGTATGATCCATTCTAATTCATTCTCACGAATGTAACCTTTCTAATTCATTTGTATATATCCATTCTAATTCATTCGTACAATCCATTCTAATTCATTCGCACGATCCATTCTAATTCATTCGTATGATCCATTCTAATTCATTCCTACGATCTATTCTAATTCATTCGCTTGAATGTATCCATTCTAATTCATTCGTACAATCCATTCTAATTCATTCGCACGATGCATTCTAATTCATTCGTATGATCCATTCTAATTCATTCCTACGATCTATTCTAATTCATTCGCTCGAATGTATCCATTCTAATTCATTCGTATGATCCATTCTAATTCATTCGTACGATCCATTCTAATTCATTCGTACGATCCATTCTAATTTATTCGTACGATCCATTCTAATTTATTCGTACGATCCATTCTAATTCATTCGTACGATCCATTCTAATTCATTCGTACGATCCATTCTAATTCATTCACACTATCCATTCTAATTCATTCGCACGATCCATTCTAATTCATTCGTACAGTCCATTCTAATTCATCCGGATGAATGTATCCATTCTAATTCATTTGTACGATCCATTCAAATTCATTCGTACAATGCATTCTAATCCATTCGTACGATCCATTCTAATTCATTCCTATGATCCATTCTAATTCATTCGTACGATCCATTCTAATTCATTAACTCGAATGTATCCATTCTAATTCATTCGTACGATCCATTCTAATTCGTTTATACGATCCATTCTAATTCGTTCGTACGATCCATTCTAATTCATTCGCACTATCCATTCTAATCCATTCGTACGATCCATTCTAATTCATTCGTACAAATGAATTAGAATGAATCATAGGAATGAATTAGAATGGATACATTCGTGCGGATTTATTAGAATGGATCGTAGGAATGAATTAGAATGGATCATATGAATGAATTAGAATGGTTACATTCGTGCGAATGAATTAGAATGGATCATAGGAATGAATTAGAACGGATCGTGTGAATGAATTAGAATGGATCGTACGAATGAATTAGAATGAATACCTTTGTGCATATGAATTAGAATGGATCGTACGAATGAATTAGAATGGATCATATTAATGAATTAGAATGGATCGTATGAATGAATTAGAATGGATACATTCGTGCGAATGAATTAGAATGGATCGTACGAATGGATTAGAATGGATCGTACGAATGAATTAGAATGGATCATACAAATGAATTAGGAAGGTTGCATTCGTGAGAATGAATTAGAATGGATCGTACGAATAAATTAGAATGGATCATGCGAATGAATTTGAATGGATCGTACGAATAAATTAGAATGGATCGAACGAACGAATTAGAATGGATACATTCGAGTGAATGAATTAGAATAGATCGTAGGAATGAATTAGAATGGATCATATGAATGAATTAGAATGGATCATGCGAATTAATTAGAATGGATTGTACGAATGAATTGTAATGGATACATTCGTGCGAATGAATTAGAATGGATCGAACGAATGAATTAGAATGGATCATACGATTCATTCTAATTCATTCGTACGATCCAGTCTAATGAATTCGTACGATTCATTCTAATTCATTCGCACGATCCATTCTAATTCATTCGTATGATCCATTCTAATTTATTTGCATGAATATACGATCCATTCTAATTTATTCGCAAGAATATATCCATTCTAATTCATTCGTACAATCCATTCTAATTTATTTGTACAAATGTATCCATTCTAATTCATTCGTACGATCCATTCTAATTCATTCGTACGATTCATTCTAATTCATTCATACGATCCATTCTAATTCATTCGTACGATCCATTCTAATTCATTCGCACGAATGTATCCATTCTAATTCATTCGTACAATCCATTCTAATTAATTCGCACGATCCATTCTAATTTATTCGTATGATCCATTCTAATTCATTCCTACGATCTATTCTAATTCATTCGCTCGAATGTATCCATTCTAATTCATTCGTTCGATCCATTCTAATTCATTCATACGATCTATTCAAATTCATTCGCATGATCCATTGTCATTCATTCGTACGATCCATTCTAATTCATTCTCACGAATGTAACCTTTCTAATTCATTTGTATGATCCATTCTAATTCATTCGTATGATCCATTCTAATCCATTTGTACGATCCATTGTAATTCATTCATACAATCCATTCAGATTCATTCGCACAAATGTATCCGTTCAAATTCATTCGTACGATCCATTCTAATTAATTCGCACGATCCATTCTAATTCAGTCGTATGAATGTATCCATTTTAATTCATTCGTACGATCAATTCAAATTCATTCGTACGATCTAATTCATTCGTACGATCCATTCTAATTCATTCGTACGATCGATTCTAATTTCATTCGCACGATCCATTCTAATTCATTCATACGATCCTTTCTAATTCATTCGTATGATCCATTCTAATTTATTCGTTTAAATATATCCATTCTAATTCATTCGTACGATCCATTCTAATTCATTTGCATGATCCATTCTAATTCATTCTAATTCATTCTATTTCATTTGCACGATCCATTCTAATTCATTCCTATGATCCAATCTAATTTATTCGTACGATCCATTCTAATTCATTCGCTCGAATGTATCCATTCTAATTCATTCGTACGATCTATTCTAATTCGTTCATACGATCCATTCTAATTCGTTCGTACGATCCATTCTAATTCGTTCGTATGATCCATTCTAATTCATTCGCACGATCCATTCTAATTCATTTGTACGATCCATTTTAATTCATTCGTACAAATGAATTAGAATGGATCGTATGAATGAATAAGAATGGATCGTACGAATGAATTAGAATGGATACATTTGTGCGAATTAATTAGAATGGATCGTACGAATGAATTAGAATGGATCGTACGAATGAATTAGAATGGTTACATTCGTGCGAATGAATTAGAATGGATCGTACGATGAATGAATTAGAATGGATCGTACGAATGAATTAGAATTGATCGTACGAATAAACTAGATTGGATCGTGCAAATGAATTAGAATGGATCGTACGAATGAATTAGAATGGATACATTCGTGCGAATGAATTAGAATGGATATATTCTTGCGAATGAATTTGAATGGATCGTACGAATGGATCGTACGAATGAATTAGAATGGTTACATTCGTGCAAATGAATTATAATGGATCGTACGAATAAATTAGAATGGATATATTCGTGCGAATGAATTAGAATGGATCATACGAATGAATTATAATGGATCATACGAATGAATTAGAATGGATCGTACGAATCAATTAGAATGGATCATATGAATGAATTAGAATGGTTACATTCGTGCGAATGAATTAGAATGGATCATTCGAATGGATTAGAATGGATCGTACGAATGGATTAGAACGCATTATACGAATGAATTAGAATAGATACATTTATGCGAATGAATTAGATTGCATCGTACGAATGAATTTGAATGGATTGTACGAATGAATTAGAATGGATCGTACGAATGAATTAGAATGGATCATGCGAATGAATTAGAATAGATCGTACGAATGAATTAGAATGGATCGTACGAATAAATTAGAATGGATCGTGCGAATGAATTAGAATGGATCGTACGAATGAATTAGAATGGATCCACCGAATGAGTTATAATGGATCATACGAATGAATTATAATGGATCGTACGAATGAATTAGAATGGATTGTGCGAATGAATTAGAATGGATTGTATGAATGAATAAGAATGGATCGTACGAATGAATTAGAATGGATCGTGCGAATGAATTATAATGAATTGTACGAATGCATTAGAATGGATCGTACGAATGAATTAGAATGAATTGTACGATCTATTCTACTTCATTCATCCGATCTATTCTAATTCATTCGCACGAATGTATCTATTCTAATTCATTCGTACAATCCATTCTAATTCATTCGCACGATCCATTCTAATTCCTCCGTACGATCCATTCTAATTCATTTGTACGATCCATTCTAATTCATTCGCACGAATGTATCCATTCTAATTTATTCGTACGATCCATTCTAATTCATTTGCACGAATGTAACCATTATAATTCATTCGTACGATCCATTCGTACGATCCATTCAAGTTCATTCGCAAGAATGTATCCATTCTAATTCATTCGCACGAATGTATCCATTCTAATTCATTCGTACGATCCATTCTAATTCATTCGTACGATTCATTCTAATTCATTCGCACGATCCATTCTAATTCATTCCTACGATCTATTCTAATTCATTCGTTCGAATGTATCCTTTCTAATTCATTCGTTCGATCCATTCTAATTCATTTGTACGATCCATTCAAATTCATTCGCATGATCCATTCTAATTCATTCGTACGATCCATTCTAATTCATTCTCATGAATATAACCTTTCTAATTTATTCGTACGATCCATTCTAATTCATTTGTACGATCCATTCTAATTCATTCGTACGAATGTATCCATTCTAATTTATTCGTACGATCCATTCTAATTCATTTGCACGAATGTAACTATTCCAATTCATTCGTACGATCCATTCAAATTCATTCGAAAGAATATATCCATTCTAATTCATTCGCACGATCAATTCTAATTTATTCGTACGATCCATTCTAATTCATTCGCACGAATGTATCCATTCTAATTCATTCGTACAATCCATTCTAATTCATTCGCACGATCCATTCTAATTCATTCGTATGATCCATTCTAATTCATTCCTACGATCTATTCTAATTCATTCGCTCGAATGTTTACATTCTAATTCATTCGTACAATCCATTCTAATTCATTCGCACGATCCATTCTAATTCATTCGTATGATCCATTCTAATTCATTCCTACGATCTATTCTAATTCATTCGCTCGTATCCATTCTAATTCATTCGTTCGATCCATTCTAATTCATTCGTACGATCCATTCAAATTCATTCGCTTGATCCATTGTAATTCATTCGTATGATACATTCTAATTCATTCTCACGAATGTAACCTTTCTAATTCATTTGTATGATCCATTCTAATTCATTCGTATGATCCATTCTAATCCATTCGTACAATCCATTCTAATCCATTCGTACGATCCATTCTAATTCATTCGCACAAATGTATCCATTCTATTTCATTCGTAAGATCCATTCTAATTCATTCTAATTTATTCGTACGATCCATTCTAATTCATTCGTACGATCTATTCTAATTCATTCGCACGAATTTATCCATTCTAATTCATTCGTACAATCCATTCTAATTCATTAGCACTATCCATTCTAATTCATTCGCACGATCCATTCTAATTCATTCGTACGATCCATTCTAATTCATTCGCACGAATGTATCCATTCTAATTCATTCGTACGATCCATTCTAATTCATTCATATGATCCATTCTAACTCATTCGGTGGATCCATTCTAATTCATTCGTACGATCCATTCTAATTCATTCGCATGAATGTATCCATTCTAATTCATTCGTATGATCCATTCTAATTCATTCGTACGATTCATTCTAATTCATTCGCACGATCCATTCTAATTCATTCCTATGATCTATTCTAATTTATTCGCTCGAATGTATCCATTCTAATTCATTCGTTCGATCCATTCTAATTCATTCGTACGATCCATTCAAATTCATTCGCATGATCCATTCTAATTCATTCGTACGATCCATTCTAATCCATTCGTACGATCCATTTTAATTCATTGGTACGATCCATTTTAATCCATTCGTACGATCCATTCTAATTTATTCGTACGATCCATTCTAATTCATTCGCAGGAATGTATCCATTCTAATTAATTCGTACAATCCATTCTAATTCATTCGCACGATCCATTCTAATTCAATCATATGATCCATTCTAATTCGTTCCTACGATCTATTCTAATTCATTCGCTCAAATATATCCATTCTAATTCATTCGTATGATCTATTCTTATTCATTCGTACGATCCATTCAAATTCATTCGCATGATCCATTCTAATTCATTTGTACGATCCATTCTAATTCATTCTCACGAATTTAACCGATTCGCTCGAATGTATCCATTTTAATTTATTCGTACGATCCATTCGAATTCATTCGTACGATCTAATTCATTCGTACGATCCATTATAATTCATTCGTACGATCTATTCTAATTCATTCGCACGATCCATTCTAATTCATTCGTATGATCCATTCTAATTTATTCGTTCAAATATATCCATTCTAATTCATTCGTATGATCCATTCTAATTCATTTGCACGATCCATTCTAATTCATTCGCGCGAATGTATCCATTCTAATTTATTTGCACGATCCATTCTAATTCATTCCTATGATCCATTCTAATTCATTCGTACGATCCATTCTAATTCATTCGCTCGAATGTATCCATTCTAATTCGTCCGTATGATCCATTCTAATTCGTTCATACGATCCATTCAAATTCGTTCGTACGATCCATTCTAATTCATTCGTATGATCCATTCTAATTCATTCCTACGATCTATTCTAATTCATTCGCTCGAATGTATCCATTCTAATTCATTCGTTCGATCCATTCTAATTCATTCGTACGATCCATTCATATTCATTCGCATGATCCATTCTAATTCATTCTTATGACCCATTCCAATTCATTCTCACGAATGTAACCTTTTTAATTCATTTGTATGATCCATTCTAATTCATTCGTACGATCCATTCTAATCCATTCGTACGATCCATTCTAATCCATTCTTACGATCCATTCTAATTCATTCTCACAAATGTAACCTTTCTAATTCATTTGTACGATCCATTCTAATTCATTTTTACGATCCATTCTAATCCATTCGTACGATCCATTCTAATTCATTCGCACGAATGTAACCATTCTAATTCATTCGTACGATCCATTCTAATTCATTCCTACGATCCATTCTAATTCATTCGCACGAATGTATCCATTCAATTCATTTGCACGATCCATTCTAATTCATTCCTATGATCCATTCTAATTCATTCATACGATCCATTCTAATTCATTCTCACGAATGTAACCTTTCTAATTCATTTGTATGATCCATTCTAAATCATTCGTACGATCCATTCTATTCCATTCGTACGATCCATTCTAATCCATTCGTACGATCCATTCTAATCCATTCGTATGATCCATTCTTATTCATTCTCACAAATGTAACCTTTCTAATTCATTTGTATGATCCATTTTAATTCATTCGTACGATCCATTATAATCCATTCGTACGATCCATTCTAATTCATTCGTACGATCCATTCTAATTCATTCGCACGAATGTAACCATTCTAATTCATTCATACGATCCATTCTAATTCATTCCTACGATCCATTCTAATTCATTTGCACGATCCATTCTAATTCATTCCTATGATCCATTCTAATTCATTCGTACGATCCATTCTAATTCATTCGTACGATCCATTCTAATTCATTCGCATGATCCATTCGTACGATCCATTCTAATCCATTCGTATGATCCATTCTAATTCATTTGTACGATCCATTCTAATTCGTTCGAACGATCCATTCTAATTCGTTCGCACGATCCATTTTAATTCATTCGTACGATCCATTGTAATTCATTCGTACGATCCATTCTAATTCATTCGTATTATCCATTCTAACTCATTCGCACAAATGTATCCATTCTAATTCATTCGTACGATCCATTCTAATTCATTCGCACGATCCATTCTAATTCATTTGTACGATCCATTCTAATCCATTCGTACGATCCATTCTAATCCATTCGTACGATCCATTCTAATCCATTCGTACGATCCATTCTAATTCATTCTCACAAATGTAACCTTTCTAATTCATTTGTACGATCCATTCTAATTCATTCGCACAAATGTATCTATTCTAATTCATTCGTACAATGCGTTCTAATCCATTCGTACGATCCATTGTAATCCATTTGTACGATCTATTCTAATTCATTCGCACGAATGTAACCATTCTAATTCATTCATATGATCCATTCTAATTCATTCCTACGATCCATTCTAATTCATTCGCATGATCCATTCTAATTCATTCGTACGATCCATTCTAATTCATTTGCATGAATGTATCCATTCTAATTTATTCGTACGAATGAATTAGAATGGATCGTACGAACGAATTAGAATTAGAATGGTTACATTCGTGTGAATGAATTAGAGTGGATCGTACAAATGGATTAGAATCGATCGTACGAATGGATTAGAACGCATTATAAGAATGAATTAGAATAGATACATTTGTGCGAATGAATTAGATTGCAACGTACGAATGAATTTGAATGGATTATACGAATGAATTAGAATGGATCGTACGAATGAATTAGAATGGATCGTACGAATGAATTAGAATGGATCGTACGAATAAATTAGAATGGATTGTGCGAATATATTAGAATGGATCGTACGAATGAATTAGAATGGATCGTACGAATGAATTAGAATGGATCATACGAATGAATTAGAATGGATCGTACGAATGAATTAGAATGGATCATATGAATGAATTAGAATGGTTACATTCGTGCGAATGAATTAGACTGGATCGTACAAATGGATTAGAATGGATCGTACGAATGGATTAGAACGCATTGTACGAATGAATTAGATTAGATACATTTGTGCGAATGAATTAGAATGGATCGTACAAATGAATTAGAAAGGTTACATTTGTGAGAATGAATTAGAATGGATCGTACGAATGAATTAGAATGGATCGTACGAATGGATTGGAATGGATCGTACGAATGGATTAGAAAGGTTACATTCGTGCGAATGAATTAGAATGGATCGGACGAATGAATTAGCATGGTTACATTCGAGCGAATGAATTAGAATAGATCGTAGGATTGAATTTGAATGGATCATACGATTGAATTAGAATGGATCGTGCGTATGAATTAGAATGAATCGTACGAATGCATTAGAATGGATCGTACGAATGAATTAGAATGAATCGTACGAACGAATTAGAATGGATCGTATGAACGAATTAGAATAGATCCTACGAATGAATTAGAATGAATCGTACGAATGAATTAGAATGGATACATTCGAGCGAATGAATTAGAATGGATCGTACGAACGAATTAGAATGGATCATAGGAATGAATTAGAATGGATCGTGCAAATGAATTAGAATGGATCGTGCGAATGAATTAGAATAAATCGTACGAATGAATGAGAACGGATTCGTGGGAATGAACTAGAATGGATCGTATGAATGAGTTTGAATGGATCATACAAATGAATTAGAAAGGTTACATTCGTGAGAATGAATTAGAATGGATCGTACGAATGAACTAGAATGGATCATGCGAATGAATTTGAATGGATCGTACGAATGAATTATAATGGATCGAAGGAATGAATTAGAATGGATACATTTGAGCGAATGAATTAGAATAGATCGTATGAATGAATTAGAATGGATCGTGCGAATGAATTAGAATGAATCGTATGAATGAATTAGAATGGATCGTACGAATGAATTAGAATGGATACATTCGTGCGAATGAATTAGAATGGATCGTACGAATGAATTAGAATGGATCCACCGAATAAGTTAGAATGGATCATACAAATGAATTAGAATGGATCGTACGAATTAATTAGAATATATTGTGCGAATGAATTAGAATGGATCGTATGAATGAATAAGAATGGATCGTACGAATGAATTAGAATGGATCGTGCGAATGAATTAGAATGAATCGTACGAATGCATTAAAATGGATCATACGAATGAATTAGAATGAATCGTACGATCCATTCTAATTCATTCGTCCGATCCATTTTAATTCATTTGTACGATCCATTCTAATTCATTCGCACGAATGTATCCATTCTAATTCATTCGTACGATCCATTCTAATTCATTCGCACGAATGTATCCATTCTAATTCATTCGTACGATCCATTCTAATTCATTTGTACGATCCATTCTAATTCATTCGCACGAATGTATCCATTCTAATTCATTCGCACGATCCATTCTAATTCATTCGTACGATCCATTCTAATTCATTCGTATGATCTATTCTAATTCATTCGCATGAATGTAACCATTCTATTTCATTCGTACGATTCATTCTAATTCATTCGTATGAACTATTCTAATTCATTCGTACGATCCATTCTAATGCATTCGTACGATTCATTCTAATTCATTCGCACGATCCATTCTAATTCATTCGTACGATCCATTCTTATTCATTGATACGATCCATTCTAATTCATTCGCACAATCCATTCTAAGCCATTCGTACGATCCATTCTAATTCATTCGCACGAATGTAACCATTCTAATTCATTTATACGATCCATTCTAATTCATTCCTACGATCCAATCTAATTCATTCGCACGAATGTATCCATTCTAATTCATTCGTACGATCCATTCTAATTCATTCGTTTGATCCATTCTAATTCATTCGCACGATCCATTCTAATTCATTCGTACGATCCATTCTAATTCATTCGTACGATCCATTGTAATTCATTCGTACGAATGTATCCATTCTAATTAATTCGTACGATCCATTCTAATTCATTCATATGATCTATTCTTATTCATTCGCACGATCCATTCTAATTCATTTGAACGATCTATTCTAATTCATTCGTACGATCCATTCTAATTCATTCGTACGATCCATTCTAATTCATTCGTACGAATGTATCAATTTTAATTAATTCGTACGATCCATTCTAATTCATTCATATGATCCATTCTTATTCATTTGCACGATCCATTCTAATTCATTCAAACGATCCATTCTAATTCTTTCGTACGATCCATTCTAATTCATTCGTATGATCCATTCTAACTCATTCGGTGGATCCATTCTAATTCATTATCACGAATGTAACCTTTCTAATTCATTTGTATGATCCATTCTAATTCATTCGTACGATACATTTGTGCGAATGAATTAGAATGGATCGTACAAACGAATTAGAATGGATCGTATGAACGAATTAGAATGGATCGTACGAATGAATTAGAATGGATACATTCGAGCGAATGAATTAGAATGGATCGTACGAATGAATTAGAATGGATCATAGGAATGAATTAGAATGGATCGTGCAAATGAATTAGAATGGATACATTCGTGCGAATGAATTAGAATGGATCGTAGGAATGAATTAGAATGGATCGTACGAATGAATTAGAATGGTTACATTCGTGCGAATGAATTAGAATGGATCGTACGAATGAATTAGAATGGATCGTGCGAATGAATTAGAATGGATACATTCGTGTGAATGAATTAGAATGGATCAGACGAATGAATTAGAATGGATCGTATGAACGAATTAGAATGGATCGTATGAATGAATAAGAATGGATCGTACGAATGAATTAGAATGGATCGTACGAATGGATTAGAATGGATCGTACGAATGAATTAGAATGGATACATTTGTGCGAATGAGTTAGAATGGATCATACGAATGAATTAGAATGTATCGTACGAATGAATTAGAATGGATCATACGAATGAATTAGAATGGATCGTGCGAATGAATTAGAATGGATTGTACGAATGAATTAGAATGGATACTATTGGGGGTAGTCAAAAACCACGTATCTTGCGCCATTGCGACACGTTTGAGGCAGAACTCGCGCAGAAGCCTGTCCAGGAGTTGGAACCCTCGGAAGCCGAGCACGACTTCGGCTATCTAATATTTAGTTTCCTAACACCCTGTGAGCTCGCCAGATCATCTTAACTGGGAGCGAGATCCACATTGGGCTATATGGGGACTTGAATCACAGTGGGAAGAAGCACCCCCCCAGCTCGCAAGGAGCTCGCTCCCTAGCTCGCGAGGAGCTCGCCCCCTCCCAGCTCGCGGGGAGTTCGCTCCTGAACTCGCAAGGAGCTCGCCCCCTCCCAGCTCGCGAGGAGTTTGCTCCCAAGCTCGCAAGGAGCTCGCCCCCCTATCAGCTCGCAAGGAGCTCGCCCCACGTTGAGCTGTATGGACACCTTGTATCTGAGTGCATTACATCTACAGCCCGGTGAAATCGCAAGGAGATCGCCCCCAAGCTCGAAAGGAGCTCACCCCCTCTGCTCACAAGGAGCTCGCCCCCGAGCTCGCAAGGAGCTCGCCCCCAAGCTCGCCAGGAGCCCGCCCTCGAGCTCTCAAAGAGCTCGCCCCTAGCTCCGCGCGCCCGCCACCAGTTCGCCCTTGCCTGTGGATCTCATAGACCCCAGGATTCCAAGGGATGGGGAATTCATGTAGGGGCACGCCTTCGTCCCCCGACTCGAGAAGGAGCTCCCCCACCCCGGCTCGCCAAATCATCTTAGCAGGGAGCGAGATCCATATTGGGCTACATGGGGACTTGTATCCAAGTATGCAAGAGCACACCCCCGGCTCAAGAAGAAGATCGCCCTACCTCTCACACTGGAGCCCGCCCCAAGGCTCGCGGGGGGACCTTGGTCAGAGAAAACTTAGAAGGGCATCAACGAACACTGGAAGAACACCCACAAAGATCACCAGGCCATTCCAATTGTCGAAGAGGTCGCCCTCTCTGGAGCCCGACTCTTGGCAATAGGGATGAAGTGGCGGACCGCCCGAACCCAGAGTCAAAGAGGTCGCCCTACTAAGAGCCCGACTCTTGATAAGGGTCGACAGGTGTCGAAACCCCACTGAAGCTACGTGGATGATTGTGGTCCACAGAAGCCCGTCAGAGTCGGTTTAAGACCTCCCAGACCTGAACATTCCAGAGGAGCCACCTGGCAACGACGAGACAAATATTCTCCCCCACTACACCGCCTGGCGAGCTAGATGACAAAGAATGTCAGGGGCACAGGTTCCAAGGACTGTCAGACCCATGTGGGCCAGGACGTGGGGGCCTAGAAGGCACCGGAAAGAACCTCCACGTGTTGGGCACCGGTAGGTCACCGATGTCTATAAATGCACACCCCAGGGCTCCAAAGTACAGGTTCGAAACCCTCCTCCCTACCACTTTCGTCTGCCGCAAGCTCTCCATTGATGACCTAAGACTGACTTGAGCGTCGGAGGGTCTACGCTCCTAAGGGAGCCAGCCGTTCTTACATTTTTCTTTGTCTTGCAGGTAGACCGCACGGACCAGCGAGAAATATCCCCAAATATTTTGGCACCATCTGTGGGATCTTTCGACTGGTTCCTGCGAGAGCGCCCATGACCACACGGTTAAACGCCGTGGACTCGTAACCCAAAGATGTCCGGCGGCGAGGGGACGCAGGCGAACGAGGACCCATGCGGGGTCTGTGCATAGTGAACCTCCTGCTGAGACCCCCCAGCCCCTTGTCCCGCTCAGTGACCAGCTCCTGTTGGCGATGTTGGCCACCCAGCGGGCCATGATGGAGGAGTTGACATGACTGCGTCAGGTCCCGGCGGTGAGCCGATGATCTGGGCCAGCAAGGGTTTCATCCCCTGTGCGGCCTCCCGTCTCGTCACGTCTACCCACAGCCGTACCGGCCCGGCGGACTTCCCATCCGGAGCCCCAGGCCGAGAGAACGGCCGTGCGTGGGGTACGCAAAACCCCGCTTACAAGGTTGCAAAAGCTGGTGACCCAACAGTCTAGCAACAAAGCAACCTCGCGAGCTACCCTTCCCCGTCGCCGTGGAAGGAGCGCCGACTCCGACGAGTCGGAGGCGAGATCTCGAGAGAGAGACCGCGACCCACGTCATCGCCGACGAGGGAAGGAGCCCGCGGAGGCGATACCTGGTGCTGCCCAAGAGGTGACCGCCTCTCATCAACCCACTCTCGTGGCAAAGCAGCCCACAGGTGGACGGCAGGAAGGTCGCCAGGAGGAACCCCGTTCAGGTCGCCACGATGTGGGCCCGGACGTCCCGAGAGGAAGCGTACGCGACCGCCTAGGACCTGCACAGCCGCTTTTGGGAGTTCTCCCTGGGCGCTGGCAACGACCTAGTGCACCGGTGGACCTGTTGGAGGATCTCGCCGCTCACGGAGGGAGCTCGCCCTTCACGAGCGAGGTGCACCAAGGAGGTTTCCCACATCATTGGACCTCGCCGAAATTTGTATTGTTTGACGGATCGCAAGATCCCGTTGACCACCTCTTGGCCTACCGAAAGCTTTTATTTTTTCGGGACCAAGACCATGTGTTGTGCCGGGCGTTCCCGAGCAGTTTGGCGGGCTCCGCATTAAATTGGTTCCACAAACTACCATCCGGAACTATCCCAGATTTTCCTACTCTGTCAAGATTGTTCCTAGAGTAATACCGTTGTAACAGACAACCCCCTAAGAGGATCGAATCTCTCTTCACCTTGTCCATGGGAGCTCGCGAAACCCTTCGCTGCTTCGCGATAAGGTTCCGAAATGCCTACCTCGCTCTGGAAGACGCGGTCGGTCAAGATCGCACGGCGGTGAGCGCGTTCCGGAACGCCCTTCCTGAAGGTGGCAAGCTCCACGACACATTGGTTATAAAGGATCCACGCACAATGGTCAAGCTTTTCGCCCTCGTCCAGCAGCACATCAAGCTCGAAGATATGGTGCTCGACCGAAAAGGCAAGGCGGTAGAACAGCGACCTGCTCCGGTTTTGCGACCCCTCATCGTCAAGGCTGTTGAGCGGCGGTATATACCCCCATTGGTGGCGTAGCCCAATCCACCTGCCGCTCCCGCCTTACAGCCCGCAGAAATCCCTACAGCGGCCGCGGGAAGGATGGCGAACTGGCGCCTACCTCCGGGGCCCGGAGAGCGGGATTTCACAGTGCTAACACACTCCCCCGGGCAGATCCTTCACCAGATCCGGAACGAACCCTATGTTCAGTACCCTCCACCCCTTCAGGACGGAGAGCCGGGCTCCACCGACAATACCCGACGGTGCGCGTTTCACCGTAGCCCTGGGCATCACACCAATAGATGCCGAGCTCTAAAGAACCACCTGGAGGATTTGGTCACTTTGGAGCATTTGAACCAATTCATCTCGCCCCCGAGGAGATTCGAAGTGATCCCGGCACGGGCCCCTCGGGAGGGAGACCGCCCGGGGCCCACTGAGCCTGCTCTACCTCCACATCCCCCGGGAGGACCGACGGTCTATCACACCATCAGCGGGCGCCTGAACGGCCCGAAATCCAGTAACGAAGCTTGCCGACGAGTCAGGGAGATGGAACGGGCTCAAAAGGTATTTTCCGTCTCACTAACTCCTGTTTTACTTCAAGCACCAAGGGTAGAAGCCCACGATTTTCTCTGGTTTTCGGAAGACGACATGGCTGGGGTCGTCACGCCCCACAATGACCCCCTCGTCATACGCCTCATGATGGCTAACATCGAAGTAAGGCGAGCTCTGGTTGACTCGAGGAGCGCCGTGGATATCCTCTTCCTGTCGGCCTTCCAGCGAATGGGTTTGAGACAGGTAGATCTGTCTCCCTCTACGGGCTCCCTCAGTGGCTTCACTGGCGAGGTCGCGAAGGTTGTCGGCGAGATAACCCTCACCGTGATCGCGGGCCCAGAGGTCCGTCAAGTCCGTTTCGCAGTGGTTAACGGGCTGTCCGCTTTCAATGCCATCCTGGGGCGGCCTTGGTTGAGGTAGATGAACGCAGTGGCATCACCCAATCATCAGGCCCTCAAGTTCCCCACGGCAAGTGGAGTCGTAGTCATTCGAGGAGATCAAGTCACCGCTACTAGATGCGAACAGGACGTCCTTCATCTTACAGACGTGGAGGTCGCCGAGGCCAAGAGGCCGGCGCCCTCCTAGCAATTAGCGCTCCCTGCGAGCGAGCTCCCTCGAAGTCCTAGAGGGGCCTCCTCGCTTAAATCCCCTACTCCACCTCCGGGTGGGAGCGGTGCGGATCCAAAGTTGGAGGAGCAAGATCACCCAGCAGGCCCCAAGAAAGGGAGTTTCCCCGTTGCCGAGCCACTGCAAGAAGTCAATATCGGTGGCAAAGGAGGCCCGAGAATTGTTCATCTAGGGACCTCGCTGACCAATGGCGAGGTCCAAGCCCTAACCGGCCTACTCAATGAATACCGCGACGTGTTCGCCTGGAGTTTTGTGGACATGCCAGGGATTGACCGGAGGTCGCCTGCCATCGTCTGCACACATTGCAAGACTTCCCACCTGTCAAGCAAAAAGCTCGGCAAATACAAGCAGCGAAGTCCGCCACAGTGGCGGCAGAGATAGAGAAGCTAGAGCGAGCTGGTTTTATCCGCGAGGCACACTTCCCCGAATGGATATCCAATATCGTGGCGGTGCCCAAGAAGAGTGGGGCGGTTAGAGTGTGCATCGACTTCTCCGACCTCAACAAAGCATGTCCGAAGGACGGATTCCCTCTTCCACGAATAGGCGCGCTGGTCGACGCTGCTGTCGGATGCCAGGCCTTATCCTTTATGGACGGGTATTCTGGGTATAATCAGATACCCCTCCACATTGACGATCAGGAGAAGACCGCCTTCTATTCCGGGGCGGGCTACCAGAAGCTTTTCTGTTACCGGGTGATGTCGTTTGGACTCAAGAACGCAGGAGCGACCTACCAAAGGTTAGTCACACAAATGTTTAAAAATCAGATCGGCAGAAATGTCGTGGTCTATGTAGACGACCTTTTGGTAAAGAGCCGAGAGTGGGAAGGGCATGTTGCCGATCTCCGCGAAGCCTTCGAGGTTTTGCGAAAATTTCAAATAAGGCTAAACCCGGCAAAGTACGCATTCGGGGTGACTTCTGGGAAATTCCTAGGGTACCTGGTCACCCACAGGGGGATCGAGGCCGACCCTGGGCAAATCCGAGCACTTATCGAAATGCCCGCACCAAGAACCCGGCAGGAGGTCCAAAGGTTGAGTGGACGGATCGTCGCGCTAAACCGGTTCATTTCTAAATCTTTAGATAGCTGTCGACCTCTCTTCGAACTGCTCCGGAAGGGGGCAAGCATCCGCTGGGACAAAAAATATGAGCTCGCTTTTCGGAAGATCAAAGACTATTTGGCCAGCCCGCCAATTCTGGCAGCACCAAGGGAGGGCGCCGAGCTGGGCGTGTATCTCGCTGTCACCGAGAATACGATAAGCGGGGTCCTCGTAGTGGAAGAGGCAAAAATAGAGCGACCTGTTTACTTTGTGAGCCATACAATGCTTCCCGCTGAGCTCCGGTATCGACCAATCGAGAAGGTCGCGTTGGCCTTGGTCCTTACCGCGAGGAAACTCCACCCCTACTTTTCGGCACACCTCGTCAAGGTTATCACGGAGCACCCTTTGAAGAGCGCACTTTCTTGTCCCTCGATAGCCGGAAGGCTCTATCAGTGGTCCACCGAGCTCGCCGCCTACGGCTTGGAGTATGTTCCTCGAGTTGCTGTCAAAGGGCAGGTCCTTGCCGATTTCTTGGCGGACTTCCCCATAGAAGAACCGGTTCAGTACCAGGAGGATGAGCCAACTGAGGCACACCCTGGGAAGGCGAGGTTCTTGGGTGATCTAG
Source organism: Chamaelirium japonicum (assembly GCA_947650365.1). Classification (NCBI taxonomy): domain Eukaryota; kingdom Viridiplantae; phylum Streptophyta; class Magnoliopsida; order Liliales; family Melanthiaceae; genus Chamaelirium; species Chamaelirium japonicum. The sequence continues at coordinate 47,425,749 of OX393552.1, read as the reverse complement.
GGGATCCTTCAGCGAAGCTTTCGGAAATAACGGATTGGGAGTTGTTCGTTGATGGTTCCTCCAACGCTTTGGGAGCCGGCGTCGGGGTCGTACTGATAGCCCGAACGGTATTCCTAGAGAAATCAGTCCGGTTGGATTTCGCTGCCACCAACAACGAAGCAAAGTACGAGGCACTGCTTGCCGGACTAGAGCTCGCTCAAGAAATAGGCGCCAAATGGTTGAGGGTCTTCAGCGACTCCCAGCTGATCATTTGTCAAATCAAAGGAGATTACGCCTCCCGGGATACGCGAATGGCGGGCTACGTGAACCTGGTGAAAGGCAAGGCCGCGGGGTTCGAAAAAATCTCCTTCGAGCAAATTCCACGAGCCGATAACAGGCGGGCTGACGCACTGGCAAATGCCGCCTCCCTGCTGGGAGGATCGGAAGCTCACCAGATTTTCATCGAAGTCCAAAGCCAGTCTCGGCTCCAACTAACAGAGCCCGCTGTTAACCAAGTATCGGCCGATGTGTCACCTGGCGGATGGACCGCGCCTATGATTCGTTTTCTCCTGAAGGGCGAGCTCCCGGAAGACAGCGAAGAAGCTCGGCGAGTGGAGAAGTGCGCTGGTCGCTATCTCATTCGCTGGGATCGTCTTTTTAGGAAATCCTTCGGCGGGCCAAATCTTCGCTGTATTGAGCACCCCGAAACCGAAGAGGTTTTAAATTGCATTCACTCTGGCGGGCTGGGGAACCATGCTGGCGGGCGGTCTCTGGCTGCGAAAGTAAGAAGGCAAGGATATTGGTGGCCCACCCTCGAGCAAGATGCGTCAAAGGTCGCCCGAAGGTGCATTCAATGCCAGAAGCACGCCATGACGAATCACATGCCCGCGGTAGAGCTGCACCCTCTGGCGAGCCCTTGGCCATTCCAGTAATGGGGACTCGACATCGTGGGACCTTTTCCTCAGTCAGCCCGGCAGAAGAAATTCATCTTAGTGGCTACGGACTACTTCACCAAATGGGTGGAAGCGGTCCCGCTAGCTAAGATAGCCGAGAAGCAAGTAAAAGACTTCCTCTGGAAAAACGTTTTCTGCAGGTTCGGTCTACCGCGGGTACTTATCACCGATAACGGTCGCTAGTTTGACAATCGCTTGATTAGAAGCTTTTGTGACGAATATGGGGTCGACCTGAGGTTTTCGTCTCCAAGATACCCACAAAGTAACGGACAGGCCGAAGCCACGAATCGCATAATCCTAGACAACCTCAAGAAAAGATTGGAAGGAAAGAAGGGATTGTGGGAGCAGGAGCTCGATGGAGTCCTATGGGCCTATCGCACTACTCCATGTCGCTCAACTAACGAGTCGCCTTTCGGTCTCACTTATGGTTGCGAAGCCGTACTTCCCGTAGAGGCCAAGCTACCCACCGAAAGAAGGCTGGCGGCGGAGGAGGTCGACAATGACAAACTGCTCGCCGACTCCCTCGATCAGCTCGAAGAGAGATGAGAACGCGCCAACCTGCACCTCGCCGGGTACCGGCAAGAGATGAAGCGCGCCTACGACAAGAAAGTTCGCCCTCGAGCGTTCAAGGCTGGCGATCTGGTAATGAGAAAAGTGTTCGCAAACACGCAGGAACCCAACGCAGGGAAGCTCACGGTGAACTGGGAAGGCCCCTACATAGTGCATCAGGCACGAGGATCTGGGGCCTACCAGTTGATGACTGTTGAGGGCGACCTACTAGAGCGACCTTGGAATATTTTGCACCTCCGAAAGTATTATGCCTAGAGTTTCGGCGACCTTCTGTAATGCCATCTTCAAAAGTTGTGAATAAACAATATTGGATCCGCCAAAGTCTTTTAGCCTGAAAGCTGTGTATTTTAAAAGTGCAGTCCGCCGTCGTGAGGACTTAAAGCAGAATCGGGTTCCTCAGAGGCCGCCGGAAAGCAACCTTGAGATTCTCGGGGAAGCCCGCCGTAATGCGGGCTTAAAGCAAGACTGGGCTCCTCAGAGGCCGCCAATAAGCGACCTTGAGATTTCCAGGGTAGTCCGCTGTCAAGGGGACTTAAAATCTAACCGGGATCCTTCGCGCTCACCAGCCATGAACGGAAGCATCCCGGCGTGATCTAGGAAAACCTGAGAGGGGCGATCCCCTTTTTAGGTAGCCCGAACATCCCTTGGTAACCCCTTAAAGGGCATGTCCAGTGATCAGGATCCTCGAGGGTAGCTAACCGGGCAGGGGGCAGCTAGCATTTACTAGTTTTCTTTAAAATAAAATTGATTTAAATCTCTGAGCATAGGTAAATTTTTTTTTGAAGATATTTGGTTCGCTCGTCTTTTTCTTTTCCGGGCTCAGAGATTACAGCAAGATTTAGCGAGCATGCCGAGCTTTTCATTTTCATATATTTTAAAATGAATGGTTGAATCGAATTAGTCGCCTCGCCCGGGGTATCACCCTCGAGATCGCTGCAAAAATTTCTAAAGCAGACTCGCAGAAAGAAAGAAGGCAACACAGAGAAAGTAAACACAAAAGAGCGGACTAAAGAACTTTCATTGACCAAAGAAAAAGTACAAAAACAATTACAAAAGTGAGCGAGCTCAAGGCTTGCTGGTCTCCGCCCCGCTGTCATCTCCTTGGCGCCGCTTCTTCGACCTCTCGGTCTTGTATTTTTCCACAGCGGCCAGGGCGCCCTTCTTGAGGAGATCGTCCAGCTGAGCTTGGAGACGACCTTGTTGAGCTCGAAGGCCTTCGGTGTGCATCTCCTTCAGAGCGGAGATCTCTGTCTTCAGAGCAGCGACCTCGCCTTGAAGTTGAGCAGCCTCCTTCTGAGCGGCCTCCCTGGTGGTCACGGCCTCGTCCCGCTCCACCTTGGCCTTTTGGAGGTCGTCGGAGGTTTTGAGTTGGGCCGTCTCCAACTCGGCCATGCCCGACACTAGGGTCGCGACCCTCTGCCGAAGTTCCTCCGCCTCTTTCAGTGCCGCGGCGTGCGTAGCCCGCTGGAGCTCGTGAATGTGCTCGTCCACCTTGAGCTCGGACCCCCGAAGGGAATCGTTGAACAAGGCAGCCAGCACCTTCCCGGCCCCAGCGACCTCCGCGACCAGTGCCTGGCTCTGCTTCTCCGCCTATATAAGAAAGATGAAAAAGTTAGCAAAAATGAGGTTGTGCGTGGAGATAGGAGGAGGGAGAGATACCTCGGCCAGGCGTTCACTTATAGAAGCGAATGAGGCACACGCGAAGATATTGCGGCCCAGCAGCTGCCGCAAGTAGTACGGCGCCCTCCCTTCCTTCGCCGAGGAGCCCGCACCGGGACCTCCCGAAGCTTCGGTAGGAGGCAGCGTGCCGGGAGTAGGAGTGGGGGCTGGCACCTCCCCCGGGCGAGCTCCGGCTGCTGGCGGGGTTGGAGGGTCCGCCCTGGCTTCTTTGGCCTTCGACTCCGAGCTTGTGGACTCAGAGTCGGAGCCAATGTCCACGAAGTTGGGGGACCTATAGACCAGGTCCCCCAGATCCTCCGGGGAGCCCGCTCCCTCCTGGCCCCTTGTAGGAGGCGAGGCCAGGGGGACGGGTGCTGGAGCTGCGAGGGTTGTAGAGGACGCAGCGGTGACGGAGGGATCGCCCTGCTGGACCTCCACCCCGGCGGCAGATGCTGGAGCTGTGGGGGGCGCAGAGGTCGCAGCAGTGGCAGCGGCCTCGCCCTGCTGGACCTCCACCCCGGCGGCAGGAGGAGGAAGCTCTTGCCCGCTTGACCCCGCCCCTTGTGTCGGAGCCGGCGGAGTGGGAAGTCCCTCCCCTTGAGTGGGGACGCTGGACTCCGCATGGGGAGGGGGAACGACAGCCTCTTCCTCCTCGGAGTCTGCTGCCTCCTCCTCGGAGTCCGTCCATTAGGGCTCCGAGTCCAAGCCCGCCTCCTCTAATGCTTTCCGGCGCTGCTCCGTCTGGGCGCTTGCGGACGCGAACCTCGCGCGTTTGGTCCTCTTCTTCCCGCGGGCTTCCTCCTTCGGCGTCAACACTGCCACGCGAAGGGGAACGGTCAGATCGCCGGGGAAGTTGCCCATTAATATTCGGGCCATCCCGGATTCAACTTCCGCCATGGTTAGCGGGAGGTCAACGTTCGGGTCGTCGGGCTCGACGAATTGAATCTTGCGGCGGACAATTAGAGGTGGTGGCTGACCTGGGCCGGCGTCCTGGCGAGGGGGTGGCGTAGGCGCGGAGGCCGCGTCTTGGCGCAGCATCTCCATGGTGTCGTGGTCATTGAGGCGGATGGGCGAGGCCCGCCTCCGGACCGTCTTCTTCCGAGGGTTGCCTCCCGAACCCCCCGCCCCTTTGCTGGTCCCCTCGGAGGGAGGAGGGGCCTCTTTCTTCTTATGGACTATCTTCTGCTTGGGCAGTATAGCGTTGGTCTTCCCGTCCTTTAGCTGGAAGGCGAAGTCGGGGGCGGTGATCTTCTCCGGGGTGCGCCCTTCGAGATAGTGGAGGAACGCCTCGTCCAAGGACCGCTCCCGGTCGGGAGCGATGCACTTCTTCTTTCCCGCCCGGAAGAAGGATATCTCCCGGAAGACCGCCATCGTTGGAACCCCGGGATGAGCCGAGACTCCGCTGAGCCGCCCACGCCAGTCGCCGACTGCCACGAAGGGATAATCCTTCCAGTGGCGGTCCTTGTTCTCGATGGCGGAGAAGGGGAGCACCTCGCCAGGCCGCCCGACGAGGTAGAAATACCCGCAACCCGTGCTGCTGATGACCGGCCCAGATTTGAGGAGCCACTTCTTGAGCAGGAAGCTCAGAGGGATCCTCACCTTTAGGGCGGTCTCCAGCTGGGATAGCCCATAGAGTATCCCCCAGGAGTTCCCAGAGAGTTGGGCGGGGCAAAGCCCCGTCACCTCCAGGAACTCCCCGACGAGGTGACTCAGCGGGAACCGCAGCCCAGACCACAGCAGCCTGACAGAGGCCACGGTGCCCTGGGGCGGTCTCCCGATGAGTGGCATCTCGGTAACGAGGATTTCGCGAGGGAAATCAATCGCCGCCTGGATGCTATCCCCTACGGGCACCCCGGTGGGGTTCTGCAGCCAGACTACCGCCGTTTCAACGGCGGGCCCAGCGGCAGCAGCAGCAGCGGCGGCGGCAGCAGCAACAGTAGCAGCAACTTCAGCAGCGGAGGATGCCATGAGGGAGAGCGTGAGCTAAAGCGAGCTGGAAGGAGGAAGAAGGGAGAGCGCGAGCTAAAGCGAGCTGGAAGGAGGAAGAAGAGAGAGCTGATTTTCGCGGAAGGATAAAAAGACCCCCCTCCCCCCTATTTATAGGAAGGATAGAGGCAGGGGGATCGGTGGGGCAGTTAATGCTCGAGCGCGCTCAGCGAGGCGACGCGACGGTGGGTGAGGCGACAGCTCGCCCTCGTCCAATCGCAAGGCGCCACATGGACCACGCGTGGCGACGCCGCCGGCGGTGTCCTTTCTGACAGAGAGGGGGACCAATGAGAAGGAGACGCGTGTCACACGCCGATCGAGATCTAATGATGAGATTCATTGTATCAATCTTGAGTCTCGCGTCGCATTTAAAGTGATACAACCGCCGGAGATTTGGTGCGAAGCCCGAGTCACAAGATCGCCTACGACAGGCGCCCGTAGCTCGCCCGAAGTAGACCCTGACCGTGTGTGGCAAGCACGCACCAGAAGGAGACCGCTCGTGGCCAATGTTCCTGGCCCGCCCGACAAGTTGTTGCAACAGACATTGATATCAGGCACATTTAAGGATGGGGGTTCGCACCCAAACTCGCTAAAGCAAAAATCGTGAGAGGAAGCCCCGAAAGATTAAGCTCGCTAGAACTCCTGAGCAAGTGGCTCTCTTTCCTCAGCCACTCCCTCAGGAGGGGGTAATGTTGGGGGTAGTCAAAAACCACGTATCGTGCACCATTGCGACACGTTTGAGGCAGAACTCGCGCAGAAGCCCGTCCAGGAGTTGGAACCCTCGGAAGCCGAGCACGACTTCGGCGATCTAATATTTAGTTTCCTAACACCCTGTGAGCTCACCGAATCATCTTAACTGGGAGCGAGATCCACATTGGGGTATATGGGGACTTGAATCCCAGTGGGAAGAAGCACGCCCCCAGCTCGCAAGGAGCTCGCTCCCTAGCTCGCGAAGAGCTCGCCCCCTCCTAGCTCGCGGGGAGTTCGCTCCCGAGCTCGCCCCCTCCCAGCTCGCGAGGAGTTCGCTCCCAAGCTCGCAAGGAGCTCGCCCCCCTATCAGCTCGCAAGGAGCTCGCCCCACGTTGAGCTGTATGGACACCTTGTATCTGAGTGCATTACATCTATAGCCCGGTGAAATCGCAAGGAGATCGCCCCTAAGCTCGAAAGGAGCTCGCCCCCCTGCTCACAAGGAGCTCGCCCCCGAGCTCGCAAGGAGCTCGCCCCCAAGCTCGCCAGGAGCCCGCCCCCGAGCTCTCAAAGAGCTCGCCCCTAACTCCGCACGCCCGCCACCAGTTCGCCCTTGCCTGTGGATCTCATAGACCCAAGGATTCCAAGGGATAGGGAATTCGTGTAGGGGCACGCCTTCGTCCCCCGGCTCGAGAAGGAGCTCCCCCACCCCGGCTCGCCAAATCATCTTAGTAGGGAGCGAGATCCACATTGGGCTATATGGGGACTTGTATCCAAGTATGCAAGAGCACGCCCCCGGCTCAAGAAGAAGATCGCCCTATCTCTCACACTGGAGCCCGCCCCAAGGCTCGTGGGGGGACCTTGCTCAGAGAAAACTTAGAAGAGCATCAACGAACACTGGAAGAACGCCCACAGAGATCGCCAGGCCATTCCAGTTGTCGAAGAGGTCGCCCTCTCCGGAGCCCGACTCTTGGCAATAGGGATGAAGTGGCGGACCGCCCGAACCAAGAGTCAAAGAGGTCGCCCTACTAAGAGCCCGACTCTTGACAAGGGTCGATAGGTGTCGAAACCCCACTGAAGCTATGTGGACGATTGTGGTCCACAGAAGCCCGTCAGAGTCGGTTTGAGACCTCCCAGACCTGAACATTCCAGAGGAGCCACCTGGCAACGATGAGATAAATATTCTTCCCCACTACACCGCCTGGCGAGCTAGACGACAAAGAATGTCAGGGGCCCAGGTTCCAAGGACTGTCAGACCAATGTGGGCCAGGATGTGGGGGCCTAGAAGGCACCGGAAAGAACCTCCACGTGTTGGGCACCGGTAAGTCGCCGATGTCTATAAATGCACACCCCAGGGCTCCAAAGTACAGGTTCGAAACCCTCCTCCCCACCACTTTTGTCTACCGCAAGCTCTACATTGATGACCTGAGACTGACTTGAGTGTCGGAGGGTCTGCGCTCCCAAGGGAGCCAGCCATTCTTACGTTTTTCTTTGTCTTGCAGGTAGACCGCACGGACCAGCGAGAAATATCCCCAAACAGATACATTCAAGCGAATGAACTAGAATAGATCGTAGGAATGAATTAGAATGGATCATACGAAAGAATTAGAATTGATTCGTATGAGCTATTCTAATTCATTTGTACGAATGAATGGATCATGCGAATGAATTAGAATGGATACATTCATACGAATGAATTAGAATGGATTGTGCGAATGAATTAGAATGAATACATTCGTGAGAATGAATTAGAATGGATCGTACGAATGGATTAGAATGGATCGTACGAAAGGATTAGAATGGATTGTGCGAATGAATTAGAATGGATACATTCGTGCGAATGAATTAGAATAGATCGTACGAATGAATTAGATCGTACGATCCATTCTAATTCATTTGTACGATCCATTCTAATTCATTCGTATGATCCATTCTAATTTATTCGTTCAAATATATCCATTCTAATTCATTCGTACGATCCATTCTAATTCATTCGCACGATCCATTCTAATTCATTCGCACGAATGTATCCATTCTAATTCATTCGTTCGATCCATTCTAATTCATTCGTACGATCCATTCTTATTCATTCGCATGATCCATTCTAATTCATTCGTACGATCTATTCTAATTCATTCTCACGAATGTAACCTTTCTAATTCATTTGTATGATCCATTCTAATTCATTCGTACGATCCATTCTAATCCATTCGTACGATCCATTCGAATTCATTCGCACGATCCGTTCTAATTCATTCCTATGGATCGTATGAATGAATTAGAATGGATCATACTAATGAATTAGAATGGATCGTACGAATGGATTAGAATGGATACATTTGTGCGAATGAATTAGAATGGATCGTAGGAATGAATTAGAATGGATCATATGAATGAATTAGAATGGATCGTACGAATGAATTAGAATGGATTGTACGAATAAATTAGAATAGATATATTCATGCAAATGAATTAGAATGGATCGTACGAATGAATTAGAATTGATCATACGAATGAATCAGAATGGATCGTACGAATGGATTAGAATGGATACATTTGTGCGAATGAATTAGAATGGATTATAGGAATGAATAAGAATGGAGCGTACGAATGAATTAGAATAGATCGTAGGAATAAATTAGAATGGATCATACGAATGAATTTGAATGGATCATACGAATGAATTAGAATGGATCGTACGAATGAATTAGAATGGATATATTTGTGCGAATGAATTTGAATAGATTGCATGAATGAATTACAATGGATCGAACGAATGGATTAGAATGGATCATACGAATCAATTAAAATAGATCATACAAATAAATTAGAAAGGTTACATTCGTGAGAATGAATTAGAGTGGATCGTACGAATGAATTAGAATGGATCATGCGAATGAATTTGAATGGATCGTACGAATGAATTAGAATGGATCAAACGAATGAATTAAAATGGATACATTCGAGCGAATGAATTAGAATAGATCGTAGTAATGAATTAGAATGGATCATAGGAATGAATTAGAATGGATCGTGCGAATGAATTAGAATGGATTGTACGAATGAATTAGAATGGATACATTCATGCGAATGAATTAGAATGGATCAGACGAATGAATTAGAATGGATCGTACGATTCATTCTAATTCATTCATACGATCCATTCTAATGCATTCGTACGATTCATTCTAATTCATTCGCACGATCCATTCTAATTCATTCGTACGATCCATTCAAATCCATTCGTACGATCCATTCTAATCCATTCGTACGACCCATTCTAATCCATTCGTACGATCCATTCTAATCCATTCGTACGATCCATTCTAATACATTCGTACGATCCATTCTAATTCGTTCATATGAATGAATTAAAATGGATCGTACGAATGAGTTAGAATGGATCGTGCGAATGAATTAGAATGGATCGTACGAATGAATTAGAATGGAATAGAATGCATTGTGACAATGAATTAGAATGGATCGTATGAATGAATTAGAATGGATCATATGAACGAATTAGAAAGGATCGTGCAAATGAATTAGAATGGATACATTCGTGCGAATGAATTAGAATGGATCGTAGGAATGAATTAGAACGGATCGTACGAATGAATTAGAATGGATCGTATGAATGAATTAGAATGGATACATTCGAGCGATTGAATTAGAATGGAACGTACGAATGAATTAGATTGGATCATAGGAATAAATTAGAATAGATCATAGGAATGAATTAGAATGAATCGTGCAAATGAATTGGAATGGATACATTCGTGCGAATAAATTAGAATGGATCGTAGGAATGAATTAGAATGGATCGTACGAATGAATTAGAAAGGTTATATTTATGCGAATGAATTAGAATGGATCGTACGAATGAATTAAAATGGATCGTACGAATGAATTTGAATGGATAGTGCGAATGAATTAGAATGGATCATTAATTAGAATGGATACATTCGTGCGAATGAATTAGAATGGATCGTGCGAATGAATTAGAATGGATCGTACGAATGAATTAGAATGGATATATTTGAACGAATAAATTAGAATGGATCATACGAATGAATTAGTATGGATCGTACAAATGAATTAGAATGGATCGTGCGAATGAATTAGAATCGATCGTATGAATGAATTAGAATGGATCGTACGAATGAATTAGAATGGATCATACGAATGAATTAAAATGGATACATTCATACGACTGAATTAGAATGGATTGTACGAATGAATTAGACTGGATCGTACGAATGAATTAGAATGGATCGTACGAATGAATTAGAATGGATCGTGCGAATGAATTAGAATGGATCGTACGAATAAATTAAAATGGATATATTTGAACGAATACATTAGAATGGATCATACGAATGAATTAGAATGGATCTCGTAGGAATGAATTAGAATGGATCGTACGAATGAATTAGAATGGTTACATTCGTGCGAATGAATTGGAATGGATCGTACGAATGGATTAGAATGGATCGTACGAATGGATTAGAATGGATCGTACGAATGAATTAGAATGGATTGTACAAATGAATTAGAAAGGTTACATTTGTGAGAATGAATTAGAATGGATCGTATGAATGAATAAGAATGGATCGTACGAATGAATTAGAATGGATCCATTCTAATTCATTCGTATGATCCATTCTAATTCATTCGCATGAATGTATCCATTCTAATTCATTTGCACGATCCATTCTAATTTATTCCTACGATCCATTCTAATTCATTCGCACGAATGTATCCATTCTAATTCATTTGCACGATCCATTCTAATTCATTCCTATGATCCATTCTATTTAATTCGTACGATCCATTTTAATTCATTTGCACGAATGTATCCATTCTAATTCATTTGCACAATCCATTCTAATCCATTCGTACGATCCATTCTAATCCATTCGTACGATCCATTCTAATTCATTCGCACGAATGTAACCATTCTAATTCATTCATATGATCCATTCTAATTCATTCGTTTGATCCATTCTAATTCATTCCTACGATCCATTCTAATTCATTCGTATGAATGTATCCATTCTAATTTATTCGTATGATCCAGTCTAATTCATTCGTACGATCCATTCTAATTCATTCACACGAATATATCCATTCTAATTCATTCGTACGATCCATTCTAATTCATTCGTATGATCCATTCTAATTCATTCGCACGATCCATTCAAATTCATTCGCACAATCCATTCTAATTCTTTCGTACGATCCATTCTAATTCATTCAAACGATCTATTCTAATTCATTCGCACGATTCATTCTAATTCATTCGCACGATCCAATCTAATTCATTCGTACGATCCATTCTTATTCATTCATACGATCCATTCTAATTCATTCGCATAATCCATTCTAATTCATTCGTACGATCCATTCTAATTCATTCGAATGATCCATTCTAACGCATTCGGTGGATCCATTCTAATTCATTCGTACGATCCATTCTAATTCATTCGCACGATCCATTCTAATTTATTCGTACGATCCATTCTAACTCATTCGTCCTATCCATTCTAATTCATTCGCACGAATATATCCATTCTAATTCATTTGTACAATCCATTCTAATTCATTCGTACGATCCATTCTTATTCATTCATACGATCCATTCTAATTAATTCGTACGATCCATTCTAATTCATTCCTACGATCCATTCTAATTCATTCGCATGATCCATTCGTACGATCCATTCTAATCCATTCGTACGATCCATTCTAATTCATTCATACAATCCATTCTAATTCATTCGTACGATCCATTCTAATTCGTTCGTATGATCAATTCTAATTCATTCGTACAATCCATTCTAATTCAGTCGTATGAATGTATCATACCAATGAATTAGAATGGATCGTACGAATGGATTAGAATGGATCTGATGAATGGATCATGCGAATGAATTAGAATGGATCGTAGGAATTAATTAGAATGGATCATACGAATGGATTAGAATGAATTAGAATGGATCGTACGAATGGATTAGAATGGATCGTACGAATGGATTAGAATGGATCCACCGAATGAGTTAGAATGGATCATACGAATGAATTAGAATGGATCGAACGAATGAATTAGAATGGATTATGTGAATGAATTAGAATGGATCGTATGAATGAATAAGAATGGATCGTACGAATGAATTAGAATGGATCGTACGAATGAATTAGAATGGATACATTCGTGCGAATGAATTAGAATGGATCGGACGAATGAATTAGAATGGATCGTACGATTGATTCTAATTCATTCGTACGATCCATTCTAATGCATTCATATGATTCATTCTAATTCATTCGCTCGATCCATTCTAATTCATTCGTACGATCCATTCTTATTCATTCATACGATACATTCTAATTCATTCGCACAATCCATTTTAATTCATTCGTACGATCCATTCTAATTCATTCGTATGATCCATTCTAACTTATTCGGTGGATCCATTCTAATTCATTCGTACGATCCATTCTAATTTATTCGCACGATCCATTCTAATTTATTCGTACGATCCATTCTAATTCATTCGTACGATCTATTCTAATTCATTCGTACGATCCATTCTTTCATTCGTACGACCCATTCAAATTCATTCGCATGATCCATTCTAATTCATTCGTACGATCCATTCTAATTCATTCTCACGAATGTAACCTTTCTAATTCATTTGTATGATCCATTCTAATTCATTCGCACGATCCATTCTAATTCATTCGTACGATCCCTTCTAATTCATTCGCACGATCCATTCTAAATCATTCGTACGATCCATTCTAATTCATTCGTACGATTCATTCTAATTCATTCGCACGATCCATTCAAATTCATTCCTACGATCTATTCTAATTCATTCGCTCGAATATATCCATTCTAATTCATTCGTACGCTCCATTCTAATTCATTCGTACGTTCCATTCTTATTCATCGCACAAATGTATCCATTCTAATTTATTCGTAAGATCCATTCAAATTCAATCGTATGATCCATTCTAATTCATTCGTACGATCAATTCTAATTCATTCGTCCGATCCATTCTAATTTATTTGGACGAATGTAACCATTCTAGTTCATTCGTACGATCCATTCTAATTGATTCCTACGATCCATTCTAATTCATTCGCACGAATGTAACCATTCTAATTCATTCGTACGATCCATTCTAATACATTCCTACGATCCATTCTAATTCATTCGCACGAATGTATCCATTCTAATTCATTAGCACGATACATTCTAATTCATTCCTATGATCCATTCTAATTCATTCGTACGATCCATTCTAATTCATTCGCTCGAATGTATCCATTCTAATTCATTCGTACGATCCATTCTAATTCGTTCATACGATCCATTCTAATTCATTCCTATGATCTATTCTAATTCATTCGCACGAATGTAACCATTCTAATTCATTTGTACGATCCTTTCTATTTCATTCGTACGATCTATTCTAATCCATTCGTACGATCCATTCTAATTCATTCATACGATCCATTCTAATTCATTCTCACGATTGTAACCTTTCTAATTCATTTGTTTGATCCATTCTAATTCATTCATATGATCCATTCTAATCCATTCTTATCCATTCGTACGATCCATTCTAATCCATTCGCACGATCCATTCTAATTCATTCGTACGATCCATTCTAATTCTTTCGCATGAATATATCTATTCTAATTCATTCGTATGATCCATTCCAATTTATTCGCACGATCTATTCTAACTCATTCGTATGATCCATTCTAATTCATTCCTCTGATCTATTCTAACTCATTTGCATGAATGTATCCATTCTAATTCATTTGCACGATCCATTCTAATTCATTCGCACAAATGTATCCATTCTAATTCATTCGTACGATCCATTCTAATTCATTCGTATGATCTATTCTAATTCATTCGCTCGAATGTATCCATTCTAACCATTCTAATTCATTCGTATGATCCATTCTAATTCATTCGTACGATCCATTCTAATTCATTTGCATGAATATATCTATTCTAATTCATTCATATGATCCATTCTTATTCATTCATACGATCCATTCGAATTCATTCGCACGATCCGTTCTAATTCATATGATCCATTCTAATTCATTCCCACAATCCATTCTAATTCATTCGTACGATCCATTCTAATTCATTCGTATGATCCATTCTAACTCATTATTCTAACCCATTTTAGAATAGATCGTACGAACGAATTAGAATGGATCGTATGAACGAATTAGAATGGATCGTACGAATGAATTAGAATGGATACATTCGAGTGAATGAATTAGAATGGATCGTACGAATGAATTAGAATGGATCGTACGAATGGATTAGAATGGATCGTACGAATGAATTAGAATGGATCGAACGAATGAATTAGAATGGATACATTCGAGCGAATGAATTAGAATAGATCGTAGGAATGAATTAGAATGGATCGTGCGAATGAATTAGAAAGGATCGTACGAATGAATTAGAATGTATTGTACGAATGAATTAGAATGGATACATTCGTGCGAATGAATTAGAATGGATCAGACGAATGAATTAGAATGGATCGTACGATTCATTCTAATTCATTCGTACGATCCATTCTAATGCATTCGTACGATTCATTCTAATTCATTCGCACGATCCATTCTAATTCATTCGTATGATCCATTCTAATTTATTTGCACGAATATATAATCCATTATAATTTATTCGCAAGAATGTATCCATTCTAATTCATTCGTACAATCCATTCTAATTTATTCGTACAAATGTATCCATTCAAATTCATTCGTACGATCCATTCTAATTCATTCGCACAAATGTATCCATTCTAATTCATTCGTACAATCCATTCAAATTCATTCGCACGATCTATTCTAATTCATTCGTATGATCCATTCTAATTCATTCCTACGATCTATTCTAATTCATTCGCTCGAATGTATCCATTCTAATTCATTCGTTCGATCCATTCTAATTCATTCGTACGATCCATTCAAATTCATTCGCATGATCCATTCTAATTCATTCGTACGATCCATTCTAATTCATTCTCACGAATGTAACCTTTCTAATTCATTTGTATGATCTATTCTAATTCATTCCTATGATCCATTCTAATTCATTCGTACGATCCATTCTAATTGATTCGCTCGAAAGTATCTATTCTAATTCATTCGTACGATCCATTCTAATTCGTTCATACTATCCATTTTAATTCATTCGTATGATCTATTCTAATTCATTCGTATGATCCATCTAATTCATTCGCACGAATATATCCATTCTAATTCATTCGTACGATCCATTCTAATTCATTCGCACTATCCATTCTAATTCATTCGTATGATCTATTCTAATTCATTCGCACGATCCATTCTAATTCATTCGTACGATCCATTCTAATGCATTCGTACGATCCATTCTAATCCATTCGTATGATCCATTCTAATCCATTCATACGATCCATTCTAATTCATTCCCACGAATGTAACCATTCTAATTCATTCGTACGAACCATTCTAATTTATTCCTACAATCCATTCTAATTCATTCGCACGAATGTATCCATTCTAATTCATTTGCACGATTCATTCTAATTCATTCCAATGATCTATTCTAATTCATTCGCACGATCAATTCTAATTCATTCGTACGATCCGTTCTAATTTATTCATACAATCCATTCTAATTCATTCGTACAATCTATTCTAATTTATTCGTACAAATGTATCCATTCTAATTCATTCGTACGATCCATTCTAATTTATTCGTACGATCCAGTCTAATCCATTCGTACGATCCATTCTAATTCATTCTCACAAATGTAACCTTTCTAATTCATTTGTATGATCCATTCTAATTCATTCGTACGATCCATTCTAATCCATTCATACGATCCATTCTAATTCATTCGCACGAATGTAACCATTCTAATTCATTCGTACGATCCATTCTAATTCATTCCTACGATCCATTCTAATTCATTCGCACGAATGTATCCATTCTAATTCATTTGCACGATCCATTCTAATTTATTCCTATGATCCATTCTAATTCATTCGTACGATCCAATCTAATTCATTCACTCGAATGTCTCCATTCTAATTCGTTCGTACGATCCATTCTAATTCATTCGTACGATCCATTCTAATCCATTCGTACGATCCATTCTAATTCATTCGTACAATGCGTTCTAATCCATTCGTACGATCCATTCTAATTCATGCGTACGATCCATTCTAATTCATTCGTACGATCCATTCTAATTCATTCGTATGATCCATTCTAATTCAATCCTATGTCTAATTCATTCGTACGATCCATTCTAATTCAATCGTACGATGCATTCTAAGCCATTCGTACGATCCATTCTAATTCATTCGTACGATCCATTCTAATTCATTCTCACAAATGTAACCTTTCTAATTCATTTAAACGATCCATTCTAATTCATTCGTACGATCCATTCTAATTCATTCGTACGATCCATTCTAATCCATTCGTACGATCCATTCCAATTCATTCGCACGAATGTAACCATTTTAATTCATTCATACGATCCATTCTAATTCATTCCTACGATCCATTCTAATTCATTCGCACAAATATATCCATTCTAATTCATTCGCACAAATATATTCTAATTCATTCCTATGATCCATTCTAATTCATTCGTACGATCCATTCTAATTCATTCGCTCGAATGTATCCATTCTAATTCATTCGTACGATCCATTCTAATTCGTTCATATGATCCATTCTAATGCGTTCGTACGATCTATTCTAATTCGTTCGTACGATCCATTCTAATTCATTCGCACGATCCATTCAAATTCATTCTCACGAATGTAACCTTTCTAATTTATTTGTATGATCCATTGTAATTCATTCGTATGATCCATTCTAATCCATTCGTAAGATCCATTCTAATCCATTCGTACGATCCATTCTAATTCATTCGTACGATCCATTTTAATCCATTCTAATTCATTCATACGATCCATTCTAATTCATTCCTATGATCCATTCTAATTCATTCGTACGATCCATTCTAATTCATTCGTAAGATCCATTCTAATTCTTTCATATGATCCATTCTAATTCATTCGCTCGAATGTATCCATTCTAATTCATTCATACGATCCACTCTAACTCATTCATACGATCCATTCTAATTCATTCGCGTGAATGTATGTATCCATTCTAATTCATTCGCACGATCCATTCTAATTCATACGTACAATCCATTCTAATTCATTCGCACGAATGTATCCATTCTAATTCATTCATACAATCCATTCTAATTCAATTGTACAATGCGTTCTAATCCATTCGTACGGTCTATTCTAATCCATTCGTACGATCCATTCTAATTCATTCGCACGAATGTAACCATTCTAATTCATTCATATGATCCATTCTAATTCATTCGTACGATCCATTCTAATTCATTCGTATGATCCATTCTAATTCATTCGTACGATCCATTCTAATTAATTTGCATGAATATATCCATTCTAATTTATTCGTACGATCCAGTCTCATTCATTTGTACGATCCATTCTAATTCATTCGCACGAATGTATCCATTCTAATTCATTCGTACGATCTATTCTAATTCATTCGTATGATCCATTCTAATGCATTCGTACGATCCATTCAAATTCATTCACACGATCCATTCTAATTCATTCGCATAATCCATTCTAATTCATTCGCACGAATGTATCTATTCTAATTCATTCGCACGATCCATTCCAATTCATTCGTACGATCCATTCTAATTCATTCGTATGATCCATTCTAATTCATTCGTATGATCAATTCTAATTCATTCGCACGATCCATTCTAATTTATTTGTACGATCTATTCTAATTTATTCGTACGATCCATTCTAATTCATTTGCACGAATGTATCTATTCTAATTCATTCCTACGATCCATTCTAATTCATTCGTACATCCATTCTAATTCATTCGCTCGAATGTATCCATTCTAATTCATTCAAACGATCCATTCTAATTCATTCATACGATCCATTCTAATCCATTCGTACGATCTATTCTAATTCATTCGTACGATCCATTCTAATTCATTCTCACAAATGTAACCTTTCTAATTCATTTGTACGATCCATTCTAATTCATTCGTACGATCCATTCTAATCCATTCGTACGATCCATTCTAATCCATTCGTACGATCCATTCTAATTCATTCGCACAAATTTAACCATTCTAATTCATTCATATGATCCATTCTAATTCATTCATACGATCCATTATAACTCATTCTCACAAATATAACCTTTCTAATTCATTTGTACGATCCATTCTAATTCATTCGTACGATCTATTCTAATTCATTCGCTCGAATGTATCCATTCTAATTCATTCGTACGATCCATTCTAATTCATTCGCACGAATGTAACCATTCTAATTTATTCGTACGATCCATTCTAATTCATTCATACAATCTATTCTAATTCATTCGCACGAATGTATCCATTCTAATTCATTCGTACAATCCATTCTAATCCATTCGTACGATCCATTCTAATCCATTCATACGATCCATTCCAATTCATTCGTACGATCCATTCTAATTCATTCTCACAAATGTAACCTTTCTAATTCATTCGTACGATCCATTCTAATTCATTCGTACGATCCATTCTAATCCATTCCTACGATCCATTCTAATTCATTCACACGAATGTATCCATTCTAATTCATTTGCACGATCCATTCTAATTCATTCCTATGATCCATTCTAATTCATTCGTACGATCCATTCTAATTCATTCGCTCGAATATATCCATTCTAATTCATTCGTACGATCCATTCTAATTCGTTCGTACGATCCATTCTAATTCGTTCGTACGATCCATTCTAATTCATTCGTATATATCCATTCTAATTCATTCGCACGAATGTATCCATTCTAATTCATTCCTACGAATGAATTGGAATGGATCGTACGAATGGATTAGAATGGATTGTACGCATGGATTAGAATGGATCGTACGAATGAATTAGAATGGATCGTATAAATGAATTAGAAAGGTTACATTTGTGTGCGAATGAATTAGAATGGATCGTACGAATGAATTAGAATGGATCGTGCGAATGAATTATAATGGATCATATGAATAAATTAAAATGGATCGTACGAATGAATTAAAATGGATACATTTGTGCAAATGAATTAGAATGGATCGTACAAATGAATTAGAATGGATCGAACGAATGAATTAGAATGGATCGTACGAATGAATTAGAATGGATCGTACGAATTAATTAGAATGGAAACATTCGTGCGAATGAACTAGATTAGATTGCATTAGATTGAACGCATTGTACGAATGAATTAGATTGCATCGTACAATCCATTCTAATTCATTCGTACGATCCATTCTAATTCATTCGCACAAATGTATCCATTCTAATTCATTCGCTCGAATGTATCCATTTTAATTCATTCGTACGATCCATTCTAATTCATTCGTACAATCTAATTCATTCGTACAATCCATTCTAATTCATTCGTACGATCTATTCTAATTCATTCGCACGAATGTATCCATTCTAATTCATTCGTACGATCCATTCTAATTCGTTCGTACGATCCATTCTAATTCATTCGTACGAATAAATTTGAATGGATACATTCATGCAAATGAATTAGAATGGATCGTACGAATGGATTAGAATTAGATCGTACGAATGAATTAGAATGGATCGTACGAATGAATTAGAATGAATCATATTCTAATTCATTCGCATGAATGTATCCATTCTAATTCATTTGCACGATCCATTCTAATTCATTCCTATGATCCATTCTAATTCATTCGTACGATCCATTCTAATTCATTCGCTCGAATGTATCCATTCTAATTCATTCGTACGATTCATTCTAATTCATTCGAGGGAATGGATCATACAAATGGATTAGAATGGATCATACAAATGAATTAGAAAGGTTACATTCGTGAGAATGAATTAGAATGGATCGTACGAATGAATTAGAATGGATCGTACGAATGAAATAGAATGGATCGTGCAAATGAATTAGAATGGATACATTCGTGCGAATGAATTAGAATGGATCGTGCGAATGAATTAGAATGGATCGTACGAATGGATTAGAATTGATCGTGCGAATGAACTAGATTGGATCATACGATTGAATTTGAATGGATCATACGAATAAATTAGAATGGATACATTTTTGCGATGAATAAGAATGGAGCGTACGAATGAATTAGAATGGAGCGTACGAATGAACTACAATGGATACATTCGTGCGAATGAATTAGAATGGATCATATGAAAGAATTAGAATGAATTAGAATGGATCGTGCAAATGAATTAGAATGGATTGTACGAATGAATTAGAATAGATACATTCATGTGAATGAATTAGAATGGATCGTACGAATGTATTAGAATGGATACATTCGTGCGAATGAACGAATTAGAATGGATCGTACGAATGAATTAGAATGGATCGTACGAATGAATTAGAATGGATCATAGGAATGAATTAGAATGGATCGTGCAAATGAATTAGAATGGATTCTACGAATGAATTAGAATGGATACATTCATGCGAATGAATTAGAATGGATGGTACGAATGAATTAGAATGGATACATTCGTGCGAATGAACGAATTAAAATGGATCGTACGAATGAATTAGAATGGATCGTACGAATGAATTAGAATGGATCATACGAATGAATTTGAATGGATCGTGCGAATGAATTAGAATGGATCATGTGAATGAATTAGAATGGATCGTACGATGAATTAGAATGGATCGTATGTATGAGTTTGAATGGATCGTACAAATGAATTAGAATGGATTAGAATGGATCGTACGAATAGATTAGAATGGATCGTACGAATGAATTAGAATGGATACATACAAATGAATTAGAAAGGTTACATTCGTGCGAATGAATTAGAATGAATCGTACGAATGAATTAGTGAATCGTGCGAATGAATTAGAATGAATCGTACTAATGCATTAGAATGAATTAGAATGGATCATACAAATAAATTAGAATGGATCGTATGAATGAATTAGAATGGATCGTACGAATGAATTAGAATGGATCATACGAATGAATTAGAATGGATCGTACGAATGAATTAGAATTGATCGTACGAATGAATTAGAATGGATCGTGCGAATGAATTAGAATGGATCGTATGAATAAATTAGAATGGATCATACGAATGAATTAAAATGGATACATTTGTGCGAATGAATTAGAATGGATCATACGATCTAATTAGAATGGATCGTACGAATGAATTAGAATGGATCGTACGAATGAATTTGAATGGATAGTGCGAATGAATTAGAATGGATCGTACGAATAAATTAGAATGGATTGTACGAATAAATTAGAATAGATGGTGTGAATGAATTATAATGGATCGTACGAAAGAATTAGAATGGATCGTACGAATGAAATAGAATGGATCATACGAATGAATTAGAATCGATCGTGCGAATGAATTAGAATGGATCGTACGAATGAATTAGAATGGATCGTGCGAATGAATTAGAATGAATCGTACGAATGAATTAGAATAGATCGTGCGATCCATTCTAATCCATTCTAATTCATTCGTACGATCCATTCTAATCCATTCTAATTCATTCGTACGATTAATTCATACGATTCATTCTAATCCATTCTAATTCATTCGTACGATCCATTCTAACTCATTCGCACGATCCATTCTAATTTATTCGTACGATCCATTCAAATTCATTCGTACGAATGAATAGAATAGATCGTACGAATGAATTAGAATGGATACATTTGTACGATTCATTCTAATTCATTCTCACAAATGTAACCTTTCTAATTCATTTGTACGATCCATTCTAATTCATTCGTACGATCCATTCTAATCCATTCGTACGATCCATTCTAATCCATTCGTACGATCCATTCTAATTCATTCGCATGAATGTAACCATTCTAATTCATTCGTATGATCCATTCTAATTCATTCCTACGATCCATTCTAATTCATTCGCACGAATGTATCCATTCTAATTCATTTGCACGATCCATTCTAATTCATTCCTATGATCCATTTTAATCCATTCGTACGATCCATTCTAATCCATTCGAATGAATTATACGAATGAATTAGAATAGATCGTAGGAGTGAATTAGAATGGATCATACGAATGAATTAGAATGCATCGTGCGAATGTATTAGAATGGATCATGCGAATGAATTAGAATGGATACATTTGTGCGAATGAATTAGAATGGATCGTACGAATGAATTAGAATAGATCGTACGAATGAATTAGAATGGATCGTATGAATGAATTAGAATGGATACATTCGTGCGAATGAATTAGAATGGATCATAGGAATGAATTAGAATGGATCGTACGAATTAATTAGAATGGATAGTGCGAATGAATTAGAATGGATCGTACGAATGAATTAGAATGAATTAGAATGGATCGTACGATTGGATTAGAATGGATCGTACGAATGGATTAGAATGGATCGTACGAATGAATTAGAATGGATCGTGCGATTGGATCGGACGAATGAATTAGAATGGATCGTACGAACGAATTAGAATGGATCGTGCGAATGAATTAGAATGAATCGTACGAATGCATTAGAATGGATCATACAAATGAATAAAAATGGATCGTATAAATGAATTGGAATGGATCGTACGAATGAATTAGAATACATCATGTGAATGAATTAGAATAAATCGTACGAATGCATTAGAATGGATACATTCGTAGGAATGAATTAGAATGGATCTTACGAATGAATTAGAATGGATCGTACGAATGGATTCGAATGGATCGTATGAATGAATTAGAATGGATCGTACAAATGAATTAGAAAGGTTACATTTGTGAGAATAAATTAGAATGGATCGTACGAATGAATTAGAATAGATCGTACGATTGAATTAGAAAGGATCGTACGAACGAATTAGAATGGATCGTATGAACGAATTAGAATGGATCGTACGAATGAATTAGAATGGATACATTCGAGCGAATGAATTAGAATGGATCGTATGAATGAATTAGAATGGAATATAGGAATGAATTAGAATGGATCGTGCAAATAAATTAGAATGTACGAATGAATTAGAATGGATACATTCGTGCGAATGAATTAGAATAGATCGTACGAATGAATTATAATAGATCGTACGAATGGATTATAACGCATTGTACGAATGAATTAGATTGCATCGTACGATCCATTCTAATTCATTCGTACGATCCATTCTAATTCATTCGCACAAATGTATCCATTCTAATTTATTCGCTCGAATGTATCCACTTTAATTCATTCGTACGATCCATTCTAATTCATTCGTACGAACTAATTCATTCGTACAATCCATTCTAATTCATTCGTACGATCTATTCTAATTCATTCGCACGAATGTATCCATTCTAATTCATTCGTACGATCCATTCTAATTCGTTCGTATGATCCATTCTAATTCATTCGTACGAATAAATTAGAATGGATACATTCTTGCAAATGAATTAGAATGGGTACATTCGTGCGAATGAATTAGAATGGATTCATTTGTACGATCCATTCTAATTCATTTGCACGAATATACGATCCATTCTAATTCATTCGCACAAATGTATCCATTCTAATTCATTCGTATGAACCATTCTAATTCATTCGCACAAATGTATCCATTCTAATTCATTCGTATGAACCATTCTAATTCATTCGTACGATTCATTCTAATTCATTCGCACGATCTATTCTAATTCATTCCTACGATCTATTCTAATTCATTCGCTCGAATATATCTATTCTAATTCATTCGTTCGATCCATTCTAATTCATTCGTACGATCCATTTAAATTCATTCGCATGATCCATTCTAATTCATTCGTACGATCCATTCTAATCGATTCATATGATCCATTCTAATTCATTCATACCATCCATTCTAATTCATTCGCACGATCCATTCTAATTCATTCGTACGATCCATTCTAATTCATTCGCTCGAATGTAGCCATTCTAATTCATTCTAATTCATTCGTATGATCCATTCTAATGCATTCGTATGATTCATTCTAATTCATTCGTACGATCCATTCTAATTCATTCGTACAATCTAATTCTAATCCATTCGTACGATCCATTCTAATTCGCACAAATGTATCCATTTTAATTCATTCGTACGATCCATTCTAATTTATTCATACGATCCATTCTATTTCATTCGCACGATCCATTCTTATTCATTTGTACGATCCATTCTAATTCATTCGCATGAATATATCTATTCTAATTCATTCGTATGATCCATTCTAATTTATTCGCACGATCTATTCTAATTCATTCGTACGATTTATTCTAATTCATTCGTACGATCCATTCTAATGCATTCGTACGATTCATTCTAATTCATTCGCACGATCCATTCTAATTCTTTCGTACGATCCATTCTAATTCGTTCATATGAATGAATTAGAATGGATCGTACGAATGAGTTAGAATGGATCGTGCGAATGAATTAGAATGGATCGTACGAATGAAATAGAATGGACTAGAATGCATTGTGAGAATGAATTAGAATGGATCGTACGGATAAATTACAATGGATCATAGGAATGAATTAGAAAGGATCGTGCAAATAAATTAGAATGAATACATTCGTGCGAATGAATTAGAATGGATCGTACGAATGAATTAGAATGGATCGTACAAATAATTTAGAATGGATACATTCGAGCGAATGAATTAGAAAGGATCGTACGAATGAATTAGAATGGATCGTAGGAATGAATTAGAATGGATCGTGCAAATGAATTAGAATGGATACATTCGTGTGAATGAATTAGAATGGATCGTAGGAATGAATTAGAATAGATCGTATGAATGAATTAGAAAGGTTATATTTATGCGAATGAATTAGAATGGATCGTACGAATGAATTAGAATGGATACATTTGTGTGAATGAGTTAGAATGGATTGTGCGAATGAATTAGAATGGATCGGACGAATAAATTAGAATGGATACATTTGTCCGAATTAATTAGAATGGATCGTACGAATGAATTAGAATGGATCGTACGAATGAATTAGAATGGATCGTACGAATGAATTAGAATGGATAGTGCGAATGAATTAGAATGGATCGTACAAATGAATTAGAATGGATACATTCGTGCGAATGAATTAGAATGGATCGTACGAATGAATTAGAATAGATCGTACAAATGAATTAGAATGGATCGTGCGAATGAATTAGAATTGATCATACGAATGAATTAGAATGGATCATATGAATGAATTAGAATGGATCGTGCGAATGAATTAGAATGGATCATACGAATGAATTAGAATGGATATATTTGAACGAATAAATTAGAATGGATCATACGAATTAATTAGAATGGATCATACGAATGAATTAGAATGGATATATTTGAACGAATAAATTAGAATGGATCATACGATTGAATTAGAATGGATCGTACGAATGAATTAGAATGGATCGTGCGAATGAATTAGAATCGATCGTACGAATGAATTAGAATGGATCGTACGAATGAATTAGAATGGATCATACGAATGAATTAAAATGGATACATTCATCTGACTGAATTAGAATGAATTGTACGAATGAATTAGAATGAATCGTACGAATGAATTAGAATGGATCGTACGAATGAATTAGAATGGACCGTGCGAATGAATTAGAATGGATCGTACGAATGAATTAGAATGTATATATTTGAACGAATAAATTAGAATGGATCATACGAATGAATTAGAATGGATCTCGTAGGAATGAATTAGAATGGATCGTACGAATGAATTAGTATGGTTACATTCGTGCGAATGAATTAGAATGGATCGTACGAATGGATTAGAATGGATCGTACGAATGGATTAGAATAGATCATACGAATGAATTAGAATGGATCGTACAAATGAATTAGAAAGGTTACATTTGTGAGAATGAATTAGAATGGATCGTATGAATGAATAAGAATGGATCGTATAAATAAATTAGAAAGGTTACATTTGTGAGAATGAATTAGAATGGATCGTATGAATGAATAAGAATGGATCGTACGAATGAATTAGAATGGATCCATTCTAATTCCTTTATATGATCCATTCTAATTCATTCGCACGAATGTATCCATTCTAATTCATTTGCATGATCCATTCAAATTCATTCATACGATCCATTCTAATTCATTCGCACGAATGTATCCATTCTAATTCATTTGCACGATCCATTCTAATTCATTCCTATGATCCATTCTAATTCATTCGTACGATCCATTCTAATTCATTCGCACGATTGTATCCATTCTAATTCATTTGCACGATCCATTCTAATCCATTCGTACGATCCATTCTAATCCATTCGTCCGATCCATTCTAATTCATTCGCACGAATATAACCATTCTAATTCATTCATATGATCCATTCTAATTCATTCGTACGATCCATTCTAACTAATTCCTACGATCCATTCTAATTCATTCGTATGAATGTATCCATTCTAATTTATTCATACGATCCAGTCTAATTCATTCGTACGATCCATTCTAATTCATTCGCACGAATGTATCCATTCTAATTCATTCGTACGATCCATTCTAATTCATTCGTATGATCCATTCTAATTTATTCGCACGATCCATACAAATTCATTCGCACGATCTATTCTAATTCATTCGTACGATCCATTCTAATTCATTCAAACGATCTATTCTAATTCATTCACACGATTCATTCTAATTCATTCGCATGATCCATTCTAATTCATTCGTACGATCCAATCTTATTCATTCATATGATCCATTCTAATTCATTCGCACAATCCATTCTAATTCATTCGTACGATCCATTCTAATTCATTCGAAGGATCCATTCTAACTCATTCGGTGGATCCATTCTAATTCATTCGTACGATCCATTCTAATTCATTCGCACGATCCATATTAATTTATTCGTACGATCCATTCTAATTCATTCGTTCGATCCATTCTAATTCATTCACATGAATGTATCCATTCTAATTCATTCGTACGATCCATTCTAATTCATTCGTACGATCCATTCTAATTCATTTCTACGATCCATTCTAATTCATTCGCATGATCCAATCGTACGATCCATTCTAATCCATTCGTACGATCCATTCTAATTCATTCATATGATCCATTCTAATTCATTCGTACGATCTATTCTAATTCATTCCTATGATCAATTCTAATTCATTTGTACAATCCATTCTAATTCAGTCATATGAATATATCATACAAATGAATTAGAATGGATCGTACGAATGAATTAGAATGGATCGTACGAATGGATTAGAATGGATCGTACGAATGGATCATGCGAATGAATTAGAATGATCGTAGAAATGAATTAGAATGGATCGTACGAATGAATTAGAATGGATCGTACGAATGAATTAGAATAGATCGTACGAATGAATTAGAATGGATCCACCGAATGAGTTAGAATGGATCATACGAATGAATTAATCGTACGAATGAATTAGAATGGATTGTGCAAATGAATTAGAATGGATCGTATGAATGAATAAGAATGGATCGTACGAATGAATTAGAATCTATCGTACGAATGAATTAGAATGGATATATTCGTGCGAATGAATTAGAATGGATCGGACGAATGAATTAGAATTGATCGTACGATTCATTCTAATTCATTCGTACGATCCATTCTATTGCATTCGTATGATTCATTCTAATTCATTCGCACGATCCATTCTAATTCATTCGTACGATCCATTCTTATTCATTCATACGATACATTCTAATTTATTCGCACAATCCATTCTAATTCATTCGTACGATCCATTCTAATTCATTCGTATGATCCATTCTAACTCATTCGGTGGATCCATTCTAATTCAATCATACGATCCATTCTAATTCATTCGCACGATCCATTCTAATTCAATCGTACGATCTATTCTAATTCATTCGTACAATCCGTTCTTATTCATTCGTACGATCCATTCAAATTCATTCGCATGATCCATTTTAATTAATTCGTATGATCCATTCTATTTCATTCTCACGAATGTAACCTTTGTAATTCATTTGTATGATCCATTCTAATTAATTTGTACGATCCATTCTAATTCATTCGCACAATCCATTATAATTCATTCGTACGATCCATTCTAATTCATTCGTATGATCCATTCTAACTCATTCGGTGGATCCATTCTAATTCAATCGTACGATCCATTCTAATTCATTCGCACGATCCATTCTAATTTATTCGTACGATCCATTCTAATTCATTCGTACGATCTATTCTAATTCATTCGTACGATCCATTCTTATTCATTCGTACGATCCATTCAAATTCATTTGCACGATCCATTCTAATTCATTCGTACGATCCATTCTAATTCATTCGCAAGATCCATTCTAATTCATTCGTACGATCCATTCTAATTCATTCGTACGATTCATTCTAATTCATTCTCACGATCCATTCTAATTCATTCCTATGATCTATTCTAATTCCTTCGCTCGAATGTATCCATTCTAATTCATTCGTACGCTCCAATCTAATTCATTCGTACGCTCCATTCTTATTCATCGCACAAATGTTTCCATTCTAATTTATTCGTACGATCCATTCAAATTCAATCGTATGATCCATTCTAATTCATTCGCACGATCAATTCTAATTCATTCGTCCGATCCATTCTAATCCATTCGCACGAATGTAACCATTCTAATTCATTCGTACGATCCATTCTAATTCATTCCGACGATCCATTCTAATTCATTCGCATGAATGTAGTCATTCTAATTCATTCGTACGATCCATTCTAATTCATTCCTACGATCCATTCTAAATCATTGGCACGAATGTATCCATTCTAATTCATTTGCACGATCCATTCTAATTCATTCGTACGATCCATTCTAATTCATTCGCTCGAATGTATCCATTCTAATTCATTCGTACGATCCATTCTAATTCATTCATACGATCCATTCTAATTCATTCCTACGATCTATTATAATTCATTCGCACGAATGTAACCATTCTAATTCATTTGTACGATCCATTCTAATTCATTCGTACGATCCATTCTAACCCATTCGTACGATCCATTCTAATTCATTCGTACGATCCATTCTAATTCATTCTTACGAATGTAACCTTTATAATTCATTTGTATGATCCATTCTAATTCATTCATACGATCCATTCTAATCCATTCGTATGATCCATTCTAATCCATTCGTATGATCCATTCTAATCCATTCGTACGATCCATTCTAATTCATTCGCACGATCCATTCTAATTCATTCGTACGATCCATTCTAATTCATTCGCATGAATATATCTATTCTAATTCATTCGTATGATCCATTCTAATTTATTCCTACGATCCATTCTAATTCATTCCTACGATCCATTCTAATTCATTCGTATGAATGTATCCATTCTAATTTATTCGTACGATCCAGTCTAATTCATTCGTACGATCCATTCTAATTGATTCGCACGAATGTATCCATTCTAATTCATTCGTACGATCCATTCTAATTCATTCGTATGATCCATTCTAATTTATTCGCACGATCCATTCAAATTAATTCGCACGATCTATTCTAATTCATTCGTATGATCCTTTCTAATTCATTCAAACGATCTATTCTAATTCATTCACACGATTCATTCTAATTCATTCGCACGATCCATTCTAATTCATTCGTACGATCCAATCTTATTCATTCATACGATCCATTCTAATTCATTCGCACAATCCATTCTAATTCATTCGTACGATCCATTCTAATTCATTCGAAGGATCCATTCTAACTCATTCGGTGGATCCATTCTAATTCATTCGTACGATCCATTCTAATTTATTCGCACGATCCATATTAATTTATTCGTACGATCCATTCTAATTCATTCGTCTGATCCATTCTAATTCATTCGCACGAATGTATCCATTCTAATTCATTCGTACGATCCATTCTAATTCATTCGTACAATCCATTCTTATTCATTTATACAATCCATTCTAATTCATTCGTACGATTCATTCTAATTCATTTCTACGATCCATTCTAATTCATTCGCATGATCCAATCGTACGATCCATTCTAATCCATTTGTACGATCCATTCTAATTCATTCATATGATCCATTCTAATTCATTCGTACGATCCATTCTAATTCATTCGTATGATCAATTCTAATTCATTCGTACAATCCATTCTAATTTAGTCATATGAATGTATCATACAAATGAATTAGAATGGATCGTACCAATGAATTAGAATGGAACGTACGAATGGATTAGAATGGATCGTACGAATGGATCAAGCGAATGAATTAGAATGGATCGTAGGAATGAATTAGAATGGATCGTACGAATGAATTAGAATGGATCGTACGAATGAATTAGAATAGATCCATTCGTACGATCAATTCTAATCCATTCGCACGATCCATTCTATTTCATACGCACGACCCATTCTAATTCATTCGTACGATCCATTCTAATTTATTCGTATGAATATATCTATTCTAATTCATTCGTACGATCCATTCTAATCCATTCGTACGATCCATTCTAATTCATTCGTACGATCCATTCTAATTCATTCTCACGAATGTAACCTTTCTAATTCATTTGTATGATCCATTCTAATTCATTCATACGATCCATTCTAATCCATTCGTACGATCCATTCTAATCCATTCGTACGATCCATTCTAATCCATTCGTACGATCCATTCTAATTCATTCGCACGATCCATTCCAATTCATTCGTACGATCCATTCTAATTCATTCGCATGAATATATCTATTCTAATTCATTCGTACGATCCATTCTAATTCATTCGCATGAATATATCTATTCTAATTCATTCGTACGATCCATTCTAATTCATTCCTACGATCTATTCTAATTCATTCACATGAATGTATCTATTCTAATTCAATTGCACGATCCATTGTAATTTATTCGCACAAGTGTATCCATTCTAATTCATTCGTACGATCCATTCTAATTCATTCGTATGATCTATTCTAATTCATTCGCTCGAATGTATCCATTCTAACCATTCTAATTCATTCGTATGATCCATTCTAATTCATTCGTACGATCCATTCTAATTCATTCGCACGATCCGTTCTAATTCATATGATCCATTCTAATTCATTCGCACAATCCTTTCTAATTCATTCGTGCGATCCATTCTAATTCATTCGTATGATCCATTCTAACTCATTTTAGAATGGATCGTACGAATGAATTAGAATGGATACATTCGAGCGAATGAATTAGAATGGATCGTACGAATGAATTAGAATGGATCGTACGAATGGATTAGAATGGATCGTACGAATGAATTAGAATGGATCGAACGAATGAATTAGAATGGAAAGATTCGAGCGAATGAATTAGAATAGATCGTAGGAATGAATTAGAATGGATCGTGCGAATAAAATAGAAAGGATCGTACGAATGAATTAGAATGGATTGTACGAATGAATTAGAATGGATACATTCGTGCGAATGAATTAGAATGGATCGGACGAATGAATTAGAATGGATCGTACGATTCATTCTAATTCATTCGTACGATCCATTCTATTGCATTCGTACGATTCATTCTAATTCATTCGCACGATCCATTCTAATTCATTCGTACGATCCATTCTAATTTATTTGAAGGAATATACGATCCATTCTAATTTATTCGCAAGAATGTATCCATTCTAATTCATTCGTACAATCCATTCTAATTTATTCGTACAAATGTATCCATTCTAATTCATTCGTACGATCCATTCAAATTCATTTGTACGATTCATTCTAATTCATTCGTACGATCCATTCTAATTCATTCGTACGATTCATTCTAATTCATTCGCACGAATGTATCCATTCTAATTCATTCATACAATCCATTCTGATTCATTCGCACGATCCATTCTAATTCATTCATATGATCCATTCTAATTTATTCCTACGATCTATTCTAATTCATTCGCTCGAATGTATCCAATCTAATTCATTCGTTCGATCCATTCTAATTCATTCGTACGATCCATTCAAATTCATTCGCATGATCCATTCTAATTCATTCGTACGATCCATTCTAATTCATTCTCATGAATGTAACCTTTCTAATTTATTTGTATGATCCATTCTAATTCATTCCTATGATCCATTCTAATTCATTCGTACGATCCATTCTAATTGATTTGCTCGAATGTATCCATTCTAATTCATTCATACGATCCATTCTAATTCGTTCATACGATCCATTCTAATTCGTTCGTACGATCCATTCTAATTCATTCGTATGATCTATTCTAATTCATTCGCACGAATGTATCCATTCTAATTCATTCGTACGATCCATTCTAATTCATTCGCACTATCCATTCTAATTCATTCGTACGATCCATTCTAATTCATTCGCACGATCCATTCTAATTCATTCATACGATCCATTCTAATTCATTCGCACGATCCATTCTAATTCATTAGTACGATCCATTCTAATCCATTCGTACGATCCATTCTAATCCATTCGTACGATCCATTCTAATTCATTCGCACGAATGTAACCATTCTAATTCATTCGTACGATCCATTTTAATTCATTCCTACGATCCATTCTAATTTATTCGCACGAATGTATCCATTCTAATTCATTTGCACGATCCATTCTAATTCATTCCTATGATCCATTCTAATTCATTCGCACGATCAATTCTAATTCATTCGTACGATCAATTCTAATTTATTCGTACGATCTATTCTAATCCATTCGTACGATCCATTCTAATCCATTCGTACGATCCATTCTAATTCATTCGCACGAATGTAACCATTCTAATTCATTCGTACGATCCATTCTAATTCATTCCTACGATCCATTCTAATTCATTCGCACGAATGTATCCATTCTAATTCATTTGCATGACCCATTCTAATTCATTCCTATGATCCATTCTAATTCATTCGTACGATCCATTCTAATTCATTCGCTCGAATGTATCCATTCTAATTCAATCGTACGATCCATTCTAATTCATTCATACGATCCATTTTAATCCATTCGTATGATCCATTCTAATTCATTCGTACAATGCATTCAAATCCATTCGTATGATCCATTCTAATTCATTCGTACGATCCATTCTAATTCATTCGTACGATCCATTCTAATTCATTCGTATGATCCATTCTAATTCATTCCTATGTCTAATTCATTCGTACAATCCATTCTAATTCATTCGTACGATGCATTCTAATCCATTCGTACGATCCATTCTAATTCTCACAAATGTAACCTTTCTAATTGATTTGTACGATCTATTCTAATTCATTCGTACGATCCATTCTAATCCATTCGTACGATCCATTCTAATTCATTCGCACGAATGTAACCATTCTAATTCATTCGTACGATCCATTTTAATTCATTCCTACGATCCATTCTAATTCATTCGCACGAATGTATCCATTCTAATTCATTTGCACGATCCAATCTAATTCATTCCTATGATCCATTCTAATTCATTCGTACGATCCATTCTAATTTATTCACTCGAATGTATCCATTCTAATTCATTCGTACGATCCATTCTAATTCGTTCGTACGATCCATTCTAATTCGTTCATACGATCCATTCTAATTCGTTCGCACGATCCATTCTAATTCATTCTCATGAATGTAACCTTTCTAATTCATTTGTATGATCCATTCTAATTCATTCGTACGATCCATTCTAATCCATTCGTACGATCCATTCTAATCCATTCGTACGATCCATTCGAATCCATTTGTACGATCCATTCTAATTCATTCGTACGATCCATTCTAATCCATTCTAATTCATTCGTACGATCCACTCTAATTCATTCCTATGATCCATTCTAATTCATTCGTACGATTCATTCTAATTCATTCGTATGATCCATTCTAATTCTTTCATATGATCCATTCTAATTCATTCGCTCGAATGTATCCATTCTAATTCATTCATACGATCCATTCTAAATCATTCATACGATCCATTCTAATTCATTCGCATGAATGTATGTATCCATTCTAGTTCATTCGCACGATCCATTCTAATTCATACGTACAATCCATTCTAATTCATACGTACAATCCATTCTAATTCATTCGCACGAATGTATCCATTCTAATTCATTCGTACGATCCATTCTAATTCAATCGTACAATGTGTTCTAATCCATTCGTACGATCCATTCTAATCCATTCGTACGATCTATTCTAATTCATTCGCACGAATGTAACCATTCTAATTCATTCATATGATCCATTCTAATTCATTAGTACGATCCATTCTAACTCATTCGTATGATCCATTCTAATTCATTCGTACGATCCATTCTAATTCATTTGCATGAATGTATCCATTCTAATTTATTCGTACGATCCAGTCTAATTCATTCGTACGATCCATTCTAATTCATTTGCACGAATGTATCCATTCTAATTCATTCGTACGATCCATTCTAATTTATTCGTATGATCCATTCTAATGCATTCGCACAATCCATTCAAATTCATTCGCACGATCCATTCTAATTCATTCGCACAATCCATTCTAATTCATTCGCACGAATGTATCCATTCAAATTTATTCGCACGATCCATTCTAATTCATTCGTACGATCCATTCTAATTCATTCGTATGATCAATTCTAATTCATTCGCACGATCCATTCTAATTTATTTGTACGATCTATTCTAATTCATTCGTACGATCCATTCTAATTCATTCGAACGAATGTATCCATTCTAATTCATTCCTACGATCCATTCTAATTCATTCGTACGATCCATTCTAATTCATTCGCTCGAATGTATCCATTCTAATTCATTCGTACGATCCATTCTAATTCATTCGTGCGATCCATTCTAATCCATTCGTACGATCCATTCTAATCCATTCGTATGATCCATTCTAATTCATTCTCACAAATGTAACCTTTCTAATTCATTTGTACGATCCATTCTAATTCATTCGTACGATCCATTCTAATCCATTCGTACGATCCATTCTAATCCATTTGTACGATCCATTATAATTCATTCACACGAATGTAACCATTCTAATTCATTCGTATGATCCATTCTAATTCATTCATACGATCCATTCTAACTCATTCTCACAAATTTAAACTTTCTAATTCATTTGTACGATCCATTCTAATTCATTCGTACGATCTATTCTAATTCATTCGCTCGAATGTAT
Organism: Chamaelirium japonicum; assembly: GCA_947650365.1. Lineage (NCBI taxonomy): Eukaryota > Viridiplantae > Streptophyta > Magnoliopsida > Liliales > Melanthiaceae > Chamaelirium > Chamaelirium japonicum. Next base: position 47,390,535 of record OX393552.1, on the reverse strand, counting down.
CCATTCTAATTCGTCCGTACGATCCATTCTAATTCATTCGCACGAATGTAACCATTCTAATTCATTCGTACGATCCATTCTAATTCATTCATATAATCCATTCTAATTCATTCGCACGAATGTATCCATTCTAATTCATTCGTACGATCCATTCTAATCCATTCGTACGATCCATTCTAATCCATTCGTACGATCCATTCTAATTCATTCATACGATCCATTCTAATTTATTCTCACAAATGTAATCTTTCTAATTCGTTTGTACGATCCATTCTAATTCATTCGTATGATCCATTCTAATCCATTCGTACGATCCATTCTAATTCATTCCTAAGATCCATTCTAATTCATTCGCACGAATGTATCCATTCTAATTCATTTGCACGATCCATTCTAATTCATTCCTATGATCCATTCTAATTCATTCCTATGATCCATTCTAATTCATTCGCTCGAATGTATCCATTCTAATTCATTCGTACGATCCATTCTAATTCGTTCATACGATCCATTCTAATTCGTTCGTACGATCCATTCTAATTCATTCGCACGAATGTATCCATTCTAATTCATTCCTACGAATGAATTAGAATGGATCGTACGAATGGATTAGAATGGATCGTACAAATGGATTAGAATGGATCGTACGAATGAATTAGAATGGATCGTACAAATGAATTAGAAAGGTTACATTTGTGTGCGAATGAATTAGAATGGATCGTACGAATGAATTAGAATGGATCATGCGAATGAATTAGAATGGATCGTATGAATAAATTAGAATGGATCGTACGAATGAATTAAAATGGATACCTTTGTGCGAATGAATTAGAATGGATCGTACAAATGAATTAGAATGGGTCGAACGAATGAATTAGAATGGATCGTACGAATGAATTAGAATGGATTGTACGAATGAATTAGAATGGATACATTCGTGCGAATGAATTAGAATAGATCGTACGAATGAATTATAATGGATCGTACGAATTGATTAGAACGCATTGTACGAAAAAATTAGATTGCATCGTACGATCCATTCTAATTCATTCCTACGATCCATTCTAATTCATTCGCACAAATGTATCCATTCTAATTCATTCGCTCGAATGTATCCATTTTAATTCATTCATACGATCCATTCTAATTCATTCGTACAATCTAATTCATTCATACAATCCATTCTAATTCATTCGTACGATCTATTCTAATTCATTCGGACGAATGTATCCATTCTAATTCATTCGTACGATCCATTCTAATTCGTTCGTACGATCCATTCTAATTCATTCGTACGAATAAATTAGAATGGATACATTCATGCAAATGAATTAGAATGGATCGTACGAATCGATTAGAATAGATCGTACGAATGGATTAGAATTAGATCGTACGAATGAATTAGAATGGATCGTACGAATGAATTAGAATGAATCATATTCTAATTCATTCGCACGATCCATTCTAATACATTCGCATGAATGTATCCATTGTAATTCATTTGCACGTTCCATTCTAATTCATTCCTATGATCCATTCTAATTCATTCGTACGATCCATTCTAATTCATTCGCTCGAATGTATCCATTCTAATTCATTCGCTCGAATGTATCCATTCTAATTCATTCGAATGTATCCATTCTAATTCATTCGTATGATCCATTCTAATTCATTCTAATTCATTCGCTCGAATGAATTAGAATGGATCGTATGAATGAATTAGAATGGATCGTGCAAATGAATTAGAATGGATACATTCGTGCGAATGAATTAGAATGGATCGTGCGAATGAATTAGAATGGATCATACGAATGGAGTAGAATTGATCGTGCGAATGAATTAGAATGGATCATACGCTTGAATTTGAATGGATCGTATGAAGAAATTAGAATGGATACATTTGGGCGATGAATAAGAATGAAGCGTACGAATGAATTAGAATGGACCGTACGAATGAACTAGAATGGATCATGCGAATGAATTAGAATGGATCGTACGAATGAATTAGAATAGATCGTAGGAATGAATTAGAATGGATCATACGAATGAATTAGAATGGATCGTGCGAATTAATTTGAATGGATCATGCGAATGAATTAGAATGGATCATACGAATGAATTAGAATGGATTGTATGAATGAGTTTGAATGGATCGTACAAATGAATTAGAATGGATCATGCGAATGAATTAGAATGGATACATTCGACCGAATGAATTAGAATGGATCGTACGAATGGATTAGAATGGATCGTACAAATGGATTAGAATGGATCGTACGAATGAATTAGAATGGATACATACAAATGAATTAGAAAGGTTACATTCGTGCGAATGAATTAGAATGAATCGTACGAATGAATTAGAATGGATCTTGCGAATGAATTAGAATGAATCGTACGAATGCATTAGAATGAATTAGAATGGATCATACAAATGAATTAGAATGGATCGTACGATTGAATTAGAATGGATCGGACGAATGAATTAGAATGGATCATACGAATGAATTAGAATGGATCGTACGAATGAATTAGAATTGATCATACAAATGAATTAGAATGGATTGTACGAATGAATTAGAATGGATCGTGCGAATGAATTAGAATGGATCGTATGAATAAATTAGAATGGATCGTACGAATGAATTAAAATGGATACATTTGTGCGAATGAATTAGAATGGATTATACGATCTAATTAGAATGGATCGTACGAATGAATTAGGATGGATAGTGTTAATGAATTAGAATGGATCGTACGAATAAATTAGAATGGATTGTACGAACGAATTAGAATAGATCGTGCGAATGAATTATAATGGATCGTACGAAAGAATTAGAATAGATCGTACGAATGAATAATGGATCATACGAATGAATAATGGATCATACAAATGAATTAGAATCGATCATGCGACTAAATTAGAATGGATCGTACGAATGAATTAGAATGGATCGTGCGAATGAATTAGAATTGATCATGCGAATAAATTAGAATGGATCATACGAATGAATTAGAATAGATCGTACGAATGAATTAGAATGGATACATTTGTGCGAATGAATTAGAATGGATATATTTGAACGATCCATTCTAATTCGTTCATATGATCCATTCGAATCCATTCTAATCCATTCTAATTCATTCGTACGATCCATTCTAATTCATTCGCACGATCCATTCTAATTCATTCGTACGATCCATTCAAATTCATTCGTACGAATGAATAGAATGGATCGTACGAATGAATTAGAATGGATACATTTGTACGATCCATTCTAATTCATTCTCACAAATGTAACCTTTCTAATTCATTTGTACGATCCATTCTAATTCATTCGTACGATCCATTCTAATCCATTCGTACGATCCATTCTAATCCATTCGTACGATCCATTCTAATTCATTCGCACGAATGTAACCATTTTGATTCATTCGTACGATCCATTCTAATTCATTCCTACGATCCATTCTAATTCATTCACACGAATGTATCCATTCTAATTCATTTCCACGATCCATTCTAATTCATTCCTATGATCCATTTTAATCCATTCGTACGATCCATTCTAATTCATTCGAATGAATCGTACAAATGAATTAGAATAGATCGTAGGAATGAATTAGAATGGATCGTGCGAATGAATTAGAATGGATCATACGAATGAATTAGAATGGATACATTTGTGCGAATGAATTAGAATGGATCGTACGAATGAATTAGAATGGATACATTCGTGCGAATGAATTAGAATGGATCGTAGGAATGAATTAGAATGGATTGTACGAATGAATTAGAATGGATAGTGCGAATGAATTAGAATTGATCGTACGAATGAATTAGAATGAATTAGAATGGATCGTACGAATGGATTAGAATGGATCATACGAATGGATTAGAATGGATCGTACGAATGAATTAGAATGGATCGTGCAAATGAATTAGAATGGATCGGACGAATGAATTAGAATGAATCGTACGGATGAATTAGAATGGATCGTGTGAAAGAATTAGAATGACTCGTACGAATGCATTAGAATGGATCATACAAATAAATTAAAATGGATCGTAAAAATTAATTGGAATGGATCGTACGAATGAATCAGAATACATCATGTGAATGAATTAGAATGGATCGTACGTTTGAATTAGATTGGATTGTGTGAATGAATTAGAATGGATACATTCGTGCGAATGAATTAGAATAGATCATATGAATGAATTAGAATGGATCATACGAATGAATTAGAATGGATACATTTGTACGAATGAATTAGAATGGATCGTACGAATGAATTAGAATGGATCGTACGATTGGATTAGAATAGATCGTACGAATGAATTAGAATGGATCGTACAAATGAATTAGAAAGGTTATATTTGTGAGAATGAATTAGAATGGATCGGACGAATGAATTAGAATGGATCGTACGAATGGATTAGAATGGATCATACGAATGGATTAGAATGGATCGTACGAATGAATTAGAATGGATCGTATAAATGAATTAGAAAGGTTACATTTGTGAGAATGAATTAGAATGAATCGTACGAATGGATTAGAATGGATCGTACGAATGGATTAGAATGGATACATTCATACGAATGAATTAGAATGGATCATACAAATGAATTAGAAAGGTTACATTCATGAGAATGAATTAGAATGAATCGTACGAATGCATTAGATTGGATATATTCGTACGAATGAATTAGAATGGATCGTACGAATGAATTAGAATGAATCGTACGAATGGATTAGAATGGATCGTACGAATGAATTAGAATGGATCGTACAAATGAGTTAGAAAGGTTACATTTGTGAGAATGAATTAGAATGGATCGTACGAATGAATTAGAATAGATCGTATGAATAAATTAGAATGGATCGTACGAACAAATTAGAATGGATCGTATGAACGAATTAGAATGGATCGTACGAATAAATTAGAATGGATACATTCGAGCGAATGAATTAGAATGGATCGTACGAATGAATTAGAATGGATCATAGGAATGAATTAGAATGGATCGTGCAAATGAATTAGTATGTACGAATGAATTAGAATGGATACATTCGTGCAAATGAATTTGAATAGATCATACGAATGAATTATAATGGATCGTACGAATGGATTAGAACGCATTGTACGAATGAATAAGATTGCATCGTACGGTCCATTCTAATTCATTCGTACGATCCATTCTAATTCATTCGCACAAATGTATCCATTCTAATTCATTCGCTCGAATGTATCCATTTTAATTCATTCGTACGATCCATTCTAATTCATTCGTACGAACTAATTCATTCGTACAATCCATTCTAATTCATTTGTACGATCTAGTCTAATTCATTCGCACGAATGTATCCATTCTAATTCATTCGTATGATCCATTCTAATTTGTTCGTACGATCCATTCTAATTCATTCGTACAAATAAATTAGAATGGATACATTCATGCAAATGAATTAGAATGGATACATTCGTGTGAATTAATTAGAATGGATTCATTTGTACGATCCATTCTAATTCATTTGCATGAATATACGATCCATTCTAATTCATTCGCACAAATGTATCTATTCTAATTCATTCGTACGATCCATTCTAATTCATTCGTACGATTCATTCTAATTCATTCGCACGATCCATTCTAATTCATTCCTACGATCTATTCTAATTCATTCGCTCGAATGTATCCATTCTAATTCATTCGTTCGATCCATTCTTATTCATTCGTACGATCCATTCAAATTCATTCGTATGATCCATTCTAATTTATTCGTACGATCCATTCTAATCCATTCGTATGATCCATTCTAATTCATTCGTACGATCCATTCTAATTCATTCGCACGATCCATTCTAATTCATTCGTACGATCCAGTCTAATTCATTCGCTCGAATGTATCCATTCTAATTCATTCTAATTCATTCTTATGATCCATTCTAATTCATTCGTATGATCCATTCTAATTCATTCGTACGATCCATTCTAATTCATTCGTACGATCTAATTCTAATCCATTCGTACGATCCATTCTAATTCGTACAAATGTATCCATTTTAATTCATTCGTACAATCCATTCTAATTTATTCATACGATCCATTCTAATTTATTCGCACGATCCATTCTTATTCATTCGTACGATCCATTCTAATTCATTCGCATGAATATATCTATTCTAATTCATTCGTATGATCTATTCTAATTTATTCGCACGATCTATTCTAATTCATTCGTACGATTCATTCTAATTCATTCGTACGATCCATTCTAATGCATTCGTACGATTCATTCTAATTCATTCACACGATCTATTCTAATTCATTCGTACGATCCATTCTTATTCATTCATACGATCCATTCTAATTCATTCATATGATCCATTCTAATTCATTCGTACGATCCATTCTAATTCATTTGTATGATCCATTCAAACTCATTTGGTGGATCCATTCTAATTCATTCTTACGATCCATTCTAATTCATTCGGTGGATCCATTCTAATTCATTCGTACGATCCATTCTAATTCATTCGCACGATCCATTCTAATTCATTCGTACGATCCATTCTAATTCATTCGCACGATCCTTTCTAATTCATTCGTACGATCCATTCTAATTCATTCGCACGAATGTAACCATTCTAATTCATTAGAACGATCCATTCTAATTCATTCCTACGATCCATTCTAATTCATTCGCACGAATGTATCCATTCTAATTCATTTGCACGATCCATTCTAATTCATTCCTACGATCCATTCTAATTCATTCGCACGAATGTATCCATTTTAATTCATTCGCACGAATGTATCCATTCTAATTCATTTGCACGATCCATTCTAATTCATTTGCATGAATGTATGTATCCATTCTAATTCATTCGTACGATCCATTCAAATTCATTCGTATGATCAATTCTAATTCATTCGCACGATCCATTCTAATTCATTCGTACGATCCATTCTAATTCATTTGCACGAATGTAACCATTCGTACGATCCATTCTAATTCATTCGTATGAATGTATCCTTTGTAATTCATTTGTACGATCCATTCTAATTCGTTCATACGATCCATTCTAATTCATTTGTACGATCCATTCTAATTCATTCGCACGATCCATTCTAATCCATTCGTACGATCCATTCTAATTCATTCGTACGATCTATTCTAATTCATTCGCTCGAATGTATCTATTCTAATTCATTCGCTCGAATGTATCCATTTTAATTCATTCGTACGATCCATTCTAATTCATTCGTACAATCAAACAAATGAATTAGAATGGATACATTCGAGCGAATGAATTAGAATAGATCGTAGGAATAAATTAGAATGGATCATACGAATGAATTAGAATGGATCGTGTGAATGAATTAGAATGAATTGACGAATGAATTAGAATGGATACATTCATGCGAATGAATTAGAATGGATCGGACGAATGAATTAGAATGGATCGTACGATCCATTCTAATTCATTTGTATGATCCATTCTAATTCATTCGTATGATCCATTCTAATCCATTCGTACGATCCATTCTAATCCATTTGCACGAGTATACGATCCATTCTAATTTATTCGCAAGAATATATCCATTCTAATTCATTCGCACAATCCAATCTATTTCAACCGTACGATCCATTCTAATTCATTCGTACATCTATTCGTACGATCCAATCTAATTTATTCCTATGATCCATTCTAATTCATTCGTACGATCCATTCTAATTTATCCGCTAGAATGTATCCATTCTAATTCATTCGTACGATCCATTCTAATTCATTCGCATGATCCATTCTAATTCATTCGCACGATCCATTTTAATTCATTCGTACGATCCATTCTAATTTATTCGTACGATCCATTCTAATCCATTCGTACGATCCATTCTAATTCATTCGCATGATCCATTCTAATTCATTCATATGATCCATTCTAATTCATTCGCATGATCCATTCAAATTCATTCGCACAATCCATTCTAATTCATTCGTATGATCCATTCTAATTCATTCACACGAATGTAACCTTTCTAATTCATTCGCACGATCCATTCTAATTCATTCGTTCGATCCATTCTAATTCATTCGTACAATCCATTCAAATTCATTCGCATGATCCATTCTAATCCATTTGTATGATCCATTCTAATTTATTTGCACGAATAAACGATCCATTCTAATTCATTCGCTCGATCCATTCTAATTCTTTCATATGAGAATGAATTAGAATGGTTACATTCGTGCGAATGAATTAGAATGGATCGTGCAAATGAATTAGAATTGATTATACGAATGAATTAGAATGGATCGTACAATCCATTCTAATTCATTCGCATGATCCATTCTAATTCATTCGTACGATCCATTCTAATTTACGAATGAATTAGAATGGATCGTAGGAATGAATTAGAATGGATCGTACGAATAAATTAGAATGGTTACACTCGTGCGAATGAATTAGAATGGATACATTCATGCAAATGAATTAGAATGGATCGTACGAATGAATTAGAATTGATCATACGAATGAATTAGAATGGATCATACGAATGAATTAGATTGCATCGTACGAATGAATTAGAATGGATCGTGCGAATGAATTAGTACGATCCATTCTAATTCATTCGTACGATCCATTTTAATTCATTCATATGATCCATTCTAATTCATTCGTACGATCCATTCTAATTCATTTGCATGAATGTATCCATTCTAATTCATTCACACGAATGTATCCATTCTAATTCATTCGTACGATCCATTCTAATTCATTCTCACGAATGTAACCTTTCTAATTTATTTGTATGATCCATTCTAATTCATTCGTACGATCCATTCTAGTCCATTCGTACGATCCATTCTAATCCATTCGTACGATCCATTCTAATCCATTCGTACGATCTATTCTAATTCATTCGTATGATCCATTCTAATTCATTCGCTCGAATGTATCCATTCTAATTCATTCGTACGATCCATTCTAATCCATTCGTACGATCCATTCTAAACCATTCGTACGATCCATTCTAATTCATTCGCACGAATGTAACAATTCTAATTTATTCATACGATCCATTCTAATTCATTCGCACAATCCATTCTAATTCATTCGTCCGATCCATTCAAATTCATTCGCACGAATATATCCATTCTAATTTATTCGTACAATCCGTTCTAATTCATTCGCACGATCCATTCCAATTCATTCGTAAGATCCATTCTAATTCATTCCTACGATCTATTCTAATTCATTCGCTCGAATGTATCCATTCTAATTCATTCGTACAATCCATTCTAATTTATTCGTACGATCCATTCTAATCCATTCATACGATCCATTCTAATTCATTCCTACAATCTATTCTAATTCATTCGCTCGAATGTATCCATTCTAATTCATTCGTACGATCCATTCTAATTCATTCACATGATGTATTCTAATTCATTCATATGATCCATTCTAATTTATTCGTATGATTCATTCTAATTCATCCATACGATCCTTTCTAATTCATTCGCACAAATATATCCATTCTAATTCATTCGTACGATCCATTCTTATTCATTCGCACGATCCATTCTAATTCATTTGTACGAATGTATCCATTCTAATTCATTCGCACGATCCATTCTAATTCATTCATACGATCCATTCTAATTCATTCATACGATCCATTCTAATTCATTTGCACGAATGTATTCGTTCTAATTCATTCGTACGATCAATTCTAATTCATTCGCACGATCGATTCTAATTCATTTGTACGATCCATTCTAATTCATTCGTACGATCCATTCTAATTCATCCTCACAAATGTAATCTTTCTAATTCATTTGTATGATCCATTCTAATTCATTCGTATGATCCATTCTAATCTATTCGTACGATCCATTCTAATTCATTCTCACAAATGTAACCTTTCTAATTCATTTGTACGATCCATTCTAATTCATTCCTACAATCCATTCTAATTCATTCGCACGATTCATTTTAATTTATTCGTACGATCCATTCTAATTCATTCGTACGATCTATTCTAATTCATTCGCACGAATGTAACCATTCTAATTCATTCGTACGATTCATTCTAATTCATTCGTATGAGCTATTCTAATTTATTCGTACGATCCATTCAAATTCATTCGCATGATCCATTCTAATTCATTTGTACAATCCATTCTAATTCACTCTCACGAATGTAAGCTTTCTGATTCATTTGTATGATCCATTCTAATTCATTCGTACGATCCATTCCATTCACACGATCCATTCTAATTCATTTGTATGATCCATTCTAATTCATTCCTATGATCTATTCTAATTCAATCGCTCGAATGTATCCATTCTAATTCATTCGTACCATTCTAATCCATTCGTACGATCCATTCTAATTCATTCGCACGAATGTAACCATTCTAATCCATTCGTATGATCCATTCTAATTCATTCCTACGATCCATTCTAATTCATTCGCACGAATTTATCCATTCTAATTCATTTGTATGATCCATTCTAATTCATTCGTACTATCCATTCTAATTCATTCGTACAAATGTATCCATTTTAATTCATTCGCACGATCCATTCTAATTCATTCGTACGATCCATTCTAATTGATTCTAATTCATTCGTACGATCCATTCTAATTCATTCCAACGATCCATTCTAATTCATTCGTACGATCCATTCATACGATCCATTCTAATGGATTAGAATGGATCGAACGAATGGATTAGAATGGATCGTACGAATGGATTAGAATGGATCGAACGAATAAATTAGAATGGATACATTCGAGCGAATGAATTAGAATAGATCTTAGGAATGAATTAGAATGGATCATACGAATGAATTAGAATGGATTGTGTGAATGAATTAGAATGGATTGTATGAATGAATTAGAATGGATACATTCGTGCGAATGAATTAGAATGGATCGGACGAATGAATTAGAATGGATCGTACGATTCATTCTAATTCGATCGTACGATCTATTCTAATATATTCGTATGATCCATTCTAAGTCATTCGGTGGATCCATTATAATTCATTCGTACGATCCATTCTAATTCATTCGCACTATCCATTCTAATTCATTCGCACGATCCATTCTAATTCATTCGTACGATCCATTCTAATTCATTCGCACGAATGTATCTATTCTAATTCATTTGTACGATCCATTCTAAATCATTCGTACAAAGCGTTTTAATCCATTCGTACGATCCATTCTAATTCATTCCTATGATCCATTCTAATTCATTCGTACGATCCATTCTAATTCATTCGCTCGAATGTATCCATTCTAATTCATTCGTACAATCCATTCTAATTCATTCGCACGATCCATTCTAATTCATTCGTATGATCCATTCTAATTCATTCCTATGATCTATTCTAATTCATTCGCTCGAATGTATCCTTTCTAATTCATTCGTTCGATCCATTCTAATTCATTCGTACGATCCATTCTAATTTATTCGTATGATCCATTCTAATTCATTCGTACAAATGTATCTATTCTAATTCATTCGTACAATGTGTTCTAATCCATTCGTACGATCCATTCTAATCCATTCGTACGATCCATTCTAATTCATTCGCACGAATGTAACCATTCTAATTAATTCATATGATCCATTCTAATTCATTCATATGATCCATTCTAATTCGTTCGTACGATCCATTTTAATTCATTCGTACGATCCATTCTAATTCATTCTCAGAAATGTAACCTTTCTAATTCATTTGTACGATCCATTCTAATTCGTTCGTACGATCCATTCTAATCCATTCGTACGATCCATTCTAAACAATTCATACGATCCATTCTAATTCATTCGCACGAATGTAACCATTCTAATTCATTCGTACGATCCATTCTAATTCATTCCTACGATCCATTCTAATTTATTTGCACGAATGTATCCATTCTAATTCATTCGTACGATCCATTCTAATGCATTTGTACGATTCATTCTAATTCATTCGCACGATCCATTCTAATTTGTTCGTACGATCTATTCTTATTCATTCATACGATCCATTCTAATTCATTCGCACAAATGTAACCTTTCTAATTCATTTGTACGATCTATTCTAATTCATTCCTATGACCTATTCTAATTCATTCGCTCGAATGTATCCATTCTAATTCATTTGTACGATCCATTCTAATCCATTCGTACGATCCATTCTAATTCATTCGCACGAATGTAACCATTCAAATTCATTCATATGATCCATTCTAATTCATTCATACGATCCATTCTAATTCATTCGTACGATCCATTCTAATTCGTTCGTACGATCCATTCTAATTCATTCGTATGATCCATTCTAATTCATTCTCACAAATGTAACCTTTCTTATTCATTTGTACGATCCATTCTTATTTATTCGTACGATACATTCTAATCCATTCGTACGATCCATTCTAATGCATTCGTACGATTCATTCTAATTCATTCGCATAAATATATCCATTCTAATTTATTCGTACGATCCATTCTAATTCATTCGCACGATCCATTCTAATTCATTCGCACAAATGTATCCATTCTAATTCATTCGTACGATTCATTTTAATGCATTCGTACGATTCATTCGATTTCATTTGCACGATCCATTCTAATTTATTCGTACGATCCATTCTTATTCATTCATACGATCCATTCTAATTCATTCGCACAAATGTAACCTTTCTAATTCATTTATACGATCCATTCTAATTAATTCCTACGATCTATTCTAATTCATTCGCTCGAATGTATCCATTCTAATTTATTCGTTCGATCCATTATAATTCATTCGTATGATCATTTCTAATTCATTCGCACGATCCATTCTAATTCTTTCATATGATCCATTCTAATTCATTTGCACGAATGTATCCATTCTAGTTCATTCGTACGATCCATTCTAATTCATTTGCACGAATGTATCCATTCTAGTTCATTCGTACGATCCATTCTAATTCATTCCTACGATCCATTCTAATTCATTCGCACGAATGTATCTATTATAATTCATTCGTATGATCCATTCTAATCCATTCGTACGATCCATTCTAAACCATTCGTACGATTCATTCATACGATCCATTCTAATTCATTTGCACAATCCATTCTAATTCATTCGTACGATCCATTCTAATTTATTCGTATGATCTATTCTAATTCATTCGCACGAATGTATCCATTCTAATTCATTCGTACGATCCATTCTAATTCGTTCATATGATCCATTCCAATTTGTTCGTACGATCCATTCTAATTCATTCGTTCGATCCATTCTAATTCATTCGTACGATCCATTCTAATCCATTCGTACGATCCATTCTAATTCATTCGCACGAATGTAACCATTCTAATTCATTCGTACAATATTTCTAATTCATTCGTACGATCCATTCTAATTTATTTGCACGATCCATTCTAATCCATTCGTACGATCCATTCTAATTCATTCGTACAAATATATCTATTCTAATTCATTCGTACAATGCATTCTAATCCATTCATACGATCCATTCTAATCCGTTCGTACGATCCATTTTAATCCATTCGTACGATCCATTCTAATTCATTCCTACGATCCATTCTAATCCATTTTAATTCATTCGTACTAATCCATTCGTACGATCCATTCTAATTCATTCGTATGATCAATTCTAATTCATTCGCACGATCCATTCTAATTCATTCGTACGATCCATTCTAATTCATTCGCACGAATATAACCATTCTAATTCATTCGTACGATCCATTCTAATTCATTCGTACAATCCATTCTAATTCATTCGCACGATCCATTCTAATTCATTCGTACGATCCATTCTAATTCATTCGTATAATCTATTCTAATTCATTCGCACGATCCATTCTAATTCATTCGCACGAATGTATCCATTCTAATTCATTTGCATGATCCATTCTAATTCATTCCTATAATTCATTCGTACGATCCATTCTAATTCATTCGTACAATCCATTCTAATTCATTCGTACGATCCATTCTAATTCATTCGTATAATCCATTCTAATTCATTCGCACGATCCATTCTAATTCATTCGCACGAATGTATCCATTCTAATTCATTTGCACGATCCATTCTAATTCATTCCTATGATCCATTCTAATTCATTCGTACGATCCATTCTAATTCATTCGCTCGAATGTATCCATTCTAATTCATTCGTACGATCCATTCTAATTCATTCGGTGGATCCATTCTAATTCATTCGTAAGATCCATTCTAATTCATTCGCATGATCCATTCTAATTTATTCGTACGATCCATTCTAATTCATTCGTACGATCTATTATAATTCATTCGCATGATCCATTCTAATTTATTCGTACGATCCATTCTAATTCATTCGTACAATCCATTCAAATTCATTTGTACGATGCAATCTAATTCATTCGCACAAATGTATCTATTCTAATTCATTCGTACAATGCGTTCTAATCCATTCGTACGATCCATTCTAATTCATTCGTACAATCCATTCTAATTCATTCGCACGATCCATTCTAATTCATTCTTATGATCCATTCTAATTCATTCCTGCGATCTATTCTAATTCATTCGCTCAAATGTATCCATTCTAATTCATTCGTTCGATCCATTCTAATTCATTCGTATGATCCATTCTAATTCATTCGCTCGAATGTATCCATTCTAATTCATTCGTACGATCCATTCTTATTCATTCGTCCGATCCATTCAAATTCATTCGCAAGATCCATTCTAATTCATTCGTACGATCCATTCTAATTCATTCTCACGAATGTAACCTTTCTAATTCATTTGTACGATCCATTCTAATTCATTCGTACGATCCATTCTTATTCATTCGTACGATCCATTCTAATTCATTCGTACGATCCATTCTAATTCATTCGTACGATCCATTCAAATTCTTTCGCACGAATATATCCATTCTAATTCATTCCTACGATCCATTCTAATTCATTCGCACGATCCATTCTAATTCATTAGTACGATCCATTCTAATTCAATCGTACGATTCATTCTAATTCATTCGCACGATCCATTCTAATTCATTCGTACGATCTATTCTAATTCATTCGTACGATTCATTCTAATTCATTCGCACGATCCATTCTAATTCATTCGCATGATCCATTCTAATTCATTCCTACGATCCATTCAAATTCATTCGCATAAATGTATTGTACGAATGAATTAGAATAAATCGTACGAATGAATTAGAATGGATCATGCCAATGAATTTGAATAGATCATACGAATGAATTAGAATTGATCGAACGAATGAATTAGAATGGATACATTCGAGCGTATGAATTAGAATAGATCGTAGGAATGAATTAGAATGGATCGTACGAATGAATTAGAATGGATCGTACGAATGAATTAGAATGGATCGTACGAATGAATTAGAATGGATCGTGAGAATGAATTAGAATGGATCGTACGAATGAATTAGAATAGATCGTGAGAATGAATTAGAATGGATCGTGAGAATGAATTAGAATGGATCATGCTAATGAATTTGAATGGATCGTACGAATGAATTAGAATGGATCGAACGAATGAATTAGAATGGATACATTCGAGCGAATGAATTAGAATGGATCATACGAATGATTTAGAATGGATACATTCGTGCGAATGAGTTAGAATGGATCGTAGGAATGAATTAGAATGGATCGTACAAATGAACTAGAATGGATACATTCATGCGAATGAATTAGAATGGATCATATGAAAAAATTAGAATGGATCGTGCGAATGAATTAGAAAGGATCGTACGAATGAATTACAATGGATATATTTGTGCGAATGAATTAGAATGGATCGTACGAATTAATTAGACTGGATACATTCATGCAAATGTATTAGAATTGATCGTACGAATGAATTAGAATGGATCGTATGAACGAATTAGAATGGATCGTACGAATGAATTAGAATGGATACATTCGAGCGAATGAATTAGAATAGATCGTGCGAATAAATTAGAATGGATCATACGAATGAATTAGAATAGATATATTCATGCGAATGAATTAGAATGGATCGTACGAATGAATTAGAATGGATACATTCGTGCGAATGAATTAGAATGGATCATACGAATAAATTAGAATGGATCGTACGAATGAATTAGAATGGATCGTACGAAAGAATTAGAATAGATACATTTGTGCGAATGTATTAGATTGCATCGCACGAATGAATTTGAATGGATTGTACGAATGAATTAGAATGGATCGTACGAATGAATTAGAATGGATCGTGCGAATGAATTAGAATGGATCGTACGAATGAATTAGAATGGATCGTGCGAATGAATTAGAATGGATCGTACGAATGAATTTGAATGGATACATTTGTGCGAATGAATTAGAATGGATCGTACGAATGAATTAGAATGGATCGTACGAATGAATTAGAATGGATACATTCGAGCGAATGAATTAGAATGGATCATAGGAACGAATTAGAATGGATCGTGCAAATGAATTAGAATGGATCGTACGAACGAATTAGAATAGATCGTTCGAATGAATTAGAATGGATACATTTGTGCGAATGAATTAGAATAGATCGTACGAATGAATTAGAATGGATCTTACGAATGCATTAGAATGGATCGTACGAATGAATTAGAATGGATACATTCGAGCGAATGAATTAGAATGGATCGTGCGATGAATTAGAATGGATTCTAATCCATTCGTACGATCCATTCTAATCTATTCTAATTCATTCGCACAAGTGTATCCATTCTAATTCATTCGTACGATCCATTCTAATTCATTCGCACGATCCATTCTAATTCATTCGTACGATCCATTCTGATTCATTCACACGATCCATTCTAATTCATTCGTACGATCCATTCTAATTCATTCGCACGATCCATTCTAATTCATTCGTATGATCCGTTCTAATCCATTTGTACGATCCATTCTAATTCATTCTCACAAATGTAACCTTTCTAATTCATTTGTACGATCCATTCTAATTCATTCGTACGATCCAGTCTAATACATTCGTACGATCCATTCTAATCCATTCGTACGATCCATTCTAATTCATTCGCACGAATGTAACCATTCTAATTCATTAGTACGATCCATTCTAATTCATTCCTTCGATCCATTCTAATTCATTCGCACGAATGTATCCATTCTAATTCATTTGCACGATCCATTCTAATTCATTCCTATGATCCATTCTAATTCATTCCTATGATCCATTCTAATTCATTCGTATGATCCATTCTAATTCATTCGCTCGAATGTATCCATTCTAATTCATTCGTACGATCCATTCTAATTCATTCATACGATCCATTCTAATTCATTCTCACGAATGTAACCTTTCTAATTCATTTGTATTATCCATTCTAATCCATTCGTACGATCGATTCTAATCCATTCGTACGATCCATTCTAATCCATTCGTACGATCCATTCTAATTCATTCGCATGAATTAGAATGGATCGCACGAATGAATTAGAATGGATCGTATGAATTAAATAGAATGGATCGTGCGAATGAATTAGAATGGATCGTACGAATGAATTAGAATGGATACATTCGAGCAAATGAATTAGAATAGATCGTAGGAATGAATTAGAATGGATCATACGAATGAATTAGAATGGATCGTGCGAATGAATTAGAATGGATTGTACGAATGAATTAGAATGGATACATTCGTGCGAATGAATTAGAATGGATCGGACGAATGAATTAGAATGGATCGTATGATTCATTCTAATTCATTCGTACGTTCCATTCTAATGCATTCGTACGATTCATTCTAATTCATTCGCACGATCCATTCTAATTCATTCGTACGATCCATTCTTATTCATTCATACGATCCATTCTAATTCAATCGTACGATCCATTCTAATTCATTCGTACGATCCATTCTAATTCATTCGTATGATCCATTCTAATTCATTCGGTGGGTCCATTCTAATTCATTCGTACGATCCATTCTAATTCATTCGTACAATCCATTTTAATTTATTCGTACAAATGTATCCATTCTAATTCATTTGTACGATCCATTCTAATTCATTCATACGATCCATTCTAATTCATTCGTACGATCCATTCTAATTCATTCGCACGAATGTATCCATCCTAATTCATTCATACAATCCATTCTAATTCATTCGCACGAGCCATTCTAATTTATTCGTATGATCCATTCTAATTCATTCCTACGATCTATTCTAATTCATTCGCTCGAATGTATCCATTCTAATTCATTCATTCGATCCATTCTAATTCATTCGCATGATCCATTCTAATCCATTCGTACGATCCATTCTAATTCATTCGCACGAATGTAATCATTCTAATTCATTCGTACGATCCATTCTAATTCATTCCTACGATCCTTTCTAATTCATTCGCACGAATGTATCCATTCTAATTCGTTTGCACGATCCATTCTAATTCATTCCTATGATCCATTCTAATTCATTCGTACGATCCATTCTAATTCATTCGCTCGAATATATCCATTCTAATCCATTCGTACGATTTATTCTAATTCATTCGTACAATGCGTTCTAATCCATTCATACGATCCATTCTAATTCATTCGTACGATCCATTCTAATTCATTTGTACGATCCATTCTAATTCATTCGTACGATCCATTCTAATCCATTCTAATTCATTCGCTCGAATGTATCCATTCTAATTCATTCGTACGATCCATTCTTATTCATTCATACGATCCATTCTAATTCATTCGCACGATCCATTCTAATTCATTCGCACAATCTGTTCTAATTCATTCGCACAATCCATTCTAATTCATTCGCACAAATGTATCCATTCTAATTCATTCGTACGATCCATTCTAATTCATTCGTACGATCTATTCTAATTCATTCGCATGATCCATTCGTACGATCCATTCTAATCCATTCTAATTCATTCATACAATCCATTCTAATTCGTTCGTACGATCCATTCTAATTTGTTCCTACGATCCATTCTAATTCGTTCGTACGATCCATTCTAATTCATTCGCACGATCCATTCTAATTCATTTATACGATCCATTCTAATTGATTCCTATGATCCATTCTAATTCATTCGTACGATCCATTCTAATTCATTCGTATGATCCATTCTAATTCATTCGTACGATCCATTCAATTTATTTGCTTGAATGTATCCATTCTAATTTATTCGTACGATCCAGTCTAATTCATTTGTACGATCCATTCTAATTCATTCGCACGAATATATCCATTCTAATTCATTCGTACAATCCATTCTAATTCATTTGTATGATCCATTACAATGCATCCGCACGATCCATTCAAATTCATTCGCACGATCCATTCTAATTCATTCGCACAATCCATTCTAATTCATTCGCACGAATGTATCCATTCTAATTCATTCGCATGATCCATTCTAATTCATTCGTATGGTCCATTCTATTTTATTCGCAAGAATGTATCCATTGTAATTTATTCTCACGATCCATTCTAATTCATTCGTACGATCCATTCTAGTTCATTTGTACGATCCATTCTAATTCATTCCTACGATTCATTCTAATTCATTCGTACGATCCATTCTAATTCATTCATACGATCCATTATAATTCATTTGCACGAATGTACCCATTCTAATTCATTCGTACGATCCATTCTAATTCATTCGCACGATCAATTCTAATTCATTCGTATGATCCATTCTAATTCATTCGCACAAATGTATCCATTCTAATTTATTCGCACGATACATTCTAATTCATTCGTACGATCCATTCTAATTCATTCGCACGATCCATTCTAATTCATTTGCACGAATATATCCATTCTAATTCATTCGTACGATCCTTTCTAATTCATTCGCACGATCCATTCTAATTCATTCGTACGATCCATTCTAATTCATTCGTACGACCTAATTCATTCGTACGATCCATTCTAATTCATTCGTACGATCGATTCTAATTCATTCGCACGATCCATTCTAATTCATTCGTACGATCCATTCTAATTCATTCGTATGATCCATTCTAATTTATTCGTTCAAATATATCCATTCTAATTCATTCGTACGATCCATTCTAATTCATTCGCACGATCCATTCTAATTCATTCGCACGAATGTATCCATTCTAATTCATTTGCACGATCTATTCTAATTCATTCGTACGATCCATTCTTATTCATTCATACGATCCATTCTAATTCATTCGCACGATCCATTCTAATTCATTCGCACAATCCGTTCTAATTCATTCGCACAATCCATTCTAATTCATTCGCACAAATGTATCCATTCTAATTCTTTCGTACGATCCATTCTAATTCATTCGTACGATCTATTCTAATTCATTCGCATGATCCATTCGTACAATCCATTCTAATCCATTCGTACGATCCATTCTAATTCATTCATACAATCCATTCTAATTCGTTCATGCGATCCATTCTAATTTGTTCGTATGATCCATTCTAATTCGTTCGTACGATCCATTCTAATTCATTCGCACGATCCATTCTAATTCATTTATACGATCCATTCTAATTGATTCCTATGATCCATTCTAATTCATTCGTACGATCCATTCTAATTCATTCGTATGATCCATTCTAATTCATTCGTACGATCTATTCTAATTTATTTGCTTGAATGTATCCATTCTAATTTATTCGTACGATCCAGTCTAATTCATTTGTACGATCCATTCTAATTCATTCGCACGAATATATCCATTCTAATTTATTCGTACGATCCATTCTAATTCATTTGTATGATCCATTACAATGCATTCGCACGATCCATTCAAATTCATTCGCACGATCCATTCTAATTCATTCGCACAATCCATTCTAATTCATTCGCACGAATGTATCCATTCTAATTCATTCGCATGATCCATTCTAATTCATTCGTATTGTCCATTCTATTTTATTCGCAAGAATGTATCCATTGTAATTTATTCGCACGATCCATTCTAATTCATTCGTACGATCCATTCTAGTTCATTTGTACGATCCATTCTAATTCATTCCTACGATTCATTCTAATTCATTCGTACGATCCATTCTAATTCATTCATACGATCCATTATAATTCATTTGCACGAATGTACCCATTCTAATTCATTCGTACGATCCATTCTAATTCATTCGCACGATCAATTCTAATTCATTCGTATGATCCATTCTAATTCATTCGCCCAAATGTATCCATTCTAATTTATTCGCACGATACATTCTAATTCATTCGTACGATCCATTCTAATTCATTCGCACGATCCATTCTAATTCATTTGCACGAATATATCCATTCTAATTTATTCGTACGATCCTTTCTAATTCATTCGCACGATCCATTCTAATTCATTCGTATGATCCATTCTAATTCATTCGTACGATCTAATTCATTCGTACGATCCATTCTAATTCATTCGTACGATCGATTCTAATTCATTCGCACGATCCATTCTAATTCATTCGTACGATCCATTCTAATTCATTCGTATGATCCATTCTAATTTATTCGTTCAAATATATCCATTCTAATTCATTCCTACGATCCATTCTAATTCATTCGCACGAATGTATCCATTCTAATTCATTTGCACGATCTATTCTAATTCATTCGTACGATCCATTCTTATTCATTCATACGATTCATTCTAATTCATTCGCACAATCCATTCTAATTCATTCGTACGATCCATTCTAATTCATTCGTATGATCCATTCTAACTAATTCAGTGGATCCATTCTACTTCATTCGTACGATCCATTCTAAATCATTCGCACGATCCATTCTAACTCATTCGTACGATCCATTCTAATTCATTTGTACGATCCATTTTAAATTATTTGCACGAATATACGATCCATTCTAATTCATTCGCACAAATGTATCCATTCTAGTTCATTCGTACGATCTATTCTAATTCATTCGTACGATCTATTCTAATTCATTTGCACGAATGTAATCATTCTAATTCATTCGTACGATTCATTCTAATTCATTCGTATGAGCTATTCTAATTCATTCGTACGATCCATTCTAATTCATTCGTACGATCCATTCTAATCCATTCGTACGATCCATTCTAATTCATTCGTATGATCCATTCTAATTCATTCTCACAAATGTAACCTTGCTAATTCATTTGTACGATCCATTCTAATTCATTCATACGATCCATTCTAATCCATTCGTACGATCCATTCTAATCCATTCATACGATCCATTCTAATTCATTCGCACGAATGTAACCATTCTAATTCATTCGTACGATCCATTCTAATTCATTCCTACGATCCATTCTAATTCATTCGCACGAATGTATCCATTCTAATTCATTTGCACGATCCATTCTAATTCATTCCTATGATCCATTCTAATTCATTCGTACGATCCATTCCAATTCATTCGCTCGAATGTATCTATTCTAATTCATTCGTACGATCCATTCTAATTCGTTCATACGATCCATTCTAATTCGTTCGTACGATCCATTCTATTTCGTTCGTACGATCCATTCTAATTAATTCGTACGATCCATTCTAATTCATTCGCACGATCCATTCTAATTCATTCGTATGATCCATTCTAATTCATTCCTACGATCTATTCTATTTCATTCGCTCGAATGTATCCATTCTAATTCATTCATTCGATCCATTCTAATTCATTCGTACGATCCATTCAAATTCATTCGCATGATCCATTCTAATTCATTCGTACGATCCATTCTAATTCATTCTCACGAATGTAACCTTTCTAATTCATTTGTATGATCTATTTTAATTTATTCGTACGATACATTTGTGCGAATGAATTAGAATGGATCATAGGATTGAATTAGAATGGATCGTACGAATAAATTAGAATGGATACATTTGTGCGATGAATAAGAATAGAGCGTACGAATGAATTAGAATAGAGCGTACGAATCAACTAGAATGGATACATTCGTGCGAATGAAATAGAATGATTCATATGAAAGAATTAAAATGGATCGTGCGAATGAATTAGAAAGGATCATACAAATAAATTAGACTGGATATATTCATGCGCATGAATTAGAATGGATCGTACGAATGAATTAGACTGGATCGTACGAATAAATTAGAATGGATACATTCATGCAAATGAATTAGAATGGATCGTACGAATGAATTAGAAAGGATCATACGAATGAATTAAAATGGATTGCACGAATGGATTAGAATGGATCGTACGAATGGATTAGAACTCATTGTACGAATGAATTAGAATAAATACATTTGTGCGAATGAATTAGATTGCATCGTACGAATGAATTTGAATGGATCGGACGAATGCATTAGAATGGATCGTACGAATGAATTAGAATGGATCATGCGAATGAATTAGAATAGATCGTACGAATGAATTAGAATGGATCATACGAATGAATTAGAATGAATCGTATGATCCATTCTAATTCATTCATCCGATCCATTCTAATTTATTCGCACAAATGTATCCATTCTAATTCATTCGTACAATCCATTCTAATTTATTCGTATGATCTATTCTAATTCATTCGCACGATCCATTCTAATTCATTCGCACGAATATATTCATTCTAATTCATTCGTACGGTCCATTCTAATTCATTCGTACGATCCATTCTAATTTATTCGCACGATCCATTCTAATTCATTCGTATGATCCATTCTAATTCATTAGTATGATCAATTCTAATTCATTCGTATGATCCATTCTAATTCATTCGTACGATCCATTCTAATTCATTCGCACAAATGTATCCATTCTAATTCATTCATACGATCCATTCTAATGCATTCGTACGATTCATTCTAATTCATTCGCACGATCCATTCTAATTCATTCGTATGATCCATTCTAATTAATTTGCATGAATATACGATCCATTCTAATTTATTCGCAAGAATGTATCCATTCTAATTCGTTCGTACATTCCATTCTAATTTATTCGTACAAATATATCCATTCTAATTCATTCGTACGATCCATTCTAATTCATTCGTACGATTCATTCAAATTTATTCGTACGATCCATTCTAATTCATTCCTACGATCTATTCTAATTCATTCGCTCGAATGTATCCATTCTAATTCATTTGTCCGATCCACTCTAATTCATTCGTACGATCCATTCTAATTCATTCGCACGAATGTAACCATTCTAATTCATTCGTACGATCCACTCTAATTCATTCCTACGATCCATTCTAATTCATTCGCACGAATGTATCCATTCTAATTCATTTGCACGATCCATTCTAATCCATTCGTACGATCCATTCTAATCCATTCGTATGATCCATTCTAATTCATTCGTACGCTCCATTCTTATTCATCGCACAAATGTATCCATTCTAATTCATTCGTACGATCCATTCTAATTCATTCGCATGATCGATTCTAATTCATTCGTATGATCCATTCTAATTCATTCATACGATCCATTCTAATTCTTTCGTACGATCCATTCTAATTCATTCTCACGATCTATTCTAATTCATTCGTACAATCCATTCCAATTTATTCGTACGATCCATTCTAATTCATTCGCACTATCCATTCTAATTCATTCATACGATCCATTCTAATTCATTCGTATGATCCATTCTAATTCATTTGTACAAATGTATCCATTCTAATTCATTCGTACGATCTATTCTAATTCATTCATACGATCTATTCTAATTCATTCGCACGAATGTAT
The DNA here is from genome assembly GCA_947650365.1 of Chamaelirium japonicum. Taxonomy (NCBI): domain Eukaryota; kingdom Viridiplantae; phylum Streptophyta; class Magnoliopsida; order Liliales; family Melanthiaceae; genus Chamaelirium; species Chamaelirium japonicum. The sequence goes on along the minus strand of OX393552.1, from coordinate 47,365,749 downwards.
CCATTCTAATGCATTCGTACGATTTATTCTAATTCATTCGTACGATCCATTCTAATTCATTTGCACGATCCATCCTAATTTATTCGTACGATCCATTCTAATTCATTCGTATGAGCTATTCTAATTCATTCGTACGATCCATTCTAATGAATTAGTACGATTCATTCTAATTCATTCGCATAAATATATCCTTTCTAATTCATTCGTACGATCCATTCCAATTCATTCGCACGATCCATTCTAATTCATTCGCACAAATGTATCCATTCTAATTCATTCGTACGATCCATTCTTATTCATTCATATGATCCATTCTAATTCATTTGCACGATCCATTCTAATTCATTCCTATGATCCATTCTAATTCATTCGTACGATCCATTCTAATTCATTCGCTCGAATGTATCCATTCTAATTCATTCGTAGGATCCATTCTAATTCATTTGTACGATCCATTCTAATTCATTCTCACGAATATAACCTTTCTAATTCATTTGTATGATCCATTCTAATTCTTTCGTACGAATGAATTTGAATGGATCGTATGAATGAATTAGAATAGATCGTACGAATGAATTAGAATGGATCGTGCGAATGAATTTGAATGGATCGTACGAATGAATTAGAATAGATCGAACGAATGAATTAGAATGGATACATTCGAGCGAATGAATTAGAATAGATCGTAGGAATGAATTAGAATGAATCATACGAATGAATTAGAATGGATCGTGCGAATGAATTAGAATGGATTGTACGAATGAATTAGAATGGATATATTCGTGCGAATGAATTAGAATGGATCGTGCGAATGAATTAGAATTGATCATACTAATGAATTAGAATGGATACATTTGTGCGAATGAATTAGAATGGATCGTACGAATGAATTAGAATGGATCGTACGAATGAATTAGAATTGATCATACTAATGAATTAGAATGGATCATACGAATGAATTAGAATGGATCGTGCGAATGAATTAGAATAGATCGTACGAATGAATTAGAATGGATCGTACGAATGAATTAGAATGGATATATTCGTGCGAATGAATTAGAATGGATCGTGCGAATGAATTAGAATAGATCATACGAATGAATTAGAATGGATTGTACGAATGAATTAGAATGGATCGTACGAATGAATTAGAATGGATCGAACGAATGAATTAGAATGGATACATTCGAGCGAATGAATTAGAATAGATCGTAGGAATGAATTAGAATGGAGCATACGAATGAATTAGAATGGATCGTGCGAATGAATTAGAATGAATTGTACGAATGAATTAGAATGGATACAGTCGAGCGAATGAATTAGAATGGATCGTACGAATGAATTAGAATGGATCGTATGAATGAATTTGAATGGATCGGATGAATGAATTAGAATGGATCGTACGAATGAATTAGAATGGATCATAGGATTGAATTAGAATGCATCGTGCAAATGAATTAGAATGGATACTGTTTGGGGGATTTTTCGCTGGTCCGCGCAGGCTGCCTGCAAGACAATGAAAAAGCGTAAGAACGGCTGTCTCCCTTAGGAGCGCAGACCCTCCGACGCTCAAGTCAGTCTCAGGTGCTCAACGGCGAGCTGTAGTAGATGAAAGTGGTAGGGAAAAGGGTTTCGAACCTGTACTCTGGAGCCTGGGGGTGGGCATTTATAGACATTGGCGACCTATGGTGGCCCGACATGTGGAGATTCTCTCCGGCGCCTTCTAGACCCCCACGTTCTAGCTCGCGTGGGTCCCTGACAGTCCTTGATACTCGCGCCCTTGACATTCTTTATCATCGATCCTGCCAGGCGGTTTGAGTGGGGGAGAGCATCTTTCTTGTCACTGCTAGGTGGCTATTCTTGTATGTTCAAGTCTGGGAGATCTCAAGACTGACTCTGGCGGGCTTCCGTGGACTATAATCATCCACGTAGCTTCAGTGGGGTTTCGACACCTGGCGGCCTTTCATGCTGCTCTATTGTGGGCGACCTCGGGTGGTAAGTCAGGGCGAGCTCGCCCTCCGTCGCTCCGTCCTTTCCTCCATATCCATCAAGAGTTGGACCTCGCAGGAGTGACCTCCTCGATAAACAGGGGTCTGGGCGAGCTTGGGCAAGCTCCTGAGCGAGCTAGGCGAGCTCCTGAGTGAGCATGGGCGAGCTCCTGCGCGAGCTGGGGGTGTCTCTGGTGCCTGTATCTTTGTATGCATGACGGTCTAACTCCCGCTGCCACTGCAGGCGAATTCTCGTGCGAGCTTGGCGAGCTCTTACGCGAGCTTGGGCGAGCTCCTGAGCGAGCTTAGGCGAGCTCCAGCGAGCTTGATCGAGCTCTTTGCCTAGGCCCCTTCAGCCCAATATGGATCTCGCTCCCTGTCAAGATACTTCGGGGAGCATGGGGGGGGGGCGAACTCTGGGGCGGATTTCAGCTACCCCCAACAGATACATTCGTGCGAATGAATTAGAATGGATCGTGCGAATGAATTAGAATGGATCGTATGAACGAATTAGAATGGATCATCCGAATGAATTAGAATGGATCGTACGAATGAATTCATTCTAATTCATTCGTGCGATCCATTCTAATTCATTCGTACGATCCATTCTAATTCATTCGCACGATCCGTTCTAATTCATTCCTATGATCCATTCTAATTCATTCGCACGAATGTAACCATTCTAATTCATTCGTATAATCTATTCTAATTCATTCCTACGATCCATTCTAATTCATTCGCACAAATGTATCCATTCTAATTCATTTGCACGATCCATTCTAATTCATTCCTATGATCCATTCTAATTCATTCGTACGATCCATTCTAATTCATTCGCTCGAATGTATCTATTCTAATTCATTCGTACGATCCATTCTAATTCATTCGTACGATCCATTCTAATTCAATCCTATGACCCATTCTAATTCATTCGTACGATCCATTCTAATTCATTCGCTCGAATGTATCCATTCTAATTCATTCGTACGATCCATTCTAATTCGTTCATACGATCCATTCTAATTCATTCGTTCGATCCATTCTAATTCATTCGTACGATCCATTCAAATTCATTCGCATGATCCATTCTAATTCATTCGTACGATCCATTCTAATTCATTCTCACGAATGTAACCTTTCTAATTCATTTGTATGATCCATTCTAATCCATTTGTATGATCCATTCTAATCCATTCGTACGATCCATTCTAATCCATTCGTACGATCCATTCTAATCCATTCGTACGATCCATTCTAATTCATTCTCACAAATGTAACCTTTATAATTCATTTGTACGATCCATTCTAATTCATTCGTACGATCCATTCTAATCCATTCGTACGATCCATTCTAATCCATTTGTACGATCCATTCTAATTCATTCGCACGAATGTAACCATTCTAATTCATTCGTACGATCCATTCTAATTCATTCCTACGATCCATTCTAATTCATTCGGTGAATGGATTAGAATGGATTGTACGAATGAATTAGAATAGATACATTTGTGCGAATGAATTAAAATGGATCATACGAATGAATTAGAATGGATCGTACGAATAAATTAGAATGGACCGTGCGAATGAATTAGAATGGATTCATTCGTACAAATGAATAAAATGGATCGTGCGATTGAATTAGAATGGATCGTACGAATGTATTAGAATGGATCGTGCGAATAAATTAGAATGGATCGTACGAATGAATTAGAATGGATCGTACGAATGAATTAGAATGGATCGTACGTGCGAATGAATTAGAATGGATCGTATGAATGAATTAGAATGGATCGTACGAATGAATTAGAATGGATCGTACGAATGTATCCATTCTAATTCATTCGTACGATCCATTCTAATTCGTTCATATGATCCAGTCTAATTCATTCGTATGATCCATTCTAATTCTTTCATATGATTCATTCTAATGCATTCGCACAAAAGTATCCATTCTAATTCATTCGTACGATCCATTCTAATTTGTTCATACGATCCATTCAAACTCATTCGCACAATCCATTCTAATTCATTCGTACGATCCATTCTAATTCATTCGTATGATCCATTCTAACTCATTCGGATCCATTCGTACGATCCATTCTAATTCATTCGTATGATCCATTCGTACGATCCATTCTAATTCATTTGTACAATGCGTTCTAATCCATTTGTATGATCCATTCTAATTCATTCGTATGATCTATTCTAATTCATTCGCACGAATGTATCCATTCTAATTCATTTGCACGATCCATTCTAATTCATTCCTATGATCCATTCTAATTTATTCGTACGATCCATTCTAATTCATTCGCTCGAATGTATCCATTCTAATTCATTCGTACGATCCATTCTAATTCGTTCGTACGATCCATTCTAATTCGTTCGTATGATCCATTCTAATGCATTCGTATGATTCATTCTAATTCATTCGCACGATCCACTCTAATTCATTCGTACGATCCATTCTAATTCATTCCTACGATCTATTCTATTTCATTTGCTTGAATGTAACCTTTCTAATTAGAATGGATCGTGCGAATGAATTAGAATTAGAACATACGAATGAATTGGATTGCATTCAAATTCATTCGTACGATGCAATGTAATTCATTCGCACAAATGTATCTATTCTAATTAGAATTAGATCGTACAAATGAATTAGAATGGATCGTGCGAATGAATTAGAATGGATCGTACGAATGAATTTGAATGGATCGTACGAATGAATTAGAATGGATCGTACGAATGCATTAGAATGGATCGTACGAATGAATTAGAATGAATCGTACGAACGAATTAGAATGGATCGTACGAACGAATTAGAATGGATCGTACGAACGAATTAGAATGGATCGTACGAATGAATTTGAATGGATACATTCGAGCGAATGAATTAGAATGGATCGTACGAATGAATTAGAATGGATCATAGGAATGAATTAGAATGGATCGTGCAAATGAATTAGAATGGATACATTCGTGCGAATGAATTAGAATAGATCATACGAATGAATTAGAATGGATCGTACGAATGGATTAGAACGCATTGTACGAATGAATTAGAATGGATCGTACGAATGGATCATACGAATGAATTAGAATGGATCGTACGAATTGATCCGAATGAGTTAGAATGGATCATACGAACGAATTAGAATGGATCATACGAATGAATTAGAATGGATTATGCGAATGAATTAGAATGGATCGTATGAACGAATTAGAATGGATCGTACGAATGAATTAGAATGGATCGTACGAATGAATTAGAATGGATCGTGCGAATGAATTAGATTGGATTGTACGAATGAATTAGAATGGATACATTCGTGCGAATGAATTAGAATGGATAGTACGAATGGATTAGAATGGATCGTACGAATGGATCATGCAAATGAATTAGAATGGATCGTACGAATGAATTAGAATGGATCGTACGAATGAATTAGAATGGATATATTCGTGCGAATGAATTAGAATGGATTGTGCGAATGAATTAGAATGGATCGTACGAATGAATTAGAATGGATTGTACGAATGAATTAGAATGGATCATACAAATGAATTAGAAATGTTACATTTGTGAGAATGAATTAGAATGGATCGTACGAATGAATTAGAATGGATCGTGCGAATGAATTAGAATGGTTATATTCGTGCGAGTGAATTAGAATGAATCGTACGAATGAATTAGAATGGATACATTCGAGCGAATGAATTAGAATGGATCGTACGAATGAATTAGAATGGATCGATCGAATGAATTAGAATGGATACATTCGAGCGAATGAATTAGAATAGATCGTAGGAATGAATTAGAATGGATCATACGAATGAATTAGAATAGATCATAGGAATGAATTAAAATGGATCATACGAATGAATTAGAATAGATTGTAGGAATGAATTAGAATGGATCATACGAATGAATTAGAATGGATCGTACGAACGAATTAGAATGGATCGTATGAACGAATTAAAATGGATACATTCATGCGAATGAATTAGAATGGATCGTACAAATGAATTATAATTGATCGTATGAATGAATTAGAATAGATCGTACGAATGAATTAGAATTGATACATTCGTATGAATGAATTAGAATGGATCGTGCGAATGAATTAGAATGGATCGTATGAATAAATTAGAATGTATCGTACGAATGAATTAGAATGGATTGTGCGAAAGAATTAGAATGGATCGTGCGAATGAATTTGAATGGATCGTGCGAATGCATTGGAATGGATCATACAAATGAATTAGAATGGATCGTACGAATGAATTAGAATGGATACATTCGTGCGAATGAATTAGAATGGATCGTACAAATGAATTAGACTGGATCGTACGAATAAATTAGAATGGATACATTCAAGCAAAAATATTAGAATGGATCGTACGAATGAATTAGAATGGATCGTACGAATGGATTAGAATGGATCGTACGAACAGATTAGAATGGATCGTACGAATGGATTAGAATGGATCGTACGAATGAATTAGAATAGATCGTGCGAATGAATTATAATGGAACGCACAAATTAATTAGAATGGATCGGACGAATTAATTAGAAAGGATCTTACGAATGAATTAGAATGGATACATTCGAGCGAATGAATTAGAATGGATCAGAATGGATACATGCGTGCGAATAAATTAGAATGGATCGTACGAATGAATTAGAATGGATCGTACAAATGGATTAGTATGGATCATACGAATGGATTAGAATGGATCATACGAATCTATTAGAATGGATCATACAAATGAATTAGAAAGGTTACATTCGTGAGAATGAATTAGAATCGATCGTACGAATGAATTAGAATAGATCATGCGAATGAATTTGAATGGATCGTACGAATGAATAAGAATGGATCGTATAAATGAATTAGAATGGATACATTCGAGCGAATGAATTAGAATAGATCGTAGGAATGAATTAGAATGGATAATACGAATGAATTAGAATGGATCGTACGAATGAATAAGAATAGATCGTACAAATGAATTAGAATGGATCGTGCGAATGAATTAGAATTGATCATACGAATGAATTAGAATGGATCATACGAATGAATTAGAATGGATCGTGCGAATGAATTAGAATGGATCGTACGAATGAATTAGATTGGATATATTTGAACGAATAAATTAGAATGGATCATAGGAATGAATTAGAATGGATCGTACGAACGAATTAGAATGGATCGTACGAACGAGTTACAATGGATCGTACGAACGAATTAGAATGGATCGTACGAATGAATTAGAATGGATCGTACGAATGAATTAGAATCGATATATTCGTGCGAATGAATTAGAATGGATCGTGCGAATGAATTAGAATGGATCATACGAATGAATTAGAATGGATACATTTGTGAGAATGAATTAGAATGGATCGTACGATCCATTCAAATTCATTCGTACGATCCAATCTAATTCATTTGCACGATCCATTCTAATTCATTCCTATGATCCATTCTAATTCATTCGTACGATCCATTCTAATTCATTCACACGATCCATTCTAATTCATTCGCACAATCTGTTCTAATTCATTCGCACAATCCATTCTAATTCATTCGCACGAATGTATCCATTCTAATTTATTCGTACGATCTAGTCTAATTCATTCGTACGATCCATTCTAATTCATTCGCACGAATGTATCCATTCTAATTCATTCGTATGATCCATTCTAATTCATTCATATGATCCATTCTAATTGGTTCGTACGATCCATTCTAATTCGTTCGTACGATCCATTCTAATTCATTCGTACGATCCATTCTAATCCATTCGTACGATCCAATCTAATGCATTCGTACAAATGAATTAGAATAGATCGTACGAATGAATTAGAATGGATTGTGTGAATGAATTAGAATGGATCGTGCGAATGAATTAGAATGGATCGTATGAATGAATAAGAATGGATTGTACGAATGAATTAGATTGGATCATGCGAATGAATTAGAATAGATCGTACGAATGAATTAGAATGGATAGTACAAATAAACTAGAATGGATCGTGCGAATGAATTAGAATTGATCGTACGATTGAATTAGAATGGATCCACCGAATGAATTAGAATGGATCGTACGAATGAATTAGAATGAATCATCCGAATGAATTAGAATTGATCATACGAATGAATTAGAATGGATCGTACGAATGAATTAGAATGGATCATACGAATGAATTAGAATGGATCGTACGAATGAATTAGAAAAAATCGTATGAATACATTAGAATGGATACATTCGTGCGAATGAATTAGAATGGATCGTACGAATGGATTAGAATGGATCGTACGAATGAATTAGAATGGATCGTACAAATGAATTAGAAAGGTTACATTTGTGAGCATGAATTAGAATGGATCGTACGAATGAATTAGAATGGATCGTACGAATGAATTAGAATTGATCGTACGAATGAATTAGAATGGTTACATTCGTGCGAATGAATTAGAATGGATCGTACGAATAGATTAGAATGGATCGTACAAATAGATTAGAACGCATTGTACGAATGAACTAGAATAGATAGATTTGTGTCAATGAATTAGATTGCATCGTACGAATGAATTTGAATGGATTGTACGAATGAATTAGAATGGATCATACGAATGAATTTGAATGGATCATACGAATGAATTAGAATAGATATATTCATGCAAACGAATTAGAATGGATCATACGAATGAATTAGAATGGATCGTATAAACAAATTAGAATGGATCGTACGAATGAATTAGACTGGATATATTCGTGCGAATGAATTAGAATGGATCAAACGAATGAATTAGAATGGATCATACGAATGAATTAGAATGGATCGTATGAATGAATTAGAATGGATCGTATGAATGAATTAGAATGGATCGTACAAATGAATTAGAAAGGTTACATTTGTGAGAATGAATTAGAATGGATCGTACGAATGAATTAGAATGGATCATACGAATGGATTAGAATGGATCGTACGAATGGATCGTATGAATGAAGTAGAATCGATCATACAAATGAATTAGAAAGGTTACATTCGTGAGAATGAATTAGAATGGATCGTGCGAATAAATTAGAATTGATCATACGAATGAATTAGAATGAATCGTACGAATGAATAAGAATGGATCGTACGAATGAATTAGAATGGATACATTCGAGCAAATGAATTAGAATAGATCGTAGGAATGAATTAGAATGGATCATACGAATGAATTAGAATGGATCGTATGAATGAATTAGAATGGATCGTACGAATTAATTAGAATGGATATATTCATGCGAATGAATTAGAATGGATCGTACGAATGAATTAGAATGAATCGTACGAATGAATTAAAATGGATCGTACGAATGAATTAGAATGGATACATTTGTACGAATAGATTAGAATGGATTGTACGAATGAATTAGAATCGATACATTCTTGCGAATAAATTAGAATGGATCTTATATTCGTGCAAATAAATTAGAATGGATCATACGAATGAATTAGAATGGATCGTGCGAATGAATTAGAATGAATCGTACGAATGCATTAGAATGGATCGTACGAATGGATTAGAATGAATCGTACGATCCATTCTAATTCATTCGTTCGATCCATTCTAATTCATTCGCACGAATGTATCCATTCTAATTCATTCGTACAATCCATTCTAATTCAATCGCACGATCCATTCTAATTCATTCGTATGATATATTCTAATTCATTTGTATGATCCATTCTAATTCATTCTAATACATTCGTACTATTCATTCTAATTCATTTGTACGATCCATTCTAATTCATTTGTATGATCTATTCTAATTCATTCTAATGCATTCGTACGATTCATTCTAATTCATTCGCACGATCCATTCAAATTAGTACGATCCATTCTAATTTATTCGTACGATCCAGTCTAATTCATTCGTACGATCCATTCTAATTCATTCGCACGAATGTATCCATTCTAATTCATTCGTACGATCCATTCTAATTCATTCGTATGATCCATTCTAATTCATTCGTACGATCCATTCTAATTCGTTCGTACGATCCATTCTAATTCATTCATATGATCCATTCTAATTCATTCCTATGAACTATTCTACTTCATTCGCACGATCCATTCTAATTCATTCGTACGATCCATTTTAATTCATTTGCACGAATGTATCCATTCTAATTCATTCGTACAATCCATTCTAATTCATTCGCACGATCCATTCTAATTCATTCGTATGATCAATTCTAATTCATTCGTACGATCCATTATAATTCATTCGCCCGAATGTATCCATTCTAATTCATTCGTACGATCTATTCTAATTCATTCGTACGATCCATTCTAATTCATTCGCACGATCCGTTCTAATTCATTTGTACGATCCATTCTAATTCATTCCTACGATCCATTCTAATTCATCCGTACGATCCATTCAAATTTATTCGTACGATTCATTTTAATTCATTCATACGATCCATTCTAATTCATTCGCACAAATGTATCCATTGTAATTCATTCGTACGATCCATTCTAATTCATTCGCACGATCCATTCTAATTCATTTGTACGAATGTAACCATTCTAATTCATTCGCACGATCCATTTAATTCATTCGTACGATCCATTCTAATTCATTCGTATGATCCATTCTAATTCATTCGTACGATCCATTCTAATTCATTTGCATGAATGTATCCATTCTAATTCATTCGTACGATCCATTCCAATTCATTCGTATGATCCATTCTAATTCATTCATGCAATCCATTCTAATTCATTCATACGATCCATTCTAACTCATTCATACAATCCATTCTAATTCATTCACATGAATGTATATATCCATTCTAGTTCATTCGCACGAATGTATCCATTCTAATTCATTCATACGATCTATTCTAATTCAATCGCAAGATCCATTCTAATTCATTCGTACGATATATTATAATTCATTCTTACGATCCATTTTAATTCATTCGCACGATCCATTCTAATTCATTCATACAAATGTATCCATTCTAATTCATTCGTACGATCCATTCTAATTCATTCGCACAAATGTATCCTTTCTAATTCATTTGTACGATCCATTCTAATTCATTCGTTCAATCCATTCTAATTCATTCGTACGATCATTTCTAATTTATTCGCACGATCCGTTCTAATTCTTTCCTATGATCCATTCTAATTCATTCGCACGAATGTAACCATTCTAATTCATTCGTACGATCCATTCTAATTCATTCCTATGATCCATTCTAATTCATTCGCATGATCGTACGAATGAATTAGAATGGATCGTACGAATGAATTAGAATGGATCGTACAAATGAATTAGAATGGATCATATGAATGAATTAGAATGGATACAATTGTGTGAATGAATTAGAATGAATCATGCGAATGAATTATAATGGATCATAGGAATGAATTAGAATGGATCGTGCAAATGAATTAGAATGGATCATACGAATGAGTTAGAATGGATCGTACGAATGAATTAGAATGGATACATTCGTGTGAATGAATTAGAATGGATCGGACGAATGAATTAGAATGGATACATTTGTACGAATGAATTAGAATGGATCGTGAGAATGAACTAGAATGGATCATACGAATGAATTAGAATGGGAATTAGAATGGATCATACGAATGAATTAGAATGGATCGTACGAACGAATTAGAATGAATCGTACGAACGAATTAGAATGGATCGTATGAACGAATTAGAATGGATCGTACGAATGAATAACAATGGATCGTGCGAATGAATTAGAATTGATCATACAAATGAATTAGAATGGATCGTACGAATGAATTAGAATGGATTGTGCGAATGAATTAGAATGGATTGTACGAATGAATTAGAATTGATATATTTGAACGAATAAATTAGAATGGATCATACGAATGAATTAGAATGGATCGTACGAATGAATTAGAATGGATCGTGCGAATGAATTAGAATCGATCGTACGAATGAATTAGAATGGATCGTACGAATGAATTAGATCGTACGAATGAATTAGAATGGATCGTACGAATGAATTAAAATGGATACATTTATACGACTGAATTAGAATGGATTGTACGAATGAATTAGAATTCATTCATACGATCCATTATAATTCATTTGCATGAATGTATCCATTCTAATTTATTCGTACGATCGAGTCTAATTATTTCGCACAATCCATTCTAATACATTCTAATTCATTTGTATGATCCATTCTAATTCATTCTAATGCATTCGTACGATTCATTCTAATTCATTTGTACGATCCATTCTAATTTATTTGTATGATCCATTCTAATTCATTCTAATGCATTCGTACGATTCATTCTAATTCATTCGCACGATCCATTCTAATTCATTCGTACGATTCATTCTAATTCATTTGCACAAATGTAACCTTTCTAATTCATTTGTATGTATCCATTCTAATTCATTCGTACGATCCATTCTAATCCATTCGTACGATCCATTCTAATCCATTCGTACGATCCATTCTAATTCATTTGTACGATCCATTCTAATTCATTCGCTCGAATGTATTCATTCTAATTCATTTGTATGATCCATTCTAATTTATTCGTACGATACATTTGTGCGAATGAATTAGAATGGATCATACGATTGAATTTGAATGGATCGTACGAATAAATTGGAATGGATACATTTGTGCGATGAATAAGAATGGAGCGTACGAATGAATTAGAATAGAGCGTACGAATCAACTAGAATGGATACATTCGTGCGAATGAATTAGAATGGATCATATGAAAGAATTAGTATGGATCGTGCGAATGAATTAGAAAGGATCGTACAAATGAATTAGAATGGATATATTCGTGCGAATGAATTAGAATGGATCGTACGAATGAATTAGACTGGATCGTACGAATAAATTAGAATGGATACATTCATGCAAATGAATTAGAATGGATCGTACGAATGAATTAGAATGGATCATACGAATGAATTAGAATGGATTGTATGAATAGATTAGAATGGATCGTACGAATGGATTAGAACTCATTGTACGAATGAATTAGAATAGATACATTTGTGCGAATGAATTAGATTGCATCGTACGAATGAATTTGAATGGATCGGACGAATGAATTAGAATGGATCATGCGAATGAATTAGAATAGATCGTACGAATGAATTAGAATGAATCATATGAATGAATTAGAATGAATTGTACGATCCATTCTAATTCATTCATCCGATCCATTCTAATTCATTCGCACGAATGTATCCATTCTAATTCATTCGTACAATCTATTCTAATTCATTCGTATGATCTATTCTAATTCATTCGCACGATCCATTCTAATTCATTCGCACGAATATATCCATTCTAATTCATTCGTACGATCCATTCTAATTCATTCGTACGATCCATTCTAATTCATTCGCACGATCCATTCTAATTCATTCGTATGATCCATTCTAATTGATTAGTATGATCAATTCTAATTCATTCGTACGATTCATTCTAATTCATTCGTACGATCCATTCTAATTCATTCGCACAAATGTATCCATTCTAATTCATTCGTACGATCCATTCTAATGCATTCGTACGATTCATTCTAATTCATTCGCACGATCCATTCTAATTTATTCGTACAAATGTATCCATTCTAATTCATACGTACGATCCATTTTAATTCATTCGTACGATTCATTCTAATTCATTCGCACGATCCATTCTAATTCATTCGTACGAACCATTCTAATTCATTCGCACGAATGTATCCATTCTAATTTATTCGTACAATCTATTGTAATTCATTCGCATGATCCATTCTAATTCATTCGTATGATCGATTCTAATTCATTCCTACGATCTATTCTAATTCATTCGCTCGAATGTATCCATTCCAATTCATTTGTTCGATCCATTCTAATTCATTTGTTCGATCCATTCTAATTCATTCGTACGATCCATTCTAATTCATTCGCACGAATGTAACCATTCTAATTCATTCGTACGATCCATTCTAATTCATTCCTACTATCCATTCTAATTCATTCGCACGAATGTATCCATTCTAATTCATTTGCACGATCCATTCTAATCCATTCGTACGATCCATTCTAATCCATTCGTATGATCCATTCTAATTCATTCGTACGATCCATTCTTATTCATTCTCACGAATGTAACCTTTCTAATTCATTTGTATGATCCATTCTAATTCATTCGTACGATCCATTCTAATCCATTCGTACGATCCATTCTAATCCATTCGTGTGATCCATTCTAATTCATTCTCACAAATGTAAACTTTCTAATTCATTTGTACGATCCATTCTAATTCATTCGTACGATCCATTCTAATTTATTCGTACGATCCAATCTAATTCATTCGTACGATCCATTCTAATTCATCGCACGAATCCGTTCAAATTCATTCGCACGATCCATTCTAATTCATCGCATGAATTAGAAAGGATCGTACGATTCATTCTAATTCATTCGTACGATCCATTCTAATGCATTCGTACGATTCATTCTAATTCATTCGCACGATTCATTCTAATTCATTCGTATGATCCATTCTAATTTATTTGCACGAATATATGATCCATTCTAATTTATTCGCAAGAATGTATCCATTCTAATTCATTCGTACAATCCATTCTATTTTATTTGTATAAATGTATCCATTCTAATTCATTCGTACGATCCATTCTAATTCATTCGTACGATCCATTCTAATTCATTCGTGCGATCCATTCTAATTCATTCGCATGAATGTATCCATTCTAATTCATTCGTACAATCCATTCTAATTCATTCGCACGATCCATTCTAATTCATTCGTATGATCCCTTCTAATTCATTCCTATGATCTATTCTAATTCATTCGCTTGAATGTATCCATTCTAATTCATTCGTTCGATCCATTCTAATTCATTCGTACGATCCATTCAAATTCAGTCGCATGATCCATTCTAATTCATTCGTACGATTTATTCTAATTCATTCTCACGAATGTAACCTTTCTAATTCGTTTGTATGATCCATTCTAATTCATTCGTACGATCAATTCTAATCCATTCGTACGATCCATTGAAATTTATTCATACAATCCATTCAGATTCATTCGCACAAATGTATCCATTCAAATTCATTCGTACGATCCATTCTAATTAATTCGCACGATCCATTCTAATTCAGTCATTTGAATGTATCCATTTTAATTCATTCGTACGAACTATTCTAATTCGTACGATCCATTCTAATCCAATCGTACGATCCATTATAATCCATTCGTATGATCCATTCTAATTCATTCGCACGAATGTAACCATTCTAATTCATTCGTACGATCCATTCTAATTCATTCCTACGATCCATTCTAATTCATTCGCACGAATGTATCCATTCTAATTCATTTGCACGATCCATTCTAATTCATTCCTATGATCCATTCTAATTCATTCGTACGATCCATTCTAATTCTTTCGCTCGAATGTATCCATTCTAATTCATTCGTACGATCCATTCTAATCCATTCGTGCAATCCATTCTAATTCATTCGTACAATACGTTCTAATCCATTCGTATGGTCCATTCTAATTCATTCGTACGATCCATTCTAATTCATTTGTACGATCCATTCTAATTCATACGCTCGAATGTATCTATTCTAATTCGTTTGTACGATCCATTCTAATTCATTCGCTCGAATGTATCTATTCTAATTCATTCGTATGATCCATTCTAACTCATTCGGTGGATCCATTCTAATTCATTCGTACGATCCATTCTAATCCATTCGTACGATCCATTCTAATTCATTCGCATGAATGTAACCATTCTAATTCATTCATATGATCAATTCTAATTCATTCATACGATCTATTCTAATTCATTCGTATGATCCATTCTAATTCATTCGTACGAACCATTCTAATTCATTTGCATGAATGTATCGATCCATTCTAATTCATTCGTACGATCCATTCTAATTCATTCGCACGATCCATTCTAATTCATTCGCACACGTACAATGCAATCTAATTCAGTCTAATTCATTCGCACGAATGTTTCTAATTCATTCGTACGATCCATTCTAATTCATTCGTACCATCCATTCTAATTCATTCGCACGATCCATTCTTATTCATTCATACGATCCATTCTAATTCATTCGCACAATCCATTCTAATTCATTCGTACGATCTATTCTAATTCATTCGTATGATCCATTCTAACTCATTCGGTGGATCCATTCTAATTCATTCGTACGATCCATTCTAATTCATTCATACGATTCATTCTAATTCATTCGCACGATCCATTCTAATTCATTCGTATGATCCATTCTAATTCATTCCTACGATCTATTCTAATTCATTCGCTCGAATGTATCCATTCTTATTCATTCGTACAATCCATTCTAATTCATTTGCACGATCCATTCTAATTAATTCGTATGATCCATTCTAATTCATTCCTATGATCTATTCTAATTCATTCGCTCGAATGTATCCATTCTAATTCATTCGTACAATCCATTCTAATTCATTCGTACGACCCATTCTAATTCATTCGCACAAATGTATCCATTCTAATTCATTCGTACGATCCATTCTAATTCGTTCGTATGATCCATTCTAATTCATTCGTACGAACCATTCTAATTAATTCGCACAAATGTATCCATTCTAATTCATTCGTACGATCCATTCTAATTCATTCGCTCGAATGTATCTATTCTAATTCATTCGTACGATCCATTCTTATTCATTCATACGATCCATTCTAATTCATTCGCACAAATGTAACCTTTCTAATTCATTTGTACGATCCATTCTAATTCATTCGTACGATCCATTCTAATCCATTCGTACGATCCATTCTAATCCATTCGTACGATCCATTCTAATTCATTAGCACGAATGTAACCATTCTAATTCATTCGTACGATCCATTCTAATTCATTCCTACGATCCATTCTAATTCATTCGTACGATCCATTCTAATTCATTCGTACGATCCATTCTAATTCATTAGTATGATCCATTCTAATTCATTCGCTCGAATGTATCCATTCTAATTCATTCGTACGATCCATTGTAATCCATTCGTATGATCCATTCTAATTCATTCGTACAATACGTTCTAATCCATTCGTACGATCCATTCTAATTCATTCGTACGATCCATTCTAATTCATTTGTACGATCCATTCTAATTCATTCGCTCGAATGTATCCATTGTAATTCATTTGTACGATCCATTCTAATTCATTCGCTCGAATGTATACATTCTAATTCATTCGTACGATCCATTCTAATTAGAAAGGTTATATTCGAGCGAATGAAATAGAACAGATCGTAGGAATGAATTAAAATGGATCATACGAATGAATTAGAATGGATCGTGCGAATGAATTTGAATGAATCGTACGAATGCATTAGAATGGATCGTACGAATGAATTAGAATGGATCGTGCGAATGAATTAGAATGAATCGTACAAATGCATTAGAATGGATCGTACGAATGAATTAGAATGGATCGTACGAATGAATTAGAATGGATCGTACGAATGCATTCGCACGAATGTATCCATTCTAATTCATTCGTACGATCCATTCTAACGATCCATTCTAATTCATTCGTACGATCCATTCTAATTCATTCGCACGAATGTATCCATTCTAATTCATTCGTACAATCCATTCTAATTCATTCGTACGTTCCATTCTAATTCATACGCATGAATATATCTATTCTAATTCATTCGTATGATCCATTCTAATTCATTCGCACAAATGTATCCATTCTAATTCTTTCGTACAATCCATTCTAGTTCATTCGTACAATCCATTCTAATTCATTCGTACAATCCATTCTAATTCATTTGCATGAATGTATCCATTCTAATTTATTCGTACGAATGAATTAGAATGAATTAGAATGGATCGTACGAATGGATTAGAATCGTACGAATGGATTAGAATCGATCATACGAATGGATTAGAATGGATCGTACGAATTAATTAGAATGGATCATACAAATGAATAAGAAAGGATCGTACGAATGGATTAGAATGGATCGTACGAATGGATTAGAATAGATCGTACGAATGAATTAGAATGGATCGTACAAATGAATTAGATAGGTTACATTTGTGAGAATGAATTAGAATGGATCGTACGATGGATTAGAACGCATTGTACGAATGATTTAAAATGGATATGTTTTTACGAATGAATTAGAATGGATCGTACGAATGAATTAGAATGGATCGTACGAATGAATTAGAATGGATCATACGAATGAATTAGAATGGATACATTCGAGCGAATGAATTAGAATAGATCGTAGGAATGAATTAGAATGGATCATACGAATGAATTAGAATGGATCGTGCGAATGAATTAGAATGGATCGTACGAATAAATTAGAATGGATCGTATGAACGAATTAGAATGGATCGTACGAACGAACTAGAATGGATCGCTCGAATGTATCCATTCTAATTCATTCCTATGATCCATTCTAATTCTTTCATATGATCCATTCTAATTCATTCGCACGAATGTATCCATTCTAGTTCATTCGTACGCTCTATTCTAATTCATTCGTACAATCCATTCTAATTCATTCGTACGATCCATTCTAATCCATTCGTACGATCCATTCTATTTCATTCATATGAATGTATCCATTTTAATTCGTACGAATGAATTAGAATGAATTAGAATGGATCGTACGAATGAATTAGAATGGATACATTCGAGCGAATGAATTAGAATGGATCGTACGAATGAATTAGAATAGATCATAGGAATGAATTCATTCATACGAATGAATTAGAATGGATCGTAGGAATGAATTAGAATGGATCATGCGAATGAATTAGAATGGATTATACGAATGAATTAGAATGGATACATTCGTGCAAATGAATTAGAATGGATCGTACGAATGAATTAGATTGGATCGTATGAATAAATTAGAATTGATACATTCATACGAATGAATTAGAATGGATCGTACGAATGGATTAGAATGGATCGTACGAATGGATTAGAATGGATCTTACGAATGGATTAGAATGGATCGTACGAATGGATTAGAATGGATCGTACGAATGGATTAGAATGGATCGTATGAACGAATTAGAATAGATCGTACGAATGAATTAGAATGGATACATACAAATGAATTAGAAAGGTTACATTCGTGAGAATGAATTAGAATGGATCGTATGAATGAATTAGAATGGATCGTACGAATGAATTTGAATGGATACATTTGAGCGAATGAATTAGAATGGATCGTATGAATGAATTAGAATGGATCATACGAATGAATTAGAATGGATCGTACGAATGAATTAGAATGGATCGTGCGAATGAATTAGAATCGATCGTACAAATGAATTAGAATGGATCATGCGAATGAATTAGAATGGATCGTACGAATGAATTAGAATGGATCGTACGAATGAATTAGAATGGATACATTCAAGCGAATAAATTAGAATGGATTGTACGAATGAATTAGAATGGATACATTCTTGCGAATAAATTAGAATGGATCGTATATTTGTGCAAATAAATTAGAATGGATCATACGAATGAATTAGAATGGATCGTGCGAATGAATTAGAATGGATTGTACGAATGAATTAGAATGGATCGTATGAATGAATTAGAATGGATCGTACAAATGAATTAGAATGGATCGCTCTAATGTATCCATTCTAATTCATTCGTACGATCTATTCTAATTCATTCGCATGATCCATTCTAATCCATTCGTACGATCCATTCTAAATCATTCGCACGATCCATTCTAATTCATTCGTACGATCCATTCTAATTCATTCATACGATCCATTCTAATTCATTCGTGCGATACATACTAATTCATTCGCACCAATGTATCCATTCTAATTCATTTGTACGATCCATTCTAATTCATTCGCACGATCCATTCTAATTCATTCGTACGATCCATTCTAATTCATTCGCACGATCCATTCTAATTCATTTGTACGATCCATTCTAATTCATTCGCACGAATGTATCCATTCTAATGCATTCGTACGATCCATTCTAATTCATTCGTACGATCCATTCTAATCCATTCGTACGATCCATTATAATCCATTCGTAGGATCCATTCTAATTCATTCTCACAAATTTAACCTTTCTAATTCATTTGTACGATCCATTCTAATTCATTTGCACGATCCATTCTAATTCATTCCTATGATCCATTCTAATTCATTTATACGACCCATTCTAATTCATTCGCACGAATGTATCCATTCTAATTCGTTCATACGATCCATTCTAATTCGTTCGTACGATCCATTCTAATTCGTTCGTACGATCCATTCTAATTCATTCGTATGATCCATTCTAATTCATTCCTACGATCTATTCTAATTCATGCGTATGATCCATTCTAATTCATTCCTACGATCTATTCTAATTCATTCGCTCGAATGTATCCATTCTAATTTATTCGTTCGATCCATTCTAGTTTATTCGTACGATCCATTCTAATTCATTCACTCGAATGTATCCATTCTAATTCATTCGTACGATCCATTCTAATTCACTCGCACGAATGTAACCATTCTAATTCATTCGCAAGATCCATTCTAATTCATTCGTACGATCCATTCTAATTCATTCTCACAAATGTAACCTTTATAATTCATTTGTACGATCTATTCTAATTCATTCGTACAATCCATTCTAATTCATTCGTACGATCCATTCTAATTCATTCGCACAATCCATTCTAATTCATTCGCACGAATATATCCATTCTAATTCATTCGTACGATCCATTCTAATTCATTCGTACGATCCATTCTAATTCATTTGCATGATCCATTCATACGATCCATTCTAATCCATTCGTACGATTTATTCTAATTCATTCGCACAAATGTATCCATTCTAATTCATTCGTATGATCCATTCTAATTCATTTGCATGAATGTATCCATTCTAATTCATTCATACGATCCATTCCAATTCATTCGTATGATCCATTCTAATTCATTCATGCAATCCATTCTAATTCATTCATACAATCCATTCTAACTCAATTATACGATCCATTCTAATTCATTCGCATGATACATTCGTGAGAATGAATTAGAATGGATCGTACGAATAAATTAGAATGGATACATTTGTGCGAATGAATTAGAAAGGATCGTACAAATGAATTAGAATGGATCGTATGAATGAATTAGAATGGATCATGCGAATGAATTAGAATGGATTGTACGAATGAATTAGAATGGATACATTTGTGCGAATGAATTAGAATGGATCGTGCGAATGAATTAGAATGGATCGTACGAATTGATTAGAATGGATCGTACGAATGAATTAGAATGAATCGTACGAACGAATTAGATTGGTTACATTCGTGCGAATGAACTAGAAAGGATCATACGAATGGATTAGAATGGATCATACGAATGAATTAGAATGGATCATACAAATGAATTAGAATTGTTACATTCAAGAGAATGAATTAGAATGGATCATACGAATGAATTAGAATGGATCATGCGAATGCATTAGAATGGATTGTGCGAATGAATTAGAATGGATCGAACGAATGAATTAGAATGGATACATTCATGCAAATAAATTAGAATGGATCGTACTAATGAATTAGAATGGATCATACGAATGAATTAGAATGGATCGTAGGAATGGATTAGAATGGATCATACGAATGGATTAGAATGGATCGTACGAATGGATTAGAATGGATCGTACGAATAAATTAGAATGGATCGTACGAATGAATTAGAATGGATCGTGCGAATGAATTAGAATTGATCATACGAATGAATTAGAATAAATCGTACGAATGGATTAGAATGGATCGTATGAATGAATTAGAATGGATCGTGCGAATGAATTAGAATGGATAGTACGAATGAATTAGAATAGATCGTACGAATGAATTAGAATGGATCATACAAATGAATTAAAAAGGTTACATTCGTGAGAATGAATTAGAATGGATCGTACGAATGAATTAGAATGGATCATGCAAATGCATTAGAATGGATTGTACGAATGAATTAGAATGGATCGAACGAATGAATTAGAATGGATACATTCATGCAAATGAATTAGAATGGATCGTACGAATGAATTAGAATGGATCATACGAATGAATTAGAATGGATCGTACGAATGGATTAGAATGGATCGTACGAATGGATTAGAATGGTTCATACAAATGAATTAGAAAGGTTACATTTGTGAGAATGAATTAGAATGGATCGTGCGAATGAATTAGAATTGATCATACGAATGAATTAGAATGAATCGTACGAATGGATTAGAATGGATCGTATGAATGAATTAGAATGGATCGTGCGAATGAATTAGAATGGATAGTACGAATGAATTAGAATAGATCGTACGAATGAATTAGAATAGATCATACAAATGAATTGGAAAGGTTACATTCGTGATAATGAATTAGAATGGATCGTACGAATGAATTAGAATAGATCATGCGAAGCATTAGAATGGATTGTACGAATGAATTAGAATGGATACATTTGTACGAATGAATTAGAATGGATCGTACGAATGAATTAGAATGGATCGTACGAATGGATCCGAATGAGTTAGAATGGATTATGCGAATGAATTAGAATGGATCGTATGAACGAACTAGAATGGATCGTACGAACGAATTAGAATGGATTGTACGAATGAATTAGAATGGATCATACGAATGAATTAGAATGGATCGTGCGAATGAATTAGAATGGATTGTACGAATGAATTAGAATAGATACATTCGTGCGAATGAATTAGAATGGATCATACGAATGGATTAGAATGGGTCGTACGAATGGATCATGCAAATGAATTAGAATGGATCGTACAAATGAATTAGAATGGATCGTACGAATGAATTAGAATGGATATATTCGTGCGAATGAATTAGAATGGATTGTGTGAATGAATTAGAATGGATCGTACGAATGAATTAGAATGGATTGTACGAATGAATTAGAATGGATCGTACAAATGAATTAGAAAGGTTACATTTGTGAGAATGATTTAGAATGGATCGAACGAATGAATTAGAATGGATTAGAATGGATTAGAATGGATCGTACGAATGGATTAGAATGGATCGTACGAATGAATTATAATGGATCGTACAAATGAATTAGAAAGGTTACATTTGTGAGAATGAATTAGAATGGATCGTACGAATGAATTAGAATGGATCGTATGAATGGATTAGAATGGATCGTACGAATGGATTAGAATGGATCGAACGAATGAATTAGAATGGATACATTCGAGCGAATGAATTAGAATAGATAGTTCAAATGAATTGGAATGTATCATGCGAATGAATTTGAATGGATCGTACGAATGAATTAGAATGGATCATACAAATGAATTAGAAAGGTTATATTCGTGAGAATGAATTAGAATGGATCGTACGAATGAATTAGAATGGATCATGCGAATGAATTTAAATGGATCGTACGAATGAAGTAAAATGGATCATACAAATGAATTAGAAAGGTTACATTCGTGAGAATGAATTAGAATGGATCGTACGAATGAATTAGAATGGATCGTACGAATGAATTAGAATGGATACATTCGAGCGAATGAATTATACTGGATCGTACGAATGAATTCTAATGGATCGTGCGAATGAATTAGAATGGTTACATTCGTGCGAATGAATTAGAATGGATCATGCGAATGAATTAGAATGGATCGTACAAATGAATTAGAATGGATCATATGAAAGAATTAGAATGGATCGTATGAACGAATTAGAATGGATCGTACGAATGAATTAGAATGGATACAGTCGAGCGAATGAATTAGAATGGATCGTGCGAATGGATTAGAATAGATCGTACGAATGGATTAGAATGGATCGTATGAATGGATTGGAATGGATCGTGCAAATGAATTAGAATGGATCGTACGAATGAATTAGAAATGGATCGTGCGAATGAATTAGAATGGTTACATTCGTGCAAATGAATTAGAATTGATCGTATGAATGGATAAGAATGGATCGTACGAATAAATTAGAATAGATCGTGCGAATGAATTAGAATGAATCGTACGAATGCATTAGAATGGATCGTACGAATAAATTAGAATGAATTATACGATCCATTCTAATTCATTCGTCCGATCCATTCTAATTCATTCGCACGAATGTAACCATTCTAATTCATTCGTACGATCCATTCTAATTCATCCTCACGAATGTAACCTTTCTAATTCATTTGTATGATCCATTCTAATTCATTCGTACGATCCATTCTAATCCATTCGTACGATCCATTCTAATCCATTCTAATTCATTCTCACAAATGTAACCTTTCTAATTCATTTGTATGATCCATTCTAATTCATTCGTACGATCCATTCTAATTTATTTGTACGATCCATTCTAATTCATTCGTATGATCCATTCTAATTCATTCGCACAAATGTATCTATTCTAATTCATTCATACGATCCATTCTAATTCATTCGCACGATCCATTCTAATTCATTCGTACGATCCATTCTAATTCATTCGTACGATCCATTCTAATTCATTCGTACAAATGTATCCATTTTAATTCATTCGTACAATGCGTTCTAATCCATCGTACGATCCATTCTAATTCATTCCCACAAATGTAATCTATCTAATTCATTTGTACGATCCATTCTAATTCATTCGTACGATCTATTATAATCCATTCGTACGATCCATTCTAATCCATTCGTACGAATGAACTAGAATGGATCATGCGAATGAATTAGAATAGATCGTACGAATGAATTAGAATGGATCGTATGAATAAATTAGAATGGATCGTGCGAATGAATTAGAAAGGATCGTACGAATAAACTAGAATGGATCCACCGAATGAGTTATAATGGATCATACGAATGAATTAGAATGGATCATGCGAATGAATTAGAATAGATCGTACGAATGAATTAGAATGGATCATACGAATAAATTAGAATGGATCGTGTGATTGTGCGAATGAATTAGAATGGATCGTATGAATGAATAAGAATGGATCGTACGAATGAATTAGAATGGATCGTGCGAATGAATTAGAATGGATCGTGCGAATGAATTAGAATGAATCGTATGAATGCATTAGAATGGATCGTACGAATGAATTAGAATAAATTGTACGATCCATTCTAATTCATTCGTCCGATCCATTCTAATTCATTCGCACGAATGTATCCATTCTAATTCATTTGTACAATCCATTCTAATTCATTCGCATGATCCATTCTAATTCATTCGTATGATCAATTCTAATTCATTCCTACGATCCATTCTAATTCATTCGCACGATCCATTCTAATTCATTCGTACGATCCATTCTTATTCATTCATACGATCCATTCTAATTCATTCGCACAATCCATTCTAATTCATTCGTACGATCCATTCTAATTCATTCGTATGATCCATTCTAACTCATTCGGTGGATCCATTCTAATTCATTCGTACGATCCATTCTAATTCATTCACACGATCCATTATAATTTATTCGTACGATCCATTCCAATTCATTCATACGATCTATTCTAATTCATTCATACAATCCATTCAGATTCATTCGCACAAATGTATCCATTCAAATTCATTCCTACGATTCAATCTAATTAATTCGCACGATCCATTCTAATTCATTCGTATGAAAGTATCCATTTTAATTCATTCGTATGATCCATTCTAATTCATTCGTACGATCTAATTCATTCGTACGATCCATTCTATATTCATTCGTACGATCGATTCTAATTCATTCGCAGGATCCATTCTAATTCATTCGTTCGATCCATTCTAATTCATTCGTATGATCCATTCTAATTCATTCGTACGATCCATTCTAATTCATTCGTTCGATCCATTCTAATTCATTCGTACGATCCATTCTAATTCATTCGTACGATCCATTCTAATTCATTCGTACAAATGTATCCATTCTAATTCATTCGTACGATCCATTCTAATTCATTCATACGATCTATTCTAATTCATTCGCATGATCCATTCTAATTCGTTCGTACAAGCCATTCTAATTCATTCGCACGATCTATTCTAATCCATTTGTATGATCCATTCTAATCCATTCATACGATCCATTCTAATCCATTCGTACGATCCATTCTAATCCATTCGTACGATCCATTCTAATTCATTCGCTCGAATGTATCCATTCTAATTTATTCGTACGATCCATTCTAATTAGTTCAAACGAACCATTCTATTTCGTTCGTACGATCCATTCTAATTCATTCGTACGATCCATTCTAATTCATTTGCCAAATGTATCATACGAATGAATTAGAATGGATCATGCGAATGAATTAAAATGGATCGTACAAATGAATTAGAATGGATTGTACGAATGAATTAGAATGGATCGTACGAACGAATTAGAATGGATCGTACGAACGAATTAGAATGGATAGTATAAACGAATTAGAATGGATCGTACGAATGAATTAGAATGAATACATTCGAGCGAATGAATTAGAATGGATCGTACGAATGAATTAGAATAGATCATAGGAATGAATTAGAATAGATCGTGCAAATAAATTACAATGGATATATTCCAGCGAATGAATTAGAATGGATCGTAGGAATGAATTAGAATTGATCGTACGAATGGATTAGAATGGATCGTACGAATGAATTAGAATGGATCGTACAAATGAATTAGAAAGGTTACATATGTGAGAATGAATTAGAATGGATCGTACGAATGGATTAGAATGGATCGTACGAATGGATTAGAACGCATTGTACGAATGAATTAGAATGGATCGTACGAATGAATTAGAACGGATCGTTCGAATGAATTAGAATGGATCGTATGAATGAATTAGAATGGATCGTGCGAATGAATTAGAATGGATCGTACGAATGGATTAGAATGGATCGTACAAATGGATTAGAATGGATCGTACGAATGGATTAGAATGGATCGTGCGAATGAATTAGAGTGGATCGTACGAATGAATTAGAATGGATCATGCGAATGAATTAGAATAGATCGTACGAATGAATTAGAATGGATCATAGGAATGAATTAGAATGGATCGTGCAAATGAATTAGAATGGATACATTCGTGCGAATGAATTAGAATGGATCGTGCGAATGAATTAGAATGGATCGTACGAATGAATTAAAATGGTTCAAGCGAATGAATTAGAATGGATCATACTAATGAATTAGAATGGATCCATTCGTGCGAATGAATTAGAATGGATTGTACGAAAGAATTAGATTGGATCTTACGAATGAATTAGAATGGATCATATGAATGAATTAGAATGGATCGTACGAATGAATTAGAAAGGATCGTACGAATGAATTAGAATGGATCATACGAATGAATTAGAATGGATCGTATGAACGAATTAGAATAGATCATACGAATGAATTAGAATGGATACATACAAATGAATTAGAAAGGTTACATTCGTGAGAATGAATTAGAATGGATCGTACGAATGAATTAGAATGGATCGTACGAATGAATTAGAATGGATACATTTGAGCGAATGAATTAGAATGGATCGTACGAATGAATTAGAATGGATCATAGGAATGAATTAGAATGGATCGTACGAATGAATTAGAATGGATCGTGCGAATGAATTAGAATCGATCGTACGAATGAATTAGAATGGATCATGTGAATGAATTAGAATGGATCGTATGAATGAATTAGAATGGATTGTACGAATGAATTAGAATGGATCGTACGAATGAATTAGAGGGGATACATTCGAGCGAATAAATTAGAATGGATTGTACGAATGAATTAGAATGGATACATTCTTGCGAATAAATTAGAATTGATCGTATATTCGTGCAAATAAATTAGAATGGATCATACGAATGAATTAGAATGGATCGTGCGAATGAATTAGAATGGATTGTACGAATGAATTAGAATGGTTTGTATGAATGAATTAGAATGGATCGTACAAATGAATTAGAATGGATCGCTCGAATGTATCATTTCTAATTCATTCGTACGATCTATTCTAATTCATTCGCATGATCCATTCTAATTCATTCGTACGATCGATTCTAATTCATTCGCACGTTCCATTCTAATTCATTCCTATGATCCATTCTAATTCATTCGTATGATCCATTCTAATTCATTCGCTGAAATGTATCCATTCTAATTCATTCGTACGATCCATTCTAATTCATTCTCACGAATGTAACCTTTCTAATTCATTTGTATATATCCATTCTAATTCATTCGTACGATCTATTCTAATTCGTTCATATGATCCATTCTAATTCATTCGTACGATCCATTCTAATCCATTCGTACGATCCATTCTAATCCATTCGTACGATCCATTCTAATTCATTCGTATGAATGTATCCATTCTAATTTATTCGTACGATCCAGTCTAATTCATTCGTACGATCCATTCTAATTCATTTGCACGAATGTATCCATTCTAATTCATTCGTACAATCCATTCTAATTCATTCGAACGATCCATTCTAATTCATTCCTACGATCCATTCTAATTCATTCGTATGAATGAATTCTAATTCATTCGCACGAATGTATCCATTCTAATTTATTTGCACGATCCATTCTAATTCATTCCTATGATCCATTTTAATTCATTCGCTCGAATGTATCCATTCTAATTCATTCGTACGATCCATGGTAATTCGTTCATACGATCCATTCTAATGCATTCGTATGATCCATTCTAATTCATTCACACGATCCATTCTAATTAATTCGCTCGAATGTAACCATTCTAATTCATTCGTACGATCCATTCTAATTCATTCCTACGATCCATTCTAATTCATTCGCACGAATGTATCCATTCTAATTCATTTGCACGATCCATTCTAATCCATTCCTATGATCCATTCTAATTTATTCGTACAATCCATTCTAATTCATTCGCTCGAATGTATCCATTCTAATTCATTCTTATGATCCATTCTAATTCATTCGCACGAATATATCCATCTAATTCATTCGTAAGATCCTTTCTAATTCATTCGCACGAATATATCCATCTAATTCATTCGTACGATCCTTTCTAATTCATTCGCACGATCCATTCTAATTCATTCGTAGGATCCATTCTGATTCATTCGTACGAATGTATCCATTCTAATTCAATCGTACGATCCATTCTAATTCATTCGTACCATCCATTCTAATTCATTCGTACGATCCATTCTAATTCATTCGTACGATCCATTCCATTTTAATTCATTCATACAATCCATTCTAATTCATTCACATGATTCATTCTAATTCATTCGAACGATCCATTATAATTCAGTCGCACGATCCATTCTAATTCATTGGTACGATCCATTATAATTCAGTCGCACGAATGTGCCCATTCTAATTCATTCGTACGATCCATTTTAATTCTTTCGCACGATCCATTCTAATTCATTCGCACGATCGATTCTAATTCATTCGTATGATACAATTTAATTCATTCGCACGAATGTATCCATAATAATTCAATCGTACGATCCATTCTAATTCATTCGTACGATCCATTCTAATTCATTTGCACGATCCATTCTAATTCATTCGTACGATCCATTCTAATTCATTCACACGATCCATTCTAATTCATTCGTACGATCCATTCTAATTCATTTGCATGAATGTATCCATTCTAATGCATTCGTATGATTCATTCTAATTCATTCGCACGATCCATTCTAATTTATTCGTACGATCCATTCTAATTCATATTAATGAATTAGAATGGATCGTACGAATGAATCAGAATGGATCGTGCAAATAAATTAGAATGGATCGTACGAATGAATTAGAATGGATCGTGCGAATGAATTAGAATGAATCGTATGAATGCATTAGAATGGATTCATTCGTGCGAATGAATTAGAATGGATCGTACGAATGAATTAGAATGGATCGTGCGAATGAATTAGAATGGATCGTACGAATGAATTAGAATGGATCGTGCGAATGAATTAGAATGGATCGTTCGAATGAATTAGAATGGATCGTACGATTGAATTATTATGGATACATTCGTGCGAATGAATTAAAATGTATCATACGAATGAATTAGAATGGATCATGCGAATGAATTAGAATGGATCGTGCGAAAGAATTAAAATGGATCGTACGAATGAATTAGAATGGGCACATTCGTGCGACTGAATTATAATGGATCGTACGAATGAATTAAAATGGATCGTGCGAGTGAATTATAATAGATCGTACGAATGAATTAGAATGGATCATGTGAATGAATTAGAATAGATTGTATGAATGAATTAAAATGGAATGGATCGTACGAATGAATTAGAATGGATCGTACGAATGAATTAGAATGGATGGTACGAATGAATTAGAATGGATCATGCGAATGAATTAGAATAGATCGTACGAATGAATTAGAATAGATCATACGAATGATTTAGAATGAATCGTATGATCCATTCTAATTCATTCATCCGATCCATTCTAATTCATTCGCACGAATGTATCCATTCTAATTCATTTGTACAATCCATTCTAATTCATTCGTATGATCTATTCTAATTCATTCGCATGATCTATTCTAATTCATTCGCATGAATATATCCATTATAATTCATTCGTACGATCCATTCTAATTCATTCGTACGATCCATTCTAATTCATTCGCACGATCCATTCTAATTCATTCGTATGATCCATTCTAATTCATTAGTATGATCCATTCTAATTCATTCCTATGATCTATTCTAATTCATTCGCTCGAATGTATCCATTCTAATTCATTCGTACGATCCATTCAAATTCATTCGTACGATCCATTCTAATTCATTCGTACAATCATTGACACAAATGTATCTATTCTAGTTCATTCGTACAATGCGTTCTAATCCATTCGTACGATCCATTCTAATCTATTCGTACGATCCATTCTAATTCATTCGCACGAATGTAACCATTCTAATTCATTCGTACGATCAATTCTAAATCAATCGTACGATCCATTCTAATTCATTCGTACGATCCATTCTAATTCATTCTCACAAATGTAACCTTTCTAATTCCTTTGTACGATCCATTCTAATTCATTCGTATGATCCATTCTAATCCATTCGTACGATCCATTCCAATTCATTCGCACGAATGTATCCATTCTAATGTATTCGTACGATTCATTCTAATTCATTCGCAAGATCCATTCTAATTCATTCGTACGATCCATTCTAATTTATTCGTCCGATCCATTCTAATTCATTCACACGAATGTATCCATTCTAATTCATTCGTACAATCCATTCTAATTCATTCGGACGATCCATTCTAATTCATTCGTATGATCCATTCTATTTTATTTGTACGATCTATTCTAATTCATTCGTATGATCCATTCTAACCCATTCGTAGGAAGTTCGATCCATTCTAATCCATTCGTACGATCCATTCTAATTCATTCATACAATGCGTTCTAATTCATTCGTACGATCCATTCTAATTCATTCGTACGATCCATTCTAATTCATTTGTACGAATGAATTAGAATGGATCATACGAATGGATTAGAATGGATCGTACGAATGAATTAGAATGGATCATACGAATGAATTAGAATGGATCGTACGAATGAATTAGAATGGATACATTCGAGCGAATGAATTAGAATGGATCGTACGAATGAATTAGAATGGATACATTTGTGCGAATGAATTAGAATGGATCGTACGAATGAATGAGAATTGATCATGCGAATGAATTTGAATGGATCGTACGAATGAATTAGAATGGATCGAATGAATAAATTAGAATGGATACATTCGAGCGAATGAATTAGAATAGATCGTAGGGATGAATTAGAATGGATCATACGAATGAATTAGAATGGATCGTGCGAATGAAATAGAATAGATTGTATGAATGAATTAGAATGGATACATTCGTGCGAATGAATTAGAATGGATCGTACGAATGGATTAGAATGGATCGTACGAATGAATTAGAATTGGTTACATTCATTCTAATTCATTCATACAATCCATTCTAATTTATTCGTACTAATGTATCCATTCTAATTCATTCGTACGATCCATTCTAATTCATTCGTACGATTCATTCTAATTCATTCGTACGATCCATTCTAATTCATTCGTACAATCCATACTAATTCATTCGCACGAATGTATCCATTCTAATTCATTCGTACAATCCATTCTAATTCATTCGCACGATCCATTCTAATTCATTCGTATGTTCCATTCTAATTCATTCCTACGATCTATTCTAATTCATTCGCTCGAATGTATCCATTCTAATTCATTCGTTCGATCCATTGTAATTTATTCGTACGATCCATTCAAATTCATTCGCATGATCCATTCTAATTCATTCGTACGATCCATTCTAATTCATTCTCTCGAATATAACCTTTCTAATTCATTTATATGATCCATTTTAATTCATTCGTACGATCCATTCTAATCCATTCGTATGATCCATTGTAATTCATTCATACAATCCATTCAGATTCATTCGCACAAATGTATGCATTCAAATTCATTAGTACGATCCATTCTAATTAATTCGCACGACCCTTTCTAACTCAGTCGTATGAATGTATCCATTTTAATACATTCGTACGGTCCATTCTAATTCGTACGATCCATTCTAATCCATTCGTACGATCCATTCTAATCCATTCGTACGATCCATTCTAATTCATTCGTACGATCCATTCTAGTTTATTCGTACAATCCATTCTAATTCATTCGTTCGATCCATTCTAATCCATTCGTATGATCCATTCTAATTCATTCGTACGATCCATTCTAATTCATTCTCACAAATGTGGTACGATCCATTCTAATTCATTCGTACGATCCATTCTAATTCATTCGTACGATCCATTCTAATCCATTCTAATTCATTCGCACGATCCATTCTAATTCATTCGCATGAATGTATCCATTCTAATTCATTCGTACAATCCATTCTAATTCATTCGTACGATCCATTCTAATTCATACGCATGAATATATCTATTCTAATTCATTCGTATGATCCATTCTAATTCATTCGCACAAATGTATCCATTCTAATTCATTCGTACAATCCATTCTAGTTCATTCGTAGGATCCAATCTAATTCATTCGTACAATCCATTCTAATTCATTTGCATGAATGTATCCATTCTAATTTATTCGTACGAATGAATTAGAATGAATTAGAATGGATCGTACGAATGGATTAGAATGGATCGTACGAATGGATTAGAATCGATCGCACGAATGGATTAGAATGGATCGTACGAATGAATTAGAATGGATCGTACGAATGCATTAGAATGGATCGTACGAATGAATTAGAATGAATCGTACGAATGAATTAGAATGGATCGTATGAATAAATTAGAATGGATCGTACGAATGAATTTGAATGGATCGTACGAATGAATTTGAATGGATCGAACGAATAAATTAGAATGGATCGTATGAACGAATTAGAATGGATCGTACGAATGAATTAGAATGGATACATTTGAGCGAATGAATTAGAATAGATCGTACGAATGAATTAGAATGGGTCATAGGAATGAATTAGAATGGATCGTACGAATGAATGAATTAGAATGGATTGTATGAATGAATTAAAATGGAATGGATCGTACGAATGAATTAGAATGGATCGTACGAATGAATTAGAATGGATCGTGCGAATGAATTAGGATTGATCATACGAATGAATTAGAATGGATCATACGAATCAATTAGAATGGATCGTATGAACGAATTAGAATGGATCGTACGAATGGATTAGAATGGATCGTACGAATTGATTAGAATGGATCGTACGAATGAATTAGAATGGATCGTGCAAATGAATTAGAATTGATCATACGAATGAATTAGAATGGATCGTACGAATGAATTAGAATGGATCATATAAAAGAATTAGAATGGATCGTGCGAATGAATTAGAAAGGATCATACGAATGAATTAGAATGGATATATTCATTCGAATGAATTAGATAACATTGTACGAATGAATTTGAATGGATTGTACGATTGAATTAGAATGGATCGTACGAATGAATTAGAATGGATCATGCGAATGAATTAGAATAGATCGTATAAATGAATTAGAATGGATCGTACGAATAAATTAGAATGGATCGTGCGAATGAATTAGAATGGATCGTACGAATGAATTAGAATGGATCCACCGAATGAGTTAGAATGGATCATTCGAATGAATTAGAATGGATCGTACGAATGAATTAGAATGGATACATTCGTGCGAATGAATTAGAATGGATCGGACGAATGAAGTAGAACTGATCGTGCGAATGAATTAGAATGGATCATACGATTGAATTTGAATGGATCGTACGAATAAATTAGAATGGATACATTTGTGCGATGAATATGAATGAAGCGTACGAATGAATTAGAATGGAGCGTACGAATGAACTAGAATGGATACATTCGTGCGAATGAATTAGAATGGATTGCACGAATGAATTAGAATGGATACATTAGTGCGAATGAATTAGAATGGATCGTACGAATGAATTAGAATGGATCGTGCGAATGAATTAGAATGAATCGTACGAATGAATTAAAATAGATCATGCGAATAAATTAGAATGGATCATACGAATGATTTAGATTAGATACATTCATGCAAATGAATTAGAATGGATCATACGAATGAATTAGAATAGATCGTGCGAATGAATTAGAATGGATCGTATGAATAAATTAGAATGGATCATACAAATGAATTAAAATGGATACATTTGTGCGAATTAGAAAGGATTGTACGAATGGATTAGAATTAGATCATACGAATGAATTAGAATGGATCATACGAATGAATTAGAATGAATCATACTAATGCATTCGTATGATCTAATTCTAATCCATTCGTATGATCCATTCTAATCCATTTGTACGATCCATTCTAATCCATTCGTACGATCCATTCTAATTCATTCGCACGAATGTAACCATTCTAATTCATTCGTACAATCCATTTTAATTCATTCCTACGATCCATTCTAATTCATTCGCACGAATGTATCCATTCTAATTCATTTCCACGATCTATTCTAATTCATTCCTATGATCCAATCTAATCCATTCGTACTATCCATTCTAATTCATTCGTACAATCCATTCCAATTCATTCTCACAAATGTAACCTTTCTAATTCATTTGTACGATCCATTCTAATTCATTCGTACGATCCATTTTAATTCATTCGCATGATCCATTCTAATTCATTCGTATGATACATTCGTGCGAATGAATTAGAATGGATCGTACGAATGAATTAGAATGGATCGTACGAATGCATTAGAATAGATCGTGCGAATAAATTAGAATGGATCATACGAATGAATTAGAATAGATATATTCATTTGAATGAATTAGAATGGATCGTACGAATGAATTAGAATAGATCGTGCGAATGAATTAGAATGGATCGTATGAATAAATTAGAATGGATCGTACGAATGAATTAAAATGGATACATTTGTGCGAATGAATTAGAATGGATCATACGATTGAATTTGAATGGATCGTACGAATAAATTAGAATGTATACATTTGTGCGATGAATAAGAATGGAGCGTACGAATGAATTAGAATGGATCCACCGAATGAGTTAGAATGGATCATATGAATGAATTAGAATGGATCATACGAATTAATTAGAATGGATCGTACGAATGAATTAGAATGGATCATGCGAATGAATTTGAATGGATCGTACGAATTAATTAGAATAGATCGAACGAATGAATTAGAATGGATACATTCGAGCGAATGAATTTGAATGGATCGTACGAATGAATTAGAACGGATCATAGGAATGAATTAGAATGGATCGTGCGAATAAATTAGAATGGATCGTGCGAATGAATTAGAATGGATACATTCGTACAACTGAACTAGAATAGATCGTGCGAATGAATTATAATGGATCGTACAAATGAATTAGAATGGATCGTACGAATGAATTAGAATGGATATATTCGTGCGAATGAATTAGAATGGATCGTACGAATGAATTAGAATGGATCGAACGAATGAATTAGAATGGATACATTCGAGCGAATGAATTAGAATAGATCATCGGAATGAATTAGAATGGATCATACGAATGAATTAGAATGGATCGTGCGAATGAATACGAATGGATTGTACGAATGAATTAGAATGGATACATTCGTGCGAATGAATTAGAATGGATTGTGCGAATGAATTAGAATGGATCATACAAATGAATTAGAAAGGTTACATTCGTGAGAATGAATTAGAATGGATCGTACGAATGAATTAGAATGGATCATGCGAATGAATTTCAATGGATCGGACGAATGAATAAGAATGGATCGTACGAATGAATTAGAATGGATACATTCGAGCGAATGAATTAGAATGGATCGTACGAATGGATTAGAATGGATCGTACGAATGGATTGGAATAGATCGTACGAATGAATTAGAATGGATCGTACAAATGAATTAGAAAGGTTACATTTATGAGAATGAATTAGAATGGATCGTACGAATGAATTAGAATGGATCGTACAAATGAATTAGAATGGATCATAGGAATGAATTAGAATAGATCGTGCAAATGAATTAGAATGGATAAATTCATGCGAATGAATTAGAATGGATCGTAGGAATAAATTAGAATGGATCGTACGAATGAATTAGAATGGTTACATTCGTGCGAATGAATTAGAATGGATCGTACGAATGGATTAGAATGGATCGTACGAATGGATTGGAATAGATCGTACGAATGAATTAGAATGGATCGTACAAATGAATTAGAAAGGTTACATTTATGAGAATGAATTAGAATGGATCGTACGAATGAATTAGAATAGATCGTACAAATAAATTAGAATGGATCGTACGAATGAATTAGAATAGATAAATTCGTGTGAATGAATTAGAATGGATCGTACAAATGAATTAGAATGGATTATACGAATGAATTAGAATGGATCGTACGAATGGATTAGAATGTATTGTGCGAATGAATTAGAATGGATCGTATGAATGAATAAGAATGGATCGTACGGATGAATTAGAATAGATCGTACGAATGAATTAGAATGGATTGTACAAATGAATTAGAAAGGTTACATTTGTGAGAATGAATTAGAATGGATCGTACGAATGGATTAGAATGGATCGTATGAATGGATTAGAATGTATCGTACGAATGAATCCATTCTAATTCGTTCATATGATCCATTCTAATTCGTACGTACGATCCATTCTAATTCGTTCGTACGATCCATTCTAATTCATTTGCACGATCCATTCTAATTCATTCGCACGATCCATTCTAATTCATTCGCACGATCCATTCTAATCTAATTCATTCATACGATCCATTCTAATTCATCCTACGATCCATTCTAATTCATTCGCACGAATGTATCCATTCTAATTCATTCGCACGATCCATTCTAATTCATTCCTATGATCCATTCTAATTGATTCGCACGAATGTATCCATTCTTATTCATTTGAACGATCCATTCTAATTCATTCGGATAATTCATTCTAATTCATTCGTACGATCCATTCTAATTCATTCGGTGGATCCATTCTAATTCATTCGTACGATCCATTCTAATTCATTCACACGATCCATTCTAATTTATTCGTACTATCCATTCTAATTCACTCGTACGATCTATTCTAATTCATTCGCATGATCCATTCTAATTCATTCGTACGATCCATTCTTATTCGTTCATACGATCCATTCTAATTCATTCACACCATCCATTCTAATTCATTCGCACAATCCATTCTAATTCATTCGTACGATCCATTCTAATTCATTTGTACGAATGAATTAGAATGGATCGTACGAATGGAAAAGAATGGATCGTACAAATGAATTAGAATGGATCGTACGAACGAATTAGAATGGATCGTACGAACGAATTAGAATGGATCATATGAATGAATTAGAATGGATCGTACGAATGAATTAGAATGGATACATTCGTGCGAATGAATTAGAATGGATCGTACAAATGAATTAGACTGGATCGTACGAATAAATTAGAATGGATACATTCGTGCGAATGAATTAGAATGGATTGTGCGACTGAATTAGAACGGATTGTGCGAATGAATTAGAATGGATCGTGCGAATGAATTAGAATGGATCGTACGAATGAATTAGAATAGATCGTACGAATGAATTTGAATGGATCGTACAAATGAATTAGAATGGATAGTGCGAATGAATTAGAATGGATCGTACGAATGAATTAGAATGGATACATTCGTGCGAATGAATTAGAATGGATCGTACGAATGAATTAGAATGGATCGTACGAATGAATTAGAATGGATCGTACAAATAGATTAGAATGGATCGTACGAATAGATTAGAATGGATCGTACGAATGAATTAGAATGGATCATACAAATGAATTAGAATGGATAGTGCGAATGAATTAGAATGGATCGTGCAAATGAATTAGAAAGGTTAAATTTGTGAGAATGAATTAGAATGGATCGTGTGAATGAATTAGAATGGATCGAACGAATGAATTATAATGGATCGTGCGAATGAATTAGAATGGATTGTACGAATGAATTAGAATGGATCGTACTAATGAAATAGAATGGATCATGCGAATGAATTTTAATGGATCGTACGAATGAATTAGAATAGATCGAACGAATGAATTAGAAGGTATACATTCGAGCGAATGAATTAGAATGGATCGTACGAATGAATTAGAATGGATCGTACGAATGGATTAGAATGGATCGTACGAATGGATTAGAATAGATCGTACGAATGAATTAGAATGGATTGTACGAATGAATTAGAATGGAGCGTACGAATGAACTAGAATGTATACATTCGTGCGAATGAATTAGAATGGATCATATGAAAGAATTAGAATGGATCATACGAATGAATTAGAATGGATACATTCGAGCGAATGAATGGATTAGAATGGACCGAACGAATGAATTAGAATGGATCGTACGAATGAATTAGAATGGATACATTCGAGCGAATGAATTAGAATGGATCGTACGAATGAATTAAAATGGATCATAGGAATGAATTAGAATGGATCGTACGAATAGATTAGAATGGATCGTACGAATTGATTAGAATGGATCATACGAATGAATTAGAATGGATCGTACAAATGAATTAGAAAGGATATATTTGTGAGAATGAATTAGAATGGATTGTACGAATGAATTAGAATGGATCGTACGAATGGATTAGAATGGATCGTGCGAATGAATTAGAATGGATCGTGCGAATGAATTAGAATGGATCGTACGAATGAATTAGAATAAATCATACGAATGCATTAGAATGGATACATTCGTGCGAATGAATTAGAATGGATCGTACGAATTAATTAGAATGGATCATACAAATGAATTAGAAAGGTTACATTCGTGAGAATGAATTAGAATGGATCGTACAAATGAATTAGAATGGATCATGCGAATGAATTTGATTGGATCGTACGAATAAATTAGAATGGATCGAACGAATGAATTAGAATGGATATATTCGAGCAAAAGAATTAGAATAGATCGTAGGAATGAATTAGAATGGATCGTGCGAATGAATTAGAATGAATCGTACGAATGAATTAGAATGGATCGTACGAATGAATTAGAATGGATACATTCGTGCGAATGAATTAGAATGGATCGTTCAAATGAATTAGAATGGATCGTACAAATGGATTAGAATGGATCATACGAATGAATTAGAATAGATCGTACAAATGAATTTGAAAGGTTACATTTGTGAGAATGAATTAGAATGGATCGTACGAATGAATTAGAATGGATCGTACGAATAGATTAGAATGGATCGTACGAATGGATTAGAATTGATCGTACGAATGAATTAAAATGGATCATACAAATGAATTAGAAAGGTTACA
Organism: Chamaelirium japonicum; assembly: GCA_947650365.1. NCBI lineage: Eukaryota > Viridiplantae > Streptophyta > Magnoliopsida > Liliales > Melanthiaceae > Chamaelirium > Chamaelirium japonicum. The sequence continues at coordinate 47,325,673 of OX393552.1, read as the reverse complement.
TTCGTGAGAATGAATTAGAATGGATCGTACGAACGAATTAGAATGGATCATAGGAATGAATTAGAATGGATCGTGCAAATGAATTTGAATGGATACATTCGTGCGAATGAATTAGAATGGATCGTAGGAATGAATTAGAATGAATCGTACGAATTAATTAGAATGGTTACATTCGTGCAAATGAATTAGAATGGATCGTACGAATAGATTACAATGTATCATACGAATGGATTAGAATGGATCGTACGAATGGATTAGAATGGATCGTACAAATGAATTAGAAAGGTTATATTTGTGAGAATGAATTAGAATGGATCGTACGAATGGATTAGAATGGATCGTACGAATGGATTAGAATAGATCATACGAATGAATTAGAATGGATCATACAAATGAATTAGTATGGATATATTCGTGCGAATGAATTAGAATGGATCGTACGAATGAATTAGAATGGATCATAGGAATGAATTAGAATGGATCGTGCAAATGAACTAGAATGGATACATTCGTGCGAATGAATTAGAATGGATCGTACGAATGAATTAGAATGGTTACATTCGTGCGAATGAATTAGAATGGATAGTGCGAATGCATTAGAATGGATCATACAAATGAATTAAAATGGATCGTACAAATGAATTGGAATGGATCGTACGAATGAATTAGAATACATCATGTGAATGAATTAGAATGGATCGTACATTTGAATTAGATTGGATTGTGCGAATGAATTAGAATGGTTACATTCGTGCGAATGAATAAGAATAGATCGTATGAATGAATTAGAATGGATTGTACGAATGAATTAGAATGGATACATTTGTACGAATGAATTAGAATGGATCGTACGAATAAATTTGAATGGATCGTACGAATGAATTAGAATGGATAGTGCGAATGAATTAGAATGGATCGTATGAATGAATTAGAATGGATTGTACGAATGAATTAGAATAGATCGTTCGAATGATTTAGAATGGATCGTACGAAAGAATTTTAATGGATCGTTCGAATGAATTAGAATGGATTGTACGAATGGATTAGAATGGATCGTACGAATGAATTAGAATGGATCATACAAATAAATTAGAAAGGTTACATTCTTGAGAATGAATTAGAATGGATCGTACGAATGAATTAGAATGGATCATGCGAATGAATTTGAATGGATCGTACAAATGAATTAGAATGGATCGTACGATCCATTCTAATTCATTCTCACAAATGTATCCATTCTAATTCATTCGTATGATCCATTCTAATTCATTCGCACGAATATATCTATTCTAATTCATTCGTACGATCCATTCTAATTCATTCACACGATCCATTCTAATTCATTCGTACGATCCATTCTAATTCATTCGTACGATCTATTCTAATTCATTCGCACGAATGTAACCATTCTAATTCATTCGGACGAATGAATGGATTAGAATGGATCGTACGAATGGATTAGAATGGATCGTACGAATGCATTAGAATGGATCATACAAATGAATTAGAAAGGTTACATTCGTGAGAATGAATTAGAATGGATACATTTGTGCTAATGAATTAGAACAGATTAGAATAGATCGTACGAATGGATTAGAATCCATTCTAATTCATTTGTATGATCCATTCTAATTCATCGCACGATCCATTCTTATTCATTCGCTCGAATGTATCCATTCTAATTCATTCGTACGATCCATTCTAATGCATTCGTACGATCCATTCTAATTCGTTCGTACGATCCATTCTAATTTATTTGTTCAAATATATCCATTCTAATTCATTCGTACGATCCATTCTAATTTATTCGCACGATCCATTCTAATTCATTTGTACGATCCATTCTAATTCATTCGTACGATCAATTCTAATTCATTCGTACAATCCATTCTAATTCAGTCGTATGAATGTATCATACAAATGAATTAGAATGGATCATAGGAATGAATTAGAATGGATCGTGCAAATGAATTAGAAAGGTTACATTTGTGAGAATGAATTAGAATGGATCGTACGAATGAATTAGAATTGATCGTACGAATGGATTAGAACGGATCATACGAAAGGATTAGAATGGATCGTACGAATGAATTAGAATGGATCGTACGAATGAATTAGAATGGATCATAGGAATGAATTAGAATGGATTGTATGAATGAATTAGAATAGATCGTGCGAATAAATTAGAATGGATCGTACGAATAAATTAGAATGTATACATTCATGCAAATGAATTAGAATGGATCGTACGAATGAATTAGAATGGTTCATAGGAATGAATTAGAATGGATCGTGCAAATAAATTAGAATGGATACATTCGTGCGAATGAATTAGAATTCATTCATATGAATGAATTAGAATGGATCGTAGGAATGAAATAGAATGGATCGTGCGAATGAATTAGAATGGATTGTACGAATGAATTAGAATGGATACATTCGTGCAAATGAATTAGAATGGATCGTACGAATGAATTAGACTGGATCGTACGAATAAATTAGAATGGATACATTCATACGAATGAATTAGAATGGATCGTATGAATGGATTAGAATGGATCGTACGAATGATTTAGAATGGATCGTACGAATGAATTAGAATGGATCGTATGAACGAATTAGAATAGATCGTACGAATGAATTAGAATGGATTGTACGAATGAATTAGAATGGATCAAACGAATGAATTAGAATGGATCGTACGAATGAATTAGAATGGATCGTACGAATGAATTAGAATGGATACATTTGATCAAATGAATTAGAATAGATCGTACGCATGAATTAGAATGGATCATAGGAATGAATTAGAATGGATCGTGAATGAATTAGAATGGATCGTGCGAATGAATTAGAATCGATCGTACGAATGAATTAGAATGGATCATGCGAATGAATTAGAATAGATCATACGAATGAATTAGAATGGATCGTACGAATGAATTAGAATGGATCGTATGAATGAATTAGAATGGATACATTCGAGCGAATAAATTAGAATGGATTGTACGAATGAATTAGAATGGATACATTCTTGCGAATAAATTAGAATGGATCATATATTCGTGCAAATAAATTAGAATGGATCGTACGAGTGAATTAGAATGGATCGTATGAATGGATTAGAATGGATTGTATGAATGGATTAGAATGGATCGTACGAATGAATTAGAATGGATCATACAAATGAATTAGAAAGGTTACATTCGTGAGAATGAATTAGAATGGATCGTACGAATGAAATAGAATGGATCATGCAAATGAATTTGAATGGATCGTACGAATGAATTAGAATGGATCGAACGAATGCATTAGAATGGATACATTCGAGTGAATGAACTAGAATAGATCACAGGAATGAATTAAAATGTATCATACGAATGAATTAGAATGGATCGTGCGAATGAATTAGAATGGATTATACGAATGAATTTGAATGGATAGATTCGTGCGAATGAATTAGAATGGATCGGACGAATGAATTAGAATGGATCGTACGATTCCTTCTAATCCATTCGTACGATCCATTCTAATGCATTCGTACAATTCATTCTAATTCATTCGCACGATCCATTCTAATTCATTCGTATGATCCATTCTAATTTATTTGCACGAATATACGATCCATTCTAATTTATTCGCAAGAATGTATCTATTCTAATTCATTCGTACAATCCATTCTAATTTATTCATACAAATGTATCCATTCTAATTCATTCGTACGATCTATTCTAATTCATTCGTACGATTCATTCTAATTCATTCGTACGATCGATTCTAATTCATTCGCACGAATGTATGCATTCTAATTAATTCGTACGATCCATTCTAATTCATTCATACGATCCATTCTAATTCATTCGTATGATCCATTCTAATTCATTCCTACGATCTATTCTAATTCATTCGCTCGAATGTATCCATTCTAATTCATTCGTACGATCCATTCTTATTCATTCGTACGATTCATTCTAATTCATTCGTATGATCAATTCTAATTCATTCGCACGATCCATTCTAATTCATTCTCACGAATGTAACCTTTCTAATTCATTTGTATGATCCATTCTAATTCATTCGTACGATCCATTCTAATCCATTCGTACAATCCATTCTAATCCATTCGTATGATCCATTCTAATTCATTCGTACGATCCATTCTAATTCATTCTCACAAATGTAACCTTTCTAATTCATTTGTACGATCCATTCTAATTCATTCGTACGATCCATTCTAATTCATTCATACGATCCATTCTAATTCATTCGTACGATCCATTCTAATTCATTCGTTCGATCCATTCTAATTCATTCGCACGAATATATCCATTCTAATTCATTCGTACGATCCATTCTACTTCGTTCATACGATCCATTCTAATTCGTTCGTACGATCCATTCTAATTCGTTCGCATGAATATATCTATTCTAATTCAGTCGTATGATCCATTCAAATTCATTCGTACGATCCATTTTTATTCATTCGTACAATCCATTCAAATTCATTCGTACGATGCAATCTAATTCATTGACACAAATGTATCTATTCTAGTTCATTCGTACAATGCGTTCTAATCCATTCGTACGATCCATTCTAATCTATTCGTATAATCCATTCTAATTCATTCGCACGAATGTAACCAATCTAATTCATTCGTACGATCAATTCGAATTCATTCGTACGATCCATTCTAATTCATTCGTACGATCCATTCTAATTCATTCTCACAAAGATGTTGCGCCCCAGGATCTCCCGCATGAAGAAAGGGGCGCGCTCAGGACCGCCAGAGGAGGAGCCCGCTTGGCTCGCCTCGGTGGGAGCAGCTGGAGGGGGCGCACTGATGGCGGCAGCAGCGGGCTCGGCCCCTTGAGCGCCGGCAATCCCTTCGTTGATAGGGGAAGGCACGGCGGCTCCCCTTCGCCCCGGCAGGTCCGGGTCCGAGGCTTCCGAGCTGGAGCAAGGAAGGTCGTCCAGGATGGCCCCTAGGTCCGGAGACCAGTAGGCCAACCCGCCCAGCTCAGGGAGAGGAGGAACCTCAAGAGTGGCAGGTGCGGGTTCAGGCGCGGGCGCGCTAGGAGACATAGGCGCGGGCTCGGGCGCGAGCGCGATGATAGCAGGCGCAGGCGCGGGCTCGGGCGCAGGCGTGGGCTCGGGCGTACTGGGCGCGGACTCGAACGTGCTGGGCGCGGGCTCGGGCGCGAGCGCGGGCTCGGACGCGGGCTCGGGCGCGAGCGCAGACGCAGGCTCGGGTGCGGGCGTGGGTTTGGACGCGGGCTCGGACGCGGGCGCAGGCGCGAGACCGGGCGCAGGAGCGGGCTCGTTCGCGGGCACAGGCTCGGACGCGGGCCCGAGCTCGGGCGCAGGCACGGGCGCGGGCGAGGGCTCGGGGGCAGGATGAGCGGGCTCGGGCACAGGCGCGCTAGCGACAGAGGGCGCGGGCACAAGCTCGGGCGCGGGCGTGCTGGAAGGCTCGGGTACAGGCGCGCTCGAGGCAGCAGCTGCGGGTAGGGGCGTGGGCTCGGGCGCGAGCGTGCTGGGGGCAAGCGCAGCCGGTGCCGAGGTCTTGGCCGGAGCGGGTGCAGAAGGCGTCGGGCTCGTTGGCGCCGGTCCCTCGAAGGGCAGGGGAGGCATCGCCGTCGCAGAAGCGGGCTCGCCCTCGAGAGACCGCGGCTCCTCTTCTTCCGAGCTGGACTCGTCGCTGGGATCCTCGCCCGATGCCAAGCCCGCTTCCTCGAGAGCGGCTTTCCTCCTATCCTCAACGACTCGTTCGTAGGCTTCACAAGCCTTGCGAACGGCGTCGTCCACCGCCATTGGGCGGGCAGTTGAAGCCTTCTTCTTCTTCTTCTTGATATGGGCGCCTTCCATCTCTGGGGTCATTACCGCGACAAAGAGAGGTTTAGAGAGGTCGCCCGGGAACCCGCGCATCAGCACCTCGGCCATTGGGGTTTCCACCTCAGCCATACCGAGTAGGAGCTCGACGCGCGGGTCCTCATGGTCGACCATAACAACTTGGCGTCGAGGGGGTTCCGGAGCTGGGGAGTGCGGAGGAGAATTGGGAACTAGGGGAGAGTTCGCCTGACCTGGGGCAACCTCGCGGGAGGCAGGCGGCGGCGAGGCAATATCCTCCTCGCGGATCATATCGATGGCGTCTTCGTCGGCAAGCCTAATCGGGGAAGCCCGCTTCTTCTTCCCCTTCTTCGCCGAGGAGGTGCCGGCGCCGGAGGACACCGCAGCAGCCTGGGAGGTCGCCCCGGTGCGGCGAGAGACCGCCACCTTCCTGCGCATAATCTTCTGGCGGGTAGTGATGGCGCCGGTCCGGAGATCCTTCCAGAGGAAGGAGAAATCCGGAGCCAGGATCTTCTCGGGAGTTCGCCCGCCAAGGAACTCGAAGATCGCCTTGTCAAGAGCTTGCTCCTGAGCCCCGGAGATACACTTCTTCCCTTTGGCCCGGTACTCACCGATCGCTTTGAAGTTGGGGAGCGGCGGCCTTCCGGGATGGGCGGGAACGCCTGCACAGGGACCTCGCCACTCCCCCGCGACAACGAACGGATACTCCTTCCAGTACCGATCCTTGTTCTCGACCGCGGAGAAGGGCAGCACCTCGCCGGGGCGGCCTGAGAGGTAGAAGTGGCCGCAGTCCACCTCGCTGAAGACGGTCCCTGGCTTGAGGAGCCATTTCTTCAGAAGGTAGGCGAAGGGGATCCTCACGTTGAGGGCTTCCTCAATACGAGAAAGCCCGTAGAGGATCCCCCATGAATTTCTTGGAAGCTGGGCGGAGCATAAGCCCGCCAGCTCAAGTAGCTCGCTGGCGAGGTGGTTCAGGGGCAGCCGGAGCCCTGACCAGACCTGCCCCACGGAGACCGCCGTGCCGGAAAGCGGCCTCCCCGAGCGTGGGAGGGGCAGAATGGCGAGCTCACGGGGAATGCCCGCCGCGGTCCGTAGACTGTCGGGGACGGGCGCGCCCCCGATGTCGTTGAACCAGACAACGGCGGGCACCTTAGGGGGAGCCTCGCCCTCGGTGCCGGGAGCACGCACCGAGATGGGAGCGACATTGAGAGGCCCCTCCCGAGAGGTCGCAGCGGCAGCAGCAGCGGTTGAAGAAGAAGTGGCAGCAGAGGAAGCCATGAGAGCAAGAGGGCGCTAGCGAGCTGCGAGTTGAGAGGGCGCTAGCGAGCTGCTAGTTGAGAAAGTTATGGGAGAAGGGAGAGCTGTTTTCACGCAGCGGTAAAAATCGCCCCCCGTCCCCTATTTATAGGCAAGTGAGAGACAGGTGAATCGATCCGCAGTTAATGCCCAAGCACGCGTGGCGAGGCGACGTGACGGTGATCGAAGTGACAGCTCGCTCTTCGCCAATCGGGCAGTGCCGCGTGGGCCACACGTGGAAAAAGCTGCGCCGGTGCCGACACTGTCATTACTGATAAAAGAAGCGCGAATGAGGAGGAGACACGTGTCTCGCGCCGATCGGGATCTCATGATGAGATTCGCCGTATCAGCGTTGAGCCTCGCGTCGCATTTAAGGTGAAGCGACCGTTGGAGATTTGGTGCGACACCCAAGTCACAAGATCGCTCGCGGCAGGTGCCCGCAGCTCGCCCGAGGCAGACCCTGGCCGCATGTGACAAGCTCGCATCGGAAGGAGATCGCTCGTGGCTGACGCTCCCGGCCCGCCCAGCGTTTGAGAAATACTGGGAGTCAAAACTCTCGACGCAGATCGCTCGCGGCAGGTGCCCGCAGCTCGCCCGAGGCAGACCCTGGCCGCATGTGACAAGCTCGCATCGGAAGGAGATCGCTCGAGGCTGACGCTCCCGGCCCGCCCAGTGTTTGAGAAGTACTGAGAGTCAAAACTCTCGACGCAGACCGCCCGCGGCAGGCGCCCAAGCTCGCCCGAAGCAGACCCTGACCGCATATGAGGAGCTCGCATCGGAAGGATATCGCTCGTGGCTGATGCTCGTGGCCCGCCCGGCTTTTGTGAAATACTGGCAGTCAAAGTTCTCGGCGCAGCCCGCCATCGCTACTATCTCCGCCCGCCAGGAAACTGTTGCGGCAGACATTGATATCAGGCACATTACCAGGGATAGGAGCTCGCTAAGACTCCTGAGCAAGCATCGAGTTTCCTCGATCACTCCCTCAGGAGGGGGTAATGTTGGGGGTAGACAGAAACCACATATCTTGGGTAGCATTGCAAACGCATCTGAGATAAGAGTTCTCGAGGGAGCCCGTCCAGGAGCTGGAACCCTCGGAAGCCGAGCGTGCCCCATTTAAGCTCGCAAGAAGCTCGCCCTCTCAGCCCATCAGGAGCTCGCCCCCCCACAGGGAGCTGGATGGACACCTTGTATCTGAGTGCAGCTCGCCCCTCCCAGCCCCTCAGGAGCTCGCCCCACAGGGAGCTGGATGGACACGTTGTATCTGAGTGCAGCTCGCCCCTCCCAGCCCCTTAGGAGCTCGCCCCACAGGGAGCTGGATAGACACCTTGTATCTGAGTGCAGCTCGCCCCTCCTAGACCCCGCAGGAGTTCGCTCCCCCGTGCTCACCAAATCACCTTGACAGGGAGCGAGATCCACATTAGGCTGAAAGGGCCTAGGCCAAGAGCGCTCTTAGGAGCTCGCCTGAGCTCGATGGAGCTCGCCTGAGATCGCCCAGGAGCTCGCCAAGCTCACCCAGGAGCTCGCCTAAGCTCGCTCAGGAGCTCGCCCCGGAGCTCGCCAAGCCCGCGCGAGAACTCGCTGGCAGTGATAGCGGGAGTTAGACCGTCATGCATAACGAAGACACCGGCATCGCAAACGCCCCTAGCTCGCGCAGGAGCTCGCCCCTAGCTCGCGCAGGAGCTCGCCCCTAGCTCGCTCAGGAGCTCGCCCAAGCTCGCCAGAATTCCCCAGTTTATCGAAGAGGTTGCTCCCGCGAGGTCCGACTCTTGATAGATGTGGAAGAGAAGGCGGAGCAATGGAGGGCGAGCTCACCTTAGCTCCCCATCGGAGGTCGCCCACAATGTATGAGAGGATGCCAGGTGTCAAAACCCCACGAAAGCTATGTGGACAAACGTGGTCCACGGAAGCTCGCTCGAATCAGTTCGAGACCTCCCAGACTTGAACATTCCAGAATGGCCACCTGGCCACGACAAGAAAGATTCCCTCCCCCACTCAAACCGCCTGGCAGGCTTGACGACAGAATGTCAGGGCGTGAGTACCAAGGACTGTCAGAATGTCAGGGCGTGAGTACCAAGGACTGTCAGACCCACGCGAGCCAGAACGTGGGGGGTCTAGAAGGCGCCGGAAGAATCTCCACGTGTCGGGCCATGGTAGGCCGCCGATTGCTATAAATGCTCACCCCCAGGCTCCATAGTACGGGTTCGAATTCCTTTTCTCTACCACTTTGGTATACCGCAGCTCGCCGTTGTGCCGCCGTGACTGACTTGAGCGTCGAAGGGTCTGCGCTCCTAAGGGAGCCAGCCGTTCTCACGTTCTCTTTTCTTTGTCTTGCAGGCAGCCCGCACGGACCAGCGAAAAATCCCCCGTACATTTGGCGCCGTCTGTGGGATCTTCGACTGGTTCCGGCGAGAACGCCCACGACCACACGGTTGAGCGCCGTTCGCTCTCGTAACCTCAAGGATGGCTCCGGCGACAAGGGGACGCAGGCGATCGAGGACTCGTGCCAGATCTGCGCGCAGCGAGTCTCCGGTCGAGACCCCTCAGCCCCAGGTCCCGCTCAGCGACCTACTCTTGTTGGAGATGTTGGCCACCCAGCGGGCCATGATGGAGGAACTGACGCGATTGCGTCAGGCTCCGGCGGCCAGCCGGCGGTCTGGGCCGGCAAAGATGGCGTCTCCGGTGCGACCACCGGTGTCAACATCACGACCGCCCACGGTCGCTCCGGCGCGGCAGGTTTCCCATCCGGAACCCCCAGTCGGGAGAGCGGCTGCGCGAGGGGTACCGGAAAGCCCGCTCACGAGGTTGCAGAAGCTGGTCACCCAGCGATCTAGCAACCGGGCGACCTCGCGCGCGACCATCCCTTGCCGCCGTAGCCGGAGCATTGATTCTGACGGATCGGAGGAAAGGTCTCTAGAGCGGGACCGCGACCCGCGCCATCGGCGACGAGGGAAAGAGCCCACGGTGGAAATACCTTCCGAAGCTCGCGAGGCAACGTCCTCCCACAGGCCAACTGACGCGTTGAAGGAATCCGCGGGTGGACGGCGAGGAGGCCGCCGAGCGGTTGCCTCCGAGGGTCGCCGCGGGGTGGGACCGACCTCGCCGCAAGGGAGCGTACGAGACCGCCTAGGACCTGCGCAGCCGCCTCTGGGAGTTCTCCCCGGGCACTGGCAGCGATCTAGTGCGCCAGTAGATTTACTGGAAGATCTCGCCGCCCACGGAGGTAGCTCGCCTTTCACCAGCGAGGTCCACCGAGGGGGGTTTTCCGTACCACTGGACCCCCCCGAAGTTTGTATTGTTCGACGGATCGCAGGATCCCGTTGACCATCTCTTGGCCTACAGAAAGCTTCTGTTTTTCCGGGACCAAGACCACGTCTTGTGCCGAGCATTCCCGAGCAGTCTGACCGGCTCGGCATTGAACTGGTTCCACAAGTTGCCGCCCGGCATGATCCCCGACTTTCCAACTCTCTCTAGGCTATTCCTGGAGCAGTATCGCTGCAATAGGCAGCCCCCGAAGAGAATCGAGTCTCTGTTTACCTTAACCATGGGAGCTCGCGAGACGCTCCGGTGCTTCGCAACGCGATTCCGAAGCGCCTACCTCGCTCTGGAAGACGCGGCGGGCCAAGATCGTACCGTGGTGAGCGCTTTCAGAAGCGCCCTCCCCGAGGGTTGCAAGCTTCATGACGCTCTAGTGATCAAGGACCCTCGCACGATGGTTAAACTATTTGCCCTGGTCCAGCAACACATCAAGCTCGAAGACGCCGTGCTAGACCGGAAGGGAAAGGCAATCGAGCAGCGACCTCCTCCGGCCCCGCGACCACTGGTCGTTAAGGCCGTAGAGAGAAGGGAGGTGCCCCTGGCGGTGCCTTTGCCTGGACCGCCCGCTGTTCCTGCTGAACAGCCCGCTGTTCCTGCTGAACAGCCCGCTGAAGCCCCCGCGGCTGTCGCTGGAAGGCCGGCGAACTGGCGCCTGCCTCCAGGACCCGGGGAGCGGGACTTCACCGTGCTAACCCACTCGCCAGGACAAATCTTCCATCAGATTCGGAATGAACCTTTCTTCCAGTACCCGCCACCCCTGCAGGTCGGAGAGCCTGGCTCTACCGACAACTCGCGGCGGTGTGCTTTTCATCGAAGCCCTGGGCATCACACTAACAGATGTCGGGCTCTCAAGAACCACCTCGAGGATTTGGTCACCCAGGGCCACTTGAATCAGTTTATTTCGCCTCCAAGGAGGTTCGAGGTGGTACCGGCACGGGCTCCTCGGGAGGGAGATCGCCCGGGGCCCGCTGAACCCGCCCTGCCTCCGCCTCCCCTGGGAGGACCGGCGATCTGCCATACCATTAGCGGGCGGCTGAGCGGCCCGAGATCCAGTAATGAAGCCCGCCGACGAGTCAGGGAGATGGAGCGGGCACAGAAGGTATTTTCCGTCTCGCTAACTCCTACCTTACTTCACGCACCAAGGGTGGAAGCCCGCGATTTTCTCTGGTTTTCGGAAGATGACATGACTGGGGTCGTTACGCCCCACAATGACCCCCTCGTCATACACCTGATGATGGCTAACATCGAGGTGAGGCGAGCTCTGGTTGATTCGGGGAGCGCCGTGGACATCCTTTTTCTGTCGGCCTACCTGCGAATGGGGTTGAGACTCGCCGACCTGTCTCCCTCGACGAGCTCCCTCAGTGGATTCACCGGCGAGGTCGCCAAAGTGGCAGGGGAGATAACCCTCACTGTGACCGCTGGCCCGGAGGCTCGCCAAGTCCGCTTCGCGGTAGTGGATGGAAGTTCCGCATTTAACGCCATCCTTGGGCAGCCTTGGCTAAGGCAAATGAATGCGGTAGCTTCACCCAACCATCAGGCCCTCAAATTCCCGACCGCGAGCGGGGTCGTAGTAATTCGGGGTGATCAGGTAGCCGCTACCCGATGCGAGCAGGATGTCCTTCACCTCATGGACATGGAGGTCGCCGAGGCCAAGAGGCCCGCACCCTCCTAGCAATTACCGCCCGCTACGAGCGAGCTATTGGGGAGCCCGCTGGAGGCCTCCTCGCTTAAGTCCCCTACTCCACCCCCGGGTGGGAGCGGTGTGGACCTTAAGTTGGAGGAGGGAGGTCGCCCGACAACCCCCAAGAAAGGAAGTCTTCCAATTGCCGAACCACTTCAAGAGGTCGACATCGGCGGCGAAGAAGGGCCAAGAGTTGTTAGCCTCGGGACCTCGCTAACCAAGGGCGAGGTCCTGGCCATAACCAACTTGCTCAGGGAATACCTTGACGTATTCGCCTGGAGCTTCACGGACATGCCAGGGATTGACCCGGAGGTCGCCTGTCATCGTCTGCACACCATGAAGGAGTTCCCGCTGGTCAAGCAGAAAGCTCGGCACATACCTGCTGCAAAGTCCGTTGCAGTGGCGGCAGAGATAGACAAGCTGGAGCGAGCCGGCTTCATCCGCGAGGCGCACTTCCCCGAGTGGATCTCCAATATCGTGGCGGTGCCAAAGAAGAGCGGAGCGGTCAGGGTGTGCATCAACTTCTCCGACCTCAATAAGGCATGCCCGAAGGACGGATTTCCTCTTCCGAGAATAGGCGCACTGGTCGACGCAGCTGTCGGGTTCCAGGCCCTGTCCTTCATGGATGGATATTCGGGGTATAACCAGATACCTCTCCACGCCGACGATCAGGAGAAGACCGCCTTCTACTCTGGGGCGGGCTACCAGAAGTTGTACTGCTATCGAGTGATGCCGTTCGGACTTAAGAACGCTGGAGCGACCTACCAACGGTTAGTCACTCAGATGTTCAAAGATCAGATCGGCAGAAACGTCGAAGTTTATGTAGACGACCTCCTGGTGAAGAGTCGGGAGCGGGAGGGGCATGTTGCCGATCTCCGCGAAACCTTCGAGGTACTGAGAAAGTACCAAATGAGGCTAAACCCGGCGAAGTGCGCATTCGGGGTGACGTCGGGGAAATTCCTCGGGGTACCTGGTCACCCACAGGGGGATCGAGGCCGACCCTGGGCAAATCTGAGCGCTTGTCGAAATGCCCGCGCCGAGGACCCGGCAGGAAGTCTAGAGACTGAGCGGGCGAATCGCCGCGCTCAATCGGTTCATCTCTAAATCCTCAGACAACTGCCGACCTCTTTTCGAGCTGCTACGAAAAGGAGCGAGCATTTGTTGGGATGAGAGGTGCGAGCACGCCTTCCAAAAGATCAAAGACTACCTGGCGAGCCCGCCGATCTTAGTGGCACCCAAAGAGGGCGCCGAACTCGGCGTGTACCTTGCGGTCACTGAGAATGCGGTGAGCGGGGTCCTGGTTGTGGAAGAAGCAAAGGTAGAGCGGCCTGTCTACTTTGTAAGCCACACGATGCTTCCCGCCGAGCTCCGGTATCGACCAATCGAGAAGGTCGCATTGGCCTTGGTCCTTACCGCAAGAAAGCTCCACCCCTACTTCTCGGCGCACCCTGTCAGGGTCATCACAGAGCACCCTCTGAAGAGCGCGCTCTCCAGGCCCTCAGTAGCCGGCAGGCTCTGCTGTTGGTCCGCCGAGCTCGCCGCCTATGGTTTGGAGTATGTCCCTCGAGTTGCTGTCAAAGGACAGGCGCTCGCCGATTTCTTGGCGGACTTCCCCATAGAAGAACCGGTCCAGTACCGGGAGGATGAGCCAACTGAGGCACACCCTGGGAAGGTGAGGTTCTTGGACAATCAAGGCGAGCTTCCTCCAACTAAGCGTTCAGAGGAGGCAGGCTGGGAATTATTCGTCGATGGATCCTCCAACGCTCTGGGGGCTGGGATCGGGGTCGTACTGATCGCCTAGTCAGTACTTCTGGAGAAGTCAGTCCGACTGGATTTCGCAGCTACCAACAATGAGGCGGAATATGAGGCGCTGCTGGCTGGCTTGGACCTCGCTCAAGAGGTAGGCGCCAAACGCTTGAAGGTCTTTAGCGATTCCCAGCTAATTGTTTGCCAAGTCAATGGGGAGTACGCCTCTCGGGACGCACGAATGGCGGGCTATGTGGATCTGGTGAAGCACAAGGCCGCGGAGTTCGAAAAGATCTCCTTCGAGCAAATTCCGCGAGCTGGTAATAGGCGAGCTGATGCTTTGGCAAACACCGCCTCTTTGCTGGGAACATCAGAGGCTCGCCAGATTCTCATCGAGGTCCAAAATCAGTCTCGGCTCCAACTGATGGAGCCCGCGGTTAACCAAGTCTCCGCCGACGTACCACCCAGCGGGTGGACCGCCCCCATTTTTCGCTTTCTCCAGAAGGGCGAGCTACCAGAGGATAGAGAGGAAGCCCGGCGAGTGGAGAAATGCGCTGGGCGCTATCTCATTCACTGGGATCGCCTTTTTCGAAGATCCTTTGGCGGGCCAAGTCTCTGTTGCGTCGAGAGCCCGGAAATCGAAGAAGTTCTAAAGTGCATTCACTCTGGCGAGCTGGGAAACCACGCTGGTGGGCGGTCTCTTGCTGCGAAAGTACGAAGGCAAGGATACTGGTGGCCCACTCTGGAGCAAGACGCTTTGAAGGTCGCCCAGAGGTGCGTCCAGTGCCAGAAGCACGCCACCACGAACCATATGCCCGCAGAAGAACTGCATCCTCTGGCGAGCCCCTGGCCTTTCCAGCAATGGGGGTTGGACATTGTGGGACCTTTCCCTGTGTCAGCCCGGCAAAAGAAATTCATCCTAGTAGCTACGGACTATTTCACCAAATGGGTGGAAGCGGTCTCGCTAGCTAAGATAGGCGAGAAGCAAGTCAAGGACTTCCTTTGGAAGAATATCTTCTGCCGCTTTGGGCTGCCACGAGTGCTGATCACCGACAATGGTCGCCAGTTCGATAATCGCTTGATCAGAAGCTTTTGTGTTGAATATGGGGTCGACCTAAGGTTCTCATCCCCGAGGTACCCTCAAAGCAACGGGCAGGCCGAAGCGACGAATCGCATGATCTTGGACAACCTCAAGAAGAGGCTGGAAGGGAGAAAAGGATTGTGGGAGCAGGAGCTTGATGGAGTCTTGTGGGCCTATCGCACTACTCCACGTCGCTCAACTAACGAATCCCCTTTCAGTCTCACTTTTGGTTGCGAAGCTGTGCTACCCATAGAGGCCGAGCTGCCCACTGAAAGAAGGCTTGCGTCGGTGGAGGTCGACAACGACAAACTGCTCGTCGACTCCCTTTATCAGCTCGAAGAAAGACGAGAGCGCGCCAATCTACACCTCGCCGGATACCGACAAGAGATGAAGCGCGCCTATGACAAAAGAGTCCGCCATCGGGCATTCAAGGTCGGCGATCTGGTGATGAGAAAGGTGTTTGCAAACACGCAAGAGCCTAATGCAGGAAAGCTCGCGGTGAACTGGGAAGGCCCATACATAATACACGAAGCAGGAGGCTCGGGGGCTTACCGGTTGATGACCGCTGGAGGTGACCTGTTAGAGCGACCTTGGAACGCTCTGCACCTTCGCAAGTTCTATGCCTAAGGAAATTTTTGTAAATTCTGAAGAAGTTATGAATGAATGATGGGGTTTTCAACCAAGAATTCAACTCGGAAGCTCGCCGCAGCGAGAGCTCGCTTGATCTACAAAGTAGTCCGCCGTTGTGCGGACTTAAAGCAAGACCGGGATCCTCAGAGGCAGCCAGTGGGCGACCTTGAGCTTCTCGGGGCAGTCCGCCGTCGTGCGGACTTAAAGCAAGACCGGGATCCTCAGAGGCAGCCAGTGGGCGACCTTGAGCTTCCCGGAGCAGTCCGCCGTCGTGCGGACTTAAAGCAAGACCGGGATCCTTAGAGGTAGCCAGTGGGTGACCTTGAGCTTCCCGGGGAAGTCCGCCGTTGTGCGGACTTAAAGCAAGACCGGGATCCTCAGAGGCAGCCAGTGGGCGACCTTGAGCTTCCCGGGAAAGTCCGCTGCCTAGTGGACTCTAAACCTAACCAGGATCCTTCGCGTTCACCTGCCATGAACGGAAGCATCCTGGCGTTGGCAAACCCCTCAAAGGGCGAGCCCGCCAAACAGGATCATCGAGAGAAATTAACCGGGCAGGGGGCAGCTAGCACTTATTAGTTTCCTTTAAAAATAAAAATCGTTTAAGTCTCTGAGTGTAGGGAAGTTTTTGAAGTCTTTTGGTTCGTTTTAACGTTTTCCGGGCTCAGAGACTATCGAGTTTTTACGAGCATGCCGAGTTTTTCGTTTTCATATACTTAAAAATAAAAAGGTTGAATCGAATTAGCTGCCTTGCCCGGGGTATCACTCTCGAGGTCGCTGCGAACTCCCAAAGCGGACTCGTGAGCAACACAAGGAAAGAAAAAGAGACATGGAAAAGTAAGGAACAGAGGCGAGCTCAAAAGGATATGTCATTCATTATACTGAAAATGATTACAAGGGTTACAAAGATGCAGCCTAGGCTGGGCCCGCGCCAGTGCCCGCGTCGTCATCACGCTTCCTCTTTTTTGACCTTTTGGCCTTGTACTTCTCGATGGCGTCGAGCGCACCTTTCCGCAGGAGCTCGTTGAGCTGCGCCTGGAGGCGGCGTTGCTGAGCGTGGAGGTCTTGGAGATGCGTCTCCCTCAGAGACGTGATCTCGTCCCTAGAGGCCGCCAACTGACGTTGGAGTTCGGAGATTGCCTTCTGGGCGGCCTCTTCAGCTCGACGGGCCCCTTGTGCATCGGATAGGGCGCGGTCGCGGGCGTCCTCAACCGAAGCTAGCGTGGTGGTGAAGGTGGCGGTCCGCTGGTGCAGTTCGTCGACCTCCGTGTTAGAGGAGGCGACCTGCTGGCGCAGCCGGTCCACTTCAGCCCGTAGCTCGCCCGACCGGTCCATTTGGCGGATTCGGAGGATGTACTCGTCTACTCTCCTCTTCGAGTCATGGAGAGTGTCATCGTAGAGAGCGACAGTGTCCCCCGCGACTTCCGCGACCTCGTCAGTGAGAGCCCGGCCGACCCGCTCTACCTACGGAAAGGGCGAGCAGTTTGAGTTAGAAGTTAGAGCGGGAGTTTGGGGACAAAGGAGTATGAAGGCGGCCTTACCTCGAGCAGTCGGTTGATGAGAGCGATATAGGGAGTCCGGGCGAAGATGTTGCGCCCCAGGATCTCCCGCATGAAGAAAGGGGCGCGCTCAGGACCGCCAGAGGAGGAGCCCGCTTGGCTCGCCTCGGTGGGAGCAGCTGGAGGGGGCGCACTGATGGCGGCAGCAGCGGGCTCGGCCCCTTGAGCGCCGGCAATCCCTTCGTTGATAGGGGAAGGTACGGTGGCTCCCCTTCGCCCCGGCAGGTCCGGGTCCGAGGCTTCCGAGCTGGAGCAAGGAAGGTCGTCCAGGATGGCCCCTAGGTCCGGAGACCAGTAGGCCAACCCGCCCAGCTCAGGGAGAGGAGGAACCTCAAGAGTGGCAGGTGCGGGTTCAGGCGCGGGCGCGCTAGGAGACATAGGCGCGGGCTCGGGTGCGAGCACGATGATAGCAGGCGCAGGCGAGGGCTCGGGCACAGGCGCGGGCTCGGGCGTACTGGGCGCGGGCTCGGGCGCAGGCGCGGGCTCGGACGTGCTGGGCGCGGGCTCGGGCGCGAGCGCGGGCTCGGACGCGGGCTTGGGCGCGAGCGCAGACGCAGGCTCGGGTGCGGGCGCGGGTTTGGACGCGGGCTCGGACACGGGCGTAGGCGCGGGACCGGGCGCAGGAGCGGGCTCGTTCGCGGGCACAGGCTCGGACGCGGGCCCGAGCTCGGGCGCAGGCACGGGTGCGGGCGAGGGCTCGGGGGCAGGATGAGCGGGCTCGGGCACAGGCGCGCTAGCGACAGAGGGCGCGGGCACAAGCTCGGGCGCGGGCGTGCTGGAAGGCTCGGGTACAGGCGCGCTCGAGGCAGCGGCTGCGGGTAGGGGCGCGGGCTCGAGCGCGAGCGTGCTGGGGGCAGGCGCAGCCGGTGCCGAGGTCTTGGCCGGAGCGGGTGCAGAAGGCGTCGGGCTCGTTGGCGCCGGTCCTTCGAAGGGCAGGGGAGGCATCGCCGTCGTAGAAGTGGGCTCGCCCTCGAGAGACCGCGGCTCCTCTTCTTCTGAGCTGGACTCGTCGCTGGGATCCTCGCCCGATGCCAAGCCCGCTTCCTCGAGAGAGGCTTTCCTCCTATCCTCAATGACTCGTTCGTAGGCTTCACGAGCCTTGCGAACGGCGTCGTCCTCCGCCATTGGGCGGGCAGTTGAAGCCTTCTTCTTCTTCTTCTTGATGTGGGCGCCCTCCATCTCTGGGGTCATTACCGCGACAAAGAGAGGTTTAGAGAGGTCGCCCAGGAACCCGCGCATCAGTACCTCGGCCATTGGGGTTTCCACCTCAGCCATACCGAGTAGGAGCTCGATGCGCGGGTCCTTAGGGTCGACCATAACAACTTGGCGTCGAGGGGGTTCCGGAGCTGGGGAGTGCGAAGGAGAATTGGGAACTAGGGGAGAGTTCGCCTGACCTGGGGCAACCTCGCGGGAGGCAGGCGGCGGCGAGGGAATATCCTCCTCGTGGATCATATCGATGGCGTCTTCGTCGGCAAGCCTAATCGGGGAAGCCCGCTTCTTCTTCCCCTTCTTCGCCGAGGAGGTGCCGGCACCGGAGGACGCCACAGCAGCCTGGGAGGTCGCCCCGGTGCGGCGAGATATCGCCACCTTCCTGCGCATAATCTTCTGGCGGGTAGTGATAGCGCCGGTCCGGAGATCCTTCCAGAGGAAGGAGAAATCCGGAGCCAGGATCTTCTCGGGAGTTCGCCCGCCAAGGAACTCGAAGATCGCCTTGTCAAGAGCTTGCTCCTGAGCCCCGGAGATACACTTCTTCCCTTTGGCCCGGTACTCACCGATCGCTTTGAAGTTGGGGAGCGGCGGCCTTCCGGGATGGGCGGGAACGCCTGCACAGGGACCTCGCCACTCCCCCGCGACAACGAACGGATACTCCTTCCAGTACCGATCCTTGTTCTCGACCGCGGAGAAGGGCAGCACCTCGCCGGGGCGGCCTGAGAGGTAGAAGTGGCCGCAGTCCACCTCGCTGAAGACGGTCCCTGGCTTGAGGAGCCATTTCTTCAAAAGGTAGGCGAGGGGGATCCTCACGTTGAGGGCTTCCTCAATACGAGAAAGCCCATAGAGGATCCCCCATGAATTTCCTGGAAGCTGGGCGGGGCATAAGCCCGCCAGCTCCAGTAGCTCGCTGGCGAGGTGGTTCAGGGGCAGCCGGAGCCCTGACCAGACCTGCCCCACGGAGACCGCCGTGCCGGAAAGCGGCCTCCCCGAGCGTGGGAGGGGCAGAATGGCGAGCTCACGGGGAATGCCCGCCGCGGTCCGTAGACTGTCGGGGACGGGCGCGCCCCCGATGTCGTTGAACCAGACAACGGCGGGCACCTTAGGGGGAGCCTCGCCCTCGGTGCCGGGAGCACGCACCGAGATGGGAGCGACATTGAGAGGCCCCTCCTGAGAGGTCGCAGCGGCAGCAGCAGCGGTTGAAGAAGAAGCGGCAGCAGAGGAAGCCATGAGAGCAAGAGGGCGCTAGCGAGCTGCGAGTTGAGAGGGCGCTAGCGAGCTGCTAGTTGAGAAAGTTATGGGAGAAGGGAGAGCTGTTTTCACGCAGCGGTAAAAATCGCCCCCCGTCCCCTATTTATAGGCAAGTGAGAGACAGGTGAATCGATCCGCAGTTAATGCCCAAGCGTGCGTGGCGAGGCGACGTGACGGCGATCGAAGTGACAGCTCGCCCTTCGCCAATCAGGCAGTGCCGCGTGGGCCACGCGTGGAAAAAGCTGCGCCGGCGTCGACACTGTCATTACTGACAAAAGAAGCGCGAATAAGGAGGAGACACGTGTCTCGTGCCGATCAGGATCTCATGATAAGATTCGCCGTATCAGCGTTGAGCCTCGCGTCGCATTTAAGGTGAAGCGACCGTTGGAGATTTGGTGCGACACCCAAGTCACAAGATCGCTCGCGGCAGGTGCCCGCAGCTCGCCCGAGGCAGACCCTGGCCGCATGTGACAAGCTCGCATCGGAAGGAGATCGCTCGTGGCTGACGCTCCCGGCCCGCCCAGCGTTTGAGAAATACTGGGAGTCAAAACTCTCGACGCAGATCGCTCGCGGCAGGTGCCCGTAGCTCGCCCGAGGTAGACCCTGGCCGCATGTGACAAGCTCGCATCGGAAGGAGATCGCTCGAGGCTGACGCTCCCGGCCCGCCCAGCGTTTGAGAAGTACTGAGAGTCAAAACTCTCGACGCAGACCGCCCGCGGCAGGCGCCCAAGCTCGCCCGAAGCAGACCCTGACCGCATATGAGGAGCTCGCATCGGAAGGAGATCGCTCGTGGCTGATGCTCGTGGCCCGCCCGGCGTTTGTGAAATACTGGCAGTCAAAGTTCTCGGCGCAGCCCGCCATCGCTACTATCTCCGCCTGCCAGGAAACTGTTGCGGCAGACATTGATATCAGGCACATTACCAGGGATAGGAGCTCGCTAAGACTCCTGAGCAAGCATCGAGTTTCCTCGATCACTCCCTCAGGAGGGGGTAATGTTGGGGGTAGACAGAAACCACATATCTTGGGTAGCATTGCAAACGCATCTGAGATAAGAGTTCTCGAGGGAGCCCGTCCAGGAGCTGGAACCCTCGGAAGCCAAGCGTGCCCCATTTAAGCTCGCAAGAAGCTCGCCCTCCCAGCCCATCAGGAGCTCGCCCCCCCATAGGGAGCTGGATGGACACCTTGTATCTGAGTGCAGCTCGCCCCTCCCAGCCCCTCAGGAGCTCGCCCCACAGGGAGCTGGATGGACACCTTGTATCTGAGTGCAGCTCGCCCCTCCCAGCCCCTCAGGAGCTCGCCCCACAGGGAGCTGGATGGACACCTTGTATCTGAGTGCAGCTCGCCCCTCCTAGACCCCGCAGGAGTTCGCTCCCCCATGCTCACCAAATCACCTTGATAGGGAGCGAGATCCACATTAGGCTGAAAGGGCCTAGGCCAAGAGCGCTCTTAGGAGCTCGCTTGAGCTCGATGGAGCTCACCTGAGATCGCCCAGGAGCTCGCCAAGCTCACCCAGGAGCTCGCCCCGGAGCTCGCCAAGCCCGCGCGAGAACTCGCTGGCAGTGATAGCGGGAGTTAGACCGTCATGCATAATGAAGACACCGGCATCGCAAACGCCCCTAGCTCGCACAGGAGCTCGCCCCTAGCTCGCTCAGGAGCTCGCCCAAGCTCGCCAGAATTCCCCAGTTTATCGAAGAGGTTGCTCCCGCGAGGTCCGACTCTTGATAGATGTGGAAGAGAAGGCGGAGCAATGGAGGGCGAGCTCACCTTAGCTCCCCATCGGAGGTCGCCCACAGTGTATGAGAGGATGCCAGGTGTCAAAACCCCACAGAAGCTACGTGGACAAACGTGGTCCACGGAAGCTCGCTCGAATCAGTTCGAGACCTCCCAGACTTGAATATTCCAGAATGGCCACCTGGCCACGACAAGAAAGATTCCCTCCCCCACTCAAACCGCCTGGCAGGCTTGACGACAGAATGTCAGGGCGTGAGTACCAAGGACTGTCAGAATGTCAGGGCATGAGTACCAAGGACTGTCAGACCCACGCGAGCCAGAACGTGGGGGGTCTAGAAGGCGCCGGAAGAATCTCCACGTGTCGGGCCATGGTAGGCCGCCGATTGCTATAAATGCTCACCCCTAGGCTCCATAGTACGGGTTCGAATTCCTTTTCCCTACCACTTTGGTATACCGCAGCTCGCCGTTGTGCCGCCGTGACTGACTTGAGCGTCGGAGGGTCTGCGCTCCTAAGGGAGCCAGCCGTTCTCACGTTCTCTTTTCTTTGTCTTGCAGGCAGCCCGCACGGACCAGCGAAAAATCCCCCGTACACGTACGATCCATTCTAAATCATTCGCATGATCCATTCTAATTCATTCGTACGATCCATTCTAATTCATTCGCACCAATGTATCCATTCTAATTCATTCGTACGATCCATTCTAATTCATTCGCACGATCCATTCTAATTCATTCGTACGATCTATTCTAATTCATTTGCACGATCCATTCTAATTCATTCATACGATCCATTCTAATTCATTCGCACGAATGTATCCATTCTAATGCATTCGTACGATCCATTCTAATTCATTCGTACGATCCATTCTAATCCATTCGTACGATCCATTCTAATCCATTCGTACGATCCATTCTAATTCATTCTCACAAATGTAACCTTTCTAATTCATTTGTACGATCCATTCTAATTCAATCGTACGATCCATTCTAATCCATTCGTACGATCCATTCTAATTCATTCACACGAATGTAACCAATCTAATTCATTCGTACGATCCATTCTAAATCATTCCTACGATCCATTCTAATTCATTTGTACGATCCATTCTAATTCATTCGCTCGATTGTATCCATTCTAATTCATTCGTATGATCCATTCTAATTCGTTCATACGATCCATTCTAATTTGTTCATACGATCCATTCTAATTCGTTCGTACGATTCATTCTAATTCATTCGTACGATCCATTCTAATGCATTCGTATGATTCATTCTAATTCGATTAGAATGGATCGTACGAATGAATTAGAATGGATCGTACGAATGAATTAGAATGAATCGTACAATCCATTCTAATTCATTCGTCCGATCCATTCTAATTCATTTGTACGATCCATTCTAATTCATTCGCACAGATGTATCCATTCTAATTCATTCGTACGATCCATTCTAATTCATTCGTATGATCAATTCTAATTCATTCGCACGATCCATTCTAATTCATTCGTACGATCCATTCTAATTCATTCGCACGAATGTATCCATTCTAATTCATTAGCACGATCCATTCTAATCCATTCGTATGATCCATTCTAATTCATTCCTATGATCCATTCTAATTCATTCGTACGATCCATTCTAATTCATTCGCTCGAATGTATCCATTCTAATTCATTCGCACGATCCATTCTAATTCATTCGCACGATCCATTCTAATTCATTCGTATGATCCATTCTAATTCATTCCTACGATCTATTCTAATTCATTCGCTCGAATGTATCCATTCTAATTCATTCATTCGATCCATTCTAATTCATTCGTACGATCCATTCTAATTCATTTGTACGATCCATTCTAATTCATTCGTACAAATGTATCTATTCTAATTCATTCGTACAATGCGTTCTAATCCATTCGTACGATCCATTCTAATCCATTCGTACGATCCATTCTAATTCATTCGCACGAATGTAACCATTCTAATTCATTCATATGATCCATTCTAATTCATTCGTACGATCCATTCTAATTCGTTCGTACGATCCATTCTAATTCATTCGTACGATCCATTCTAATTCATTCTCACAAATATAACCTTTCTAATTCATTTGTACGATCCATTCTAATTCATTCGTACGATCCATTCTAATCCATTCATACGATCCATTCTAAACCATTCGTACGATCCATTCTAATTCATTCGCACGAATGTAACCATTCCAATTAATTCGTACGATCCATTCTAATTCATTCCTACGATCCATTCTAATTCATTCGCACGAATGTATCCATTCTAATTCATTCGTACGATCCATTCTAATCCATTCGTACGATCCATTCTTATTCATTCGCACAATCCATTCTAATTCATTCGGACGATCCATTCTAATTCATTCGTATGATCCATTCTAACTCATTCGTACGATCCATTCTAATTCATTCGCATGATCCATTCTAATTCATTCGTACGATCCGTTCTAATTCATTCCTACAATCCATTCTAATTCATTCGTACGAATGTATCCATTCTAATTCATTTGCACGATCCATTCTAATTCATAATTCTGATCCATTCTAATTCATTCGTACGATCCATTCTAATTCATTCGCTCAAATGTATCCATTCTAATTCATTCGTACGATCCATTCTAATTCATTCGTTCGATCCATTCTAATCCATTCATTCGCTCGAATGTATCCATTCTAATTCATTCGTATGATCCATTCTAATTCTTTCATATGATCCGTTCTAATTCATTCGCACGAATGTATCCATTCTAGTTCATTCGTACGCTCCATTCTAATTCATTCGTACGCTCCATTCTTATTCATCGCACAAATGTATCCATTCTAATTTATTCATACAATCCATTTAAATTCAATCGTATGATCCATTCTAATTCATTCGCACAAATGTATCCATATTAATTCATTCGTATGATCCATTCTAATTTATTCATACGATCCATTCTAATTCATTCGCACGATCCATTCTAATTCATTCGTACGATCCATTCTAATTCATTCTCATGAATATATCTATTCTAATTCATTCGTATGATCCATTCTAATTTATTCGCACGATCTATTCTAATTCATTCGAACGATCCATTCTAATTCATTCGCACGAATGTATCATACGAATGAATTAGAATGGATAATGCGAATGAATTAAAATGGATCGTACGAATGAATTAGAATGGATCGTACAAATGAATTAGAAAGGTTACATTTATGAGAATGAATTAAAATGGATCGTACGAATGAATTAGAATGAATCGTACGAATGGATTAGAATGGATCGTATGAATGAATTAGAACGGATACATTCGAGCGAATGAATTAGAATGGATCGTAGGAATGAATTAGAATGGATCGTACGAATGAATTAGAATGGATACATTCGTGCGAATGAATTAGAATGGATCGTACGAATGGATTAGAATGGATCGTACAAATGGATTAGAATGCATTGCAGGAATGAATTAGAATAGATACATTTGTGCGAATGAATTAGATTGCATCGTACGAATGAATTTGAATGGATTGTACGAATGAATTAGAATGGATCGTACGAATGAATTAGAATGGATCATGCGAATGAATTAGAATAGATCGTACGAATGAATTAGAATGGATCGTACGAATGAATTAGAATGGATCGTACGAATGAATTAGAATGGATCGTACGAATGAATTAGAATGGATCGTACGAATGAATTAGAATGGATCAAACAAATAAATTAGAATGGATCGTACGAATAAATTAGAATGGATTGTGCGAATGAATTAGAATGGATCGTATGAATAAATTAGAATGGATCATACGAATGAATTAGAATGGATCGTACGAATGAATTAGAATGAATCATACGAATGTATTAGAATGGATCGTACGAATGAATTAGAATGAATCGTACGATCCATTCTAATTTATTCGTCCGATCCATTCTAATTCATTCGCACGAATGTATCAATTCTAATTCATTCGTACAATCCATTCTAATTCATTCGCACGATCCATTCTAATTCATTCGTATGATTCATTCTAATTCATTCCTACGATCAATTCTAATTCATTCGCTCGAATGTATCCATTCTAGTTCATTCGTACGCTCCATTCTAATTCATTCGTATGCTCCATTCTTATTCATCGCACAAATGTATCCATTCTAATTTATTCATACAATCCATTCAAATTCAATCGTATGATCCATTCTAATTCATTCGCACAAATGTATCCATTTTAATTCATTCGTACGATCCATTCTAATTTATTCATACGATCCATTCTAATTCATTCTCACGATCCATTCTAATTCATTCGTACAATCTATTCTAATTCTTTCGCATGAATATATCTATTCTAATTCATTTGTATGATCCATTCTAATTTATTCGCACGATCTATTCTAATTCATTCGTACGATCCATTCTAATTCATTCGCACGAATGTATCATACGAATGAATTAGAATGGATCATGCGAATGAATTAAAATGGATCGTACGAATGAATTAGAATGGATCGTACAAATGAATTAGAAAGGTTATATTTGTGAGAATGAATTAAAATGGATCGTACGAATGAATTAGAATGAAACGTACGAATGGATTAGAATGGATCGTACGAATGAATTAGAATGGATACATTCGAGCGAATGAATTAGAATGGATCGTAGGAATGAATTAGAATGGATCGTACGAATGAATTAGAATGGATACATTCGTTCGAATGAATTAGAATGGATCGTACGAATGGATTAGAATGGATCGTACGAATGGATTAGAATGCATTGTACGAATGAATTAGAATGGATACATTCTTGCGAATAAATTAGAATGGATCGTATATTCGTGCAAATAAATTAGAATGGATCATACGAATGAATTAGAATGGATCGTGCTAATGAATTAGAATGGATTGTATGAATGAATTAGAATGGATCGTATGAATGAATTAGAATGGATTCTAATTCATTCGCATGATCCATTCTAATTCATTAGTACGATCCATTCTAATTCATTCGTCCGATCCATTCAAATTCATTCGCACGATGCAATCTAATTCATTCGCACAAATGTATCTATTCTAATTCATTCGTACAATGTATTCTAATCCATTCGTACGATCCATTGTAATCCATTCGTACGATCCATTCTAATTCATTCGCTCGAATGTATCCATTCTAATTCATTCATACGATCCATTCTAATTCGTTCATACGATCCATTCTAATTCATTAGTACGATCCATTCTAATTCATTCATATGATCCACTCTAATTCATTCGCTCGAATGTAACCATTCTAATTCATTCGTACGATCCATTCTAATTCATTCCTACGATCTATTCTAATTCATTCGCACGATCCATTCTAATTCATTCGTACGATCCATTCTAATTCATTCATACTATCCATTCTAATTCATTCGCATGATCCATTCTAATTCATTCGCTCGAATGTATATATTCTAATTCATTCGTACGATCCATTCTAATTCATTTATAAGATCCATTCTAATTCATTCGTACGATCCATTCTAAAATGAGTTGGAATGGATCATACGAATGAATAAGAATGGATCGTACGAATGAATTAGAATGGATTGTGCGAATGAATTAGAATGGATCGTATGAATGAATAAGAATGGATACATTCGTGCGAATGAATTAGAATGGATCAGACGAATGAATTAGAATGGATAGTACGAATGAATTAGAATGGATCGTACGAATGAAATAGAATGGATAAATTCAAGCAAATGAATTAGAATGGATCGTCGTACGATCCATTCTAATTCATTCGTACGGTCCATTCTAATTCATTCGTACGATCCATTGTAATTCATTCATACAATCCATTTAGATTCATTCGCACAATCCATTCTAATTCATTCGTATGATCCATTCTAATTCATTCGTATGATCCATTCTAACTCATTCGGTGTATCCATTCTAATTCATTCGTACGATCCATTCTAATTCATTCGTACAAATGTATCCATTCTAATTCATTCGTCCGATTCATTCTAATTCATTCGTATGATCAATTCTAATTCATTCGGACGATCCATTCTAATTCATTCGTATGATCCATTCTAATTCATTCGTACAATCCATTCTAATTCATTCGTCCGATCCATTCTAATTCATTCGTATGATCAATTCTAATTCATTCGTACGATCCATTCTAATCCATTCGTACGATCCATTCTAATTCATTCGTACGATCCATTCTAATTCATTCGCACGAATGTAACCATTCTAATTCATTCGTACGATCCATTCTAATTCATTCCTACGATCCATTCTAATTCATTTGCACGATCCATTCTAATTTATTCGTACGATCCATTCTAATTCATTCGCATGAATATATCGTACGTTTGAATTAGATTGGATTGTGCGAATGAATTAGAATGGATCGTACGAATGAATTAGAATGGATACATTCGTACGAATGAATTAGAATAGATCGTACGAATGCATTAGAATGGATACATTCAAGCGAATGAACTAGAATGGATCGTACGAATGAATTAGAATGGATCATAGGAATGAATTAGAATGGATCGTGCAAATGAATTAGAATGGATCGTACGAATGAATTAGAATGGATCGTACGAATGAATTAGAATGGATACATTCGAGCGAATGAATTAGAATGGATCGTAGGAATGAATTAGAATGGATCATACGAATGAATTAGAATGGATCGTGCGAATGAATTTGAATGGATTGCACGAATTGAATTAGAATGGATCATACGAATGAATTAGAATGGATCGTGCTTATGAATTAGAATGGATACATTCGTGCGAATAAATTAGAATGGATCGTACGAATGAATTACAATGGATCGTACGAATGAATTAGAATTGATCATACGAATGAATAAGAATGGATCGTACGAATGAATTAGAATGGATAGATTCGTGCGAATGAATTAGAATGGATCGTACAAATGAATTAGAATGGATCGGACGAATGAATTAGAATGGATCCTACGATTCATTCTAATTCATTCGTACGATCCATTCTAATTCATTCGTACGATCCATTCTAATCGAATTAGAATGAATCGTACGAATGCATTAGAATGGATCGTACGAATGAATTAGAATGAATCGTACGAACGAATTAGAATGGATCGTACGAACGAATTAGAATGGATCGTATGAACGAATTAGAATGGATCGTACGAATGAATTAGAATGGATACAATCGAGCGAATTAATTAGAATGGATCGTACGAATGAATTAGAATGGATCGTAGGAATGAATTAGAATGGATCGTATGAATGAATTAGAATGGATCGTACGAATGGATTAGAATGGATCGTACGAATGAATTAGAATGGATCGTACAAATGAATTAGAAAGGTTACATTTGTTAGAATGAATTAGAATGGATCGTACGAATGGATTAGAATGGATCGTACGAATGGATTAGAATGGATCGTACGAATGAATTAGAATGGATCGTACGAATGCATTAGAATGGATACATTCGTGCGAATGAATTAGAATGGATCGTACGAATGAATTAGAATGGATCGTGCGAATGAATTAGAATAGAACGTACGAATGAATTAGAATGGATCGTGCAAATAAATTAGAATGGATCGTATGAATGAATTAGAATGGATACATTGGTGCGAATGAATTAGAATGGATCGTACGAATGAATTAGAATGGATCGTACGAATGAATTAGAATGGATCGTGTGAATGATTTAGAATGGATCGTACGAATGAATTAGAATGGATCGTGCGAATGAATTAGAATGGATCATATGAACGAATTAGAATGGATCGTACGAAGGAATTAGAATGGATACATTCGAGCGAATGAATTAGAATGGATCGTACGAATGAATTAGAATGGATCGTACGAATGAATTAGAATGGATCGTACGAATGAATTAGAATGGATCATACGAATGAATTAGAATACATCATGTGAATGAATTAGAATGGTTCATACGTTTGAATTAGATTGGATTGTGCGAATGAATTAGAATGGATCGTACGAATGAATTAGAATGGACCGTGCGAATGAATTAGAATGGATCGTATGAATAAATTAGAATGGATCGTACGAATGAATTAAAATGGATACATTTGTGCGAATGAATTAGAATGGATTATACGATTGAATTTGAATGGATCGTACGAATAAATTAGTATGTATACATTTGTGCGATGAATAAGAATGGAGCGTACGAATGAATTAGAGTAATTCCACTGAATGAGTTAGAATGGATCATACGAATGAATTAGAATGGATCATATGAATGAATTAGAATGGATCGTACGAATGAATTAGAATGAATCATGCGAATGAATTTGAATAGCTCGTACAAATGAATTAGAATGGATCGAATGAATGAATTAGAATGGATACATTCGAGCGAATGAATTAGAATGGATCGTACGAATGAATTAGAATGGATCATAGGAATGAATTAGAATGGATCATACGAATGAATTAGAATGGATCGCGCGAATGAATTAGAATGGATACATTCGTACAAATGAACTAGAATGGATCGTGCGAATGAATTAGAATGGATCGTACAAATGAATTAGAATGGATCGTACGAATGAATTAGAATGGATCGTACGAATGAATTAGAATGGATATATTCGTGCGAATGAATTAGAATGGATTGTACGAATGAATTAGAATGGATCGAACGAATGAATTAGAATGGATACATTCGAGCGAATGAATTAGAATAGATCATAGGAATGAATTAGAATGGATCATACGAATGAATTAGAATGGATCGTGCGAATGAATTAGAATGCATTGTACGAATGAATTAGAATGGATACATTCGTGCGAATGAATTAGAATGGATCGTGCGAATGAATTAGAATGGATCATACAAATGAATTAGAAAGGTTAGATTCATGAGAATGAATTAGAATGGATCGTACGAATGAATTAGAATGGATCATGCGAATGAATTTCAATGGATCTGACGAATGAATAAGAATGGATCGTACGAATGAATTATAATGGATACATTCGAGCGAATGAATTAGAATGGATCGTACGAATGGATTAGAACGCATTGTACGAATGAATTAGAATAGATACATTTGTGCGAATGAATTAGATTGCATCGTACGAATGAATTTGAATGGATTGTACAAATGAATTAGAATGGATCATACGAATGAATTAGAATGGATCGTACGAATGAATTAGAATGGATCATAGGAATGAATTAGAATAGATCGTGTAAATGAATTAGAATGGATAAATTCATGCGAATGAATTAGAAGGGATCGTAGGAATGAATTAGAATGGATCGTACGAATGAATTAGAATGGTTACATTCGTGCGAATGAATTAGAATGGATCGTACAAATGAATTAGAAAGGTTACATTTGTGAGAATGAATTAGAATGGATCGTACGAATGAATTAGAATAGATCGTACAAATGAATTAGAATGGATCGTACGAATGAATTAGAATGGATACATTCGTGCGAATGAATTAGAATGGATTGTACAAATGATTTAGAATGGATCATACGAATGAATTAGAATGGATCGTACGAATGAATTAGAATGGATTGTGCGAATGAATTAGAATGGATCGTACGAATGAATTAGAATGGATCGTACGAATGAATTAGAATTGATCATACAAATGAATTAGAATGGATCGTACGAATGAATTAGAATGGATCATAGGAATGAATTAGAATGGATCGTGCAAATGAATTAGAATGGATACATTCGTGCGAATGAATTAGAATAGATCATACGAATGAATTAGAATGGATCGTACGAACGGATTAGAACGCATTGTACGAATGAATTAGAATGGATCGTACGAATGGATTCGAATGAGTTAGAATGGATCATACGAATGAATTAGAATGGATCGTACGAATGAATTAGAATGGATTATGCGAATGAATTAGAATCGATCGTATGAACGAATTAGAATGGATCGTACGAACGAATTAGAATGGATCGTATGAATGAATTAGAATGGATCATACGAATGAATTAGAATGGATCGTGCGAATGAATTAGAATGAATTGTACGAATGAATTAGAATGGATACATTCGTGCGAATGAATTAAAATGGATCGTACGAATGGATTAGAATGGATCGTACGAATGGATCATGCAAATGAATTAGAATGGATCATACGAATGAATCAGAATGGATCGTACGAATGAATTAGAATGGATACATTCGTACGAATGAATTAGAATGGATTGTGCGAATGAATTAGAATGGATCGTACGAATGAATTAGAATGGATTGTACGAATGAATTAGAATGGATCGTACAAATGAGTTAGAAAGGTTACATTTGTGAGAATGAATTAGAATGGATCATACGAATGAATTATAATGGATCATGCGAATGAATTAGAATGGTTACATTCGTGCGAGTGAATTAGAATGGATCATACAAATGAATTAGAATTAGAAACGTTACATTCGTGAGAATGAATTAGAATGGATCGTACGAATGAATTAGAAATGTTACATTCGTGAGAATGAATTAGAATGGATCGTACGAATGAATTAGAATGGATCATGCGAATGAATGAATTAGAATGGATACATTCGTGCGAATGATCCATTCTAATTCATTCGCACAAATGTATCTATTCTAATTCATTCGTACAATCCATTCTAATCCATTCGCACGATCCATTCTAATTCATTCGTACGATCCATTCTAATTCTTTCGCATGAATATATCCATTCTAATTCATTCGTATGATCCTTTCTAATTCATTCGCATGAATGGATTAGAATGGATCGTACGAATGGATTAGAATGGATCGTACGAATGAATTAGAATGAATCGTACTAATTAATTAGAATGGATCGTACGAATGAATTAGAATAGCTCATACGAATGAATTAGAATGGATCGTACGCCATTCTAATTAATTCGTACGATCCATTCTAATTCATTCGTACAAATGTATCAATTCTGATTCATTCGTACGATCCATTCTAATTCATTCATACGATCTATTCTAATTCATTCTAATTTATTCGTACGATCCATTCAAATTCAATCATATGATCCATTTTAATTCATTCGCACGAATGTATCCATTCTAATTCATTCATACAATCCATTCTAATTCATTCGCACGATCCATTCTAATTCATTCGAATGATCCATTCTATTCCATTCGTACGATCCATTCTAATTCATTCGTCCGAATGTATCCATTCTAATTCTTTCGTACGAATCATTCTAATTCATTCGTACGATCCATTCTAGTTCATTCGTACGATCCATTTAATTCATTTGTACGATCCATTCTAATTCATTCCTACGATCCATTCTAATTCGTCTGTACGATCCATTCAAATTCATTCGTACGATTCATTCTAATTCATTCATACGATCCATTCTAATTCATTCGCACAAATGTATCTAATGTAATTCATTCGTACGATCCATTGTAATTCATTCGCATGATCCATTCTAATTCATTTGTACGAATGTATCCATTCTAATTCATTCGCACGATCCATTTAATTCATTCGTATGATCCATTCTAATTTATTCGTATGATCCATTCTAATTCATTCGTACGATCGATTCTAATTCATTTGTATGAATGTATCCATTCTAATTCATTCGTACGATCTATTCCAATTCATTCGTATGATCCATTCTAATTCATTCATGCAAACCATTCTAATTCATTCATACGATCCATTCTTACTCATTCATACGATCCATTCTAATTCATTCGCATGAATGTATATATCCATTCTAGCTCATTCGCACGAATGTATCCATTTTAATTCATTCGTACGATCCATTTTAATTCGTTCGTACGATCCATTCTAATCAATTCGTACGATCCATTCTAATTCATTCGCACGATCCATTCTAATTCATTCGCACAAATGTATCCATTCTAATTCATTCGTACATTCCATTCTAATTCATTCGCATGCTCCATTCTAATTCATTCGTACGATCCATTCTAATTCATTTGTACGATCCATTCTAATTCATTCGCACGAATGTATCCATTCTAATTTATTCGTACGATCCATTCTAATTCATTCTCACGAATGTATCATGCGAATGAATTAGAATGGATCGTATAATTGAGTTAGAATGGATCGTATGAATGAATTAGAATGGATTGCATGAAGGAATTAGAATGGATCATTCGAATGAATTGGAATGGATCGTACGAATGAATTAGAATGGATACATTCATGCAAATGAATTAGAATGGATCGTACGAATGAATTAGAATGGATACATTTGTGCGAATGAATTAGAATGGATCGTACGAATGGATTAGAATGGATCGTACGAATGGATCATGCAAATGAATTAGAATGGATCGTACGAATGAATTAGAATGGATCGTACTAATGAATTAGAATGGATACATTCGTGCGAATGAATTAGAATGGATTGTGCGAATGAATTAGAATGGATCGTACGAATGAATTAGAATAGATTGTACGAATGAATTAGAATGGATCGTACAAATGAATTAGAAAGGTTACATTTGTGAGAATGAATTAGAATGGATCGTACGAATGAATTAGAATGGATCGTGCGAATGAATTAGAATGGTTACATTCGTGCGAGTGAATTAAAATGGATCATACGAATGAATTAGAATGGATACATTCGAGCGAATGAATTAGAATGGATCGTACGAATGAATTAGAATGGATCGAACGAATGAATTAGAATAGATACATTCGAGCGAATGAATTAGAATAGATCGTAGGAATGAATTAGAATGGATCATACGAATGAATTAGAATAGATCATAGGAATGAATTAGAATGGATCATAAGAATGAATTAGAATGAATCGTAAGAACGAATTAGAATGGATCGTACGAACGAATTAGAATGGATCGTATGAATGAATTAGAATGGATACATTCGTGCGAATGAATTAGAATGGATCGTACAAATGAATTAGAATGGATCATAGGAATGAATTAGAATGGATCATGCAAATGAATTAGAATGGATCGTACAAATGAATTAGAAAGGTTACATTTGTGAGAATGAATTTGAATGGATCGTACGAATGGATTAGAATGGATCGTACAAATGGATTAGAATGGATCGTACGAATGAATTAGAATGGATCGTACGAATGCATTAGAATGGATACATTCGTGCAAATGAATTAGAATGGATCGTACGAATGAATTAGAATAGATACATTGGTGCGAATGAATTAGAATGGATCGTACGAATGAATTAGAATGGATCGTATGAATGAATTAGAATGGATCGTACGAATGAATTAGAATGGATACATTCGTGC
The DNA here is from genome assembly GCA_947650365.1 of Chamaelirium japonicum. Taxonomy (NCBI): domain Eukaryota; kingdom Viridiplantae; phylum Streptophyta; class Magnoliopsida; order Liliales; family Melanthiaceae; genus Chamaelirium; species Chamaelirium japonicum. The sequence continues at coordinate 47,291,001 of OX393552.1, read as the reverse complement.
GAATGAATTAGAATGGATTGTGCGAATGAATTAGAATGGATCGTAAGATTGAATTAGAATGGATTGTACGAATGAATTAGAATGGATCGTACAAATGAGTTAGAAAGGTTATATTTGTGAGAATGAATTAGAATGGATTATACGAATGAATTAGAATGGATCGTGCGAATGAATTAGAATGGTTATATTCGTGCGAGTGAATTAGAATGGATCGTACGAATTAATTAGACTTAGAAACGTTACATTCGTATGATCCATTCTAATTCATTTGTACGATCGATTCTAATTCATTTGTATGAATGTATCCATTATAATTCATTCGTATGATCCATTCCAATTCATTTGTATGATCCATTCTAATTCATTCATGCAATCCATTCTAATTCATTCATACGATCCATTCTAACTCATTCATACGATCCATTCTAATTCATTCGCATGAATGTATATATCCATTCTAGTTCATTCGCACGAATGTATCCATTCTAATTCATTCGTACGATCCATTCTAATTCGTTCGTACGATCCATTCTAATTCATTCGTACGATCCATTCTAATCAATTCGTACGATCCATTCTAAATCATTCGCACGATCCATTCTAATTCATTCGCACAAATGTATCCATTCTAATTCATTCGTACAATCCATTCTAATTCTTTCGCATGATCCATTCTAATTCATTCGTACGATCCATTCTAATTTATTTGTACGATCCATTCTAATTCATTCGCACGAATGTATCCATTCTAATTTATTCGTACGATCCATTCTAATTCATTCTCACGAATGTATCATGCGAATGAATTAGAATGGATCGTATAATTGAGTTAGAATGGATTATATGAATGAATTAGAATGGATTGCATGAATTAATTAGAATGGATCATACGAATGAATTGGAATGGATCGTACGAATGAATTAGAATGGATACATTCATGCAAATGAATTAGAATGGATCGTACGAATGAATTAGAATAGATACATTTGTGCGAATGAATTAGAATGGATCGTACGAATGGATTAGAATTGATCGTACGAATGGATCATGCAAATGAATTAGAATGGATCGTACGAATGAATTAGAATGGATCGTACGAATGAATTAGAATGGATACATTCGTGCGAATGAATTAGAATGGATTGTGCGAATGAATTAGAATGGATCGTATGAATGAATTAGAATGGATTGTACGAATGAATTAGAATGGATCGTACAAATGAATTAGAAAGGTTACATTTGTGAGAATGAATTAGAATGGATCGTACGAATGAATTAGAATGGATCGTGCGAATGAATTAGAATGGTTACATTCGTGCGAGTGAATTAGAATGGATCGTACGAATGAATTAGAATGGATACATTTGAGCGAATGAATTAGAATGGATCGTACGAATGAATTAGAATGGATCGAACGAATGAATTAGAATGGATACATTCGAGCGAATGAATTAGAATAGATCGTAGGAATGAATTAGAATGGATCATACGAATGAATTAGAATAGATCGTAGGAATGGATTAGAATGGATCATACGAATGAATTAGAATGGATCGTACAAACGAATTAGAATGGATCGTATGAACGAATTAGAATGGATATATTCGTGCGAATGAATTAGAATGGATCGTACAAATGAATTAGAATGGATCATAGGAATGAATTAGAATGGATCGTGCAAATGAATTAGAGTGGATCGTACAAATGAATTAGAAAGGGTACATTTGTGAGAATGAATTAGAATGGATCGTACGAATGGATTAGAATGGATCGTACGAATGGATTAGTATGGATCGTACGAATGGATTAGAATGGATCATACGAATGAATTAGAATGGATCGTACGAATGCATTAGAATGGATACATTCGTGCGAATGAATTAGAATGGATCGTACAAATGAATTAGAATGGATCGTGCGAATGAATTAGAATGGATCGTACGAATGAATTAGAATGGATCGTGCGAATGAATTAGAATGGATCGTACGAATGAATTAGAATGGATACATTGGTGCGAATGAATTAGAATGGATCGTACGAATGAATTAGAATGGATTGTACGAATGAATTAGAATAGATCGTACGAATGAATTAGAATGGATCGTGCGAATGATTTAGAATGGATCGTACGAATGGATTAGAATGGATCATGCGAATGAATTAGAATAGATCGTACGAATGAATTAGAATGGATACATTCGAGCGAATGAATTAGAATGGATCGTACGAATGAATTAGAATGGATCATAGGAATGAATTAGAATGGATCATGCAAATGAATTAGAATAGATCATACGAATGAATTAGAATGGATCGTACGAATGAATTAGAATGGATACATTCGTGCGAATGAATTAGAATGGATCAGACGAATGAATTAGAATGGATACATTTGTACGAATGAATTAGAATGGATCGTGATAATGAATTAGAATGGATCGTACGAATGAATTAGAATGGATACATTGGTGCGAATGAATTAGAATGGATTGTACGAATGAATTAGAATGGATACATTGGTGCGAATGAATTAGAATGGATCGTACGAATGAATTAGAATGGATTATACGAATGAATTAGAATAGATCGTACGAATGAATTAGAATGGATCGTGCGAATGATTTAGAATGGATCGTACGAATGGATTAGAATGGATCATGCGAATGAATTAGAATAGATCGTACGAATGAATTAGAATGGATACATTCGAGCGAATGAATTAGAATAGATCGTACGAATGAATTAGAATGGATCATAGGAATGAATTAGAATGGATCATGCAAATGAATTAGAATGGATCATACGAAAGAATTAGAATGGATCGTACGAATGAATTAGAATGGATACATTCGTGCGAATGAATTAGAATGGATCAGACGAATGAATTAGAATGGATACATTTGTACGAATGAATTAGAATGGATCGTGAGAATGAATTAGAATGGATCGTATGAAGGAATTAGAATGGATCATGCTAATGAATTAGAATGGATCATACGAATGAATTAGAATGGATCGTACGAACGAATTAGAATGGATCGTACGAACAAATTAGAATGGATAGTATGAACGAATTAGAATGGATCGTACGAATGAATTACAATGGATCGTGCGAATGAATTAGAATTGATCATACAAATGAATTAGAATGGATTGTACAAATGAATTAGAATGGATCAGATGAATGAATTAGAATGGATCATAGGAATGAATTAGAATGTATCGTGTAAATGAATTAGAATGGATCGTACGAATGAATTAGAATGGATCATAGGAATGAATTAGAATGGATCGTGCAAATGAATTAGAATGGATCGTACGAATGAATTAGAATGGATCATATAAATGAATTAGAAAGGATCGTACGAATGGATTAGAATGGATCGTACGAATGGATTAGAAAGGATCGTACGAATGAATTAGAATGGATCGTACGAATGAATTAGAATGGATCATAGGAATGAATTAGAAAGGATACATTCGAGCGAATGAATTAGAATGGATCGTACGAATGAATTAGAATGGATCATAGGAATGAATTAGAATGGATCGTGCAAATGAATTAGAATGGATACATTCGTGCGAATGAATTAGAATAGATCGTAGGAATGAATTAGAATGGATCGTACGAATGAATTAGAATGGTTACATTCGTGCGAATGAATTAGAATGGATCGTACGAATGGATTAGAATGGATTGTACGAATGGATTAGAATGGATCGTACAAATGAATTAGAATGGATCGTACAAATGAATTAGAAAGGTTATATTTATGAGAATGAATTAGAATGGATCATACAAATGAATTAGAATGGATCGTACGAATGGATTAGAATGGATCGTACGAATGGATCGTACGAATTGATTAGAATGGATCGTACGAATGAATTAGAATGGATCGTACAAATGAATTAGAAAGGTTATATTCGTGAGAATGAATTAGAATGGATCATACGATCGATTCTAATTCATTCGCACGATCTATTCTAATTCATTCGTACGATCCATTCTAATTCATTCATACGATCCATTCTAATTCATTCGTATAATCCATTCTAATTCATTCGTTCGATCCATTCTAATTTATTCGTACGATCCATTCTAATTCATTCGTACGATCCATTCTAATTCATTCGTACGATCCATTCTAATTCATTCGTACAAATGTATCCATTCTAATTCATTCGTACGATCCATTCTAATTCATTCATACGATCTATTCTAATTCATTCGCATGATCCATTCTAATTCGTTCATACGATCCATTCTAATTCATTCACACGATCTATTCTAATTCATTTGTATGATCCATTCTAATTCATTCGTACGATCCATTCTAATCCATTCGTACGATCCATTCTAATCCATTCGTACGATCCATTCTAATCCATTCGTTCGATCAATTCTAATTAATTCATTCACACGATCCATTCTAATTCATTCGTACGATCCATTCTAATTCATTCGCACGAATGTATCCATTCTAATTCATTTGCACGATCAATTCTAATTCATTCCTATGATCCATTCTAATTAATTCGTACGATCCATTCTAATTCATTCGCTCGAATGTATCCATTCTAATTCATTCGTACGATCCATTCTAATTCGTTCATACGATCCATTCTAATTCGTTCGTACGATCCATTCTAATTCGTTCATACGATCCATTCTAATTCATTCGTACGATCCATTCTAATTCATTCGCACGATCCATTCTAATTCATTCGTATGATCCATTCTAATTCATTCCTACGATCTATTCTAATTCATTCGCTAGAATGTATCCATTCTAATTCATTCGTATGATCCATTCTAATTCATTCGTACGATCAATTCTAATTCATTCGTACGATCCATTGTAATTCATTCGTACAAATGTATCCATTTTAATTCATTCGTACAATGCGTTATAATCCATCATACGATCCATTCTAATTCATTCTCACAAATGTAACCTATCAAATTCATTTGTACGATCCATTCTAATTCATTCGCACGATCTATTCTTATCCATTCGTACGATCCATTCTAATCCATTCGTACGATCCTTTCTAATTCATTTGTATGATCCATTCTAATTCATTCGTACGATCCATTCTAATCCATTCGTACGATCGATTCTAATCCATTCGTACGATCCATTCTAATCCATTCGTACGATCCATTCTAATTCATTCTAATTCATTTGTACGAATAAATTAGAATGGATACATTCATGCAAATAAATTAGAATGGATTGTACGAATGAATTAGAATAGATCGTACGAATGAACTAGAATGGATCATGCGAATGAATTAGAATAGATCGTACGAATGAATTAGAATGGATCATACGAATTAATTAGAATGGATCGTGCGAATGAATTAGAAAGGATCGTACGAATGAATTAGAATGGATCCACCGAATGAGTTATAATGGATCATACGAATGAATTAGAATAGATCATGCGAATGAATTAGAATAGATCGTACAAATGAATTAGAATGGATCGTACAAATAAGTTAGAATGGATCGTGTGATTGTGCGAATGAATTAGAATGGATCGTATGAATGAATAAGAATGACGAATGAATTAGAATGGATCGTGTGAATGAATTAGAATGATTCGTACGAATGCATTAGAATGGATCGTACGAATGAATTAGAATAAATCGTACGATCCATTCTAATTCATTCGTCCGATCCATTCTAATTCATTCGCACGAATTTATCCATTCTAATTCTTTTGTACAATCCATTCTAATTCATTCGCACGATGCATTCTAATTCATTCGTATGATCCATTCTAATTCATTCCTACGATCCATTCTAATTCATTCGCACGATCCATTCTAATTCATTCGTACGATCCATTCTTATTCATTCATACGATCCATTCTAATTCATTCGCACAATCCAGTCTAATTCATTCATACGATCCATTCTAATTCATTCGTATGATCCATTCTAACTCATTCGGTGGATCCATTCTAATTCATTCGTACGATCCATTCTAATTCATTCGCACGATCCATTCTAATTTATTCGTACGATCCATTCTAATTCATTCATACGATTTATTCTAATTCATTCGCACGAATGTAACCATTCTAATTCATTCGTACGATTCATTCTAATTCATTCGTATAAGCTATTCTAATTCATTCGTACGATCCATTTTAATTCATTCGTACGATCCATTGTAATTCATTCATACAATCCATTCAGATTCATTCGCACAAATGTATCCATTCAAATTCATTCGTACGATCCATTCTAATTAATTCGCACGATCCATTCTAATTCAGTCGTATCAATGTATCCATTTTAATTCATTCGTACGATCCATTCTAATTTATTCGTACGATCTAATTCATTCGTACGATCCATTCTATATTCATTCGTACGATCGATTCTAATTCATTCGCAAGATACATTCTAATTCATTCGTACGATCCATTCTAATTCATTCGTATGATCCATTCTAATTCATTCGTACGATCCATTCTAATTCATTCGTTCGATCCATTCTAATTCATTCGTTCGATCCATTCTAATTCATTCGTACGATCCATTCTAATTCATTCGTACAAATGTATCCATTCTAATTCATTCGTACGATCCATTCTAATTCATTCATACGATCTATTCTAATTCATTCGCATGATCCATTCTTATTCGTTCGTACGATCCATTCTAATTCATTCGCACGATCCATTCTAATTCATTCGTACGATCCATTCTAATCCATTCGTACGATCCATTCTAATCCATTCGTACGATCCATTCTAATTCATTCGCTCGAATGTATCTATTCTAATTCATTCGTACGATCCATTCTAATTCATTCATACGATCCATTCTAATTCGTTCGTACGATCCATTCTAATTCATTCATACGATCCATTCTAATTCATTTGCACGAATGTATCATACGAATGAATTAGAATAGATCATGCGAATGAATTAAAATGGATCGTACAAATGAATTAGAATGGATCGTACGAACGAATTAGAATGGATCGTACGAATGAATTAGAATGAATACATTCGAGCGAATGAATTAGAATGGATCATAAGAATGAATTAGAATGGATCATAGGAATGAATTAGAATGGATCGTGCAAATGAATTAGAATGGATACATTCCTGCGAATGAATTAGAATGGATCGTAGGAATGAATTAGAATGGATCGTACGAATGGATTAGAATGGATCGTACGAATGAATTAGAATGGATCGTACGAATGAATTAGAATGGATCGTACAAATGAATTAGAAAGGTTACATTTGTGAGAATGAATTAGAATGGATCGTACGAATGAATTAGAATGGATCGTACGAATCGATTAGAATGGATCGTACGAATGGATTAGAACGCATTGTAAGAATGAATTAGAATGGATCGTACGAATGGATTAGAATGGATCGTTCGAATGAATTAGAATGGATCGTATGAATGAATTAGAATGGATCGTGCGAATGAATTAGAATGGATCGTACGAATGGATTAGAATGGATCGTACAAATGGATTAGAATGGATCGTACGAATGGATTAGAATGGATCGTGCGAATGAATTAGAATGGATCGTACGATTGAATTAGAATGGATCATGCGAATGAATTAGAATAGATCATACGAATGAATTAGAATGGATCATAGGAATGAATTCGAATGGATCGTGCAAATGAATTAGAATGGATACATTCGTGCGAATGAATTAGAATGGATCGTGCGAATGAATTAGAATGGATCGTACGAATGAATTAGAATGGATCATACAAATGAATTAGAATGGATCGTATGAATGAATTAGAATGAATCATACGAATGCATTAGAATGGATCGTACGAATGGATTAGAATGTATCGTACGAATGGATTAGAATGGATCGTACGAATGGATTAGAATGGATCATACGAATGAATTAGAATGGATCATACAAATGAATTAGAAAGGTTACATTCGTGAGAATGAATTAGAATGGATCGTACAAATGAATTAGAATGGATCATGCGAATGAATTTGAATGGAACGTACGAATGAATAAGAATGGATCGTACGAATGAATTAGAATGGATACATTCGAGCGAATGAATTAGAAAAGATCATAGGAATGAATTAGAATGGATCATACGAATGAATTAGAATGGATCGTGCGAATGAATTAGAATGGATTGTACGAATGAATTAGAATGGATACATTCGTGCGAATGAATTAGAATGGATCGGACGAATGAATTAGAATGGATCGTACGATTCATTCTAATTCATTCATATGATCCATTCTAATGCATTCGTACGATTCATTCTAATTCATTCGTACGATCCATTCTAATTCATGCGAATGAATTAGAATGGATCATACGAATAAATTAGAATGGATCGTACGAATGAATTAGAATGGATCGTACGAATGCATTAGAATGGATCGTACGAATGAATTAGAATGAATCGTACGAACGAATTAGAATGGATCATACGAACGAATTAGAATGGATCGTACGAATGAATTAGAATGGATTCGTGCGAATGAATTAGAATAGATCATTCGTACGATCTATTCTAATCCATTCTAATTCATTCGTATGATCCATTCTAATCCATTCGTACGATCCATTCTAATTCATTCGCACAAATGTATCCATTCTAATGTATTCATACGATTCATTCTAATTCATTCGCACGATCCATTCTAATTCATACGTACGATCCATTCTAATTCATTCGTCCGATCCATTCTAATTCATTCGTATGATCCATTCTAATTTATTCGGATGATTCATTCTAATTCATTCATACGATCCATTCTAATTCATTCGGTGGATCCATTCTAATTCATTCGTACGATCCATTCTAATTCATTCCCACGATCCATTCTAATTTATTCGTACTATCCATTCTAATTCATTCGTACGATCTATTCTAATTCATTCGCATGATCCATTCTAATTCATTTGTACGATCCATTCTTATTCATTCATACGATCCATTCTAATTCATTCGCACGATCCATTCTAATTCATTCGCACAATCTATTCTAATTCATTCATACGATCCATTCTAATTCATTTGTACGAATGAATTAGAATGGATCGTATGAATGGATTAGAATGGATCGTACGAATGAATTAGAATGGATCGTACGAATGAATTTGAATGGATCGTACGAACGAATTAGAATGGATCATATGAATGAATTAGAATGGATCGTACGAATGAATTAGAATGGATACATTCGTGCGAATGAATTAGAATGGATCGTACGAATGAATTAGACTGGATCGTACGAATAAATTAGAATGGATACATTCGTGCGAATGAATTAGAATAGATTGTGCAAATGAATTAGAACGGATTGTGCGAATGAATTAGAATGGATCGTGCGAATGAATTAGAATGGATCGTACGTATGAATTAGAATGGATAATAGGAATGAATTAGAATGGATCGTGCAAATGAATTAGAATGGATCGTACGAATGAATTAGAATGGATCGCATTCTCACTAATGTATCCATTCTAATTCATTCGTATGATCCATTCTAATTCATTCGCACGATCCATTCTAATTCATTCGCACGAATATATCGATTCTAATTCATTCGTACGATCCATTCTAATGCATTCGTACGATTCATTCTAATTCATTCGCACGATCCATTCAAATTCATTCGTATGATCCATTCTAATTTATTTGCACGAATATACGATCCATTCTAATTTATTCACAAGAATGTATCCATTCTAATTCATTCGTACAATCCATTCTAATTTATTCGTACAAATGTATCCATTCTAATTCATTCGTACGATCCATTCTAATTCATTCGTACGATTCATTCTAATTCATTCGCACGATCCATTCTAATTCATTCGTACGATCAATTCTAATTCATTCGCACAAATGTATCCATTCTAATTCATTCGCACAATCCATTCTAATTCATTCGCACGATCCTTTCTAATTCATTCGTATGATCAATGAATTAGAATGGATACATGCGTGCGAATGAATTAGAATGGATCGGATGAATGAATTAGAATGGATCGTACGATTCATTCTAATTCGTTCGTACGATCCATTCTAATTCATTCGTATGATCCATTCTAACACATTCGGTGGATCCATTGTAATTCATTCGTATGATCCATTCTAATTCATTCGCACTATCCATTATAATTCATTCGCACGATCTATTCTAATTCATTCGTACGATCCATTCTAATTCATTCGCATGAATATATCCATTCTAATTCATTTGTACGATCCATTCTAATTCATTCGTACAATGCGTTCTAATCCATTCGTACGATCCATTCTAATTCATTCCAATGATCCATTCTAATTCATTCGTCTGATCCATTCTAATTCATTCGCTCGAATGTATCCATTCTAATTCATTCGTACTATCCATTCTAATTCGTTCATATGATCCATTCTAATTCGTTCGTACGAATCTATCCATTCTAATTCATTCGCACGATCCATTCTAATCCATTCGTACGATCCATTCTAATTCATTCGTACAAATGAATTAGAATGGATCGTATGAATGAATAAGAATGGATCGTATGAATGAATTAGAATGGATCGTGCGAATGAATTAGAATGAATCGTACAAATACATTAGAATGGATACATTCGTGCGAATGAATTAGAATGGATCGTACGAATGAATTAGGATGGATCATACAAATGAATTAGAAAGGTTACATTCGTGAGAATGAATTAGAATGGATCGTACGAATGAATTAGAATGGATCATGCGAATGAATTTGAATAGATCGTACGAATGAATTAAGATGGATCGAACGAATGAATTAGAATGGATACATTCGAGCGAATGAATTAGAATGGATCGTATGAATGAATTAGAATGGATCGTGCGAATGAATTAGAATGGATCGTACGAATGGATTAGAATGGATCGTACAAATGGATTAGAATGGATCGTGCGAATGAATTAGAATGGATCGTACGAATGAATTAGAATGGATGGTGCGAATGAATTAGAATGAATCCATTCTAATTAATTCGCACGAATTTATCCATTCTAATGCATTCGTACGATCCATTCTTATTCATTCATACGATCCATTCTAATTCATTCGTACGATCCATTCTAATTCATTCACACGATCCATTCTAATTTATTCGTACGATCCATTCTAATTCATTCGTACGATCTTTTCTAATTCATTCGCACTAATGTAACCATTCTAATTCATTCGTACGATTCATTCTAATTCATTCGTATGAGCTATTCTAATTCATTCGTATGATCCATTCTAATTCATTCGTACGATCCATTGTATTTTATTCATACAATCCATTCAGATTCATTCGCACAAATGTATCCATTCAAATTCATTCGTACGATCCATTCTAATTAATTCGCACGATCCATTCTAATTCAGTCGTATGAATGTATCCATTTTAATTCATTCGTACGATCCATTCTAATTCATTCGTACGATCGATTCTAATTCATTCGTACGATCCATTCTAATTCATTCCTACAATCCATTCTAATTTATTTGTACGATCCATTCTAATTCATTCGCTCAAATTTATCCATTCTAATTCATTCGTACAATCCATTCTAATTCATTCGTACGATCCATTCAAATTCATTCGCATGATCCATTCTAATTCATTCGTACGATCCATTCTAATTCATTCGCACAAATGTATCCATTCTAATTCATTCATACGATCCATTCTAATTCATTCGCTCGAATGTATCCATTCTAATTCATTCGTACTATCCATTCTGATTCATTCGTACGATCCATTCTAATCCATTCGTATGATCCATTCTAATTCATTCGTACAAATGAATTAGAATAGATCGTACGAATGAATTAGAATGGATCGTACGAATGGATTAGAACGCATTGTATGAATGAATTAGAATGGATCGTACGAATGGATTAGAATGGATCGAACTTCCTACGAATGGGTTAGAATGGATCATACGAATGAATTAGAATGGATCGTACAAATGAAATAGAATGGATCATACGAATGAATTAGAATGGATCGTCCGAATGAATTAGAATGGATTGTACGAATGAATTAGAATGGATACGTTCGTGCGAATGAATTAGAATGGATCGGACGAATGAATTAGAATGGATCGTACGAATGAATTAGAATGGATCGTGCGAATGAATTAGAATGAATCGTACGAATACATTAGAATGGATACATTCGTGCGAATGAATTAGAATGGATCGTACGAATGAGTTAGAATGGATCGTACGAATGAATTAGAATGGATCGTACAAATGAAATATAAAGGTTACATTTGTGAGAATGAGTTAGAATGGATCGTACGAATGAATTGGAATGGATCGTACGAATGAATTAGAATTGATCGTACGAATGAATTAGAATGGTTATATTCGTGCGAATGAATTAGAATGGATCGTACGAATAGATTAGAATGGATCGTATGAATGGATTAGAACGCATTGTACGAATGACCTAGAATAGATACATTTGTGTCAATGAATTAGATTGCATCGTACGAATGAATTTGAATAGATTGTACGCATGAATTAGAATGGATCGTACGAATGAATTTGACTGGATCATACGAATGAATTAGAATAGATATATTCATGCGAACGAATTAGAATGGATCGTATGAACGAATTAGAATGGATCGTATGAACGAATTAGAATGGATCGTACGAATGAATTAGAATAGATATATTCGTGCGAATGAATTAGAATGGATCATACGAATGAATTAGAATGGATCATACGAATGAATTAGAATGGATCGTATGATTGAATTAGAATGGATCGTACGAATGAATTAGAATGGATCGTACAAATAAATTAGAAAGGTTACATTTGTGAGAATGAATTAGAATGGATCGTACGAATGAATTAGAATGGATCATACGAATGGATTAGAATGGATCGTACGAATGGATTAGAATGGATCGTACGAATGAATTAGAATGGATCATACATATGAATTAGAAAGGTTACATTCGTGAGAATGAATTAGAATGGATCGTGCGAATGAATTAGAATTGATCATACGAATGAATTAGAATGAATCGTACGAATGAATAAGAATGGATCGTACGAATGAATTAGAATGGATACATTCGAGCGAATGAATTAGAATAGATCGTAGGAATGAATTAGAATGGATCATACGAATGAATTAGAATGGATCGTATGAATGAATTAGAATGGATCGTACGAATTAATTAGAATGGATACATTCGTGCGAATGAATTAGAATGGATCGTACGAATGAATTAGAATGAATCGTACGAATGAATTAGAATGGATCGTACGAATGAATTAGAATGGATACATTTGTACGAATAAATTAGAATGGATTGTACGAATTAATTAGAATAGATACATTCTTGCCTACAAATTAGAATGGATCGTATATTCGTGCAAACAAATTAGAATGGATCATACGAATGAATTAGAATGGATCGTGCGAATGAATTAGAATGAATCGTATGAATGCATTAGAATGGATCGTACGAATGGATTAGAATGAATCGTACGATCCATTCTAATTCATTCGTCCGATCCATTCTAATTCACTTGCACGAATGTATCCATTCTAATTCATTTGTACAATCCATTCTAATTCATTTGCATGATCCATTCTAATTCATTCGTATGATACATTTTAATTCATTCCTACGATCTATTCTAATTCATTCACTCGAATGTATCCAATTTAATTCATTCGTTCGATCCATTCTAATTCATTCGTACGATCCATTCAAATTCATTTGCATGATCCATTCTAATTCATTCGTACGATCCATTCTAATTTATTCTCACGAATGTTACCTTTCTAATTCATTTGTATGATCCATTCTAATTCATTCGTACGATCCATTCTAATCCATTCATACGATCCATTCTAATCCATTCGTACGACCCATTCTAATTCACTCGTACGATCCATTTTAATTCATTCTCACAAATGTAACCTTTCTAATTCATTTGTACGATCCATTCTTATTCATTCGTACGATCCATTCTAATCTATTCGTACGATCCATTTTAATCCATTTGTACGATCCATTCTAATTCATTCGCACGAATGTAACCATTCTAATTCATTTGTACGATCCATTCTAATTCATTCCTACGATCCATTCTAATTCATTCGCAGGAATTTATCCATTCTAATTCATTTGCACGATTCATTCTAATTCATTCCTATGATCCATTCTAATTCATTCGTACGATCCATTCTAATTCATTCGCTCGAATGTATCCATTCTAATTCATTCGTATGATCTATTCTAATTCGTTCATACGATCCATTCTAATTCGTTCGTACGATCCATTCTAATTCATTCGTACGATCCATTCTAATCCATTCGTACGATCCATTCTAATTCATTCATACAAATGAATTAGAATGGATCGTATAAATGAATAAGAATGGATCGTACGAATGAATTAGAATGGTTACATTCGTGCGAATGAATTAGAATGGATCATAGGAATGAATTAGAACGGATCGTGCGAATGAATTAGAATGGATCGTGCGAATGAATTAGAATGAATCGTACGAATACATTAGAATGGATACATTCGTGCGAATGAATTAGAATGGATCGTACGAATGGATTAGAATGGATCGTACGAATGAATTAGAATGGATCGTACAAATGAATTAGAAAGGTTACATTTGTGAGAATGAATTAGAATGGATGGTACGAATGAATTAGAATGGATCGTACGAATGAATTAGAATTGATCGTACGAATGAATTAGAATGGTTACATTCGTGCGAATGAATTAGAATGGATCGTATGAATAGATTAGAATGGATCGTACGAATGAATTAGAATGGATCGTATGAACGAATTAGAATGGATCGTACGAACGAATTAGAATGGATCATATGAACGAATTAGAATGGATCGTACGAATGAATTAGAATGGATACATTCGAACGAATGAATTAGAATGGATCGTACGGATTAATTAGAATGGATCATAGGAATGAATTAGAATGGATCGTGCAAATAAGTTAGAATGGATACACTCGTGCGAATGAATTAGAATGGATCGTACGAATGAATTAGAATGGATCGTGCGAATGAATTAGAATGGATCGTACGAATGAATTAGAATGGATACATACAAATGAATTAGAAAGGTTACATTCGTGAGAATGAATTAGAATGGATTGTACGAATGAATTAGAATGGATCGTACGAATGAATTAGAATAGATCGTATGAATGAATTAGAATGGATACATTCGAGCGAATGAATAAGAATGGATCATACGAATGAATTAGAATGGATCATGCGAATGAATTAGAATAGATCGTACGAATGAATTAGAATGGATAGTACGAATAAATTAGAATGGATCGTGCGAATGAATTAGAATGGATCGTACGAATGAATTAGAATGGATCCACTGAATGAATTAGAATGGATCGTAGGAATAAATTAGAATGGATCGTAGGAATGAATTAGAATGGATCGTAGGAATGAATTAGAATGGATCGTACGAATGAATTAGAATGGATCGTGCGAATGAATTAGAATGGATCATACGAATGAATTAGAATGGATCGTGCGAATGAATTAGAATGGATTGTACAAATGAATTAGAATGGATCATACGAATGAATTAGAATGGATCGTGCGAATGAATTAGAATGGATTGTACGAATGAATTAGAATGGATATATTCGTGCGAATGAATTAGAATGGATCGGACGAATGAATTAGAATGGATCGTACGATTCATTCTAATTCATTCGTACGATCCATTCTAATGCATTCGTACGATTCATTCTAATTCATTCGCACGATCCATTCTAACACATTCATACGATCCATTCTTATTCATTCATACGATCCATTCTAATTCATTCGTATGATCCATTCTAATTCATTCGCATGATCCATTCTAATTCATTCGCACGATCCATTCTAATTCATTCATACGATCCATTCTAATTCGTTCGTACGATCCATTCTAATTCATTCATACGATCCATTCTAATTCATTCGCACCAATGTATCCATTCTAATTCATTCGTACGATCCATTCTAATTCATTCGCACGATCCATTCTAATTCATTCGTACGATCCATTCTAATTCATTCACACGATCCATTCTAATTCATTCGTACGAACCATTCTAATTCATTCGCACGAATGTATCCATTCTAATGCATTCGTACGATCTATTCTAATCCATTCGTACGATCCATTCTAATCCATTCGTACGATCCATTCTAATTCATTTGTACGATCCATTCTAAGTCATTTGCACGATCCACTCTAATTCATTCCTATGATCGATTCTAATTCATTTGTACGATCCATTCTAATTCTTTCGCATGAATGTATCCATTCTAATTCGTTCGTACGATCCATTCTAATTCGTTCGTACGATCCATTCTAATTCATTCGTTTGATCCATTCTAATTCATTCCTATGATCTATTCTAATTCATTCGTATGATCCATTCTAATTCATTCCTACGATCTATTCTAATTCATTCGCTCGAATGTATCCATTCTAATTCATTCATTCGATCCATTCTAATTCATTCGTACGATCAATTCTGATTCATTCGCTCGAATGTATCCATTCTAATTCATTCGTACGATCCATTCTAATTCAGTCGCATGAACGTAACCATTCTAATTCATTCACACGATCCATTCTACTTCATTCGTACGATCTATTCTAATTCATTCTCACAAATGTAACCTTTCTAATTCATTTGTATGATCCATTCTAATTCATTCGTACAATCCATTCTAATTCATTCGTACGATCCATTCTAATTCATTCGCACAATCCATTCCAATTCATTCGCACGAATGTATCCATTGTAAATCATTCGTACGATCCATTCTAATTCATTCGTACGATGCATTCTAATTCATTTGCATGATCCATTCGTACGATCCATTCTAATCCATTCGTACGATCCATTCTAATTCATTCGCACTATCCATTCTAATTCATTCGCACGATCCATTCAAATTCATTCGTACGATCCATTCTAATTCATTCGTACAATCCGTTCAAATTCATTCACATGATCCATTCTAATTCATTCGTACGATCCATTCTAATTCATTCTCACGAATGTAACCTTTCTAATTCATTCGTACGATCCATTCTAATCCATTCGTACGATCCATTCTAATCCATTCGTACGATCCATTCTAATTCATTCGTACGATCCATTCTAATTCATTCTCACAAATGTAACCTTTCTAATTCATTTGTACGATCCATTCTAATTCATTCGTACGATACATTCTAATCCATTCGTAAGATCCATTCTAAACCATTCGTACGATCCATTCTAATTCATTCGCACGAATGTAACCATTCTAATTAATTCGTACGATCCATTCTAATTCATTCCTATGATCCATTATAATTCATTCGCACGAATGTATCCATTCTAATTCATTTGCACGATCCATTCTAATTCATTCCTATGATGTATTCTAATTCATTCGTACGATCCATTCTAATTCATTCGCTCGAATGTAACCATTCTAATTCATTCCTACGATCCATTCTAATTCGTTCATACGATCCATTCTAATTCGTTCGTACGATCCATTCTAATTAATTCGTACGATTCATTCTAATTCATTCGTACGATCCATTATAATTCATTCGTACAATCCATTCTAATTCATTCTCACAAATGTAACCTTTCTAATTCATTCCTATGATCCATTCTAATCCATTCGTACGATCCATTCTAATTCATTCGCACGAATGTATCCTGATCCATTCTAATTCATTCGTACGATCCATTCTAATTCATTCGCTCGAATGTATCCATTCTAATTTATTCGTATGATCCATTCTAATCCATTCATACGATCCGTTCTAAACCATTCGTACGATCCATTCTAATTCATTCGTACAATGCGTTCTAATCCATTCGTACGATCCATTCTAGTCCTTTCGTACGATCCATTCTAATTCATTCGCACGAATGTAACCATTCTAATTCATTCGTACGATCCATTCTAATTCATTCCTACGATCCTCTCTAATTCATTTGCACAAATGTATCCATTCTAATTCATTCGTATGATCCATTCTAATTCATTCGCACGATCCATATTAATTCATTCGTACGATCCATTCTAATTCATTCGTACGAATGTATCCATTCTAATTCATTCGTAGGATCCATTCTGATTCATTCGTACGAATGTATCCATTCTAATTCATTCGTACGATCCATTCTAATTCATTTTCACGAATGTATCCATTCTAATTCATTCGCATGATCCATTCTAATTAGAAAGGTTACATTCAAGCGAATGAAATAGAATAGGTTGTAGGAATGAATTAGAATTGATCATATGAATGAATTAGAATGGATCGTGCGAATGAATTAGAATGAATCGTACGAATGCATTAGAATGGATCGTACGAACGAATTAGAATGGATCGTACGAACGAATTAGAATGGATCGTACGAATGAATTGGAATGGATATATTCGAGCGAATGAATTAGAATGGATCGTACGAATGAATTAGAATGGATCGTGCAAATGAATTATAATGGATACATTCGTGCGAATGAATTAGAATAGATCATACGAATGAATAAGAATGGAGCGTACGAATGAATTAGAATAGAGCGTACGAATCAACTAGAATGGATACATTCGTGCGAATGAATTAGAATGGATCATATGAAAGAATTAGAATGGATCGTGCGAATGAATTAGAAAGGATCGTACAAATGAATTAGAATGGATATATTCGTGCGAATGAATTAGAATGGATCGTACGAATGAATTAGACTGGATCGTACGAATAAATTAGAATGGATATATTCATGCAAATGAATTAGAATGGATCGTACGAATGAATTAGAATGGATCATACGAATGAATTAGAATGGATTGTACGAATGGATTAGAATGGATCGTACGAATGGATTAGAACTCATTGTACGAATGAATTAGAATAGATACATTTGTGCGAATGAATTAGATTGCATCGTACGAATGAATTTGAATGGATCGGACGAATGAATTAGAATGGATTGTACGAATGAATTTGAATGGATCATGCGAATGAATTAGAATAGATCATACAAATGAATTAGAATGGATCATACGAATGAATTAGAATGAATCGTATGATCCATTCTAATTCATTCATCCGATCCATTCTAATTCATTTGCACGAATGTATCCATTCTAATTCATTCGTACAATCCATTCTAATTCATTCGTATGATCTATTCTAATTCATTCGCACGATCCATTCTAATTCATTCGCACGAATATATCCATTCTAATTCATTCGTACGATCCATTCTAATTCATTCGCACGATCCATTCTAATTCATTCGTATGATCCATTCTAATTCATTAGTATGATCAATTCTAATTCATTCGTACGATCCATTCTAATTAATTCGTACGATCCATTCTAATTCATTCGCACAAATGTATCCATTCTAATTCATTCGTACAATCCATTCTAATGCATTCGTACGATTCATTCTAATTCTTTCGCACGATCCATTCTAATTCATTCGTATGATCCATTCTAATTTATTTGCATGAATATACGATCCATTCTAATTCATTCGTACAATCTATTCTATTTCATTCGCACGATCCATTCTAATTCATTCGTATGATCCATTCTAATTCATTCGTACGATCTATTCTAATTCATTCACACAATCCATTCTAATTCGTTCGCACGAATGTACCGATTCTAATTCATTCGCATGATCCATTCTTATTCATTCGTGCGATGAATAAGAATGGATCATGCAAATGAATTAGAATGGATCATAGGAATGAATTAGTATGGATCGTGCAAATGAATTAGAATGGATACATTCGTGCGAATGAATTAGAATGGATCGTAGGAATGAATTAGAATGGATCGTACGAATGAATTAGAATGGTTACATTCTAATTCATTCGTACGCTCCATTCTTATTCATCGCACAAATGTATCCATTCTAATTCATTTGTACGACCCATTCTAATTCATTCGTATGATCCATTCTAATTCATTCGTACGATCCATTCTAATTCACTCGCACGAATGTAACCATTCTAATTCATTCGTACGATCCATTCTAATTCATTCGCTCGAATGTATCCATTCTAATTCATTCATACGATCCATTCTAATTCATTCCTACAATCCATTCTAATTCATTCGCACGATCCATTCTAATTCATTCATATGATCCATTCTAATTCATTCCTACGATCTATTCTAATTCATTCGCTTGAATATATCCATTCTAATTCATTCACACGATCCATTCTAATTCATTCGTACGATCCATTCTAATTCATTCGCACGAATGTAACCATTCTAATTCATTCGTACGATCCATTCTAATTCATTCGTACGATCCATTCTAATTCATTCGCACGATCCATTCTAATTCATTCATACGATCCATTCTAATTCTTTCGTATGATCCATTCTAATTCATTCGTACGATACGTTCCAATTTATTCGCACGAATGTATCCATTCTAATTCATTTGTATGATCCATTCTAATTCATTCGCACGATCCATTCTAATTCATTCGTACGATCCATTCAAATTTATTCGCACGATCCATTCTAATTCATTCGTACGATCCATTCTAATTCATTCGCACGATCCATTCTAATTCATTTGTACGAATGAATCTATTCTAATTCATTCGCACGATCCATTCTAATTTATTCATATCATCCATTCTAATTCATTCGTATGATCCATTCTAATTCATTCGCACAAATGTATCTATTCTAATTCATTCGTACAATCCATTCTAATCCATTCACCGAATGAATTAGAATGGATCGTAGGAATGAATTAGAATGGATCGTACGAATGAATTAGAATGGTTATATTCGTGCGAATGAATTAGAATGGATCGTACGAATGGATTAGAATGGATCGTATGAATGGATTAGAATGAATCGTACGAATGAATTAGAATGGATCGTACAAATGAATTAGAAAGGTTACATTTGTGAGAATGAATTAGAAAGGATCGTACGAATGGATTAGAATGGATCGTACGAATGGATCGTACGAATGGATTAGAATGGATCGTACGAATGGATTAGAATGGATCATACAAATGAATTAGAAAGGTTACATTCGTGAGAATGAATTAGAATGGATCGTACGAATGAATTACAATGGATCATGCGAATGAATTTGAATGGATCGTACGAATGAATTAGAATGGATCGAACGAATGAATTAGAATAGATAGTACGAAAGAATTAGAATGGATCGTACGAATGAATTAGAATGGATCGTGCGAATGAATTAGAATGGATACATTCGAGCGAATGAATAAGAATGGATCATACGAATGAATTAGAATGGATCATGCGAATGAATTAGAATAGATCGTACGAATGAATTAGAATGGATAGTACGAATAAATTAGAATGGATCGTGCGAATGAATTAGAAAGGTTACATTCGTGAGAATGAATTAGAATGGATACATTCGAGCGAATGAATTAGAATGGATACATTTGTGCGAATGAATTAGAATGGATCGTGCGAATAAATTAGAATGGATCGTACGAATGGATTAGAATGGATCGTACGAATAGATTAGAATGGATCGTACGAATTAGAATGGATCGTACGAATGAATTAGAATGGCTATATTTGTGCGAATGAATTAGAATGGATCGTACGAATGAATTAAAATGGATCATGCGAATGAATTAGAATGGATCGTGCGAATGAATTAGAATGGATCGTATGAACGAATTAGAATGGATCGTATGAACGAATTAGAATAGATCGTACGAATGAATTAGAATGGATACATTCGAGCGAATGAATTAGAATGGATCGTATGAATGAATTAGAATGGATCATAGGAATGAATTAGAATGGATCGTGCAAATGAATTAGAATGGATACATTCGTGCGAATGAATTATAATGGATCATAGGAATGAATTAGAATGGATCGTACGAATGAATTAGAATGGTTACATTCGTGCGAATGAATTAGAATGGATCGTACGAATGAATTAGAATGGATTGTGCGAATCAATTAGAATGGATCGTATGAATGAATAAGAATGGATCGTACGAATGGATTAGAATGGATCGTACGATGCAATCTAATTCATTGGTACGATTCATTCTAATTCATTCACACAATCCATTCTAATTCATTCGCACGAATGTATCCATTCTAATTCATTCGCACGATCCATTCTAATTCATTCGAACGGTCCATTCTATTTTATTCGCAAGAATGTATCCATTCTAATTTATTCACACGATCCATTCTAATTCATTCGTACGATCCATTCTAATTCATTCTTACGATTCATTCTAATTCATTCGTACGATCCATTCTTATTCATTCATACGATCCCTTCTAATTTATTTGCACGAATGTATCCATTCTAATTCATTCGTATGATCCATTCTAATTCATTCGCACGATCCATTCTAATTCATTCGTATGATCCATTCTAATTCATTCGCACAAATGTATCAATTCTAATTTATTCGCACGATACATTCTAATTCATTCGTACGATCCATTCTAATTCATTCGCACGATCCATTCTAATTCATTCGTACGAATGTATCAATTCTAATTCATTCGTACGATCTATTCTAATTCATTCGTACAATCAATTCTAATTCATTTGTACGATCCATTCTAATTCATTCGCACGAATGTATCCATTCTAATTCGTTCATACGATCCATTCTAATCCGTTCGTACGATCCATTCTAATTCGTTCGTACGATCCATTCTAATTCATTCGTATGATCCATTCTAATTCATTCCTACGATCTATTCTAATTCATTCATATGATCCATTCTAATTCATTCCTACGATCTATTCTAATTCATTCGTACGATCCATTCTAATTCATTCGTACGATCCATTCTAATTCATTCGTATGATCCATTCTAATTCATTCGTACGATCTATTCTAATTCATTCGCACGATCCGTTCTAATTCATTCCTATGATCCATTCTAATTCATTCGCACGAATGTAACCATTCTAATTCATTCGTACGATCCATTCTAATTCATTCGTACGATCCATTCTAATTCATTCGTACGATCCATTCTAATCCATTCGTATGATCCATTCTTTTTCGTTCGTACAAATTAATTAGAATGGATCGTACGAATGAATTAGAATGGATCGTACGGATGGATTAGAACGCATTGTACGAATGAATTAGAATGGATCGTACAAATGGATTAGAATGGATCGTACGAATGAATTAGAATGGATCGTACGAATGAATTAGAATGGATATATTCGAGCGAATGAATTAGAATGCATCGTACGAATGAATTAGAATGGATCATAGGAATGAATTAGAATGGATCGTGCAAATGAATTAGAATCGATACATTCGTGCGAATGAAATAGAATGGATCGTAGGAATGAATTAGAATGGATCGTATGAATGAATTAGAATGGTTACATTCGTGCGAATGAATTAGAGTGGATCATACGAATGGATTAGAATGGATCGTACGAATGGATTAGAATGGATCGTACGAATGAATTAGAATGGATACATTCGAGCGAATGAATTAGAATGGATCGTACGAAAGAATTAGAATGGATCATAGGAATGAATTAGAATGGATCGTGCAAATGAATTAGAATGGATACATTCGTGCGAATGAATTAGAATTCATTCATACGAATGAATTAGAATGGATCGTAGGAATGAATTAGAATGGATCGTGCAAATGAATTAGATCGTACGATTCATTCTAATCCATTCTAATCCATTCGTAGAATGGTTCATTCGTAGAATGGATTAGAATGGTTCATTCGTAGAATGGATCGTACGAATGGATTAGAATGAATCGTACGATCTAATTCATTCGGATGATTCATTCTAATTCATTCCTACGATCCATTCTAATTCATTCGTATGAATGAATTCTAATTCATTCGCACGAATATATCCATTCTAATTCATTTGCACGATCCATTCTAATTCATTCCTATGATCCATTCTAATTCATTCGTAAGATCCATTCTAATTCATTCGCTCGAATGTATCCATTCTAAATCATTCGTACGATCCATTCTAATCCATTCGTACGATTCATTCTAATCCATTCGTACGATCCATTCTAATTCATTCGCACGAATGTAACCATTCTAATTCATTCGTACGATCCATTCTAATTCATTCCTACGATCCATTCTAATTCATTCGCACGAATGTATAGATTCTAATTCATTTGCACGATCCATTCTAATTCATTCCTATGATCCATTCTAATTCATTCGTACGATCCATTCTAATTCATTCGCTCGAATATATCCATTCTAATTCATTCGTACGATCCATTCTAATTCATTCGTACGATCCATTCTAATCCATTCGTACGATCCATTCTAATTCATTCGTACAATGCGTTCTAATCCATTCGTACGATCCATTCTAATTCATTCATACGATCCATTCTAATTCATTTGTACGAACGAATTAGAATGGATCATACGAATGGATTAGAATGGATCGTACGAATGAATTAGAATGGATCGTACGAATACATTAGAATGGATCGTACGAATGCATTAGAATGGATCGTACGAATGAATTAGAATGGTTACATTCGTGCGAATGAATTAGAATGGATCATAGGAATGAATTAGAACGGATCGTGCGAATGAATTAGAATGGATCGTACGAATGAATTAGAAAGGATCATACGAATGAATTAGAATGTATCGTACGAATGAATTAGAATGGATCGTACGAATGAATTAGAATGGATCGAACGAATGAATTAGAATGGATACATTCGAGCGAATGAATTAGAGTAGATCGTAGGAATGAATTAGAATGGATCATACGAATGAATTAGAATAGATCGTAGGAATGAATTAGAATGGATCATACGAATGAATTAGAATGGATCGTACGAACGAATTAGAATGGATCGTATGAACGAATTTGAATGGATACATTCGTGCGAATGAATTAGAATGGATCGTACAAATGAATTAGAATTTATCGTACAAATGAATTAGAATAGATCGTACGAATGAATTAGAATTGATACATTCGTACGAATAAATTAGAATGGATCGTGCGAATGAATTAGAATAGATCGTATGAATGAATTAGAATGTATCGTGCGAATAAATTAGAATTGATACATTTGTGCGAATGAATTAGAATGGATCATACGAATGAATTAGAATGGATCATGCGAATGAATTAGAATGGATCGTACGAATAAGTTAGAATGGATACATTCGTGCAAATAAATTAGAATGGATTGTATGAATGAATTAAAATGGATCGTACGATTGAATTAGAATGAATCGTAAGAATGAATTAGAATGGATCGTACGAATGAATTAGAATGGATCGTGCGAATAAATTAGAATGGATAGATTCTTGCGAATAAAATAGAATGGACCGTTCGAATGAATTAGAATGGATCGTGCGAATGAATTAGAATGGATACATTCGTGTGAATGAATTAGAATGGATTATGCGAATGAATTAGAATGAATCGTACGAATGAATTAGATTGCATCGTACGATCCATTCTAATCCATTCATACGATCCATTCTTATTCATTCATACGATCCATTCTAATTCATTCGCACAATCCATTCTAATTCATTCGTACGATCCATTCTAATTCATTCGCACGAATGTAACCATTCTAATTCATTCGTACGATCCATTCTAATTCATTCCTATGATCCATTCTAATTCATTCGCACGAATGTAGCCATTCTAATTCATTTGCACAATCCATTCTAATTCATTCCTATGATCCATTCTAATTCATTCATACGATCCATTCTAATTCATTCGCTCGAATGTATCCATTCTAATTCATTCGTACGATCCATTCTAATTTGTTCGTACGATCCATTCTAATTCATTCGTACGATCCATTCTAATTCATTCGCACGATCCATTCTAATTCATTTGTACGATCCACTCTAATTCATTCATACGATCCATTCTAATTCATTCGCACAAATGTAACCATTCTAATTCATTCGTACGATCCATTCTAATTCGTACAATCCATTCTAATCCATTCGTACGATCCATTCTAATCCATTCGTAAGATCCATTCTAATCCATTCGTACGATCCATTCTAATTCATTCGCACGATCCATTCTAATTTATTCGCACAAATGTATCAATTCTAATTCATTCACTCGAATGTATCCATCTAATTCATTCTCACGAATGTAACCTTTCTAATTCATTTGTATGATCCATTCTAATTTATTCGTACGATCCATTCTAATCCATTCGTACAATCCATTCTAATCCATTCGTACGATCCATTCTAATTCATTCGTATGATCCATTCTAATTCATTCTCACAAATGTATCCATTCTAATTCATTCATACGATCCATTCTAATTCATTCGTACGATCCATTCTAATTCATTCGCATGATCCATTCTAATTTATTCGTACGATCCATTCTAATTCATTCCTATGATCCATTCTAATTCATTCGCACGATCTATTCTAATTCAATCGCATGATCCATTGTAATGCATTCGTACGATCCATTCTAATTCATTCGTACGATGCATTCTAATCCATTCGTACGATCCATTATAATTCATTCCTATGACCCATTCTAATTCATTCGTACGATCCATTCTAATTCATTCGCTCGAATGTATCCATTCTAATTCATTCGTACGATCCATTCTAATTAGTTCATACGATCCATTCTAATTCATTCGTTCGATCCATTCTAATTCATTCGTACGATCCATTCAAATTCATTCGCATGATCCATTCTAATTCATTCGTACGATCCATTCTAATTCATTCTCACGAATGTAACCTTTCTAATTCATTTGTATGATCCATTCTAATCCATTCGTACGATCCATTCTAATCCATTCGTACGATCCATTCTAATCCATTCGTACGATCCATTCTAATTCATTCTCACAAATGTAACCTTTCTAATTCATTTGTACGATCCATTCTAATTCATTCGTACGATCCATTCTAATCCATTCGTACGATCCATTCTAATCCATTCGTACGATCTATTATAATTCATTCGCACGAATGTAACCATTCTAATTCATTCGTACGATCTATTCTAATTCATTCCTACGATCCATTCTAATTCATTCGGTGAATGGATTAGAATGGATTGTACGAATGAATTAGAATAGATACATTTGTGTAAATGAATTAGAATGGATCTTACGAATGAATTAGAATGGATCGTACGAATAAATTAGAATGGATCGTGCGAATGAATTAGAATAGATTCATTCGTACAAATGAATTAGAATGGATCGTGCGAATGAATTAGAATGGATCATACGAATGAATTAGAATGGATCGTGTGAATAAATTAGAATAGATCATACGAATGAATTAGAATGGATCGTGCGAATGAATTAGAATGGATCATACAAATGAATTAGAATGGATACATTCGTGCGAATGAATTAGAACGTATCGTACGAATGAATTAGAATGGATCATACGAAAGAATTAGAATGGATCGTATGAATGAATTAGAATGGATCATGCGAATGAATTAGAATGGATTGTACGAATGAATTAGAATGGATCGTACGAATGAATTAGAATGGTTACATTCGTGCGAATGAATTAGAATGGATCGTACGAATGAATTAGAATGGATCGTACGAATGAATTAGAATGGATATATTCGAGCGAATGAATTAGAATAGATCGTAGGAATGAATTAGAATGGATCATACGAATGAATTAGAATGGATCGTGCGAATGAATTAGAATGGATTGTAGGAATGAATTGGAATGGATCGTATGAATGAATTAGAATGGATACATTCGAGCAAATGAATTAGAATGGATCGTACGAATGAATTAGAATGGATCGTACGAATGAATTATAATGGTTACATTCGTGCGAATGAATTAGAATGGATCGTACGAATGAATTAGAATGTATCGTACGAATGAATTAGAATGGATCGTACGAAAGAATTAGAATGGATCGTACAAATGAATTAGAATGGATACATTTGTGCGATGAATATGAATGGAGCGTACGAATGAATTAGAATGTAACCATTCTAATTCATTCGTACGATCCATTCTAATTCATTCCTATGATCCATTCTAATTCATTCGCACGAATGTATCCATTCTAATTCATTTGCACGATCCATTCTAATTCATTCCTATGATCCATTCTAATTCATTTGCACGATCCATTCTTATTCATCGCACGAATGAATAAGAATAGATCATGCGAATGAATTAGAATGGATACATTCGTGCGAATGAATTAGAATGGATTGTGTGAATGAATTAGAATAGATCGTACGAATGAATTAGAATGGATCATACGAATGAATTAGAATGGACCGTGCGAATGAATTAGAATGGATACATTCTTGCGAATAAATTAGAATGGATCGTATATTCATGCAAATAAATTAGAATGGATCATACGAATGAATTAGAATGGATCGTGCGAATGAATTAGAATAAATCGTACGAATGCATTAGAATGGATCGTACGAATGAATTAGAATGGATACATTTGTGCGAATGAATTAGAATGGATCGTACGAATGAATTAGAATGGATCGTACGAATGAATTAGAATTGATCATACTAATGAATTAGAATGGATCATACGAATGAATTAGAATGGATCGTGCGAATGAATTAGAATGGATTGTACGAATGAATTAGAATGGATCGTACGAATGAATTACAATGGATATATTCATGCGAATGAATTAGAATGGACCTTGCGAATGAATTAGAATAGATCATACGAATGAATTAGAATGGATTGTACGAATGAATTAGAATGGATACATTCGTGTGAATGAATTAGAATGGATCGGATGAATGAATTAGAATGGATCGTACGATTCATTCTAATTCATTCGTATGATCCATTCTAATTCATTCGTACGATCTATTCTAATTTATTCGCATGATCCATTCTAATTTATTCGTACAATCCATTCTAATTCATTCGTCCGATCCATTCAAATTCATTCGTATGATGCAATCTAATTCATTCGCACAAATGTATCTATTCTAATTCATTCGTACAATGAGTTCTAATCCATTCGTACGATCCATTCTAATCCATTCGTACAATCCATTCTAATTCATTCGTATGATCCATTCTAATTCATTCGTACGATCCATTCTAATTCATTTGCATGAATGTATCTATTCTAATTTATTCGTACGATCCAGTCTAATTCATTCGTCCGATCCATTCTAATTCATTCGCACGAATATATCCATTCTAATTCAATTGTACGATCCTTTCTAATTCATTCGCACGATCCATTCTAATTCTTTCATATAATCCATTCTAATTCATTCGCACGAATGTATCCATTCTAGTTGATTCGTACGCTCTATCCTAATTCATTCGTACGCTCCATTCTTATTCATTCGTATGATCTATTCTAATTCATTCGCACGAATGTATCCATTATAATTCATTTGCACGATCCATTCTAATTCATTCCTATGATCCATTCTAATTCATTCGTACGATCCATTCTAATTCATTCGCTCGAATGTATCCATTCCAATTCATTCGTACGATCCCTTCTAATTCGTTTGTACGATCCATTCTAATTCGTTCGTACGATCCATTCTAATGCATTCGTACGATTCATTCTAATTCATTCGCACGATCCATTTTAATTCATTCGTATGATCCATTCTAATTCATTCCTACGATCTATTCTATTTCATTCGCTCGAATGTAACCTTTCTAATTAGAATGGATCATGCGAATGAATTAGAATGGATACATTCGTGCAAATGAATTAGAATGGATCGTACGAATGAATTAGAATGGATACATTCGTACGAATGAATCAGAATGGATCCTACGAATGAATTAGAATGGATACATTCGTACGAATGAATCAGAATGGATCGTACGAATGAATTAATATGGATCGTGCGAATGAATTAGAATGGATCATACGAATGAATTAGAATGGATACATTCGTGCAAATGAATTAGAATGGATCGTAGGAAAGAATTAGAATGGATCGTACGAATGAATTAGAATGGTTACATTCGTGCGAATGAATTAGAATGGATCGTACGAAAGGATTAGAATGGATCGTACGAATGGATTAGAAAGCATTGTACGAATGAATTAGAATGGATCGTACGAATAGATTAGAACGGATCGTACGAATGAATTAGAATGGATCATACGAATAAATTAGAATGGATACATTCGAGCGAATGAATTAAAATGGATCGTACGAATGAATTAGAATGGATCATAGGAATGAATTAGAATGGATCGTACGAATGGATTAGAATGGATCAAACGAATAAATTAGACTGGATATATTTGAGCGAATGAATTAGAATAGATCGTAGGAATGAATTAGAATGGATCATACGAATGAATTAGAATGGATCGTGCGAATGAATTAGAATGGATCGTACGAATGAATTAGAATGGATCGTACGAATGAATTAGAATGGATCGTACGAATGCATTAGAATGGATCATACGAATAAATTAGAATGGATCATACGAACGAATTAGAATGGATCGTACGAACAAATTAGAATGGATCGTACGAACGAATTAGAATGGATCGTACGAACGAATTAGAATAGATCATGCGAATGAATTAGAATGGATCGTACGAACGAATTAGAATGGATCGTATGAATAAATTAGAATGGATCATACGAATGAATTAGAATGGATCGTGCGAATGGATTAGAATGAATCGTACGAATGCATTAGAATGGATCGTACGAATGAATTAGAATGGATCGTGCGAATAAATTATACGAATGAATTAGAATGGATTAGAATGGATTGTACGAATGAATTAGAATGGATACATTTGTACGAATGAATTAGAATGGATCGTGCGAATGAATTAGAATGGATCGTACGAATGAATTAGAATGGATCATACGAATGGATTAGAATTAATCGTACGAATGAATTAGAATGGATCGTATAAATGAATTAGAAAGGTTACATTTGTGAGAATGAATTAGAATGGATCTTACGAATGGATTAGAATGGATCGTACGAATGGATTAGAATGGATCGTACGAATGGATTCGAATGGATCATACGAATGAATTAGAATGGATCGTACGAATGAATTAGAATGGATCGTACGAATGAATTAGAATTTGAATGGATCGTACGAATAAATTAGAATGGATCGTACGAATGAATTAGAATGGATCGTGCGAATGAATTAGAATGGATCGTACGAATGAATTAGAATAGATACATTTGTGCGAATGAATTAGAATGGATCGTACATTTGTGAGAATGAATTAGAAAGGATCGTACGAATGAATTAGAATGGATCGTACGAATGGATTAGAATGGATCGTACGAATGAATTAGAATGGATACATTCGAGCGAATGAATTAGAATGGATCATACGAATGAATTAGAATGGATATATTTGTGCGAATGAATTTGAATGGATTGCACGAATTGAATTAGAATGGATCATACGAATGAATTAGAATGGATACATTCGTGCAAATGAATTAGAATAGATCGTAGGAATGAATTAGAATCGATCGTACGAATGAATTAGAATGGTTACATTCGTGCGAATGAATTAGAATGGATCGTACGAAAGGATTAGAATGGATCATACGAATAGATTAGAACGCATTGTACGAATGAATTAGAATGGATCGTACGAATGGATTAGAATGGATCGTACGAATGAATTAGAATGGATCATACGAATAAATTAGAATAGATACATTCGAGCGAATGAATTAGAATGGATCGTACGAATGAATTAGAATGGATCATAGGAATTCATTCGCATGATCCATTCTAATTCATTCGTACGATCCATTCTAATTCATTCGTCCGATCCATTCTAATTCATTCGCACGAATGTATCCATTCTAATTCATTCGTACAATACATTCTAATTCATTCGGACGATCCATTCTAATTCATTCATATGATCCATTCTATTTCATTTGTACGATCCATTCTAATTCATTCGTATGATCCAATCTAACCCATTCGTAGGAAGTTCGATCCATTCTAATCCATTCGTACGATCCATTCTAATTCATTCATACGATCCATTCTAATTCATTTGTACGAATGAATTAGAATGGATCATACGAATGGATTAGAATGGATCGTACGAATGAATTAGAATGGATCGTACGAATGAATTAGAATGGATCGTACGAATGGATTAGAATAGATCGAACTTCCTACGAATGGGTTAGAATGGATCATACGAATGAATTAGAATGGATCGTACAAATGAAATAGAATGGAACATACGAATGAATTAGAATGGATCGTCCGAATGAATTAGAATGGATCCACGAATGTATCCATTCTAGTTCATTCGTACGCTCCATTCTAATTCATTCGTACGTTCCA
The DNA here is from genome assembly GCA_947650365.1 of Chamaelirium japonicum. Classification (NCBI taxonomy): domain Eukaryota; kingdom Viridiplantae; phylum Streptophyta; class Magnoliopsida; order Liliales; family Melanthiaceae; genus Chamaelirium; species Chamaelirium japonicum. The sequence continues at coordinate 47,258,538 of OX393552.1, read as the reverse complement.
TTCTTATTCATCGAACAAATGTATCCATTCTAATTCATTCGTACTATCCATTCTAATTCATTCGTACGATCCATTCTAATTCATTCGTACAATCCATTCTAGTTCATTCGTACGATCCATTCTAATTCATTTGCTCGAATGTATCCATTCTAATTCATTCGTACGATCCATTCTAATTCGTTCATACGATCCATTCTAATTCGTTCGTACGATCCATTCTAATTTATTCGTACGATCCATTCTAATCCATTCGTACGATCCATTCTAATTCATTCGTACAAATGAATTAGAATGGATCGTACGAATGAATTAGAAAGGATTGTGCGAATGAATTTGAATGGATTGTATAAATGAATAAGAATGGATCGTACGAATGAATTAGAATGGATCGTGCAAATGAATTAGAATGGATACATTCTTGCGAATGAATTAGAAAGGATCGTGCGAATGAATTAGAATGGATCGTACGAATAAATTAGAATGGATATATTTGAACGAATAAATTAGAATGGATCATACGAATGAATTAGAATGGATCGTACGAATGAATTAGAATGGATCGTGCGAATGAATTAGAATCGATCGTACGAATGAATTAGAATGGATCGTACGAATGAATTAGATCGTACGAATGAATTAGAATGGATCGTACGAATGAATTAAAATGCATACATTCATACGACTGAATTAGAATGGATCGTGCGAATTAATTAGAATGGATCGTACGAATGAATTTGAATGGATACATTTGTGCGAATAAATCTGAATGGATTGTATGAATGAAATACAATGGATCGTACGAATGAATTAGAATGGATAATACGAATGAATTAGAATAGCTCATACAAATGAATTAGAATGAATCGTACGAATTAATAAGAATGGTTATATTCGTGCGAATGAATTAGAATGGATCGTACGAATCAATTAGAATGGATCATGCGAATGAATTAGAATTGATCATACAAATGAATTAGAATGGATCGTACGAACGAATTAGAATGGATCGTACGAACGAATTAGAATGGATCGTATGAACAAATTAGAATGGATCGTACGAATGAATTAGAATGGATCGTACGAATGAATTAGAATGGATACATTCGAGTGAATGAATTAGAATGGATCGTACGAATGAATTAGAATGGATCCATTTGTGCGAATGAATTAGAATGAATCATACGAATGAATTAGAATGGATCGTAGGAATGAATTAGAATGGATCATACGAAGGAATTAGAATGGTTACATTCGTGCGAATGAATTAGAATTGATCATAGGAATGAATTAGAATGGATACATTTGAGCGAATGAATTAGAATAGATCGTAGGAATGAATTAGAATGGATCATACGAATGAATTAGAATAGATCGTGCGAATGAATTAGAATAGATCGTAGGAATGAATTAGAATGGATTATACGAATGAATTAGAATGGATCGTGCGAATGAATTAGAATAGTTCGTAGGAATGAATTAGAATGGATCATACGAATGAATTAGAATGGATTGTACGAATGATCATACGAATGAATTAGAATGGATCGTACGAATGAATTAGAATGGATTCACCGAATGAGTTAGAATGGATCATACGAATGAATTAGAATGGATCATACGAATGAATTAGAATGGATGGTGCGAATGAATTAGAATGGATCGTATGAATGAATAAGAATGGATCGTACGAATGAATTAGAATGGATCGTACGAATAAATTAGAATGCATCGTGCGAATGAATTAGAATGGATCGTGCGAATGAATTTGAATGGATCGTACGAATGAATTAGAATGGATCGAACGAATGAATTAGAATGGATCGTACAAATGAACTAGAATGGATTGTGCGAATGAATTAGAATGGATCGTATAAATAAATTAGAATGGATCATACGAATGAATTAGATTGGATCGTGCGAATGAATTAGAATGAATCATACGAATGCATTAGAATGGATCGTACGAATGAATTAGAATGAATCGTACGATCCATTCTAATTCATTCGTCCGATCCATTCTAATTCATTCGCACGAATGTATCCATTCTAATTCATTCGTACAATCCATTCTAATTCATTCGCACGATCCATTCTAATTCATTCGTATGATTCATTCTAATTCATTCCTACGATCTATTCTAATTCATTCGCTCGAATGTATCCATTCTAATTCATTCGTTCGATCCATTTTAATTTATTCGTACGATCCATTCAAATTCATTCGCACGATCCATTCTAATTCATTCGTACGATCTATTCTAATTCAGTCGTACGATCCATTCAAATTCATTCGTACGAATGAATTATAATGGATCATACAAATGAATTAGAAAGGTTACATTCGTGAGAATGAATTAGAATGGATCGTACGAATGAATTAGAATGGATCGTACGAACGAATTAGAATGGATCGTACGAATGAATTAGAATGGATCATATGAATGAATTAGAATGGTTACATTCGTGCGAATGAATTAGAATGGATCGTACGAATAGATTAGAATAGATCGAACGAATGAATTAGAATGGATCGTACGAACGAATTAGAATGGATCATAGGAATGAATTAGAATGGATCGTACGAATGTATGATCTATTCTAATTCGTTCGTACGATCCATTCTAATTCGTTCGTACGATCCATTCTAATTCATTCGCACGATCCATTCTAATTCATTCGTACGATCCATTCTAATTCATTCATTCGATCCGTTCTAATTCATTTGCTCGAATGTATCCATTCTAATTCATTCGTTCGATCCATTCTAATTCATTCGTACGATCCATTCAAATTCATTCTCACAAATGTAACCTTTCTAATTCATTTGTACGATCCATTGTAATTCATTCGTACAATCCATTCTAATTCATTTGTACGATCCATTCTTAGTCATTCGTACGATCCATTCAAATTCATTCGCATGATACATTATAATTCATTCGTACGATCCATTCTAATTCATTCTAATGAATGTAACCTTTCTAATTTATTTGTATGATCCATTCTAATTCATTCGTACGATCTATTCTAATTCATTCGCACGATCCATTCTAATTCATTCGTCCGGTCCATTCTAATTCATTCGCACGAATGTATCCATTCTAATTCATTCGTACGATCCATTCAAATTCATTCGCACGATCCATTCAAATTCATTCGTACGATCCATTCAAATTCATTCGCACGATCCATTCTAATTCATTCGTATGATTAATTCTAATTCATTCGTACGATCCATTCTAAGTCATTTGCACGAATGTAACAAATCTAATTCATTCGTACGATCCATTCTAATTCATTCCTATGATCCATTCTAATTCATTTGCATGAATGTAACCATTCTAATTCATTCGTACGATCCATTCTGATTCATTAGAATGGATCGTGCAAATGAATTAGAATAGATACATTTGTGCGAATGAATTAGAATGGATCGTAGGAATGAATTAGAATGGATCGTACGAATGAATTAGAATGGTTACATTCGAGTGAATGAATTAGAATGGATCGTACGAATGAATTAGAATGGATCATACAAATGAATTAGAAAGGTTACATTCGTGAGAATGAATTAGAATGGATCGTACGAATGAATTAGAATGGATCATGCGAATGAATTTGAATGGATCGTACGAATGAATTAGAATGGATCGAACGAATGAATTAGAATGGATACATTCGAGCGAATGAATTAGAATAGATCATAAGAATGAATTAGAATGGATCATACGAATGAATTAGAATGGATCATACGAACGAATTATAATGGATCGTACGAACGAATTAGAATTGATCGTACGAACGAATTAGAATGGATCAAACGAACGAATTAGAATGGATACATACGTTCGAATGAATTAGAATGGATCGTACGAATGAATTAGAGTGGATCGTGCGAATAAATTAGAATGAATCGTACGAATGAATTAGAATGGATCGTGCGAATGAATTAGAATGGATACATTTGTACGAATAAATTAGAATGGATTGTACGAATGTATTAGAATGGATACATTCTTGCAAATAAATTAGAATGGATCGTATATTCGTGCAAATAAATTAGAATGGATCATACGAATGAATTAGAATGGATCGTGCGAATGAATTAGAATGGATCGTACGAATGAATTAGAATGGATACATTCGTACGAATGAATTAGAGTGGATCGTACGAATGAATTAGAATGGATCATACGAATGAATTAGAATAGATACATTCGTGCGAATGTATTAGAATGGATCATCAAAATAAATTATAATGGATCGTACGACTGAATTAGATTGGATCGTGCGAATGAATTAGAATGGATCGTGCGAAAGAATTAGAATGGATCGTGCGAAAGAATTAGAAAGGATCGTACGAATGAATTAGAATGGATCGTGCGAATGAATTAGAATAGATTGTACGAGTGAATTAGAATGGATACATTCGTGCAAATGAATTAGAATGGATCGTATGAATGAATCAGAATGGATCGTACAAATGAATTAGAATGGATCGTGTGAATGAATTAGAATGGATCGTACGAGCGAATTAGAAAGGATACATTCGTGCGAATGAATTAGAATGAATCATACAAATGAATTAGAATGGATCGTCTGATTAAATTAGAATGGATCGTGCGAATGAATTAGAATGGATCGTATGAATGAATTAGAATGGATACGTTCGTACAAATGAATTAGAATGGATCCTACGAATCAATTAGAATGGATTGTAAGAATGTATTAGAAAGGATCGTGTGAATAAATTAGAATGGATTGTACGAATGAATTAGAATGGATACATTCGAGCAAATGAATTAGAATGGATCGTACGAATGAATTAGAATGTAACCATTCTAATTCATTCGCACGATCCATTCTAATTCATTCGTACGATCAATTCTTATTCATTCGTAGGATCCATTCTAATTCATTCGTATGATCAATTCTAATTCATTCGCACGATCCATTCTAATTCATTCTCACGAATGTAACCTTTCTAATTCATTTGTATGATCCATTCTAATTCATTCGTACGATCCATTCTAATCCATTCGTACGATCCATTCTAATCCATTCGTACAATTAGAATGGATCGTTCTAATCCATTCGTACGATCCATTCTAATCCATTCTTACAGTTAGAAGGACGAATGAATTAGAATGGATCGTATGATTCATTCTAATTCATTCGTATGATCCATTCTAATGCATTCGTATGATTCATTCTAATTCATTCGCACGATCCATTCTAATTCATTCGTATGATCCATTCTAATTTATTCATACGATCCATTCTAATTCATTAGCACAATCCATTCTAATTCATTCGTACGATCCATTCTAATTCATTCGTTCGATCCATTCTAATTCATTCATACGATCCATTCTAATTCATTCGTACGATCCATTCTAATTCATTCGCACGATCCATTCTAATTCATTCGTACAAATGAATCCATTCTAATTCATTCGCACGAATGTATCCATTCTTATTCATTTGCATGAATGTATCCATTCTAATTTATTCGTACGAATGAATTAGAATGGATCGTACGCATGATCCATTCGTACGATCATTTCTTATTCATTCGTACGATCCATTCTAATCCATTCGTCCGATCCAGTCAAATTCATTCGTATGAATCATTTGGATCATTCGAGCGAATGGATCGTGCGAATGAATTAGAATGGATTGTACGAATGAATTAGAATGGATACATTCGAGCGAATGAATTAGAATAGATCGTAGGAATGAATTAGAATGGAACATACGAATGAATTAGAATAGATCGTACGAATGAATTAGAATGGATCGTACGAATGAATTAGAATGGATCGTACGAACGAATTAGAATGGATCGTACGAACGAATTAGAATGGATCTTACGAATGAATTAGAAGGGATCGTACGAATGAATTAGAATGGATACATTCATGTGAATAAACTAGAATGGATCGTACGAATGAATTAGACTGGATCGTACGAATAAATTAGAATGGATACATTCATACGAATGAATTAGAATGGATCGTACGAATGAATTAGAATGGATCGTGCGAATGAATTAGAATGGATCGTACGAATGAATTAGAATGGATCGTACGACTGAATTAGAATGGATCGTGCGAATGAATTAGAATGGATCGTGCGAATGAAATAGAATGGATCGTGCGAATGAATTAGAATGGATCTAATTCATTCGCACGATCTATTCTAATTCATTGGAACGATCCTTTCTATATCATTCGCACGATCCATTCTAATTCTTTCATATGATCCATTCTAATTCATTCATACGATCCATTCTAATTCATTCCTACGATCCATTCTAATTCATTCGCACGAATGTATCCATTTGAATGGATAGTACGAATGAATTAGAATGAATCATCCGAATGAATTAGAATGGATCGTGCAAATAAATTAGAATGGATACATTCGTTCAAATGAAATAGAATGGATACATTCGTGCGAATGAATTAGAATGGATCATAGGATCGTACGAATGAATTAGAATGGATCGTACGAACGAATTAGAATGGATCGTACAAATGGATTTGAATGGATCGTACGAATGGATTAGAATGGATCGTGCGAATGAATTAGAATGAATCGTACGAATGAATTAGAATGAATCCATTCTAATTAATTCGCACGAATGTAACCATTCTAATTCATTCGTACGATTTATTCTAATTCATTCGTATGAGCTATTCTAATTCATTCGTATGATCCATTCTAATTCATTCGTATGATCCATTGTATTTCATTCATACAATCCATTCAGATTCATTCGCACAAATGTATCCATTCAAATTCATTTGCACGATCCATTCTAATTCATTCCTACGATCCATTCTAATTCATTCGGATGATCCATTCGTACGATCCATTCTAATTCATTCGCACGATCCATTCTCATTCATTCGTATGATCCATTCTAATTCATTCATACGATCCATTCTAATTCGTTCGTACGATCCATTATAATTCGTTCATACGATCCATTCTAATTCATTCGCATAATCCATTCTAATTCATTCGTATGATCCATTCTAACTCATTCGGATCCATTCGTACGATCCATTCTAATTCATTCGTATGATCCATTCGTACGATCCATTCTAATTCATTCGTACAATACGTTCTAATCCATTCGTACGATCCATTCTAATTCATTCGTATGATCTATTCTAATTCATTCGCACGAATATATCCATTCTAATTCATTTGCACGATCCATTCTAATTCATTCCTATGATCCATTCTAATTCATTCGTACGATCCATTCTAATTCATTCGCTCGAATGTATCCATTCTAATTCATTCGTACGATCCATTCTAATTCATTCGTACGATCCATTCTAATTCATTCGCACGATCCATTCTAATTCATTCGTACGATCCATTCTAATGCATTCGTACGATTCATTCTAATTCATTCGCACGATCCATTCTAATTCATTCCAACGATCCATTCTTATTCATTCATACGATCCATTCTAATTCATTCGTACGGTCCATTCTAATTCATTCGTATGATCCATTCTAATTCATTCGTATGATCCATTCTAACTCATTCGGTGGATCCATTCTAATTCATTTGTACGATCCATTCTAATTCATTCGTACGATCCATTCTAATTAATTCGCACGATCCATTCTAATTCATTCCAATGATCCATTCTAATTGAGTCGTATTAATGTATCCATTTTAATTCATTCGTACGATCTAATTCATTCGTACGATCCATTCTAATTCATTCGTACGATCGATTCTAATTCATTCGCACGATCCATTCTAATTCATTCGTATGATCCATTCTAATTCATTCGTATGATCCATTCTAATTTATTCGTTCAAATATATCCATTCTAATTCATTCGTACGATCCATTCTAATTCATTTGCACGATCCATTCTAATTCATTCATACAAATGAATTTGAATGGTTACATTCGTGCGAATGAATTAGAATGGATCGTACGAATGAATTAGTATGGATCATGCAAATGAATTTGAATGGATAGTACGAATGAATTTGAATGGATCGTACGAATGAATTAGAATGGATACATTTGTGCGAATGAGTTAGAATAGATCATACGAATGAATTAAAATGAATCATACGAATGAATTAGAATGGATTATACGAATGAATTAGAACGGATCGTGCGAATGAATTGGAATGGATCGTATGAATGAATAAGAATGGATCGTACGAATGAATTAGAATGGATCGTGCGAATGAATTAGAATGGATCGTACGAACGAATTAGAATGGATACATTCGTGCGAATGAATTAGAATGGATCGTACGAATGAATTAAAAGATATGCATTCAAATTCATTCATACGATCCATTCTAATTCATTCGTATGATCCATTCTAATTCATTCGCTCGAATGTATCCATTCTAATTCATTCGTACGATCCATTCTAATTCATTCGCACAAATGTAACCATTCTAATTCATTCGTACGACCCATTCTAATTCATTTCTATGATCGATTCTAATTCATTCGCATAAATGTATCGATTCGTGCACGATCCATTCCAATTCATTCGTACGATCCATTCTAATTCATTCGCATGAATGTATCCATTCTAATTAATTCGTACAATCCATTCTAATTCATTCGTACGATCCATTCTAATTCATTCGTACGATCCATTCTAATTCATTTGCACGAATGTATCCATTCTAATTCATTCACACGAATATAACCATTCTAATTCATTCGCACGATCCATTCTAATTCATTCGTACGATCCATTCTAATTCATTCGCACAAATGTATCCATTCTAATTCATTCGTACGATCCATTCTAATTCATTCGTACGATCCATTCTAATTCATTCGTACGATCCATTCTAATTCATTCGTATGATCCATTCTAATTCATTCCTACGATCCATTCAAATTCATTCGTACGATCCATTCTAATCCATTCAAACGATCCATTCTAGTCCATTTGTACGGTCCATTCTAATTCATTCGCACGAATGTATCCATTCTAATTCATTCGCACAATCCAATCTAATTCAAACGTATGATCCATTCTAATTCATTCACATGATGTATTCTAATTCATTCATATGATCCATTCTAATTCATTCGTATGATTCATTCTAATTCATTCGTACGATCCATTCTAATTCATTCGCACAAATGTATCCATTCTAATTTATTCGTACGATCCAATCTAATTCATTCCTACGATCCATTCTAATTCATTCGCACATTCTAATTCATTTGCATGAATGTATCCATTCTAATTTATTCGTACGATCCAGTCTAATTCATTCGTACGATCCATTCTAATTCATTCGCACAAATATATCCATTCTAATTCATTTGTACGATCCTTTCTAATGGATACATTCGTGCGAATGAATTAGAATGGATCGGACGAATGAATTAGAATGGATCGTATGATTCATTCTAATTCGTTCGTACGATCTATTCTAATTCATTCGTATGATCCATTCTAACTCATTCGGTGGATCCATTCTAATTCATTCGTACGATCCATTCTAATTCATTCACACTATGCATTCTAATTCATTCGCATCCATTCTAATTCATTCGTACGATCCATTCTAATTCTTTCATATGATCCATTCTAATTCATTCGTACGATCCATTCTAATTCATTCGCAAAAATGTAACCATTCTAATTCATTCCTACGATCTATTCTAATTCAATCGCAAGATCCATTCTAATTCATTCGTACGATACATTATAATTCATTCGTACGATCCATTTTAATTCATTCGCACGATCCATTCTAATTCATTCAGACAAATATATCCATTCTAATTCATTCGTACGATCCATTCTAATTCATTCGCACAAATGTATCCTTTCTAATTTATTTGTATGATCCATTCTAATTCATTCGTACGATCCATTCAAATTCATTCGTACGATCATTTCTAATTTATTCGCACGATCCATTCTAATTCATTCCTATGATCCATTCTAATTCATTCGCACGAATGTAACCATTCTAATTCATTCGTACGATCCATTCTAATTCATTCCAACGATCCATTCTAATTTATTCGTACGTTCCATTTTAATTCATTCGCACGAATGTATCCATTCTAATTCATTCGTACAATCCTTTCTAATTCATTCGCACGATCCATTCTAATTCATTCGTATGATCCATTATAATTCATTTCTACGATCTATTCTAATTCATTCGTATGATGATTCGTACGATCCATTCTAATTCAATCGTATGATCAATTCTAATTCATTCCTATGATCCATTCTAATTCATTCGTATGATACATTCATACGACTGAATTAGAATGGATCGTACGAAGGAATTAGAATTGATCATACGAATGAATTAGAATGGATCGTACTAATGATCGTACGAATGAATTAGAATGGATCGTACGAATGAATTAGAATGGATCCACCGAATGAGTTAGAATGGATCATACGAATGAATTAGAATGGATCGTACGAATGAATTAGAATGGATTGTGCGAATGAATTAGAATGGATCGTATGAATGAATAAGAATGGATCGTACGAATGAATTAGAATGGATCGTATGAATAAATTAGAATGGATCATGCGAATGAATTAGAATGGATCGTACGAATGAATTAGAATGGATCGTAGGAATGAATTAGAATGGATCGAACGAATGAATTAGAATGGATCGTACGAATGAATTAGAATGGATCGTACGAATGAATTAGAATGAATCATACGAATGCATTAGAATGGATACATTCGTGCGAATGAATTAGAATGGATCGTACGAATGAATTAGAATGGATCAAACAAATGAATTAGAAAGGTTACATTCGTGAGAATGAATTAGAATGGATCGAACGAATGAATTAGAATGGATCGTACGAATGAATTAGAATGGATCATACGAATGAATTATAATGAATCATACGAATGCATTAGAATGGATACATTCGTGCGAATGAATTAGAATGGGTCGTACGAATGAATTAGAATGGATCATACAAATGAATTAGAAAGGTTACATTCGTGAGAATGAATTAGAATGGATCGTACGAATGAATTAGAATGGATCATGCGAATGAATTAGAATGGATCGTACGAATGGATTAGAACGCATTGTACGAATGAATTAGAATGGATCGTACAAATGAATTATAATGGATATATTCATGCGAATGAATTAGAGAATGGATCCACCGAATGAATTAGAATGGATCATACGAATGAATTAGAATGAATCATCCAAATGAATTAGATCGTACGATTCATTCTAATTCATTCGTACGATCCATTCTAATGCATTCGTACGATTCATTCTAATTCATTCGCACAATCTATTCTAATTCATTTGTACGATCGATTCTTATTCATTCATACGATCAATTCTAATTCATTCGCACGAATGTAACCATTCTAATTCATTCACACGATCCATTCTAATTCATTCATACGAATGTATCAATTCTAATTCATTCGTATGATCTATTCTAATTCATTCGTACGATCAATTCTAATTCATTTGTACGATCCATTCTAATTCATTCGTACGATCCATTCTAATTCATTCGTACAATCCATTCTATTTCATTCGTATGATCTATTCTAATTAGAATTAGAATGAATTAGAATGGATACATTCGAGCGAATGAATTAGAATAGATCGTAGGAATGAATTAGATTGGAACATACGAATGAATTAGAATAGATCGTATGAATGAATTAGAATGGATCGTACGAATGAATTAGAATGGATCGTACGAACGAATTAGAATGGATCGTACGAACGAATTAGAATGGATCATAGGAATGAATTAGAATGGATCGTGCAAATGAATTAGAATGGATACATTCGTGCGAATGAATTAGAATGGATCATAGGAATGAATTAGAATGGATCGTACGAATGAATTAGAATGGTTACATTCGTGCGAATGAATTAGAATGGAACGTACGAATGAATTAGAATGGATCATACAAATGAATTAGAAAGGTTACATTCGTGAGAATGAATTAGAATGGATCGTACGAATGAATTAGAAAGGTTAGAATGGATACATTCGAGCGAATGAATTAGAATAGATCATAGGAATGAATTAGAATGGATCATACGAATGAATTAGAATGGATCGTAGGAATGAATTAGAATGGATCGTACGAATGAATTAGAATGGTTACATTCGTGCGAATGAATTAGAATGGATCATACGAATGAATTAGAATGGATCATACAAATGAATTAGAAAGGTTACATTCGTGAGAATGAATTAGAATGGATCGTACGAATGAATTAGAAAGGTTAGAATGGATACATTCGAGCGAATGAATTAGAATAGATCATAGGAATGAATTAGAATGGATCATACGAATGAATTAGAATGGATCGTGCGAATGAATTAGAATGGATTGTACGAATGAATTAGAATGGATACATTCGAGCGAATGAATTAGAATGGATTGTACGAATGAATTAGAATGGATCGTACAAATGGATTAGAATGGATCGTACGAATGAATTACAATGGATCATACAAATGAATTAGAATGGATCGAACGAATGAATTAGAATGGATACATTCGAGCGAATGAATTAGAATAGATCGTAGGAATAAATTAGAATGGATCATACGAATGAATTAGAATGGATCGTGCGAATGAATTAGAATGGATTGTACGAATGAATTAGAATGGATACATTCGTGCGAATGAATTAGAATGGATCGGATGAATGATTTAGAATGGATCGTACGATTCATTCTAATTCGTTCGTACGATCCATTCTAATTCATTCGTATGATCGTACGAATAAATTAGAAATGAAGTAGAATGGATCGTGCGAATGAATTAGAATGGATCGTGCGAATGAACTAGAATGGATCGTATGAACGAATTAGAATGGATCGTACGAACGAATTAGAATGGATCATATGAACGAATTAGAATGGATTGTACGAATGTATTAGAATGCATTCGTATGATCCAATCTAATTCATTCGTATGATCTATTCTAATTCATTCGCACGAATGTATCCATTCTAATTCATTTGCACGATCCATTCTAATTCATTCGTACGATCCATTCTAATTCATTCGCCCTATCCATTCTAATTCATTCGCACGATCTATTCTAATTCATTCGTACGATCCATTCTAATTCATTCGCACGAATGTATCCATTCTAATTCATTTCCATGAATGTATCCATTCTAATTTATTCATACGAATGGATTAGAATGGATCGTACGAATGAATAAGAAATGATCGTACGAATGGATCATGCGTACGATCCATTCTAATTCATTCGTACGAATAAATTAGAAATGATACATTCATGCAAATGAATTAGAATGGATACATTCGTGCGAATGAATTAGAATGGATCGTACGAATGAATTAGAATAGATCGTGCGAATGAATTAGAATGGATAGTGCGAATGAATTAGAATGGATCGTACGAACGGATCGTATGAATGAACAAGAATGGATCGTACGAATGAATTAGAATGGATCATGCGAATGAATTAGAATAGATCGTACGATCCATTCTAATCCATTCGTACGATCCATTCTAATTCATTCGCACGAATGTAACCATTCTAATTCATTCATATGATCCATTCTAATTCATTCTAATTTATTCGTATGATCCATTCTAATGCATTCCTACGATCCATTCTAATTCATTCGCACGAATGTATCCATTCTAATTCATTTGCACGATCCATTCTAACTCATTCGTACGATCCATTCTAATTCATTCGTAAGATCCATTCTAACTCATTTGCTCGAATGTATCTATTCTAATTCATTCGCACGATCCATACTAATACAATCGTCCGATCCATTCTAATTCATTCGCACGAATGTATCATTTCTAAATCATTCGTACAATCCATTCTAATTCATTCGCACGATCCATTCTAATTCATTCGTATGATCCATTCTAATTCATTCCTATGATCTATTCTAATTCATTCGCTCGAATATATCCATTCTAATTCATTCGCATGATCCATTCTAATTCATTCATACGATCCATTCAAATCCATTCTAATTCATTTGTAATTCATTCATACAATCCATTCAGATTCATTCGCACAAATGTATCCATTCAAATTCATTCATACGATCCATTCTAATTAATTCGCACGATCTATTCTAATTCAGTCGTATGAATGTATCCATTTTAATTCATTCGTACGATCCATTCTAATTCATTCGTACGATCCATTCTAATTCATTCGTACGATCGATTCTAATTCATTCGCACGATCCATTCTAATTCATTCCTATTCTAAATCATAGAAATGAATTAGAATGGATCGCACGAATGAATTAGAATGGATCGTGCGAATGAATTAGAATCGATCGTACGAATGAATTAGAATGGATCATACGAATGAATGAATTAATTAGAATGGATCGTACGAATGAATTAGAATGGATCGTACGAATGAATTAGAATGAATCGTACGAATGCATTAGAATGGATACATTCGGGCGAATGAATTAGAATGGATCGTACGAATGAATTAGAATGGATCATACAAATGAATTAGAAAGGTTACATTCGTGAGAATGAATTAGAATGGATCGTACGAATCAATTAGAATGGATCATGCGAATGAATTAGAATGGATCGTACGAATGGATTAGAACGCATTGTACGAATGAATTAGAATGGATCGTACAAATGAATTAGAATGGATATATTCATGCGAATGAATTAGAGAATGGATCCACCGAATGAATTAGAATGGATCGTACGAATGAATTAGAATGAATCATCCGAATGAATTAGATCGTACGATTCATTCTAATTCATTCGTACGATCCATTCTAATGCATTCGTACGATTCATTCTAATTCATTCGCACGATCTATTCTAATTCATTCGTACGATCCATTCTTATTCATTCATACGATCAATTCTAATTCATTCGCACGAATGTAACAATTCTAATTCATTCGCACGATCCATTCTAATTCATTCGAACGAATGTATCAATTCTAATTCATTCGTACGATCTATTCTAATTCATTCGTACGATCAATTCTAATTCATTTGTACGATCCATTCTAATTCATTCGTACGATCCATTCTAATTCATTCATACAATCCATTCTAATTCATTCGTATGATCTATTCTAATTAGAATTAGAATGGATACATTCGAGCGAATGAATTAGAATAGATCCTAGGAATGAATTAGAATGGATAATACGAATGAATTAGAATAGATCGTACGAATGAATTAGAATGGATCGTACGAATGAATTAGAATGGATACATTCGTGCGAATGAATTAGAATGGATCGTAGGAATGAATTAGAATGGATCGTACGAATGAATTAGAATGGTTACATTCGTGCGAATGAATTAGAATGGATCGTACGAATGAATTAGAATGGATCAAACAAATGAATTAGAAAGGTTACATTCCTGAGAATGAATTAGAATGGATCGTACGAATGAATTAGAAAGGTTAGAATGGATACATTCGAGCAAATGAATTAGAATAGATCATAGGAATGAATTAGAATGGATCATACGAATGAATTAGAATGGATCGTGCGAATGAATTAGAATGGATTGTACGAATGAATTAAAATAGATCGTAGGAATGAATTAGAATGGATCATACGATTCATTCTAATTCGTTCGTACGATCCATTCTAATTCATATGTATGATCGTACGAATAAATTAGAAATGAAGTAGAATGGATCGTGCGAATGAATTAGAATGGATCGTACGAATGAATTAGAATAGATCGTAGGAATGAATTAGAATGGATCGGACGAATGAATTAGAATGGATCGTATGATTCATTCTAATTCGTTCGTACGATCCATTTTAATTCATTCGTATGATCGTACGAATAAATTAGAAATGAAGTAGAATGGATCGTTCGAATGAATTAGAATGGATCGTGCGAATGAATTAGAATGGATCGTGCGAACGAATTAGAATGGATCGTATGAATGAATTAGAATGGATCGTATGAAAGAATTAGAATGGATCGTACGGATGGATTAGAACGCATTCGTATGATCCATTCTAATTCATTCGCACGATCTATTCTAATTCATTCGCACGAATATATCGATTCTAATTCATTCGCACGATCCATTCTAATTCATTCGTACGATCCATTCTAATTCATTCGTACGAATAAATTAGAATGAATATGATCCATTCATACGATCCATTCTAATTCATTCGTACAATGCGTTCTAATCCATTCGTACGATCCATTCTAATTCATTCGTATGATCTATTCTAATTTATTCGCACGAATGTATCCATTCTAATTCAATTGCACGATCCATTCTAATTCATTCCTATGATCCATTCTAATTCATTCGTACGATCCATTCTAATTCATTCGCACTATCCATTCTAATTCATTCGCACGATCTATTCTAATTCATTCGTACGATCCATTCTAATTTATTCGCACGAATGTATCCATTCTAATTCATTTGCATGAATGTATCCATTCTAATTTATTCGTACGAATGGATTAGAATGGATCGTACGAATGAATAAGAAATGATCGTACGAATGGATCATGCGTACGATCCATTCTATTTCATAGGATGAATTAGAATGGATCGTACGAATGAATTAGAATGGATCTTGCGAATGAACTAGAATCGATCGTACGAATGAATTAGAATGGATCGTACGAATGAATTAGATCGTACGAATGAATTAGAATGGATCGTACGAATGAATTAAAATGGATACATTCATACGACTGAATTAGAATAGATCGTGCGAATTAATTAGAATGGATCATATGAATGAATTTGAATGGATACATTTGTGCGAATGAATCTGAATGGACTGTATGAATGAATTATAAATGAATTAGAATGGATTTTAATGGATCGTACGAATGAATTAGAATGGATCATGCGAATGAATTAGAATGGATACATTCGAGCGAATAAATTAGAATAGATCGTAGGAATGAATTAGAATGGATCATACGAATGAATTAGAATGGATCGTGCGAATGAATTAGAATGGATTGTACGAATGAATTAGAATGGATACATTCGTGCGAATGAATTAGAATGGATCGGACGAATCAATTAGTATGGATCGTGCGAATGAATTAGAATGGATACATTCGAGCGAATGAATTAGAATGGATCGTACGAATGAATTAGAATGGATCGTGCAAATGAATTAGAATGGATACATTCGTGCGAATGAATTAGAATGGATCGTAGGAATGCATTAGAATGGATCGTACGAATGAATTAGAATGAATTAGAATGGATCATATGAATGAATTAGAATGGATCGTACGAATTAATTAGAATAGATCGAACGAACGAACTAGAATGGATCGTATGAACGATCCATTCTAATTCATTCGCACGATCCATTCTAATTCATTCGTATGATCCATTCTAATTCATTCGCACAAATGTATCAATTCTAATTTATTCGCACGATACATTCTAATTCATTCGTACGATCCATTCTAATTCATTCGCACGATCCATTCTAATTCATTCGTACGAATGTATCAATTCTAATTCATTCGTACGATCTATTCTAATTCATTCGTACAATCAATTCTAATTCATTTGTACGATCCATTCTAATTCATTCGCACGAATGTATCCATTCTAATTCGTTCATACGATCCATTCTAATCCGTTCGTACGATCCATTCTAATTCGTTCGTACGATCCATTCTAATTCATTCGTATGATCCATTCTAATTCATTCCTACGATCTATTCTAATTCATTCATATGATCCATTCTAATTCATTCCTACGATCTATTCTAATTCATTCGTACGATCCATTCTAATTCATTCGTACGATCCATTCTAATTCATTCGTATGATCCATTCTAATTCATTCGTACGATCTATTCTAATTCATTCGCACGATCCGTTCTAATTCATTCCTATGATCCATTCTAATTCATTCGCACGAATGTAACCATTCTAATTCATTCGTACGATCCATTCTAATTCATTCGTACGATCCATTCTAATGCATTCGTACGATCCATTCTAATTCATTCGTACGATCCATTCTAATCCATTCGTATGATCCATTCTTTTTCGTTCGTACAAATTAATTAGAATGGATCGTACGAATGAATTAGAATGGATCGTACGGATGGATTAGAACGCATTGTACGAATGAATTAGAATGGATCGTACAAATGGATTAGAATGGATCGTACGAATGAATTAGAATGGATCGTACGAATGAATTAGAATGGATATATTCGAGCGAATGAATTAGAATGCATCGTACGAATGAATTAGAATGGATCATAGGAATGAATTAGAATGGATCGTGCAAATGAATTAGAATCGATACATTCGTGCGAATGAAATAGAATGGATCGTAGGAATGAATTAGAATGGATCGTATGAATGAATTAGAATGGTTACATTCGTGCGAATGAATTAGAGTGGATCATACGAATGGATTAGAATGGATCGTACGAATGGATTAGAATGGATCGTACGAATGAATTAGAATGGATACATTCGAGCGAATGAATTAGAATGGATCGTACGAAAGAATTAGAATGGATCATAGGAATGAATTAGAATGGATCGTGCAAATGAATTAGAATGGATACATTCGTGCGAATGAATTAGAATTCATTCATACGAATGAATTAGAATGGATCGTAGGAATGAATTAGAATGGATCGTGCAAATGAATTAGATCGTACGATTCATTCTAATCCATTCTAATCCATTCGTAGAATGGTTCATTCGTAGAATGGATTAGAATGGTTCATTCGTAGAATGGATCGTACGAATGGATTAGAATGAATCGTACGATCTAATTCATTCGGATGATTCATTCTAATTCATTCCTACGATCCATTCTAATTCATTCGTATGAATGAATTCTAATTCATTCGCACGAATATATCCATTCTAATTCATTTGCACGATCCATTCTAATTCATTCCTATGATCCATTCTAATTCATTCGTAAGATCCATTCTAATTCATTCGCTCGAATGTATCCATTCTAAATCATTCGTACGATCCATTCTAATCCATTCGTACGATTCATTCTAATCCATTCGTACGATCCATTCTAATTCATTCGCACGAATGTAACCATTCTAATTCATTCGTACGATCCATTCTAATTCATTCCTACGATCCATTCTAATTCATTCGCACGAATGTATAGATTCTAATTCATTTGCACGATCCATTCTAATTCATTCCTATGATCCATTCTAATTCATTCGTACGATCCATTCTAATTCATTCGCTCGAATATATCCATTCTAATTCATTCGTACGATCCATTCTAATTCATTCGTACGATCCATTCTAATCCATTCGTACGATCCATTCTAATTCATTCGTACAATGCGTTCTAATCCATTCGTACGATCCATTCTAATTCATTCATACGATCCATTCTAATTCATTTGTACGAACGAATTAGAATGGATCATACGAATGGATTAGAATGGATCGTACGAATGAATTAGAATGGATCGTACGAATACATTAGAATGGATCGTACGAATGCATTAGAATGGATCGTACGAATGAATTAGAATGGTTACATTCGTGCGAATGAATTAGAATGGATCATAGGAATGAATTAGAACGGATCGTGCGAATGAATTAGAATGGATCGTACGAATGAATTAGAAAGGATCATACGAATGAATTAGAATGTATCGTACGAATGAATTAGAATGGATCGTACGAATGAATTAGAATGGATCGAACGAATGAATTAGAATGGATACATTCGAGCGAATGAATTAGAGTAGATCGTAGGAATGAATTAGAATGGATCATACGAATGAATTAGAATAGATCGTAGGAATGAATTAGAATGGATCATACGAATGAATTAGAATGGATCGTACGAACGAATTAGAATGGATCGTATGAACGAATTTGAATGGATACATTCGTGCGAATGAATTAGAATGGATCGTACAAATGAATTAGAATTTATCGTACAAATGAATTAGAATAGATCGTACGAATGAATTAGAATTGATACATTCGTACGAATAAATTAGAATGGATCGTGCGAATGAATTAGAATAGATCGTATGAATGAATTAGAATGTATCGTGCGAATAAATTAGAATTGATACATTTGTGCGAATGAATTAGAATGGATCATACGAATGAATTAGAATGGATCATGCGAATGAATTAGAATGGATCGTACGAATAAGTTAGAATGGATACATTCGTGCAAATAAATTAGAATGGATCGTATGAATGAATTAAAATGGATCGTACGATTGAATTAGAATGAATCGTAAGAATGAATTAGAATGGATCGTACGAATGAATTAGAATGGATCGTGCGAATAAATTAGAATGGATAGATTCTTGCGAATAAAATAGAATGGACCGTTCGAATGAATTAGAATGGATCGTGCGAATGAATTAGAATGGATACATTCGTGTGAATGAATTAGAATGGATTATGCGAATGAATTAGAATGAATCGTACGAATGAATTAGATTGCATCGTACGATCCATTCTAATCCATTCATACGATCCATTCTTATTCATTCATACGATCCATTCTAATTCATTCGCACAATCCATTCTAATTCATTCGTACGATCCATTCTAATTCATTCGCACGAATGTAACCATTCTAATTCATTCGTACGATCCATTCTAATTCATTCCTATGATCCATTCTAATTCATTCGCACGAATGTAGCCATTCTAATTCATTTGCACAATCCATTCTAATTCATTCCTATGATCCATTCTAATTCATTCATACGATCCATTCTAATTCATTCGCTCGAATGTATCCATTCTAATTCATTCGTACGATCCATTCTAATTTGTTCGTACGATCCATTCTAATTCATTCGTACGATCCATTCTAATTCATTCGCACGATCCATTCTAATTCATTTGTACGATCCACTCTAATTCATTCATACGATCCATTCTAATTCATTCGCACAAATGTAACCATTCTAATTCATTCGTACGATCCATTCTAATTCGTACAATCCATTCTAATCCATTCGTACGATCCATTCTAATCCATTCGTAAGATCCATTCTAATCCATTCGTACGATCCATTCTAATTCATTCGCACGATCCATTCTAATTTATTCGCACAAATGTATCAACTCTAATTCATTCACTCGAATGTATCCATTCTAATTCATTCTCACGAATGTAACCTTTCTAATTCATTTGTATGATCCATTCTAATTTATTCGTACGATCCATTCTAATCCATTCGTACAATCCATTCTAATCCATTCGTACGATCCATTCTAATTCATTCGTATGATCCATTCTAATTCATTCTCACAAATGTATCCATTCTAATTCATTCATACGATCCATTCTAATTCATTCGTACGATCCATTCTAATTCATTCGCATGATCCATTCTAATTTATTCGTACGATCCATTCTAATTCATTCCTATGATCCATTCTAATTCATTCGCACGATCTATTCTAATTCAATCGCATGATCCATTGTAATGCATTCGTACGATCCATTCTAATTCATTCGTACGATGCATTCTAATCCATTCGTACGATCCATTATAATTCATTCCTATGACCCATTCTAATTCATTCGTACGATCCATTCTAATTCATTCGCTCGAATGTATCCATTCTAATTCATTCGTACGATCCATTCTAATTAGTTCATACGATCCATTCTAATTCATTCGTTCGATCCATTCTAATTCATTCGTACGATCCATTCAAATTCATTCGCATGATCCATTCTAATTCATTCGTACGATCCATTCTAATTCGTTCTCACGAATGTAACCTTTCTAATTCATTTGTATGATCCATTCTAATCCATTCGTACGATCCATTCTAATCCATTCGTACGATCCATTCTAATCCATTCGTACGATCCATTCTAATTCATTCTCACAAATGTAACCTTTCTAATTCATTTGTACGATCCATTCTAATTCATTCGTACGATCCATTCTAATCCATTCGTACGATCCATTCTAATCCATTCGTACGATCTATTATAATTCATTCGCACGAATGTAACCATTCTAATTCATTCGTACGATCTATTCTAATTCATTCCTACGATCCATTCTAATTCATTCGGTGAATGGATTAGAATGGATTGTACGAATGAATTAGAATAGATACATTTGTGTAAATGAATTAGAATGGATCTTACGAATGAATTAGAATGGATCGTACGAATAAATTAGAATGGATCGTGCGAATGAATTAGAATAGATTCATTCGTACAAATGAATTAGAATGGATCGTGCGAATGAATTAGAATGGATCATACGAATGAATTAGAATGGATCGTGTGAATAAATTAGAATAGATCATACGAATGAATTAGAATGGATCGTGCGAATGAATTAGAATGGATCATACAAATGAATTAGAATGGATACATTCGTGCGAATGAATTAGAACGTATCGTACGAATGAATTAGAATGGATCATACGAAAGAATTAGAATGGATCGTATGAATGAATTAGAATGGATCATGCGAATGAATTAGAATGGATTGTACGAATGAATTAGAATGGATCGTACGAATGAATTAGAATGGTTACATTCGTGCGAATGAATTAGAATGGATCGTACGAATGAATTAGAATGGATCGTACGAATGAATTAGAATGGATATATTCGAGCGAATGAATTAGAATAGATCGTAGGAATGAATTAGAATGGATCATACGAATGAATTAGAATGGATCGTGCGAATGAATTAGAATGGATTGTAGGAATGAATTGGAATGGATCGTATGAATGAATTAGAATGGATACATTCAAGCAAATGAATTAGAATGGATCGTACGAATGAATTAGAATGGATCGTACGAATGAATTATAATGGTTACATTCGTGCGAATGAATTAGAATGGATCGTACGAATGAATTAGAATGTATCGTACGAATGAATTAGAATGGATCGTACGAAAGAATTAGAATGGATCGTACAAATGAATTAGAATGGATACATTTGTGCGATGAATATGAATGGAGCGTACGAATGAATTAGAATGTAACCATTCTAATTCATTCGTACGATCCATTCTAATTCATTCCTATGATCCATTCTAATTCATTCGCACGAATGTATCCATTCTAATTCATTTGCACGATCCATTCTAATTCATTCCTATGATCCATTCTAATTCATTTGCACGATCCATTCTTATTCATCGCACGAATGAATAAGAATAGATCATGCGAATGAATTAGAATGGATACATTCGTGCGAATGAATTAGAATGGATTGTGTGAATGAATTAGAATAGATCGTACGAATGAATTAGAATGGATCATACGAATGAATTAGAATGGACCGTGCGAATGAATTAGAATGGATACATTCTTGCGAATAAATTAGAATGGATCGTATATTCATGCAAATAAATTAGAATGGATCATACGAATGAATTAGAATGGATCGTGCGAATGAATTAGAATAAATCGTACGAATGCATTAGAATGGATCGTACGAATGAATTAGAATGGATACATTTGTGCGAATGAATTAGAATGGATCGTACGAATGAATTAGAATGGATCGTACGAATGAATTAGAATTGATCATACTAATGAATTAGAATGGATCATACGAATGAATTAGAATGGATCGTGCGAATGAATTAGAATGGATTGTACGAATGAATTAGAATGGATCGTACGAATGAATTACAATGGATATATTCATGCGAATGAATTAGAATGGACCTTGCGAATGAATTAGAATAGATCATACGAATGAATTAGAATGGATTGTACGAATGAATTAGAATGGATACATTCGTGTGAATGAATTAGAATGGATCGGATGAATGAATTAGAATGGATCGTACGATTCATTCTAATTCATTCGTATGATCCATTCTAATTCATTCGTACGATCTATTCTAATTTATTCGCATGATCCATTCTAATTTATTCGTACAATCCATTCTAATTCATTCGTCCGATCCATTCAAATTCATTCGTATGATGCAATCTAATTCATTCGCACAAATGTATCTATTCTAATTCATTCGTACAATGAGTTCTAATCCATTCGTACGATCCATTCTAATCCATTCGTACAATCCATTCTAATTCATTCGTATGATCCATTCTAATTCATTCGTACGATCCATTCTAATTCATTTGCATGAATGTATCTATTCTAATTTATTCGTACGATCCAGTCTAATTCATTCGTCCGATCCATTCTAATTCATTCGCACGAATATATCCATTCTAATTCAATTGTACGATCCTTTCTAATTCATTCGCACGATCCATTCTAATTCTTTCATATAATCCATTCTAATTCATTCGCACGAATGTATCCATTCTAGTTGATTCGTACGCTCTATCCTAATTCATTCGTACGCTCCATTCTTATTCATTCGTATGATCTATTCTAATTCATTCGCACGAATGTATCCATTATAATTCATTTGCACGATCCATTCTAATTCATTCCTATGATCCATTCTAATTCATTCGTACGATCCATTCTAATTCATTCGCTCGAATGTATCCATTCCAATTCATTCGTACGATCCCTTCTAATTCGTTTGTACGATCCATTCTAATTCGTTCGTACGATCCATTCTAATGCATTCGTACGATTCATTCTAATTCATTCGCACGATCCATTTTAATTCATTCGTATGATCCATTCTAATTCATTCCTACGATCTATTCTATTTCATTCGCTCGAATGTAACCTTTCTAATTAGAATGGATCATGCGAATGAATTAGAATGGATACATTCGTGCAAATGAATTAGAATGGATCGTACGAATGAATTAGAATGGATACATTCGTACGAATGAATCAGAATGGATCCTACGAATGAATTAGAATGGATACATTCGTACGAATGAATCAGAATGGATCGTACGAATGAATTAATATGGATCGTGCGAATGAATTAGAATGGATCATACGAATGAATTAGAATGGATACATTCGTGCAAATGAATTAGAATGGATCGTAGGAAAGAATTAGAATGGATCGTACGAATGAATTAGAATGGTTACATTCGTGCGAATGAATTAGAATGGATCGTACGAAAGGATTAGAATGGATCGTACGAATGGATTAGAAAGCATTGTACGAATGAATTAGAATGGATCGTACGAATAGATTAGAACGGATCGTACGAATGAATTAGAATGGATCATACGAATAAATTAGAATGGATACATTCGAGCGAATGAATTAAAATGGATCGTACGAATGAATTAGAATGGATCATAGGAATGAATTAGAATGGATCGTACGAATGGATTAGAATGGATCAAACGAATAAATTAGAATGGATATATTTGAGCGAATGAATTAGAATAGATCGTAGGAATGAATTAGAATGGATCATACGAATGAATTAGAATGGATCGTGCGAATGAATTAGAATGGATCGTACGAATGAATTAGAATGGATCGTACGAATGAATTAGAATGGATCGTACGAATGCATTAGAATGGATCATACGAATAAATTAGAATGGATCGTACGAACGAATTAGAATGGATCGTACGAACAAATTAGAATGGATCGTACGAACGAATTAGAATGGATCGTACGAACGAATTAGAATAGATCATGCGAATGAATTAGAATGGATCGTACGAACGAATTAGAATGGATCGTATGAATAAATTAGAATGGATCATACGAATGAATTAGAATGGATCGTGCGAATGGATTAGAATGAATCGTACGAATGCATTAGAATGGATCGTACGAATGAATTAGAATGGATCGTGCGAATAAATTATACGAATGAATTAGAATGGATTAGAATGGATTGTACGAATGAATTAGAATGGATACATTTGTACGAATGAATTAGAATGGATCGTGCGAATGAATTAGAATGGATCGTACGAATGAATTAGAATGGATCATACGAATGGATTAGAATTAATCGTACGAATGAATTAGAATGGATCGTATAAATGAATTAGAAAGGTTACATTTGTGAGAATGAATTAGAATGGATCTTACGAATGGATTAGAATGGATCGTACGAATGGATTAGAATGGATCGTACGAATGGATTCGAATGGATCATACGAATGAATTAGAATGGATCGTACGAATGAATTAGAATGGATCGTACGAATGAATTAGAATTTGAATGGATCGTACGAATAAATTAGAATGGATCGTACGAATGAATTAGAATGGATCGTGCGAATGAATTAGAATGGATCGTACGAATGAATTAGAATAGATACATTTGTGCGAATGAATTAGAATGGATCGTACATTTGTGAGAATGAATTAGAAAGGATCGTACGAATGAATTAGAATGGATCGTACGAATGGATTAGAATGGATCGTACGAATGAATTAGAATGGATACATTCGAGCGAATGAATTAGAATGGATCATACGAATGAATTAGAATGGATATATTTGTGCGAATGAATTTGAATGGATTGCACGAATTGAATTAGAATGGATCATACGAATGAATTAGAATGGATACATTCGTGCAAATGAATTAGAATAGATCGTAGGAATGAATTAGAATCGATCGTACGAATGAATTAGAATGGTTACATTCGTGCGAATGAATTAGAATGGATCGTACGAAAGGATTAGAATGGATCATACGAATAGATTAGAACGCA
Source organism: Chamaelirium japonicum (assembly GCA_947650365.1). NCBI lineage: Eukaryota > Viridiplantae > Streptophyta > Magnoliopsida > Liliales > Melanthiaceae > Chamaelirium > Chamaelirium japonicum. The sequence continues at coordinate 47,231,889 of OX393552.1, read as the reverse complement.
TTGTACGAATGAATTAGAATGGATCGTACGAATGGATTAGAATGGATCGTACGAATGAATTAGAATGGATCATACGAATAAATTAGAATAGATACATTCGAGCGAATGAATTAGAATGGATCGTACGAATGAATTAGAATGGATCATAGGAATTCATTCGCATGATCCATTCTAATTCATTCGTACGATCCATTCTAATTCATTCGTCCGATCCATTCTAATTCATTCGCACGAATGTATCCATTCTAATTCATTCGTACAATACATTCTAATTCATTCGGACGATCCATTCTAATTCATTCATATGATCCATTCTATTTCATTTGTACGATCCATTCTAATTCATTCGTATGATCCAATCTAACCCATTCGTAGGAAGTTCGATCCATTCTAATCCATTCGTACGATCCATTCTAATTCATTCGTACGATCCATTCTAATTCATTTGTACGAATGAATTAGAATGGATCATACGAATGGATTAGAATGGATCGTACGAATGAATTAGAATGGATCGTACGAATGAATTAGAATGGATCGTACGAATGGATTAGAATAGATCGAACTTCCTACGAATGGGTTAGAATGGATCATACGAATGAATTAGAATGGATCGTACAAATGAAATAGAATGGAACATACGAATGAATTAGAATGGATCGTCCGAATGAATTAGAATGGATCCACGAATGTATCCATTCTAGTTCATTCGTACGCTCCATTCTAATTCATTCGTACGTTCCATTCTTATTCATCGAACAAATGTATCCATTCTAATTCATTCGTACTATCCATTCTAATTCATTCGTACGATCCATTCTAATTCATTCGTACAATCCATTCTAGTTCATTCGTACGATCCATTCTAATTCATTTGCTCGAATGTATCCATTCTAATTCATTCGTACGATCCATTCTAATTCGTTCATACGATCCATTCTAATTCGTTCGTACGATCCATTCTAATTTATTCGTACGATCCATTCTAATCCATTCGTACGATCCATTCTAATTCATTCGTACAAATGAATTAGAATGGATCGTACGAATGAATTAGAAAGGATTGTGCGAATGAATTTGAATGGATTGTATAAATGAATAAGAATGGATCGTACGAATGAATTAGAATGGATCGTGCAAATGAATTAGAATGGATACATTCTTGCGAATGAATTAGAAAGGATCGTGCGAATGAATTAGAATGGATCGTACGAATAAATTAGAATGGATATATTTGAACGAATAAATTAGAATGGATCATACGAATGAATTAGAATGGATCGTACGAATGAATTAGAATGGATCGTGCGAATGAATTAGAATCGATCGTACGAATGAATTAGAATGGATCGTACGAATGAATTAGATCGTACGAATGAATTAGAATGGATCGTACGAATGAATTAAAATGCATACATTCATACGACTGAATTAGAATGGATCGTGCGAATTAATTAGAATGGATCGTACGAATGAATTTGAATGGATACATTTGTGCGAATAAATCTGAATGGATTGTATGAATGAAATACAATGGATCGTACGAATGAATTAGAATGGATAATACGAATGAATTAGAATAGCTCATACAAATGAATTAGAATGAATCGTACGAATTAATAAGAATGGTTATATTCGTGCGAATGAATTAGAATGGATCGTACGAATCAATTAGAATGGATCATGCGAATGAATTAGAATTGATCATACAAATGAATTAGAATGGATCGTACGAACGAATTAGAATGGATCGTACGAACGAATTAGAATGGATCGTATGAACAAATTAGAATGGATCGTACGAATGAATTAGAATGGATCGTACGAATGAATTAGAATGGATACATTCGAGTGAATGAATTAGAATGGATCGTACGAATGAATTAGAATGGATCCATTTGTGCGAATGAATTAGAATGAATCATACGAATGAATTAGAATGGATCGTAGGAATGAATTAGAATGGATCATACGAAGGAATTAGAATGGTTACATTCGTGCGAATGAATTAGAATTGATCATAGGAATGAATTAGAATGGATACATTTGAGCGAATGAATTAGAATAGATCGTAGGAATGAATTAGAATGGATCATACGAATGAATTAGAATAGATCGTGCGAATGAATTAGAATAGATCGTAGGAATGAATTAGAATGGATTATACGAATGAATTAGAATGGATCGTGCGAATGAATTAGAATAGTTCGTAGGAATGAATTAGAATGGATCATACGAATGAATTAGAATGGATTGTACGAATGATCATACGAATGAATTAGAATGGATCGTACGAATGAATTAGAATGGATTCACCGAATGAGTTAGAATGGATCATACGAATGAATTAGAATGGATCATACGAATGAATTAGAATGGATGGTGCGAATGAATTAGAATGGATCGTATGAATGAATAAGAATGGATCGTACGAATGAATTAGAATGGATCGTACGAATAAATTAGAATGCATCGTGCGAATGAATTAGAATGGATCGTGCGAATGAATTTGAATGGATCGTACGAATGAATTAGAATGGATCGAACGAATGAATTAGAATGGATCGTACAAATGAACTAGAATGGATTGTGCGAATGAATTAGAATGGATCGTATAAATAAATTAGAATGGATCATACGAATGAATTAGATTGGATCGTGCGAATGAATTAGAATGAATCATACGAATGCATTAGAATGGATCGTACGAATGAATTAGAATGAATCGTACGATCCATTCTAATTCATTCGTCCGATCCATTCTAATTCATTCGCACGAATGTATCCATTCTAATTCATTCGTACAATCCATTCTAATTCATTCGCACGATCCATTCTAATTCATTCGTATGATTCATTCTAATTCATTCCTACGATCTATTCTAATTCATTCGCTCGAATGTATCCATTCTAATTCATTCGTTCGATCCATTTTAATTTATTCGTACGATCCATTCAAATTCATTCGCACGATCCATTCTAATTCATTCGTACGATCTATTCTAATTCAGTCGTACGATCCATTCAAATTCATTCGTACGAATGAATTATAATGGATCATACAAATGAATTAGAAAGGTTACATTCGTGAGAATGAATTAGAATGGATCGTACGAATGAATTAGAATGGATCGTACGAACGAATTAGAATGGATCGTACGAATGAATTAGAATGGATCATATGAATGAATTAGAATGGTTACATTCGTGCGAATGAATTAGAATGGATCGTACGAATAGATTAGAATAGATCGAACGAATGAATTAGAATGGATCGTACGAACGAATTAGAATGGATCATAGGAATGAATTAGAATGGATCGTACGAATGTATGATCTATTCTAATTCGTTCGTACGATCCATTCTAATTCGTTCGTACGATCCATTCTAATTCATTCGCACGATCCATTCTAATTCATTCGTACGATCCATTCTAATTCATTCATTCGATCCGTTCTAATTCATTTGCTCGAATGTATCCATTCTAATTCATTCGTTCGATCCATTCTAATTCATTCGTACGATCCATTCAAATTCATTCTCACAAATGTAACCTTTCTAATTCATTTGTACGATCCATTGTAATTCATTCGTACAATCCATTCTAATTCATTTGTACGATCCATTCTTAGTCATTCGTACGATCCATTCAAATTCATTCGCATGATACATTATAATTCATTCGTACGATCCATTCTAATTCATTCTAATGAATGTAACCTTTCTAATTTATTTGTATGATCCATTCTAATTCATTCGTACGATCTATTCTAATTCATTCGCACGATCCATTCTAATTCATTCGTCCGGTCCATTCTAATTCATTCGCACGAATGTATCCATTCTAATTCATTCGTACGATCCATTCAAATTCATTCGCACGATCCATTCAAATTCATTCGTACGATCCATTCAAATTCATTCGCACGATCCATTCTAATTCATTCGTATGATTAATTCTAATTCATTCGTACGATCCATTCTAAGTCATTTGCACGAATGTAACAAATCTAATTCATTCGTACGATCCATTCTAATTCATTCCTATGATCCATTCTAATTCATTTGCATGAATGTAACCATTCTAATTCATTCGTACGATCCATTCTGATTCATTAGAATGGATCGTGCAAATGAATTAGAATAGATACATTTGTGCGAATGAATTAGAATGGATCGTAGGAATGAATTAGAATGGATCGTACGAATGAATTAGAATGGTTACATTCGAGTGAATGAATTAGAATGGATCGTACGAATGAATTAGAATGGATCATACAAATGAATTAGAAAGGTTACATTCGTGAGAATGAATTAGAATGGATCGTACGAATGAATTAGAATGGATCATGCGAATGAATTTGAATGGATCGTACGAATGAATTAGAATGGATCGAACAAATGAATTAGAATGGATACATTCGAGCGAATGAATTAGAATAGATCATAAGAATGAATTAGAATGGATCATACGAATGAATTAGAATGGATCATACGAACGAATTATAATGGATCGTACGAACGAATTAGAATTGATCGTACGAACGAATTAGAATGGATCAAACGAACGAATTAGAATGGATACATACGTTCGAATGAATTAGAATGGATCGTACGAATGAATTAGAGTGGATCGTGCGAATAAATTAGAATGAATCGTACGAATGAATTAGAATGGATCGTGCGAATGAATTAGAATGGATACATTTGTACGAATAAATTAGAATTGATTGTACGAATGTATTAGAATGGATACATTCTTGCAAATAAATTAGAATGGATCGTATATTCGTGCAAATAAATTAGAATGGATCATACGAATGAATTAGAATGGATCGTGCGAATGAATTAGAATGGATCGTACGAATGAATTAGAATGGATACATTCGTACGAATGAATTAGAGTGGATCGTACGAATGAATTAGAATGGATCATACGAATGAATTAGAATAGATACATTCGTGCGAATGTATTAGAATGGATCATCAAAATAAATTATAATGGATCGTACGACTGAATTAGATTGGATCGTGCGAATGAATTAGAATGGATCGTGCGAAAGAATTAGAATGGATCGTGCGAAAGAATTAGAAAGGATCGTACGAATGAATTAGAATGGATCGTGCGAATGAATTAGAATAGATTGTACGAGTGAATTAGAATGGATACATTCGTGCAAATGAATTAGAATGGATCGTATGAATGAATCAGAATGGATCGTACAAATGAATTAGAATGGATCGTGTGAATGAATTAGAATGGATCGTACGAGCGAATTAGAAAGGATACATTCGTGCGAATGAATTAGAATGAATCATACAAATGAATTAGAATGGATCGTCTGATTAAATTAGAATGGATCGTGCGAATGAATTAGAATGGATCGTATGAATGAATTAGAATGGATACGTTCGTACAAATGAATTAGAATGGATCCTACGAATCAATTAGAATGGATTGTAAGAATGTATTAGAAAGGATCGTGTGAATAAATTAGAATGGATTGTACGAATGAATTAGAATGGATACATTCGAGCAAATGAATTAGAATGGATCGTACGAATGAATTAGAATGTAACCATTCTAATTCATTCGCACGATCCATTCTAATTCATTCGTACGATCAATTCTTATTCATTCGTAGGATCCATTCTAATTCATTCGTATGATCAATTCTAATTCATTCGCACGATCCATTCTAATTCATTCTCACGAATGTAACCTTTCTAATTCATTTGTATGATCCATTCTAATTCATTCGTACGATCCATTCTAATCCATTCGTACGATCCATTCTAATCCATTCGTACAATTAGAATGGATCGTTCTAATCCATTCGTACGATCCATTCTAATCCATTCTTACAGTTAGAAGGACGAATGAATTAGAATGGATCGTATGATTCATTCTAATTCATTCGTATGATCCATTCTAATGCATTCGTATGATTCATTCTAATTCATTCGCACGATCCATTCTAATTCATTCGTATGATCCATTCTAATTTATTCATACGATCCATTCTAATTCATTAGCACAATCCATTCTAATTCATTCGTACGATCCATTCTAATTCATTCGTTCGATCCATTCTAATTCATTCATACGATCCATTCTAATTCATTCGTACGATCCATTCTAATTCATTCGCACGATCCATTCTAATTCATTCGTACAAATGAATCCATTCTAATTCATTCGCACGAATGTATCCATTCTTATTCATTTGCATGAATGTATCCATTCTAATTTATTCGTACGAATGAATTAGAATGGATCGTACGCATGATCCATTCGTACGATCATTTCTTATTCATTCGTACGATCCATTCTAATCCATTCGTCCGATCCAGTCAAATTCATTCGTATGAATCATTTGGATCATTCGAGCGAATGGATCGTGCGAATGAATTAGAATGGATTGTACGAATGAATTAGAATGGATACATTCGAGCGAATGAATTAGAATAGATCGTAGGAATGAATTAGAATGGAACATACGAATGAATTAGAATAGATCGTACGAATGAATTAGAATGGATCGTACGAATGAATTAGAATGGATCGTACGAACGAATTAGAATGGATCGTACGAACGAATTAGAATGGATCTTACGAATGAATTAGAAGGGATCGTACGAATGAATTAGAATGGATACATTCATGTGAATAAACTAGAATGGATCGTACGAATGAATTAGACTGGATCGTACGAATAAATTAGAATGGATACATTCATACGAATGAATTAGAATGGATCGTACGAATGAATTAGAATGGATCGTGCGAATGAATTAGAATGGATCGTACGAATGAATTAGAATGGATCGTACGACTGAATTAGAATGGATCGTGCGAATGAATTAGAATGGATCGTGCGAATGAAATAGAATGGATCGTGCGAATGAATTAGAATGGATCTAATTCATTCGCACGATCTATTCTAATTCATTGGAACGATCCTTTCTATATCATTCGCACGATCCATTCTAATTCTTTCATATGATCCATTCTAATTCATTCATACGATCCATTCTAATTCATTCCTACGATCCATTCTAATTCGTTCGCACGAATGTATCCATTTGAATGGATAGTACGAATGAATTAGAATGAATCATCCGAATGAATTAGAATGGATCGTGCAAATAAATTAGAATGGATACATTCGTTCAAATGAAATAGAATGGATACATTCGTGCGAATGAATTAGAATGGATCATAGGATCGTACGAATGAATTAGAATGGATCGTACGAACGAATTAGAATGGATCGTACAAATGGATTTGAATGGATCGTACGAATGGATTAGAATGGATCGTGCGAATGAATTAGAATGAATCGTACGAATGAATTAGAATGAATCCATTCTAATTAATTCGCACGAATGTAACCATTCTAATTCATTCGTACGATTTATTCTAATTCATTCGTATGAGCTATTCTAATTCATTCGTATGATCCATTCTAATTCATTCGTATGATCCATTGTATTTCATTCATACAATCCATTCAGATTCATTCGCACAAATGTATCCATTCAAATTCATTTGCACGATCCATTCTAATTCATTCCTACGATCCATTCTAATTCATTCGGATGATCCATTCGTACGATCCATTCTAATTCATTCGCACGATCCATTCTCATTCATTCGTATGATCCATTCTAATTCATTCATACGATCCATTCTAATTCGTTCGTACGATCCATTATAATTCGTTCATACGATCCATTCTAATTCATTCGCATAATCCATTCTAATTCATTCGTATGATCCATTCTAACTCATTCGGATCCATTCGTACGATCCATTCTAATTCATTCGTATGATCCATTCGTACGATCCATTCTAATTCATTCGTACAATACGTTCTAATCCATTCGTACGATCCATTCTAATTCATTCGTATGATCTATTCTAATTCATTCGCACGAATATATCCATTCTAATTCATTTGCACGATCCATTCTAATTCATTCCTATGATCCATTCTAATTCATTCGTACGATCCATTCTAATTCATTCCCTCGAATGTATCCATTCTAATTCATTCGTACGATCCATTCTAATTCATTCGTACGATCCATTCTAATTCATTCGCACGATCCATTCTAATTCATTCGTACGATCCATTCTAATGCATTCGTACGATTCATTCTAATTCATTCGCACGATCCATTCTAATTCATTCCAACGATCCATTCTTATTCATTCATACGATCCATTCTAATTCATTCGTACGGTCCATTCTAATTCATTCGTATGATCCATTCTAATTCATTCGTATGATCCATTCTAACTCATTCGGTGGATCCATTCTAATTCATTTGTACGATCCATTCTAATTCATTCGTACGATCCATTCTAATTAATTCGCACGATCTATTCTAATTCATTCCAATGATCCATTCTAATTGAGTCGTATTAATGTATCCATTTTAATTCATTCGTACGATCTAATTCATTCGTACGATCCATTCTAATTCATTCGTACGATCGATTCTAATTCATTCGCACGATCCATTCTAATTCATTCGTAAGATCCATTCTAATTCATTCGTATGATCCATTCTAATTTATTCGTTCAAATATATCCATTCTAATTCATTCGTACGATCCATTCTAATTCATTTGCACGATCCATTCTAATTCATTCATACAAATGAATTTGAATGGTTACATTCGTGCGAATGAATTAGAATGGATCGTACGAATGAATTAGTATGGATCATGCAAATGAATTTGAATGGATAGTACGAATGAATTTGAATGGATCGTACGAATGAATTAGAATGGATACATTTGTGCGAATGAGTTAGAATAGATCATACGAATGAATTAAAATGAATCATACGAATGAATTAGAATGGATTATACGAATGAATTAGAACGGATCGTGCGAATGAATTGGAATGGATCGTATGAATGAATAAGAATGGATCGTACGAATGAATTAGAATGGATCGTGCGAATGAATTAGAATGGATCGTACGAACGAATTAGAATGGATACATTCGTGCGAATGAATTAGAATGGATCGTACGAATGAATTAAAAGATATGCATTCAAATTCATTCATACGATCCATTCTAATTCATTCGTATGATCCATTCTAATTCATTCGCTCGAATGTATCCATTCTAATTCATTCGTACGATCCATTCTAATTCAATCGCACAAATGTAACCATTCTAATTCATTCGTACGACCCATTCTAATTCATTTCTATGATCGATTCTAATTCATTCGCATAAATGTATCGATTCGTGCACGATCCATTCCAATTCATTCGTACGATCCATTCTAATTCATTCGCATGAATGTATCCATTCTAATTAATTCGTACAATCCATTCTAATTCATTCGTACGATCCATTCTAATTCATTCGTACGATCCATTCTAATTCATTTGCACGAATGTATCCATTCTAATTCATTCACACGAATATAACCATTCTAATTCATTCGCACGATCCATTCTAATTCATTCGTACGATCCATTCTAATTCATTCGCACAAATGTATCCATTCTAATTCATTCGTACGATCCATTCTAATTCATTCGTACGATCCATTCTAATTCATTCGTACGATCCATTCTAATTCATTCGTATGATCCATTCTAATTCATTCCTACGATCCATTCAAATTCATTCGTACGATCCATTCTAATCCATTCAAACGATCCATTCTAGTCCATTTGTACGGTCCATTCTAATTCATTCGCACGAATGTATCCATTCTAATTCATTCGCACAATCCAATCTAATTCAAACGTATGATCCATTCTAATTCATTCACATGATGTATTCTAATTCATTCGTATGATCCATTCTAATTCATTCGTATGATTCATTCTAATTCATTCGTACGATCCATTCTAATTCATTCGCACAAATGTATCCATTCTAATTTATTCGTACGATCCAATCTAATTCATTCCTACGATCCATTCTAATTCATTCGCACATTCTAATTCATTTGCATGAATGTATCCATTCTAATTTATTCGTACGATCCAGTCTAATTCATTCGTACGATCCATTCTAATTCATTCGCACAAATATATCCATTCTAATTCATTTGTACGATCCTTTCTAATGGATACATTCGTGCGAATGAATTAGAATGGATCGGACGAATGAATTAGAATGGATCGTATGATTCATTCTAATTCGTTCGTACGATCTATTCTAATTCATTCGTATGATCCATTCTAACTCATTCGGTGGATCCATTCTAATTCATTCGTACGATCCATTCTAATTCATTCACACTATGCATTCTAATTCATTCGCATCCATTCTAATTCATTCGTACGATCCATTCTAATTCTTTCATATGATCCATTCTAATTCATTCGTACGATCCATTCTAATTCATTCGCACAAATGTAACCATTCTAATTCATTCCTACGATCTATTCTAATTCAATCGCAAGATCCATTCTAATTCATTCGTACGATACATTATAATTCATTCGTACGATCCATTTTAATTCATTCGCACGATCCATTCTAATTCATTCAGACAAATATATCCATTCTAATTCATTCGTACGATCCATTCTAATTCATTCGCACAAATGTATCCTTTCTAATTTATTTGTATGATCCATTCTAATTCATTCGTACGATCCATTCAAATTCATTCGTACGATCATTTCTAATTTATTCGCACGATCCATTCTAATTCATTCCTATGATCCATTCTAATTCATTCGCACGAATGTAACCATTCTAATTCATTCGTACGATCCATTCTAATTCATTCCAACGATCCATTCTAATTTATTCGTACGTTCCATTTTAATTCATTCGCACGAATGTATCCATTCTAATTCATTCGTACAATCCATTCTAATTCATTCGCACGATCCATTCTAATTCATTCGTATGATCCATTATAATTCATTTCTACGATCTATTCTAATTCATTCGTACGATGATTCGTACGATCCATTCTAATTCAATCGTATGATCAATTCTAATTCATTCCTATGATCCATTCTAATTCATTCGTATGATACATTCATACGACTGAATTAGAATGGATCGTACGAAGGAATTAGAATTGATCATACGAATGAATTAGAATGGATCGTACTAATGATCGTACGAATGAATTAGAATGGATCGTACGAATGAATTAGAATGGATCCACCGAATGAGTTAGAATGGATCATACGAATGAATTAGAATGGATCGTACGAATGAATTAGAATGGATTGTGCGAATGAATTAGAATGGATCGTATGAATGAATAAGAATGGATCGTACGAATGAATTAGAATGGATCGTATGAATAAATTAGAATGGATCATGCGAATGAATTAGAATGGATCGTACGAATGAATTAGAATGGATCGTAGGAATGAATTAGAATGGATCGAACGAATGAATTAGAATGGATCGTACGAATGAATTAGAATGGATCGTACGAATGAATTAGAATGAATCATACGAATGCATTAGAATGGATACATTCGTGCGAATGAATTAGAATGGATCGTACGAATGAATTAGAATGGATCAAACAAATGAATTAGAAAGGTTACATTCGTGAGAATGAATTAGAATGGATCGAACGAATGAATTAGAATGGATCGTACGAATGAATTAGAATGGATCATACGAATGAATTATAATGAATCATACGAATGCATTAGAATGGATACATTCGTGCGAATGAATTAGAATGGGTCGTACGAATGAATTAGAATGGATCATACAAATGAATTAGAAAGGTTACATTCGTGAGAATGAATTAGAATGGATCGTACGAATGAATTAGAATGGATCATGCGAATGAATTAGAATGGATCGTACGAATGGATTAGAACGCATTGTACGAATGAATTAGAATGGATCGTACAAATGAATTATAATGGATATATTCATGCGAATGAATTAGAGAATGGATCCACCGAATGAATTAGAATGGATCATACGAATGAATTAGAATGAATCATCCAAATGAATTAGATCGTACGATTCATTCTAATTCATTCGTACGATCCATTCTAATGCATTCGTACGATTCATTCTAATTCATTCGCACAATCTATTCTAATTCATTTGTACGATCGATTCTTATTCATTCATACGATCAATTCTAATTCATTCGCACGAATGTAACCATTCTAATTCATTCGCACGATCCATTCTAATTCATTCATACGAATGTATCAATTCTAATTCATTCGTATGATCTATTCTAATTCATTCGTACGATCAATTCTAATTCATTTGTACGATCCATTCTAATTCATTCGTACGATCCATTCTAATTCATTCGTACAATCCATTCTATTTCATTCGTATGATCTATTCTAATTAGAATTAGAATGAATTAGAATGGATACATTCGAGCGAATGAATTAGAATAGATCGTAGGAATGAATTAGATTGGAACATACGAATGAATTAGAATAGATCGTATGAATGAATTAGAATGGATCGTACGAATGAATTAGAATGGATCGTACGAACGAATTAGAATGGATCGTACGAACGAATTAGAATGGATCATAGGAATGAATTAGAATGGATCGTGCAAATGAATTAGAATGGATACATTCGTGCGAATGAATTAGAATGGATCATAGGAATGAATTAGAATGGATCGTACGAATGAATTAGAATGGTTACATTCGTGCGAATGAATTAGAATGGAACGTACGAATGAATTAGAATGGATCATACAAATGAATTAGAAAGGTTACATTCGTGAGAATGAATTAAAATGGATCGTACGAATGAATTAGAAAGGTTAGAATGGATACATTCGAGCGAATGAATTAGAATAGATCGTAGGAATGAATTAGAATGGATCATACGAATGAATTAGAATGGATCGTAGGAATGAATTAGAATGGATCGTACGAATGAATTAGAATGGTTACATTCGTGCGAATGAATTAGAATGGATCATACGAATGAATTAGAATGGATCATACAAATGAATTAGAAAGGTTACATTCGTGAGAATGAATTAGAATGGATCGTACGAATGAATTAGAAAGGTTAGAATGGATACATTCGAGCGAATGAATTAGAATAGATCATAGGAATGAATTAGAATGGATCATACGAATGAATTAGAATGGATCGTGCGAATGAATTAGAATGGATTGTACGAATGAATTAGAATGGATACATTCGAGCGAATGAATTAGAATGGATTGTACGAATGAATTAGAATGGATCGTACAAATGGATTAGAATGGATCGTACGAATGAATTACAATGGATCATACAAATGAATTAGAATGGATCGAACGAATGAATTAGAATGGATACATTCGAGCGAATGAATTAGAATAGATCATAGGAATAAATTAGAATGGATCATACGAATGAATTAGAATGGATCGTGCGAATGAATTAGAATGGATTGTACGAATGAATTAGAATGGATACATTCGTGCGAATGAATTAGAATGGATCGGATGAATGATTTAGAATGGATCGTACGATTCATTCTAATTCGTTCGTACGATCCATTCTAATTCATTCGTATGATCGTACGAATAAATTAGAAATGAAGTAGAATGGATCGTGCGAATGAATTAGAATAGATCGTGCGAATGAACTAGAATGGATCGTATGAACGAATTAGAATGGATCGTACGAACGAATTAGAATGGATCATATGAACGAATTAGAATGGATTGTACGAATGTATTAGAATGCATTCGTATGATCCAATCTAATTCATTCGTATGATCTATTCTAATTCATTCGCACGAATGTATCCATTCTAATTCATTTGCACGATCCATTCTAATTCATTCGTACGATCCATTCTAATTCATTCGCCCTATCCATTCTAATTCATTCGCACGATCTATTCTAATTCATTCGTACGATCCATTCTAATTCATTCGCACGAATGTATCCATTCTAATTCATTTCCATGAATGTATCCATTCTAATTTATTCATACGAATGGATTAGAATGGATCGTACGAATGAATAAGAAATGATCGTACGAATGGATCATGCGTACGATCCATTCTAATTCATTCGTACGAATAAATTAGAAATGATACATTCATGCAAATGAATTAGAATGGATACATTCGTGCGAATGAATTAGAATGGATCGTACGAATGAATTAGAATAGATCGTGCGAATGAATTAGAATGGATAGTGCGAATGAATTAGAATGGATCGTACGAACGGATCGTATGAATGAACAAGAATGGATCGTACGAATGAATTAGAATGGATCATGCGAATGAATTAGAATAGATCGTACGATCCATTCTAATCCATTCGTACGATCCATTCTAATTCATTCGCACGAATGTAACCATTCTAATTCATTCATATGATCCATTCTAATTCATTCTAATTTATTCGTATGATCCATTCTAATGCATTCCTACGATCCATTCTAATTCATTCGCACGAATGTATCCATTCTAATTCATTTGCACGATCCATTCTAACTCATTCGTACGATCCATTCTAATTCATTCGTAAGATCCATTCTAATTCATTTGCTCGAATGTATCTATTCTAATTCATTCGCACGATCCATACTAATACAATCGTCCGATCCATTCTAATTCATTCGCACGAATGTATCATTTCTAAATCATTCGTACAATCCATTCTAATTCATTCGCACGATCCATTCTAATTCATTCGTATGATCCATTCTAATTCATTCCTATGATCTATTCTAATTCATTCGCTCGAATATATCCATTCTAATTCATTCGCATGATCCATTCTAATTCATTCATACGATCCATTCAAATCCATTCTAATTCATTTGTAATTCATTCATACAATCCATTCAGATTCATTCGCACAAATGTATCCATTCAAATTCATTCATACGATCCATTCTAATTAATTCGCACGATCTATTCTAATTCAGTCGTATGAATGTATCCATTTTAATTCATTCGTACGATCCATTCTAATTCATTCGTACGATCCATTCTAATTCATTCGTACGATCGATTCTAATTCATTCGCACGATCCATTCTAATTCATTCCTATTCTAAATCATAGAAATGAATTAGAATGGATCGCACGAATGAATTAGAATGGATCGTGCGAATGAATTAGAATCGATCGTACGAATGAATTAGAATGGATCATACGAATGAATGAATTAATTAGAATGGATCGTACGAATGAATTAGAATGGATCGTACGAATGAATTAGAATGAATCGTACGAATGCATTAGAATGGATACATTCGGGCGAATGAATTAGAATGGATCGTACGAATGAATTAGAATGGATCATACAAATGAATTAGAAAGGTTACATTCGTGAGAATGAATTAGAATGGATCGTACGAATCAATTAGAATGGATCATGCGAATGAATTAGAATGGATCGTACGAATGGATTAGAACGCATTGTACGAATGAATTAGAATGGATCGTACAAATGAATTAGAATGGATATATTCATGCGAATGAATTAGAGAATGGATCCACCGAATGAATTAGAATGGATCGTACGAATGAATTAGAATGAATCATCCGAATGAATTAGATCGTACGATTCATTCTAATTCATTCGTACGATCCATTCTAATGCATTCGTACGATTCATTCTAATTCATTCGCACGATCTATTCTAATTCATTCGTACGATCCATTCTTATTCATTCATACGATCAATTCTAATTCATTCGCACGAATGTAACAATTCTAATTCATTCGCACGATCCATTCTAATTCATTCGAACGAATGTATCAATTCTAATTCATTCGTACGATCTATTCTAATTCATTCGTACGATCAATTCTAATTCATTTGTACGATCCATTCTAATTCATTCGTACGATCCATTCTAATTCATTCATACAATCCATTCTAATTCATTCGTATGATCTATTCTAATTAGAATTAGAATGGATACATTCGAGCGAATGAATTAGAATAGATCCTAGGAATGAATTAGAATGGATAATACGAATGAATTAGAATAGATCGTACGAATGAATTAGAATGGATCGTACGAATGAATTAGAATGGATACATTCGTGCGAATGAATTAGAATGGATCGTAGGAATGAATTAGAATGGATCGTACGAATGAATTAGAATGGTTACATTCGTGCGAATGAATTAGAATGGATCGTACGAATGAATTAGAATGGATCAAACAAATGAATTAGAAAGGTTACATTCCTGAGAATGAATTAGAATGGATCGTACGAATGAATTAGAAAGGTTAGAATGGATACATTCGAGCAAATGAATTAGAATAGATCATAGGAATGAATTAGAATGGATCATACGAATGAATTAGAATGGATCGTGCGAATGAATTAGAATGGATTGTACGAATGAATTAAAATAGATCGTAGGAATGAATTAGAATGGATCATACGATTCATTCTAATTCGTTCGTACGATCCATTCTAATTCATATGTATGATCGTACGAATAAATTAGAAATGAAGTAGAATGGATCGTGCGAATGAATTAGAATGGATCGTACGAATGAATTAGAATAGATCGTAGGAATGAATTAGAATGGATCGGACGAATGAATTAGAATGGATCGTATGATTCATTCTAATTCGTTCGTACGATCCATTTTAATTCATTCGTATGATCGTACGAATAAATTAGAAATGAAGTAGAATGGATCGTTCGAATGAATTAGAATGGATCGTGCGAATGAATTAGAATGGATCGTGCGAACGAATTAGAATGGATCGTATGAATGAATTAGAATGGATCGTATGAAAGAATTAGAATGGATCGTACGGATGGATTAGAACGCATTCGTATGATCCATTCTAATTCATTCGCACGATCTATTCTAATTCATTCGCACGAATATATCGATTCTAATTCATTCGCACGATCCATTCTAATTCATTCGTACGATCCATTCTAATTCATTCGTACGAATAAATTAGAATGAATATGATCCATTCATACGATCCATTCTAATTCATTCGTACAATGCGTTCTAATCCATTCGTACGATCCATTCTAATTCATTCGTATGATCTATTCTAATTTATTCGCACGAATGTATCCATTCTAATTCAATTGCACGATCCATTCTAATTCATTCCTATGATCCATTCTAATTCATTCGTACGATCCATTCTAATTCATTCGCACTATCCATTCTAATTCATTCGCACGATCTATTCTAATTCATTCGTACGATCCATTCTAATTCATTCGCACGAATGTATCCATTCTAATTCATTTGCATGAATGTATCCATTCTAATTTATTCGTACGAATGGATTAGAATGGATCGTACGAATGAATAAGAAATGATCGTACGAATGGATCATGCGTACGATCCATTCTATTTCATAGGATGAATTAGAATGGATCGTACGAATGAATTAGAATGGATCTTGCGAATGAACTAGAATCGATCGTACGAATGAATTAGAATGGATCGTACGAATGAATTAGATCGTACGAATGAATTAGAATGGATCGTACGAATGAATTAAAATGGATACATTCATACGACTGAATTAGAATAGATCGTGCGAATTAATTAGAATGGATCATATGAATGAATTTGAATGGATACATTTGTGCGAATGAATCTGAATGGACTGTATGAATGAATTATAAATGAATTAGAATGGATTTGAATGGATCGTATGAATGAATTAGAATGGATCATGCGAATGAATTAGAATGGATACATTCGAGCGAATAAATTAGAATAGATCGTAGGAATGAATTAGAATGGATCATACGAATGAATTAGAATGGATCGTGCGAATGAATTAGAATGGATTGTACGAATGAATTAGAATGGATACATTCGTGCGAATGAATTAGAATGGATCGGACGAATCAATTAGTATGGATCGTGCGAATGAATTAGAATGGATACATTCGAGCGAATGAATTAGAATGGATCGTACGAATGAATTAGAATGGATCGTGCAAATGAATTAGAATGGATACATTCGTGCGAATGAATTAGAATGGATCGTAGGAATGCATTAGAATGGATCGTACGAATGAATTAGAATGAATTAGAATGGATCATATGAATGAATTAGAATGGATCGTACGAATTAATTAGAATAGATCGAACGAACGAACTAGAATGGATCGTATGAACGAATTAGAATGGATCGTACGAATGAATTAGAATGGATACATTCGAGCGAATGAATTAGAATGGATCATAGGAATGAATTAGAATGGATCGTGCAAATGAATGGATCGTACGAATGAATTAGAACGGATCGTACGAATGAATTAGATTGGATCGTATGAATGAACAAGAATGGATCGTACGTCGTATGATCCAATCGTACGATCCATTCAAATTCATTCACAAGAATGTATCCATTCTAATTCATTCGCATGATCCATTCTAATTCATTCGTACGATCCATTCTTATTCATTCCTACGATCTATTCTAATTAGAATGGATCGTACGAATGGATTAGAATGGATTGTACGGATCGTGCGAATGGATTAGAATGAATCGTACGATCCATTCTAATTCATTCGCACGATCCATTCTAATTCATTCGTATGATCCATTCTAATTCATTCCTATGATCTATTCTAATTCATTCGCTCGAATGTATCCATTCTAATTCATTCGTTCGATCCATTCTAATTCATTCGTACGATCCATTCTAATTCATTCGCACGATCCATTCTAATTCATTCCTATGATCCATTCTAATTCATTCGTACGATCTATTCTAATTCATTCGCACAAATGTATCCATTCTAATTCATTCGCACGAATGTAACCTTTCTAATTCATTTGTATGATCCATTCAAATTCATTCGTACGAATGAATAGAATGGATCGTACGAATGAATCGTACGAACGAATTAGAATGGATCGTACAAATGAATTAGAAAGGTTACATTTGTGAGAATGAATTAGAATGGATTGTACGAATGAATTAGAATGGATCGTACGAATGGACTAGAATGGATCTGACGAATGGATTAGAATGGATCGTACGAATGAATTAGAATGGATCATACAAATGAATTAGAATGGATCGAACGAATGAATTAGAATGGATACATTTGAGCGAATGAATTAGAATAGATCGTAGGAATGAATTAGAATAGATCGTAGGAATAAATTAGAATGGATCGTGCGAATGAATTAGAATGGATTGTACGAATGAATTAGAATGGATACATTCGTGCGAATGATTAGAATGGATCGTACGAATGAATTAGAATGGATCGTACGAATGAATTAGAATGAATCGTACGAATGAACTAGAATGGATCGTACGAATGAATTAGAATGGATCGTACGAATGAATTAGAATGGTTCGTGCGAATGAATTAGAATCGATCGTACGAATGAATTAGAATGGATCGTACGAATGAATTAGATCGTACGAATGAATTAGAATGGATCGTACGAATGAATTAAAATGGATACATTCATACGACTGAATTAGAATGGATCGTGCGAATTAATTAGAATGGATCGTACGAATGAATTAGAATGGATACATTTGTGCGAATGAATCTGAATGGATTGTATGAATGAAATACAATGGATCGTACGGATGAATTAGAATGGATCATACGAATGAATTAGAATAGCTCATACGAATGAATTAGAATGAATCGTACGAAAGAATTAGAATGGTTACATTCGTGCGAATGAATTAGAATGGATCGAACGAATGAATTAAAATGGATTGTGCGAATGAATTAGAATAGATCATACGAATGAATTAGAATGGATCGTACGAATGAATTAGAATGGATCGTACTAACGAATTAGAATGGATCGTATGAATGAATTAGAATGGATACATTCGTGCGAATGAATTAGAATGGATCGTACAAATGAATTAGAATTGATCGTACGAATGAGTTAGAATAGATCGTACGAATGAATTAGAATTGATACATTTGTACGAATGAATTAGAATGGATCGTGCGAATGAATAAGAATGGATCGTACGAATGAATTAGAATGGATCGTACGAATGGATTAGAATGGATCGTACGAATGGATTAGAACGAATCCATTCTAATTTATTCGTACGATCCATTCTAATTCATTCGCTCGAATGTATCCATTCTAATTCATTTGTACAATCCATTCTAATTCATTTGCACGATCCATTCTAATTCATTCGTATGATCCATTCTAATTCATTCCTACGATCTATTCTAATTCATTCGCATGATCCATTCTAGTTCATTCGTACGATCCATTAGAATGGATTATACGAATGAATTAGAATGGATCGTACGAATGGATTAGAATGGATCGTACGAATGAATTAGAATGGATCGTACGAATGAATTAGAATGGATCGTACGAACGGATTAGAATGGATCGTACGAACGAATTAGAATGGATCATATGATCAATTCTAATTCATTCGCACAATCCATTCTAATTCATTCGTACGATCCATTTTAATTCATTCACACGAATGTAACCATTCTAATTCATTCATACGATTCATTCTAATTCATTCGTATGAGCTATTCTAATTCATTCGTATGATCCATTCTAATTCATTCATACGATCCATTGTATTTCATTCATACAATCCATTCAGATTCATTCGCACAAATATATCCATTCTAATTCATTCGTACGATCCATTCTAATTAATTCGCACGATCCATTCTAATTCAGCCGTATGAATGTATCCATTTTAATTCATTCGTACGATCCATTCTAATTCATTCGTACGATCTAATTCATTCGCTCGAATATATCCATTCTAAATGAATTAGAATGGATCGTACGAATGAATAAGAATGGATCATACGAATGAATAAGAATGGATCGTACGAATGAATTAGAATGGATCGTGCGAATGAATTAGAATGGATCGTACGAATGAATTAGAAAGGTTATATTTGTGCGAATGAATTAGAATGGATACATTCGAGCGAATGAATTAGAATGAATTCGCACGAATGAATTAGAATGGATTCGCACAAATGAATTAGAATGGATACATTCTAATTCTTTCGCACAAATGTATCCATTCAAATTCATTTGTATGAATGAATTCGTATGATAAATTCTAATTCATTCGTACGATCCATTCTAATTCATTCGTATGATCCATTTTAATTCATTCGTATGATCCATTCTAATTCATTTGCACGATCCATTCTAATTCATTCCTATGATCCATTCTAATTCATTCGCATGATCCATTCTAATTTATTCGCACAAATGTATCCATTCTAATTCACTCATATGATCCATTCTAATTCGTTCGTACGATCCATTCTAATTCATTCGTATGATCAATTCTAATTCATTCGCACGATCCATTCTAATTTATTCTAATGAATGTAACCTTTCTAATTCATTTGTATGATCCATTTTAATCCATTCGTACGATCCATTCTAATTTATTCGGACGAATGGATTATACGAATGAATTAGAATGGATCGTACGAATGGATTAGAATGGATCGTACGAATGAATTAGAATGGATCGTACAAATGAATTAGAAAGGTTACTAATGAATTAGAATGGATACATTCGTGCGAATGAATTAGAATGGATCGTGCGAATGAATTAGAATGGATCGTACGAATGAATTAGAATGGATCGTATGAACGAATTAGAATGGATCGTATGAACGAATTAGAATGGATCGTAGAATAAATTAGAATGGATACATTCGAGCGAATGAATTAGAATGGATCGTACGAATTAATTAGAATGGATCTTAGGAATGAATTAGAATGGATCGTGCAAATGAATTAGAATGGATACATTCGTGCGAATGAATTAGAATGGATCGTACGAACAAATTAGAATGGATCGTACGAATGTAGAATGAATCGTATGAATGCATTAGAATGGATTAGATCATACAAATGAATTGGAATGCATTCAAATTCATTCGTACGATGCAATCTAATTCATTCGTACGATCCATTCTAATTCATTCGCACGAATATATCTATTCTAATTCATTTATACGATCCTTTCTAATTCATTCGTACGATCCATTCTAATTCATTCGTATGATCCATTGTAATTCATTTGTACGAATGAATTCATTCATACGATCCATTCTAATTCGTTCGTACGATCCATTCTATTTATTCGGTGGATCCATTCTAATTCATTCGTACGATCCATTCTAATTCATTCGCACGATCCATTCTATTTTATTCGTACTATCCATTCTAATTCATTCATACGATCCATTCTAATTCATTCATACGATCCATTCTAATTCATTCGCACTATCCATTCTAATTCATTCGTACGATCCATTCAAATTCATTCATACGATCCAATCTAATTCATTCGTACGATCCATTCTTATTAATTCGCACAAATATATCCATTCTAATTCATTCATACGATCCATTCTAATTCGTTCATATGATCCATTCTAATTCGTTCGTACGATCCATTCTAATTCGTTCGTACGATCCATTCTAATTTATTCGCACGATCCATTCTAATTCATTCGCACGATCCATTTTAATTATTTTATATGATCCATTCTAATTCATTCGCACGAATATATCCATTCTAGTTCATTCGTACGCTCCATTCTAATTCATTCGTACGCTCCATTCTTATTCATCGCACAAATGTATCCATTCTAATTCATTCGTACGATCCATTCAAATTCATTTGCACGATCGATTCTAATTCATTCGTATGATCCATTCTAATTCATTCATACGATCCATTATAATTCTTTCGTACGATCCATTCTAATTCATTCGTACGATCCATTCTAATTCATTCGCACGATCCATTCTAATTCATTCGTACGATCCATTCTAATTCATTCGCTCGAATGTATCCATTCTAATTCATTCGCGCGATCCATTCTAATTCATTCGTACGAATGTATCTATTCTAATTCATTCGAATGAATTAGAATGGATCGTACGAATGAATTAGAATGGATCATTCTAATTCATTCGTATGAATGAATTAGAATGGATCGTATGAATGAATTAGAATGGATCGTACGAATGAATTAGAATGGATCGTGCGAATGAATTAGAATCGCACAAATAGATCGTATGAATGGATTAGAATGGATCCTACGAATGAATTAGAATGGATACATTCGTACGAATGAATTAGAATGGATCGTACGAATGAATTAATATGGATCGTGCGAATGAATTAGAATGAATTGTACGAATGCATTAGAATCATACGAATGGATTAGAATTGATCGTACGAATGAATTAGAATGGATCGTACGAATGAATAAAAATGGATCGTATGAATGAATCAGAATGGAACCTACGAATGAATTAGAATGGATACATTCATACGAATGAATTAGAATGGATCGTACGAATGAATTAATATGGATCGTGCGAATGAATTAGAATGAATCGTACGAATGCATTAGAATCATACGAATGGATTAGAATTGATCGTACGAATGAATTAGAATGGATCGTATGAATGAATTAGAATAGATCGTACGAATGAATTAGAATTCATTCTAATCCATTCTAATTTATTTGCACGAATATACGATCCATTCTAATTTATTCGCAAGAATGAATGCATTCGTACTTTCCATTCTAATTCATTCGTATGATCCATTCTAATTCATTAGTACGATCAATTCTAATTCATTCGTACGATCCATTCTAATTCATTCATACGATCCATTCTAATTCATTCGCACAAATGTATCCATTCTAATTCATTCGCTCGAATGTATCCATTCTAATTCAATCGCTCGAATGTATCCATTCTAATTCATTCGTACGATCCATTCTAATTCATCCATTCGATCCATTCTAATCTATTCATTCGCTCGAATATATCCATTCTAATTCATTCGTACGGTCCGTTCTAATCCATTTGCACGATCCATTCTAATCCATTCCTATGATCCATTCTAATTCATTCGTACGATCCATTCTAATGCATTCGTACGATCCATTCTATTCTAGTTCATTCGTACGAATGAATTAGAATGGATCGTACGAATGGATCATACGAATGAATTAGAATGGATCGTACGAATGAATTAGAATGGATCATACAAATGAATTAGAAAGGTTACATTCATGAGAATGAATTAGAATGGAAACGATCAATTATAGTTCATTAGTACGAATGAATTAGAATGATTCCATTCTAATTCATTCGTACGATCCATTCTATTCTAATCCATTCTACGAATGAATTAGAATGGATCGTACGAATAAATCGTACGAATGAATTAGAATGGATTCATTCTAATGCATTCGTACGAATGAATTAGAATGGATCATTCTAATTCATTCGTACGAATGAATTAGAATGGATCGTATGAATGAATTAGAATGGATCGTGCGAATGAATTAGAATCGCACAAATGGATCGTATGAATGGATTAGAATGGATCCTACGAATGAATTAGAATGGATACATTCGTACGAATGAATTAGAATGGATCGTGCGAATGAATTAATATAGATCGTGCGAATGAATTAGAATGAATCGTACGAATGCATTAGAATCATACGAATGGATTAGAATTGATTGTACGAATGAATTAGAATGGATCATACGAATGAATAAGAATGGATCGTAGGGATGAATCAGAATGGATCCTACGAATGAATTAGAATGGATACATTCGTACGAATGAATTTGAATGGATCGTATGAATGAATTATTATGGATCGTGCGAATGAATTAGAAAGAATCGTACGAATGCATTAGAATCATACGAATGGATTAGAATTGATCGTACGAATGAATTAGAATGGATCGTACGAATGAATTAGAATAGATCGTACGAATGAATTAGAATTCATTCTAATCCATTGTAATTTATTTGCACAAATATACGATCCATTCTAATTTATTCGCAAGAATGAATGCATTCGTACGATCCATTCTAATTCATTCGTATGATCCATTCTAATTCATTAGTATGATCAATTCTAATTCATTCGTACGATCCATTCTAATTCATTCGTACGATCCATTCTAATTCATTCGCACAAATGTATCCATTCTAATTCATTCGCTCGAATGTATCCATTCTAATTCATTCGCTCGAATGTATCCATTCTAATTCATTCGTACGATCCATTCTAATTCATTCGTTCGATCCATTCTAATCTATTCATTCGCTCGAATATATCCATTCTAATTCATTCGTACGATCCGTTCTAATTCATTTGCACGATCCATTCTAATCCATTCCTATGATCCATTCTAATTCATTCGTACGATCCATTCTAATGCATTCGTACGATCCATTCTATTCTAGTTCATTCGTACGAATGAATTAGAATGGATCGTACGAATGGATCGTACGATTGAATTAGAATGGATCATACAAATGAATTAGAAAGGTTACATTCGTGAGAATGAATTAGAATGGATACGATACATTCTAGTTCATTCGTACGAATGAATTAGAATGATTCCATTCTAATTCATTCGTACGATCCATTCTATTCTAATCCATTGTACGAATGAATTAGAATGGATCGTACGAATGAATCGTACGAATGAATTAGAATGGATTCATTCTAATCCATTCGTACGAATGAATTAGAATGGATCATTCTAATTCATTCGTACGAATGAATTAGAATGGATCATATGAATGAATTAGAATGGATCGTGCGAATGAATTAGAATCGCACAAATGGATCGTATGAATGGATTAGAATGGATCGTACGAATGAATTAGAATGGATACATTCGTACGAATGAATTAGAATGGATCGTGCGAATGAATTAATATGGATCGTGCGAATGAATTAGAATGAATCGTACGAATGCATTAGAATCATACGAATGGATTAGAATTGATCGTACGAATGAATTAGAATGGATCGTACGAATGAATAAGAATGGATCGTACGAATGAATCAGAATGGATCCTACGAATGAATTAGAATGGATACATTCATACGAATGAATTAGAATAGATCGTACGAATGAATTAATATGGATCGTGCGAATAAATTAGAATGAATCGTACGAATGCATTAGAGTCATACGAATGGATTAGAATTGATCGTACGAATGAATTAGAATGGATCGTACGAATGAATTAGAATAGATCGTATGAATGAATTAGAATTCATTCTAATCCATTCTAATTTATTTGCACGAATATACGATCCATTCTAATTTATTCGCAAGAATGAATGCATTCCTACAATCCATTCTAATTCATTCGTATGATCCATTCTAATTCATTAGTATGATCAATTCTAATTCATTCGTACGATCCATTCTAATTCATTCGTACGATCCATTCTAATTCATTCGCACAAATGTATCCATTCTAATTCATTCGCTCGAATGTATCCATTCTAATTCATTCGCTCGAATGTATCCATTCTAATTCATTCGTACGATCCATTCTAATTCATTCGTTCGATCCATTCTAATCTATTCATTCGCTCGAATATATCCATTCTAATTCATTCGTACGATCCGTTCTAATCCATTTGCACGATCCATTCTAATCCATTCCTATTCATTCGTACGATCCATTCTAATTCATTCGCTCGAATGTATTCATTCTAATTCATTCGTACGATCCATTCTAATTCGTTCATACGATCCATTCTAATTCGTTCGTACGATCCATTCTAATTCGTTCGTACGATCCATTCTAATTTATTCGCACGATCCATTCTAATTCATTTATGCGATCCATTTTTATTCATTCGCATGATCCATTCTAATTCATTCGTATGATACATTCGTGCAATTGAATTAGAATGGATCGTACGAATGAATTAGAATGGATCGTACGAACGAATTAGGACGGATCGTATGAACGAATTAGAATGGATCGTACGAATGAATTAGAATGGATACATTCGAGCGAATGAATTAGAATGGATCGTACGAATGGATTAGAATGGATCGTACGAATGGATTAGAATGGATCGTACGAACGAATTAGAATGGATCATGAGAATGAATTAGAATAGATCGTATGAATAAATTAGAATGGATCGTACGAATGAATTAGAATGGATACATTTGTACGAAAGAATTAGAATGGATCGTACGAATGAATTAGAATGGATCGTACTAATGAATTAGAATGGATCGAACGAATGAATTAGAATGGATTGTACGAATGAATTAGGATGGATCGTACGAATGAATTAGAATGGATCATACGAATGAATTAGAATGGATCGTACGAATGAATTAGAATGGATCGTGCGAATGAATTAGAATCGATCGTACGAATGAATATAGAATGGATCGTACGAATGAATTAGATCGTACGAATGAATTAGATCGTACGAATGAATTAGAATGGATTGTACGAATGAATTAAAATGGATACATTCATACGACTGAATTAGAATGGATCGTGCGAATTAATTAGAATGGATCGTACGAATGAATTTGAATGGATACATTTGTGCGAATGAATCTGAATGGATTGTATGAATGAATTACAACGGATCGTATGAATGAATTTGAATGGATCGTACGAATGAATTAGAATAGCTTATACGAATGAATTAGAATGAATCGTACGAATGAATTAGAAACATTCGTGCGAATGAATTAGAATAGATCGTATGAATGAATTAGAATGGATCGTACGAATAAATTAGAATGGATCGTGCGAATGAATTAGAATGGATCGTACGAATGAATTAGAATGGATCCACCGAATGAGTTAGAATGGTTCATACGAAATAATTAGAATGGATCGTACGAATGAATTACAATGGATTGTGCGAATGAATTAGAATGGATCGTATGAATGAATAAGAATGGATCGTACGAATAAATTAGAATGGATCGTGCGAATGAATTAGAATGGATCGTAGGAATGAATTAGAATGGATCATACGAATGAATTATAATGGATCGTGCGAATGAATTAGAATGGATTGTACAAATGAATTAGAATGGATACATTCGTGCTAATGAATTAGAATGGATCGGACGAATGAATTAGAATGGATCGTACGATTTATTCTAATTCATTCGTACGATCCATTCTAATGCATTCGTACGATTCATTGTAATTCATTCGCACGATCCATTCTAATTCATTTGTACGATCCATTCTTATTTATTCATACGATCCATTCTAATTCATTCGCACAATCACACGATCCATTCTAATTTATTCGTACGATCCATTCTAATTCATTCGTACAATCTATTTTAATTCATTCGCATGATCTATTCTAATTCATTCATATGATCCATTATAACTCATTCGGTGGATCCATTCTAATTCATTCGTACGATCCTTTCTAATTCATTCGCACGATCCATTCTAATTTATTCATACGATCCATTCTCATTCATTCGTACGATCTATTCTAATTCATTCGCATGATCCATTCTAGTTCATTCGTACGATACATTCTAATTCATTCGTACAATCCATTCTAATTCATTTGCATGAATGTATCCATTCTAATTTATTCGTACGAATGAATTAGAATGAATTAGAATGGATCGTACGAATGGATTAGAATTGATCGTACGAATGGATTAGAATCGATCGTACGAATGGATTAGAATGGATCGTACGAACGATTTAGAATGGATCATACAAATGAATTAGAAAGGATCGTACGAAAGGATAGAATGGATCGTACTAATGGATTAGAATAGATCGTACGAATGAATTAGAATGGATCGTACAAATGAATTAGAAAGGTTACATTTGTTAGAATGAATTAGAATGGATCGTACGATGGATTAGAACGCATTGTACGAATGAATTAAAATGGATACATTTGTACGAATGAATTAGAATGGATCGTACGAATGAATTAGAATGGATCATACGAATGAATTAGAATGGATACATTCGAGCGAATGAATTAGAATAGATCGTAGGAATGAATTAGAATGGATCATACGAATGAATTAGAATGGATCGTGCGAATGAATTAGAATGGATCGTTCGAATGAATTAGAATGGATCGTATGAACGAATTAGAATGGATCGTACGAACGAATTAGAATGGATCGTATGAATGAATTAGAATGGATCGTACGAATGAATTAGAATGGATACATTCGAGCGAATGAATTAGAATGGATCGTACGAATTAATTAGAATGGTTCATAGGAATGAATTAGAATGGATCGTGCAAATGAATTATAATGGATAAATTCGTGCGAATGAATTAGAATGGATCATACGAATGAATTAGAATGGATCATGCAAATGAATTAATTAGAATTGATCGAACGAATGGATTAGAATGGATCGTACGAATGGATTAGAATGGATCGTATGAATGGATTAGAATGGATCGTACGAATGGATTAGAATGGATCATACAAATGAATTAGAATAGATCTTGCGAATGAATTAGAATGGATCGTACGAAAGAATTAGAATGGATCATGCGAATGAATTAGAATAGATCGTATGAATGAATTAGAATGGATCATACGAATGAATTAGAATGGATATATTTGTACGAATAAATTAGAATGGATCGTACGATTGAATTAGAATGGATCGTACGAATGAACTAGAATGGATCGAACGAATGAATTAGAATGGATTGTATGAATGAATTAGAATGGATCGTACGAATGAATTAGAATGGATCATACGAATGAATTAGAATGGATCGTACGATCCATTCTAATTCATTCGTACGGTCCATTCTAATTCATTCTCACAAATGTAACCTTTCTAATTCATTTGTATGATCCATTCTAATTCATTTGTACGATCCATTCTAATCCATTCGTACGATCCATTCTAATCCATTCGTACGATCCATTCTAATTCATTCGCACGAATGTAACCATTCTAATTCATTCATACGATCCATTCTAATTCATTCCTACGATCCATTCTAATTCATTCGCACGAATGCATCCATTCTAATTCATTTGCACGATCCATTCTAATTCATTCCTATGATCCATTCTAACTCATTCGTAGGATCCATTCTAATTCATTCGCTCGAATGTATCCATTCTAATTTATTCCTATGATCCATTCTAATTCATTCGTACGATCCATTCTAATTCATTCGTACGATCCATTCTAATTCATTCCTACGATCCATTCTAATTCATTCGCACAAATGTATCCATTCTAATTCATTTGCACGATCCATTCTAATTCATTCCTATGATCCATTCTAACTCATTCGTAAGATCTATTCTAATTCATTCGCTCGAATGTATCCATTCTAATTTATTCCTATGATCCATTTTAATTCATTCCTACGATCCATTCTAATTCATTCGCACGAATGTATCCATTCTAATTCATTTGCACGATCCATTCTAATTCATTCCTATGATCCATTCTAATTCATTCGTACGATCCATTCTAATTCATTTTCACAATCCATTTTAATTCATTCCTATGATCCATTCTAATTCATTCGTCCGATCCATTCTAATTCATTTGTACGATCCATTCTAATTCATTTGTATGATCAATTCTAATTCATTCGCACGATCCATTGTAATTCATTCATATGATCCATTCAAATTCATTCATACGATCCATTCTAATTCGTTCGTACAATCCATTCTAATTCGTTCGTACGATCCATTCTAATTCATTCGTATAATCCATTCTAATTCATTAGCTTGATCCATTCTAACTCATTCGTACGATCCATTCTAATTCATTCTCACGATCCATTCTAATTCATGTGTACAAATGTATCTATTCTAATTCATTCGTCCGATCCATTCTAATTCATTCGCACGAATGTATCCATTCTAATTCATTCGTACGATCCATTCTAATTCATTCGTATGATCCATTCTAATTCATTTGCACGATCCATTCTAATTCATTCCAATGATCCATTCTAATTCATTCGTACGATCCATTCTAATTCATTCGCTCGAATATATCCATTCTAATTCATTCATACGATCTATTCTAATTCATTCGCTTGATCCATTCTAATCCATTCGTACGATCCATTCTAATTTATTCGTACGATCCATTCTAATTCATTCGTACGATCCATTCTAATTCATTCGCACCAATGTATCCATTCTAATTCATTCGTACGATCCATTCTAATTCATTCGCACGATCCATTCTAATTCATTCGTACGATCCATTCTAATTCATTCGCACGATCCATTCTAATTCATTCGTACAATCCATTCTAATTCATTCGCACGAATGTATCCATTCTAATGCATTCGTACGATCAATTCTAATTCATTCGTACGATCCATTCTAATCCATTCGTACGATCCATTCTAATCCATTCGTACGATCCATTCTAATTAATTCTCACAAATGTAACCTTTCTAATTCATTTGTACGATCCATTCTAATTCATTTGCACGATCCATTCTAATTTATTCCTATGATCCATTCTAATTCATTTGTACGATCCATTCTAATTCATTCGCACGAATGTATCCATTCTAATTCATTCATACAATCCATTCTAATTCGTTCGTACGATCCATTCTAATTCGTTCGTACGATCCATTCTAATTCATTCGTATGATCCATTCTAATTTATTCCTATAATCTATTCTAATTCATTCGTATGATCCATTCTAATTCATTCCTACGATCTATTCTAATTCATTCGCTCGAATGTATCCATTCTAATTCATTCGTTCGATCCATTCTAATTCATTCGTACGATCCATTCTAATTCATTCGCTCGAATGTATCCATTCTAATTCATTCGTTCGATCCATTCTAATTCACTCGCACGAATGTAACCATTCTAATTTATTCACACGATCCATTCTAATTCATTCGTACGATCCATTCTAACTCATTCTCATAAATGTAACCTTTCTAATTCATTTGTACGATCCATTCTAATTCATTCGTACAATCCATTCTAATTCATTCGTACGATCCATTCTAATTCATTCGCACAATCCATTCTAATTCATTCGCACGAATGTATCCATTCTAATTCATTCGTACGATCCATTCTAATTCATTTGCATGATCCATTCGTACGATCCATTCTAATCCATTCGTACGATCCATTCTAATTCATTCGCACGAATGTACCCATTCTAATTCATTCGTACAATCCATTCTAATTCATTCGCACGATCCATTCTAATTCATTCGTATAATCTATTCTAATTTATTCGTACGATCCATTCTAATCCGTTCGTACGATCCATTCTAATTCGTTCATTCGATCCATTCTAATTCATTCGCATAATCCATTCTAATTCATTCGTACGATCCATTCTAATTCATTTGTATGATCCATTCTAACTCATTCGGATCCATTCGTACGATCCATTCTAATTCATTCGTATGATCCATTCGTACGATCCATTCTAATTCATTCGTACAATGTGTACTAATCCATTCGTACGATCCATTCTAATTCATTCGTATGATCTATTCTAATCCATTCTAATTCATTCATATGATCTAATCTAATTCATTCGTAAAATCCATTCAAATTCATTCGTACGATGCAATCTAATTCATTCGAATGAATATATCCATTCTAATTCATTCGTACGATCCTTTCTAATTCATTCGCACGATCCATTCTAATTCTTTCATATGATCCATTCTAATTCATTCGTACGATCCATTCTAATTCATTCGTATGATCCATTCTAATTCATTCCTACGATCCATTCTAATGCATTCGTACGATCCATTCTAATTTATTCGTACGATCCATTCTAATTCATTCGTACGATCCATTCTAATTCATTCATACGATCCATTCTAATGCATTCGTATGATTCATTCTAATTCATTCGCACGATCCATTCTAATTCGTTCGTACGATCCATTCTAATGCATTCGTACGATTCATTCTAATTCATTCGCACGATCCATTCTAATTTATTCGTATGATCCATTCTAATTCATTCCTACGATCTATTCTATTTCATTCGCTCGAATGTAACCTTTCTAATTAGACTGGATCGTGCGAATGAATTAGAATTAGATAATATGAATGAATTGGAATGCATTCAAATTCATTCGTACGATGCAATCTAATTCATTCGCACAAATGTATCTATTCTAATTAGAATTAGATCGTACAAATGAATTAGAATGGATCGTGCGAATGAATTAGAATGGATCGTACGAATGAATTAGAATGAATCGTACGAATGAATTAGAATGGATCGTACGAATGAATTAGAATGGATACATTAGTACGAATAAATTAGAATGAATTGTACGAATGAATTAGAATAAATTAGAATGGATTGTACGATCCATTCTAATTCATTCGCACAAATGTATCCATTCTAATTCATTCGTACGATCCATTCTAATTCATTCGCTCGAATGTATCCATTCTAATTCATTCGTACGATCCATTCTAATTCATTCATACGATCCATTCTAATCCATTCGTACGATCCATTCTAATTCATTTGTACGAATGGATTAGAACGCATTGTATGAATGAATTAGAATGGATCATACGAATGGATTAGAATGGATCGAACTTCCTACGAATGGGTTAGAATGGATCATACGAATGAATTAGAATGGATCGTATAAATGAAATAGAATGGATCATACGAATGAATTAGAATGGATCGTCCGAATGAATTAGAATGGATTGTACGAATGAATTTGAATGGATACATTCGTGCGAATGAATTAGAATGGATCGGACGAATGAATTAGAATGGATCGTACGAATGAATTAGAATGGATCGTGCGAATGAATTAGAATGAATCGTACGAATACATTAGAATAGATACATTCGTGCGAATGAATTAGAATGGATCGTACGAATGGATTAGAATGGATCGTACGAATGACTTAGAATGGATCGTACAAATGAATTAGAAAGGTTACATTTGTACGAATGAATTAGAATGGATCGTGAGAATGAATTAGAATGGATCGTACGAATGAATTAGAATGGATCAAGCTAATGAATTAGAATGGATCATACGAATGAATTAGAATGGATCGTACGAACGAATTAGACTGGATCGTACGAATAAATTAGAATGGATCGTACGAATGAATTAGACTGGATCGTACGAATAAATTAGAATGGATACATTCATGCAAATGAATTAGAATGGATCGTACGAATGAATTAAAATGGATCATACGAATGAATTAGAATGGATCGTAGGAATGAATTAGAATGGATCATATGAATGAATTAGAATGGATCGTACGAATGAATTAGAATGGTTACATTCGTGCGAATGAATTAGAATGGATCATACGAATGAATTAGAATAGATCGTACAAATGAATTAGAATGGATCATATGAAAGAATTAGAATGGATCGTATGAACGAATTAGAATGGATCGTACGAATGAATTAGAATGGATACATTCGAGCGAATGAATTAGAATGGATCGTACGAATGGATTAGAATGGATCGTACGAATGGATTAGAATGGATCGTACGAATGGATTAGAATGGATCGTGCGAATAAATTAGAATGGATCGTACGAATGAATTAGAAATGGATCGTGCGAATGAATTAGAATGGTTACATTCGTGCGAATGAATTAGAATTGATCGTATGAATGAATAAGAATGGATCGTACGAATGAATTAGAATATATCATGCGAATGAATTAGAATGAATCGTACGAATGCATTAGAATGGATCGTACGAATGAATTAGAATGAATCGTACGATCCATTCTAATTCATTCGTCCGATCCATTCTAATTCGTTCGCATGAATGTATCCATTCTAATTCATTCATACGATCCATTCTAATTCATCCTCACGAATGTAACCTTTCTAATTCATTTGTATGATCCATTCTAATTCATTCGTACGATCCATTCTAATCCATTCGTACGATCCATTCTAATCCATTCGTAGGATCCATTCTAATCCATTCGTGCGATCCATTCTATTTCATTCTCACAAATGTAACATTTCTAATTCATTTGTATGATCCATTCTAATTCATTCGTACGATCTATTCTAATTCATTCTCACAAATGTAACATTTCTAATTCATTTGTATGATCTGTTGGGGGTAGCTGAAATCTGCCCTGGAGTTCGCCCCCCCCCCCCCCCCGTGCTCCCCAAATCACCTTGACAGGGAGCGAGATCCACATTGGGCTGAAGGGGCCTTGACCAAGGGCACTCATAGGAGCTCGCCTAAGCTCGCTGGAGCTCGCCTGAGCTTGCCCAGGAGCCCGCCTAAGCTCGCTCAGGAGCTCGTCTGAGCTCGCCCAGGAGCTCGCTCAGCCCGCGCGAGAACTCGCTTGCAGTGGTAGCGGGAGTTAGACCGTCATGCAAATAAAGATACCGGCACCACAAACGCCCCTAGATCATGCAAGAGCTCACCCCAAGCTCGCTCAGGAGCTCGCCCCTAGCTCATGCAGGAGCTCGCCCCTAGCTCGCTCAGGAGCTCGCCCCTAGCTCGCTCAGGAGCTCGATTAAGCTCGCTCAGGAGCTCGCCCAAGCTCGCCAGAACTCCCCAGTTTATCGAAGAGGTCGCTCCCGCGAGGTCCGACTTTTGATAGATATGGAAGAGAAGGCGGAGCAATGGAGGGCAAGCTCGCTCTGGCTTCCCACCAGAGGTCGCCCACAGTGCACGAAGATCTCACAGACTTGAACATTCCGGAAACAGCCAGCTGGCCGCGACAAGAAAGATGCCCTCCCCCACTCAAACCGCCTGGCAGGCTTGACGACAGAATGTCAGGGCGCGAGTACCAAGGACTGTCAGACCCACGCGAGCTAGAACGTGGGGGTCTAGAAGGCCCTGGAAGAATCTCCACGTGTCGGGCTATGGTAGGCCGCCGATTGCTATAAATGCTTACCCCCAGGCTCCATAGAACAGGTTCGAAATCCCTTTCCCTACCACTTTGGTATACAACAGCTCGCCGTTGTGCCACTGTGACTGACTTGAGCGTCGGAGGGTCTGTGCTCCTAAGGGAGCCAGCCGTTCTCACGTTCTCTTTTCTTTGTCTTGCAGGCAGCCCGCGCGGACCAGCGAAAAATCCCCCAAACATTTGGCACCGTCTGTGGGATATTCGACTGGTTCTTGCGAGAACACCCATGACCACCCGGTTGAGCGTCGTTCGCTCTCGTAACCCCAAAGATGGCTCCGGCGACAAGGGGACGCAGGCGACCGAGGACTCGTGCGAGATCTGCGCGCAGTGAGCCTCCTGTTGAGACCCCTCAGCCCCAGGTCTCGCTCAGTGACCAACTCTTGTTGGAGATGTTAGCCACCCAGCGGGCCATGATGGAGGAACTGACGCGATTGCGTCAGGCTCCGGCGGCCAGCCGGCGGTTTGGGCCGGCGAAGACGGTACCTCCGGTGTGACCACCAGCTTCAACATCGCGCCCGCTCACGACCGCTCCGGCGCGGTAGGATTCCCATCCTGAACCCCCGGTCGGGAGAGCGGTCGTGCGCGGGGTGCTAGAAACCCCGCTTACGAGGCTGCAGACGCTGGTAACCCAGCGGTCTAGCAACCAGGTGACCTCATGCGCGACCATCCCTTACCGCCGTAGCCGGAGCATCGGTTCTGACGGGTCGGAGGCAAGATCTCTAGAGCGGGGTCGCGACCCGCGCCATCAGCGATGTGGGAAAGAGCCCGCGGTGGCTACGCCTTCCGAAGCTCGAAGGCAACGGCCTCCCACAGACCAACCGCCACGATGAAGGAATCCACGGGCGAATAGCGAGGAGGCCGCCGAGCGGTAGCCCCCGAGGGTCGCCGCGGGGCGGATCCGAACCTTCCTCGAGGGAGCGTGCTCGGCCGCCTAGGACCTGCGCAGCAGCCTCTGGGAGTTTTCCCTGGGCACTGGCAGCGACCTAGCGTGACGGTAGACTTGCTGGAGGACCTCGCCGCCCACGGGGGTAGCTCGCCCTTCACGAGCGAGGTGCATCTTGGAGGTTTTCCGCACCACTGGACCCCCCCGAAGTTTGTATTGTTCGACGGGTCGCAGGATCCCGTTGACCATCTCTTGGCCTACAGAAAGCTTCTGTTTTTCCGGGACCAGGACCACGTCTTGTGCCGAGCTTTCCCGAGCAGCTTGACGGGCTCGGCGTTAAATTGGTTCCACAAGTTGCCGCCCGGCATGATCCCCGACTTTCCAACTCTCTCTAGGCTATTCCTGGAGCAGTATCGCTGCAATAGGCAGCCCCCGAAAAGAATCAAGTCTCTGTTTACTTTAGCCATGGGAGCTCGCGAAACGCTCCGGTGCTTCGCAACGCGATTCCGAAGCGCCTACCTCGCTCTGGAGGACGCTGTCGGCCAAGATCTCACGACGGTGAGCGCATTCCGGAACGCCCTCCCCGAGGGAAGCAAGCTTCATGACGCCCTGGTAATCAAGGATCCCCGCACGATCGTCGAGCTATTCGCCCTTGTCCAGCAGCACATCAGGCTCGAGGATGCGGTGTTAGACCGGAAGGAAAAGGCAGTCGAGCAGCGACCTCCTCCGGCTCTGCGACCTCTCATCGTTAAGGCCGTGGAGAGGCGGGAGGTGCCACAGGTGGAACCTTCACCCGGACCGCCTGCAGCTCCTGCCGTATAGCCCGTGGAAGCCCCCCCGGTGGTCGCTGGAAGGCCGGCGAACTGGCGCCTGCCTCCGGGACCCGGGGAGCAGGATTTCACCGAACGACGAAGGTTTCAACAAAGAAGTTAGCTCGGAAGCTCGGCGCAGCAAGAGCCCGCATGATCTATAAAGTATAGTCCGCCGTTGTGCGGACTTAAAGCAAGACCGGGATCCTCAGAGGCAGCCAGTGGGCGACCTTGAGCTTCCCGGGGTAGTCCGTCGTTGTGCGGACTTAAAGCAAGACCGGGATCCTCAGAGGCAGCCAGTGGGCGACCTTGAGCTTCTCATGGGTAGTCCGCCGTTGTGCGGACTTAAAGCAAGACCGGGATCCTCAGAGGCAGCCAGTGGGCGACCTTGAGCTTCCCAGGGTAGTCCGTCGTTGTGCGGACTTAAAGCAAGACCGGGATCCTCAGAGGCAGCCAGTGGGTGACCTTGAGCTTCCCGGGGTAGTCCGTCGTTGTGCGGACTTAAAGCAAGACCGGGATCCTCAGAGGCAGCCAGTGGGCGACCTTGAGCTTCCCAGGGTAGTCCGTCGTTGTGCGGACTTAAAGCAAGACCGGGATCCTCAGAGGCAGCCAGTGGGCGACCTTGAGCTTCCCGGGGTAGTCCGCCATTGTGCGGACTTAAAGCAAGACCGGGATCCTCAGAGGCAGCCAGTGGGCGACCTTGAGCTTCCCGGGGTAGTCCGCCGTTGTGCAGACTTAAAGCAAGACCGGGATCCTCAGAGGCAGCCAGTGGGCGACCTTGAGCTTCCTGGGGTAGTCCGTCGTTGTGCGGACTTAAAGCAAGACCGGGATCCTCAGAGGCAGCCAGTGGGCGACCTTGAGCTTCCTGGGGTAGTTCGCCGTTGTGCGGACTTAAAGCAAGACCGGGATCCTCAGAGGCAGCCAGTGGGCGACCTTGAGCTTCCCGGGATAGTCCGCCGTTGTGCGGACTTAAAGCAAGACCGGGATCCTCAGAGGCAGCCAGTGGGCGACCTTGAGATTCCCAGGGCAGTCCGCCGTTGTGCGGACTTAAAGCAAGACCGGGATCCTCAGAGGCAGCCAGTAGGCGACCTTGAGATTCCCGGGGAAGTCCGCTGTCTAGTGGACTCTAAACCTAACCAGGATCCTTCGCGTTCACCTGCCATGAATGGAAGCATCCTGGCGTTGGCATACCCCTCAAAGGGCGAGCCCGCCGAACAGGATTGTCGAGGGAAATTAACCGGGCAGGGGGCAGCTAGCACTTATTAGTTTCCTTTTAAAATAAAAATGCTTTAAGTCTCTGAGTGTAGGGAAGTTTTTGAAGTCTTTTGGTTCGCTTATCGTTTTCCGGGCTCAGAGACTAATTGGGTTTTAGCGAGCATGCCGAGTTTTTCGTTTGCATATACTTTAAAGTAAAAAAAGGTTGAATCGAATTAGCTGCCTCGCCCGGGGAATCACTCTCGAGATTTAGGGCGATACCCAAGTCACAAGACCGCTCGCGGCAGGTGCCCGCAGCTCGCCCGGCGCAGACCCTGACCGCGTGTGACAAGCTCGTGCCGGAAGGAGATCGCTCGCGGCTGATGCTCCCGGCCCGCCCAGCGTTTGTGAAGTACTGGGAATCAAAGCTCTCGGTGCAGACCGCTCACGGCAGGTGCCCGCAGCTCGCCGGAGGCAGACCCTGACCACGTGTGACAAGCTCGCACCGAAAGGAGATCGCTCGCGGTTGACGCTCCCGGCCCGCCCAGCGTTTGTGAAGTACTGGGAATCAAAGCTCTCGGCGCAGACCGCTCGCGGCAGGTGCCCGCAGCTCGCCCGAGGCAGACCCTGACCGTGTGTGACAAGCTCGCACCGGAAGGAGATCGCTCACGGCTGACACTCCCGGCCCGCCCAGCGTTTGTGAAGTACTGGGAATCAAAGCTCTCGGCGCAGACCGCTCGCGGCAGGTGCCCGCAGCTCGCCCGAGGCAGACCCTGATCGCGTGTGACAAGCTCGCACCAGAAGGAGATCGCTCGCGGCTGACGCTCCCGGCCCGCCCAGCGTTTGTGAAGTACTGGGAATCAAAGCTCTCGGCGCAGACCGCTCGCGGCAGGTGCCCGCAGCTCGCCCGAGGCAGACCCTGACCGCGTGTGACAAGCTCGCACCGGAAGGAGATCGCTCGCGGCTGACGCTCCCGGCCCGCCCAACGTTTGTGGAGTACTGGCAGTCAAAGCTCTCGGCACAGACCGCACACAGCAGATGCCCGCAGCTCGCCCGACGCAGACCCTGACCGCATGTGACGAGCTCGCATCGGAAGGAGATCGCTCGTGGCTGATGCTCGTGGCCCGCCTAGCGTTTGTGAAATACTGACAGTCAAAGCTCTTGGTGCATACCGCCCACGGTTGGTGCCCGCATCTCCCCATGTGGAGGTCGCAAGTGACTAGAACTCCCAATTCGACCGTCGTGCGCAATAAGACTCCTGAGCAAGCGCCAAAGTCTCCTTGGTCGCTCCCTCAGGAGGGGGTAATGTTGGGGGTAGCTGAAATCTGCCCTGGAGTTCGCCCCCCCCCCCCCCCCCCCTCCCCTCCCCGTGCTCCCCAAATCACCTTGACAGGGAGTAAGATCCACATTGGGCTGAAGGGGCCTAGGCCAAGGGCACTCATAGGAGCTCGCCTAAGCTCGCTGGAGCTCGCCTGAGCTCGCCCAGGAGCCCGCCTAAGCTCGCTCAGGAGCTCGCCTGAGCTCGCCCAGGAGCTTGCTCAGCCCGTGCGAGAACTCGCTTGCAGTGGTAGCGGGAGTTAGACCGTCATGCAAATAAAGATACCGGCACCACAAACGCCCCTAGCTCATGCAGGAGCTCGCCCCAAGCTCGCTCAGGAGCTCGCCCCTAGCTCATGCAGGAGCTCGCCCCAAGCTCGCTCAGGAGCTCGCCCCTAGCTCATGCAGGAGCTCGCCCCTAGCTCATGCAGGAGCTCGCCCCAAGCTCGCTCAGGAGCTCGCCCCTAGCTCGCTCAGGAGCTCGATTAAGCTCGCTCAGGAGCTCGCCCAAGCTCGCTCAGGAGCTCGCCCAAGCTCGCCAGAACTCCCCAGTTTATCGAAGAGGTCGCTCCCGTGAGGTCCGACTTTTGATAGATATGGAAGAGAAGGCAGAGCAATGGAGGGCAAGCTCGCTCTGGCTTCCCACCAGAGGTCGCCCACAGTGCACGAAGATCTCACAGACTTGAACATTCCGGAAACAGCCAACTGGCCGCGACAAGAAAGATGCCCTCCCCCACTCAAACCGCCTGGCAGGCTTGACGACAGAATGTCAGGGCGCAAGTACCAAGGACTGTCAGACCCACGCGAGCCAGAACGTGGGGGTCTAGAAGGCCCTGGAAGAATCTCCACGTGTCGGGCTATGGTAGGCTACCGATTGCTATAAATGCTCACCCCCAGGCTCCATAGAACAGGTTCGAAATCCCTTTCCCTACCACTTTGGTATACAACAGCTCGCCGTTGTGCCACCGTGACTGACTTGAGCGTCGGAGGGTCTGAGCTCCTAAGGGAGCCAGCCGTTCTCACGTTCTTTTTTCTTTGTCTTGCAGGCAGCCCGCGCGGACCAGCGAAAAATCCCCCGAACATGATCCATTCTAATTCATTCGTACGATCCATTCTAATTTATTCGTACGATCCATTCTAATTCATTCGTATGATCCATTCTAATTCATTCGCACAAATGTATCTATTCTAATTCATTCATACGATCCATTCTAATTCATTCGCACGATCCATTCTAATTCATTCGTACGATCCATTCTAATTCATTCGCATGAATATATCTATTCTAATTCATTCGTATGATCTATTCTAATTTATTCGCACGATCTATTCTAATTCATTCGTACTATCCATTCTAATTTATTCGCACGATCCATTCTAATTCATTCATACGATCCATTCTAATCCATTCGTACGATTCATTCTAATTCATTCGTATGATCAATTCTAATTCATTCGCACGATCCATTCTAATTCATTCTCATGAATGTAACCTTTCTAATTCATTTGTATGATCCATTCTAATTCATTCATACGATCCATTCTAATCCATTCGTACGATCCATTCTAATCCATTCGTATGATCAATTCTAATTCATTCGTACGATCCATTCTAATTCATTTGCATTAATGTATCCATTCTAATTTATTCGTACGATCGAGTCTAATTCATTCGCACAATCCATTCTAATCCATTCTAATTCATTTGTATGATCCATTCTAATGCATTCGTACGATTCATTCTAATTCATTTGTACGATCTATTCTAATTCATTCGCACGATCCATTCTAATTCATTCGTACGATCCATTCTAATTCATTCACACGAATGTATCCATTCTAATTCATTCGTACAATCCATTCTATTTCATTCGCACGAATGTATCCATTCTAGTTCATTCGTACGCTCCATTCTAATTCATTCGTACGCTTCATTCTTATTCATCGCACAAATGTATCCATTCTAATTTATTCGTACGATCCATTCAAATTCAATCGTATGATCCATTCTAATTCATTCGCACGATCAATTCTAATTCATTCGTCCGATCCATTCTAATTCATTCGCACGAATGTATCCATTCTAATTCATTCGTACGATCCATTCTAATTCATTCGCATGATCCATTCTAACTCATTCGGTGGATCCATTCTAATTCATTCGTACGATCCATTCTAATTCATTCGCACGATCCATTCTAATTTATTCGTACGATCCATTCTAATTCATTCGTACGATCTATTCTAATTTATTCGCATGATCCATTCTAATTCATTCGTATGATCTATTCTAATTCATTCGTACAATCCATTCAAATTCATTCGTACGATACAATCTAATTCATTCGAATGAATATATCCATTCTAATTCATTCGTACGATCCTTTCTAATTCATTCGCACGATCCATTCTAATTCTTTCATATGATCCATTCTAATTCATTCGTACGATCCATTCTAATTCATTCGTATGATCCATTCTAATTCATTCCTACGATCCATTCTAATGCATTCGTACGATCCATTCTAATTCATTCGTACGATCCATTCTAATTCATTCGTACGATCCATTCTAATGCATTCGTACGATTCATTCTAATTCATTCGCACAATCCATTCTAATTCGTTCGTACGATCCATTCTAATGCATTCGTACGATTCATTCTAATTCATTCGCACGATCCATTCTAATTCATTCGTATGATCCATTCTAATTCATTCCTACGATCTATTCTATTTCATTCGCTCGAATGTAAACTTTCTAATTAGAATGAATCGTGCGAATGAATTAGAATTAGATCATACGAATGAATTGGAATGCATTCAAATTCATTCGTACGATGCAATCTAATTCATTCGCACAAATGTATCTATTCTAATTAGAATTAGATCGTACAAATGAATTAGAATGGATCGTGCGAATGAATTAGAATGGATCG
Organism: Chamaelirium japonicum; assembly: GCA_947650365.1. Lineage (NCBI taxonomy): Eukaryota > Viridiplantae > Streptophyta > Magnoliopsida > Liliales > Melanthiaceae > Chamaelirium > Chamaelirium japonicum. The sequence goes on along the minus strand of OX393552.1, from coordinate 47,189,028 downwards.
TACGAATGAATTAGAATGGATCGTACAAATGAATTAGAATGGATCGTACGAATGCATTAGAATGGATCGTACAAATGAATTAGAATGAATCGTACGAACCAATTAGAATGGATCGTACGAACGAATTAGAATGGATCATACGAATGAATTAGAATGGTTACATTCGAGCGAATGAATTAGAATGGATCGTACGAAAGAATTAGAATGGATCATAGGAATGAATTAGAATGGATCGTGCAAATGAATTAGAATGGATACATTCGTGCGAATGAATTAGAATAGATCATACGAATGAATTAGAATGGATCGTACGAATGGATTAGAATGCATTGTACGAATGAATTAGAATGGATCGTACGAATGGATCATACGAACGAATTAGAATAGATCGTACGAATGAATTTGAATTGATACATTCGTACGAATGAATTAGAATGGATCGTGCGAATGAATTAGAATTGATCGTACGAATGAATTAGAATGTATCGTACGAATGAATTAGAATGGATTGTGCGAATGAATTAGAATGGATCGTACGAATGAATTAGAAAGGTTACATTTATGCGAATGAATTAGAATGGATCGTATGAATGAATAAGAATGGATCGTACGAATGAATTAGAATGGATCGTACGAATGAATTAGAATGGATACATTCGAGCGAATGAATTAGAATGGATCGTACGAATGAATTAGAATTGATACATTTGTGCGAATGAATTAGAATGGATCGTACGAATGAATTAGAATGGATCGTACGAACGAATTAGAATGGATCATACGAATGAATTAGAATGGATACATTTGTGCGAATGAATTACTATGGATCGTACAAATGAATTAGAATGGATTGTACGAATGAATTAGAATGGACACATTCGAGCGAATGAATTAGAATAGATCGTAGGAATGAATTAGAATGGATCCTACGAATGAATTAGAATGGATCGTGCGAATGAATTAGAACGAATCGTACGAATGAATTAGAATGGATCGTACGAATGAATTAGAATGGATCCACCGAATGAGTTAGAATGGATCATACGAATGAATTAGAATGGATCGTACGAATGAATGAGAATGGATTATGCGAATGAATTAGAATGGATCGTATGAATGAATAAGAATGGATCGTGTGAATGAATTAGAATAGATCGTACGAATGAATTTGAATGGATCGTGCGAATGAATTAGAAATATTCGTGCGAATGAATTAGAATGAATTAGATTCATTGTACGTGTGCGAATGAATTAGAATGGATCGTGCGAATGAATTAGAATGGATCGTACGAATGAATTAGAATGGATCGATACATTTATGCAAATGAATTAGAATGGATCGTACGAATGAATTAGAATGGATCATACGAATGAATTAGAATAGATTGTACGAATGAATTAGAATGGATCATTTGAATGAATTAGAATGGTTACATTCGTGCGAATGAATTAGAATAGATCGTACGAATGGATTAAAATGGATCGTACGAATGAATTAGAATGGATCCACCGAATGAGTTACAATGGATACATTCGGGCGAATGAATTAAAATAGATCGTAGGAATGAATTAGAATGGATCATACGAATGAATTAGAATAGATCGTAGGATTGAATTAGAATGGATTATACGAATGAATTAAAATGGATCGTAAGAACGAATTAGAATGGATCGTACGAACGAATTAGAATGGATCGTATGAACGAATTAGAATGGATACATTCGTGCGAATGAATTAGAATGGATCGTACAAATGAATTAGAATGGATCATAGGAATGAATTAGAATAGATCGTGCGAATGAATTAGAATGAATCGTACGAATGCATTAGAATGGATCGTACGAATGCATTAGAATGGATCGTACGAAGGAATTAGAATGAATCGTTCGAATGAATTAGAATGGATCGTACGAACGAATTAGAATGGATCGTACGAACGAATTAGAATGGATCGTACGAATGAATTAGAATGGATACATTCGAGCGAATGAATTAGAATGGATCGTACGAATGAATTAGAATGGATCGTAGGAATGAATTAGAATGGATCGTGCAAATGAATTAGAATGGATACATTCGTGCGAATGAATAAGAATAGATCATACGAATGAATTAGAATGGATCGTACGAATGGATTAGAACGCATTGTACGAATGAATTAGAATGGATCGTACGAATGGATCATACGAATGAATTAGAATAGATTGTACGAATGAATTAGAATTGATACATTCATACGAATGAATTAGAATGTATCGTGCGAATGAATTAGAATGGATCGTACGAATGAATTAGAATGTATCTTACGAATGTATTAGAATGGATTGTGCGAATGAATTAGAATGGATCGTACGAATGAATTAGAAAGGTTACATTTGTGCGAATGAATTTGAATGGATCGTAGGAATGAATTAGAATGGATCATACAAATAAATTAGAATGGATACATTCATGCAAATAAATTAGAATGGATCGTACGAATGAATTAGAATGGATCATACGAATGAATTAGAATGGATCGTACGAATGGATTAGAATGGATCGTACGAATGAATTAGAATGGTTACATTCGAGCGAATGAATTAAAATGGATCGTACGAATGAATTAGAATGGATCATAGGAATGAATTAGAATAGATCATGAAAATGAATTAGAATGGATACATTCGTGCGAATGAATTAGAATGGACCGTAGGAATGAATTAGAATGGATCGTACGAATGAATTAGAATGGATACATTCGTGCGAATGAATTAGAATGGATCGTACGAATGGATTAGAATGGATCATAGGAATGAATTAGAAAGGTTACATTTGTGAGAATGAATTAGAATGGATTGTACGAATGAATTATAATGGATCGTACGAATGAATTAGTATAAATCGTACGAATTAATTAGAATGGATCGTACGAACGAATTAGAATGGATCGTATGAACGAATTAGAACGGATCGTAGGAATGAATTAGAATGGATACATTCGAGCGAATGAATTAGAATGGATCATACGAATGGATTAGAATAGATCATAGGAATGAATTAGAATGGATCGTGCAAATGAATTAGAATGGATACATTCGTGCGAATGAATTATAATGGATCATAGGAATGAATTAGAATGGATCGTACGAATTAATTAGAATGGTTATATTCGTGCGAATGAATTAGAATGGATCGTACGAATGGTTTAGAATGGATCGTACGAATGGATTAGAATGGATCGTACGAATGAATTAGAATGGATCGTACAAATGAATTAGAAAGGTTACATTTGTGAGAATGAATTAGAATTGATCGTACGAATGAATTAGAATGGATCGTACGAATGGATTAGAATGGATCGTACGAATGGATTAAAATGGATCGTACGAATGGATTAGAATGGATCGTACGAATGAATTAGAATGGATCATACAAATGACATAGAAAGGTAACATTCGTGAGAATGAATTAGAATGGATCGTACGAATGAATTAGAATGGATCATGCGAATGAATTTGAAAGGATTGTACGAATGAATTAGAATGGATCGTACGAATGAATTTGAATGGATCATGCGAATGAATTAGAATGGATAGTGCGAATGAATTAGAATGGATCGTACGAATGGATTAGAATGGATCGTATGAATGGATCATGCAAATGAATTAGAATGCATCGTACGAATGAATTAGAATGGATCGTACGAATGAATTATAATGGATACATTCGTGCGAATGAATTAGAATGGATTGTGCGAATGAATTAGAATGGATCGTACGAATGAATTAGAATGGATTGTACGAATGAATTAGAATGGATCGTACAAATGAATTAGAAAGGTTATATTTGTGAGAATGAATTAGAATGGATCGTACGAATGAATTAGAATGGATCGTGCGAATGAATTAGAATGGTTACATTCGTGCGAGTGAATTAGAATGGATCATACGAATGAATTATAATGGATACATTCGAGCGAATGAATTAGAATGGATCGTACGAATGAATTAGAATGGATCGAATGAATGAATTAGAATGGATACATTCGAGCGAATGAATTAGAATAGATCGTAGGAATGAATTAGAATGGATCATACGAATGAATTTGAAAAGATCGTAGGAATGAATTAGAATGGATCATACGAATGAATTAGAATGGATCGTACGAACGAATTAGAATGGATCGTACGAACGAATTAGAATGGATACATTCGTGCGAATGAATTAGAATGGATCGTACAAATGAATTAGAATGGATCATAGAAATGAATTAGAATGGATCGTGCAAATGAATTAGAATGGATCGTACAAATGAATTAGAAAGGTTACATTTGTGAGAATGAATTAGAATGGATCGTACGAATGGATTAGAATGGATCGTACGAATGGATTAGAATGGATCGTACGAATGAATTAGAATGGATCGTACGAATGCATTAGAATGGATACATTCGTGCGAATGAATTAGAATGGATCGTACGAATGAATTAGAATGGATCGTGTGAATGAATTAGAATGGATCGTACGAATGAATTAGAATGGATCGTGCGAATGAATTAGAATAGATCGTACGAATGAATTAGAATGGATACATTGGTGCGAATGAATTAGAATGGATCGTACGAATGAATTAGAATGGATCGTACGAATGAATTAGAATGGATCATACTAATGAATTAGAATGGATCGTGCGAATGATTTAGAATGGATCGTACGAATGAATTAGAATGGATACATTTGTGCGAATGAGTTAGAATGGATCATACGAATGAATTAGAATGGATCGTACGAATGAATTAGAATAGATCATACGAATGAATTAGAATGGATCGTGCGAATGAATTAGAATGGATTGTACGAATGAATTAGAATGGATCGTACGAATGAATTAGAATGGATCGTATGAATGAATAAGAATGGATCGTATGAATGAATTAGAATGGATCGTGCGAATGAATTAGAATGAATCGTACGAATGCATTAGAATGGATCGTATGAATGAATTAGAATGAATCGTACGATCCATTCTAATTCATTCGTCCGATCAATTCTAAATTATTCGCACGAATGTATCCATTTTAATTCATTCGTACAATCCATTCTAATTCATTCGCACGATCCATTCTAATTCATTCGTATGATCCATTCTAATTTATTCGTACAATCCATTCTAATTCATTCGCACGATCCATTCTAATTCATTCGTATGATCCATTCTAATTCATTCGCACGATCCATTCTAATTCATTCGTACGATCCATTCTAATTCATTCCTACGATCCATTCTAATTCATTTCTACGATCCATTCTAATTTATTCGGATGATTCATTCTAATTCATTCATACGATCCATTCTAATTCATTCAGTGGATCCATTCTAATTCATTCGAACGATCCATTCAAATTCATTCGCACGATCCATTCTAATTTATTCATACTATCCATTCTAATTCATTCGTACGATCTATTCTAATTCATTCGCATGATCCATTCTAATTCATTCGTACGATCTATTCTAATTCATTCGTACGATCCATTCTTATTCATTCTCACGAATGTAACCTTTCTAATTCATTTGTATGTATCCATTCTAATTCATTCGTACGATCCATTCTAATTCATTCGCACGATCCATTCTAATTCATTCGTACGATCCATTCTAATTCATTCGCACGAGTGTATCCATTCTAATTCATTTGCACGATCCATTCTAATTCATTCCTATGATCCATTCTAATTAATCCGTACGATCCATTCTAATTCATTCGCTCGAATGTATCCATTCTAATTCATTCGTACGATCCATTCTAATTCGTTCGTACGATCCATTCTAATTCGTTCATACGATCCATTCTAAATAATTCGTACGATCCATTCTAATCTATTCGTACGATCCATTCTAATTCATTCGCACGAATGTAACCATTCTAATTCATTCGTACGATCAATTCTAATTCATTCGTACGATCCATTCTAATTCATTCGTACGATCCATTCTAATTCATTCTCACAAATGTAACCTTTCTAATTCATTTGTACGATCCATTCTAATTCATTCGTACGATCCATTCTAATCCATTCGTACCATCCATTCTAATTCATTCGCACGAATGTATCCATTCTAATATATTCGTACGATTCATTCTAATTCATTCGCACGATCCATTCTAATTCATTCGCACGTTCCGTTCTAATTCATTCCTATGATCCATTCTAATTCATTCGCACGAATGTAACCATTCTAATTCATTCGTACGATCCATTCTTATTCATTCATACGATCCATTCTAATTCATTTGTATGAATGAATTAGAATGGATCGTACGAATGGATTAGAATGGATCGTACGAATGAATTAGAATGGATCGTACGAACGAATTAGAATGGATCATATGAACGAATTAGAATAGATCGTACGAATCAATTAGAATGGATACATTCGAGCGAATGAATTAGAATGGATCGTACGAATGAATTAGAATGGATCATAGGAATGAATTAGAATGAATCGTGCAAATGAATTAGAATGGATGTTACGAATGAATTAGAATGGTTACATTCGTGCGAATGAATTAGAATGGATCGTACAAATGAATTAAAATGGATCGTACGAATAGATTAGAATGGATCGTACGAATGAATAAGAATGGATCGTACAAATGAATTAGAAAAGTTACATTTGTGAGAATGAATTAGAATGTATCGTACGAGTGAATTAGGATGGATCATACGAATGGATTAGAATGGATCGTATGAATGGATTAGAATGGATCGTACCAATGAATTAGAATGGATCATACAAATGAATTAGAAAGGTTACATTCGTGAGAATGAATTAGAATGGATCGTACGAATGAATTAGAATGGATCATGCAAATGAATTTGAATGGATCATACGAATGAATTAGAATGGATCGAATGAATGAATTAGAATGGATACATTCGAGTGAATGAATTAGAATAGATCGTAGGAATGAATTAAAATATATCATACGAATGAATTAGAATGGATCGTGCGAATGAATTAGAATGGATTGTATGAATGAATTAGAATGGATACATTCGTGCGAATGAATTAGAATGGATCGGACGAATGAATTAGAATGCATCGTACGATTCATTCTAATCCATTCGTACGATCCATTCTAAGGCATTCGTACGATTCATTCTAATTCATTCGCACGATCCATTCTAATTCATTTGTATGATCCATTCTAATTTATTTGCACGAATATACGATCCATTCTAATTTATTCGCAAGAATGTATCTATTCTAATTCATTCGTACAATCCATTCTAATTTATTCATACAAATGTATTCATTCTAATTCATTCGTACAATCCATTCGAATTCATTCGTACGATTCATTCTAAATCATTCGTACGATCCATTCTAATTCATTCGCACGAATGTATCCATTCTAATTAATTCGTACGATCCATTCTAATTCATTCATACGATCCATTCTAATTCATTCGTATGATCCATTCTAATTCATTCCTACGATCTATTCTAATTCAATCGCTCGAATGTATCCATTCTAATTCATTCGTACGATCCATTCTTATTCATTCGTACGATTCATTCTAATTCATTCGTATGATCAATTGTAATTCATTCGCACGATCCATTCTAATTCATTCTCACAAATGTAACCTTTCTAATTCATTTGTATGATCCATTCTAATTCATTCGTACGATCCATTCTAATCCATTCGTACGACCCATTCTAATCCCTTCGTATGATCCATTCTAATTCATTCGTACGATCCATTCTAATTCATTCTCACAAATGTAACCTTTCTAATTCATTTGTACGATCCATTCTAATTCATTCGTACGATCCATTCTAATTCATTCATACGATCCATTCTAATTCATTCGTATGATCCATTCTAATTCATTCGTTCAATCCATTCTAATTCATTCGCACGAATATATCCATTCTAATTCATTCGTACGATCCATTCTAATTCGTTCATACGATCCATTCTAATTTGTTCGTACGATCCATTCTAATTCGTTCGCATGAATATATCTATTCTAATTCATTCGTATGATCCATTCAAATTCATTCGTACGATCCATTCTAATTCATTCGTACAATCTATTCAAATTCATTCGTACGATGCAATCTAATTCATTGACACAAATGTATCTATTCTAGGTCATTCGTACAATGCGTTCTAATCCATTCGTACAATCCATTCTAATCTATTCGTACGATCCATTCTAATTCATTCGCACGAATGTAACCATTCTAATTCATTCGTACGATCAATTCTAATTCATTCGTACGATCCATTCTAATTCATTCGTACGATCCATTCTAATTCATTCTCACAAATGTAACCTTTCTAATTCATTTGTACGATCCATTCTAATTCATTCGTACGATCCATTCTAATGCATTCGTACGATCCATTCTAATTCATTTGCATGAATGTATCCATTCTAATGTATTCGTACGATTCATTCTAAATCATTCGCACGATCCATTCTAATTCATTCGTATGATCCATTCTAATTCATTCATCCGATCCATTCTAATTCATTCGCACGAATGTATCCATTCTAATTCATTCGTACAATCCATTCTAATTCATTCGGACGATCCATTCTAATTCATTCGTATGATCCATTCTATTTCATTTGTACGATCCATTCTAATTCATTCGTATGATCCATTCTAACCCATTCGTAGGAAGTTCGATCCATTCTAATCCATTCGTACGATCCATTCTAATTCATTCATACAATGAGTTCTAATCCATTCGTACGATCCATTCTAATTCATTCGTACGATCTATTCTAATTCATTTGTACGAATGAATTAGAATGGATCATACGAATGGATTAGAATGGATCGTACGAATGAATTAGAATGGATCGTACGAATGAATTAGAATGGATACATTCGAGCGAATGAATTAGAATGGATCGTACGAATGAATTAGAATGGATACATTTGTGCGAATGAATTAGAATGGATCGTACGAATGAATTAGAATGGATCGTGCGAATGAATTTGAATGGATCGTACGAATGAATTAGAATGGATTGTACGAATGAATTAGAATGGATACATTTGAGCGAATGAATTAGAATGGATCGTACGAATGAATTAGAATGGATTGTAGGAACGAATTAGAATGGATCGTACGAATGAATTAGAATGGATTGTAGGAATGAATTAGAATGGATCGTACGAATGAATTAGATCGTACGAATGAATTAGAATGGATCGTATGAATGAATTAAAATAGATACATTCATACGACTGAATTAGAATGGATCGTGCGAATTAATTAGAATGGATCGTACGAATGAATTTGAATGAATACATTTGTGCGAATGAATCTGAATGGATTGTATGAATGAAATACAATGGATCGTACGAATGAATTAGAATGGATCATACGAATGAATTAGAATAGCTCATACGAATGAATTAGAATGAATCGTACGAATGAATTAGAATGGTTACATTCGTGCGAATGAATTAGAAAAGATCGTACAAATGAATTAGAATGGATCGTACGAATAAATTAGAATGGATCGTGCGAATGAATTAGAATGGATCGTACGAATGAATTAGAATGGATCGTGCGAATGAATTAGAATGAATCGTACGAATACATTAGAATGGATACATTTGTGCGAATGAATTAGAATGGGTCGTACGAATGGATTAGAATGGATCGTACGAATGAATTAGAATGGATTAGAATAGATCGTACGAATGATCTATTCTAATTCATTCGCACGAATGTATCCATTCTAATTCATTCGTACGATCCATTCTAGTTCGTTCGTACGATCCATTCTAATTCGTTCGTACGATCCATTCTAATTCGTTCGTACGATTCATTCTAATTCATTCGTACGATCCATTCTAATGCATTCGTACGATCCATTCTAATTCATTCGTACGATCCATTCTAATTCATTCGTATGATCCATTCTAATTCATTCGCATGAATTAGAATGGATCGTAAGAAGGAATTAGAATGAATCGTACGAATGCATTAGAATGGATCATATGAATGAATTAGAATGAATCGTACGATCCATTCTAATACATTCGTCCGATTCATTCTAATTCATTCGCACGAATGTATCCATTCTAATTCATTCGTACAATCCATTCTAATTCATTCGCACGATCCATTCTAATTCATTCGTATGATCCATTCTAATTCATTCCTACGATCTATTCTAATTCATTCGCTCGAATGTATCCATTCAAATTCATTCGTACGATCCATTCTTATTCATTCGTACGATCCATTCAAATTCATTCGCATGATCCATTCTAATTCATTTGTACGATCCATTCTAATTCATTCTCACGAATGTAACCTTTCTAATTCATTTGTATAATCCATTCTAATTCATTCGTACGATCCATTCTAATCCATTCGTACGATCCATTCTAATCCATTCATACGATCCATTCTAATGCATTCGTATGATTCATTCTAATTCATTCATACGATCCATTCTAATTCATTTGTACGATCCATTCTAATTCATTCGTACGATCCATTCTAATTCATTCGCACGATCCTTTCTAATTCATTCGCACGAATGTATCCATTCTAATTCATTTGAACGATCCATTCTAATTCATTCCTATGATCCATTCTAATTCATTCGTACGATCTATTCTAATTCATTCGCACGATCCATTCTAATTCATTCGTACGATCCATTCTAATTCATTTGCATGATCCATTCTAATCCATTCATACGATCCATTCTAATCCATTTGTACGATCCATTCTAATCCATTCGTACGATCCATTCTAATTCATTCGCACGATCCATTCTAATTCATTCATACGATCCATTCTAATTCATTCGAACGATCCATTCTAATCCATTCGTACGATCCATTCTAATCCATTCGTACAATACGTTCTAATCCATTCGTACGATCCATTCTAATCCATTCGTACGATCCATTCTAATTCATTCGTACGATCCATTCTAATTCATTCTCACAAATGTAACCTTTCTAATTCATTTGTACAATCCATTCGAATTCATTCGTACGATCCATTCTAATTCATTCGTACGATCCATTCTAATCCATTCGTACGATCCATTCTAATTCATTCCTACGATCCATTCTAATTCATTTGCACGATCCATTCTAATTTATTCCTACGATCCATTCTAATTCATTCGTACGATCCATTCTAATTCATTTGCTCGAATGTATTCATTCTAATTCATTCGTACGATCCATTCTAATTCGTTCATACGATCCATTCTAATTCGTTCGTACAATCCATTCTAATTCGTTCGTACGATCCATTCTAATTCATTCGCACGATCTATTCTAATTCATTTGTACGATCCATTTTAATTCATTCGCATGATGCATTCTAATTCATTCGTATGATACATTCGTGCAAATGAATTAGAATGGATCGTAGGAATGAATTAGAATGGATCGTACGAACGAATTAGAATGGATCGTATGAACGAATTAGAATGGATCGTATGAATGAATTAGAATGGATACATTCGAGCGAATTAATTAGAATGGATCGTACGAATGGATTAGAATGGATCGTACGAATGGATTAGAATGGATCGTAAGAATGGATTAGAATGGATCGTACGAATGAATTAGAATGGATCGTGCGAATGAATTAGAATGGATCGTGCGAACGAATTAGAATGGATCATGCGAATGAATTAGAATAGATCGTATGAATGAATTAGAATGGATCATACGAATGAATTAGAATGGATACATTTGTACGAATGAATTAGAATGGATCGTACAAATGAATTAGAATGGATCATATGAATGAATTAGAATGGATCGAACGAATGAATTAGAATGGATTGTACGAATGAATTAGAATGCATCGTACGAATGAATTAGAATGGATCATACGAATGAATTAGAATGGATCGTACGAATGAATTAGAATGTATCGTGCGAATGAATTAGAATCGATCGTACGAATGAATATAGAATGGATCGTACGAATGAATTAGATCGTACGAATGAATTAGAATGGATCGTATGAATGAATTAAAATGGATACATTCATACGACTGAATTAGAATGGATCGTGCGAATTAATTAGAATGGATCGTACGAATGAATTTGAATGGATACATTTGTGCGAATGAATCTGAATGGATTGTATGAATGAATTACAATGGATCATACGAATGAATTAGAATGGATTGTACGAATGAATTAGAATAGCTTATGCGAATGATTTAGAATGAATCGTACGAATGAATTAGAATGGTTACATTCGTGCGAATGAATTAGATTAGATCATATGAATGAATTAGAATGGATCGTACGAATAAATTAGAATGGATCGTGCGAATGAATTAGAATGGATCGTATGAATGAATTAGAATGGATCCACCGAATGAGTTAGAATGGATCATACGAATGAATTAGAATGGATCGTATGAATGAATTAGAATGGATTGTGCGAATGAATTAGAATGGATCGTATGAATGAATAAGAATGGATCGTACGAATGAATTAGAATGGATCGTGCGAATGAATTAGAATGGATCGTAGGAATGAATTAGAATGGATCGTAGGAATGAATTAGAATGGATCCTACGAATGAATTAGAATGGATCGTGCGAATGAATTAGAATGGATTATACAATTGAATTAGAATGGATACATTCGTGCGAATGAATTAGAATAGATCAGACGAATGAATTAGAATGGATCGTACGATTTATTCTAATTCATTCGTACGATCCATTCTAATGCATTCGTACGATTCATTCTAATTCATTCGCACGATCCATTCTAATTCATTCGTACGATCCATTCTTATTCATTCATACGATCCATTCTAATTCATTCGCACAATCACACGATCCATTCTAATTTATTCCTACGATCCATTCTAATTCATTCGTACAATCTATTCTAATTCATTCGCATGATTCATTCTAATTCATTCGTATGATCCATTATAACTCATTCGGTGGATCCATTCTAATTCATTCGTACGATCCTTTCTAATTCATTCGCACGATCCATTCTAATTTTTTCGTACGATCCATTCTAATTCATTCGTACGATCTATTCTAATTCATTCGCATGATCCATTCTAGTTCATTCGTACGATCCATTCTAATTCATTCGTACAATCCATTCTAATTTATTTGCATGAATGTATCCATTCTAATTTATTCGTACGGATGAATTAGAATGAATTAGAATGGATCATACGAATGGATTAGAATGGATCGTACAAATGGATTAGAATCGATAATACGAATGGATTAGAATGGATCGTACGAATGAATTAGAATAGATCATACAAATGAATTAGAAAGGATCGTACGAATGGATTAGAATGGATCGTACGAATGGATTAGAATAGATCGTACGAATGAATTAGAATGGATCGTACAAATGAATTAGATAGGTTACATTTGTGAGAATGAATTAGAATGGATCGTACGATGGATTAGAACGCATTGTACGAATGAATTAGAATGGATCGTACGAATGAATTAGAATGGATCGTACGAATGAATTAGAATGGATCATACGAATGAATTAGAATGGATACATTCGAGCGAATGAATTAGAATAGATCGTAGGAATGAATTAGAATGGATCATACGAATGAATTAGAATGGATCGTGCGAATGAATTAGAATGGATCGTACGAATGAATTAGAATGGATCGTATGAACGAATTAGAATGGATCATATGAACGCATTAGAATGGATCGTACGAATGAATTAGAATGGATACATTCGAGGAAATGAATTAGAATGGATCGTACGAATTAATTAGAATGGATCATAGGAATGAATTAGAATGGATCGTGCAAATGAATTAGAATAGATACATCCGTGCGAATGAATTAGAATGGATCGTATGAATGAATTAGAAAGGATCGTGCGAATGAATTAATTAGAATTGATCGGACGAATGGATTAGAATGGATCGTACGAATGGATTAGAATGGATTGTACGAATGGATTAGAATGGATCGTACGAATGGATTAGAATGGATCGTACGAATGAATTAGAATGGATCATACAAATGAATTAGAATAGATCGTGCGAATGAATTAGAATGGATCGTACGAACGAATTTGAATGGATCGTACGAACGAATTAGAATAGATCGTATTAATGAATTAGAATGGATCGTACGAATGAATTAGAATGGATACATTGGTACGAATGAATTAGAATGGATCGTACGAATGAATTAGAATGGATCGTACGAATGAATTAGAATGGATTATACGAATGAATTAGAATGGATTGTATGAATGAACTAGAATGGATCGTACGAATGAATTAGAATGGATCGTGCGAATGAATTAGAATCGATTGTACGATCCATTCTAATTCATTCTCACGAATGTAACCTTTCTAATTCATTTGTATGATCCATTCTAATTCATTCGTACGATCCATTCTAATCCATTCGTACCATCCATTCGTACGATCCATTCTAATCCATTCGTACGATCCATTCTAATTCATTCGTATGATCCATTCTAATTCATTCTCACAAATATAACCTTTCTAATTCATTTGTATGATCCATTCTAATTCATTTGTACGATCCATTCTAATCCGTTCGTACGATCCATTCTAATCCATTCGTACGATCCATTCTAATTCATTCGCACAAATGTAACCATTGTAATTCATTTGTACGATCCATTCTAATTGATTCCTATGATCCATTCTAATTCATTCGCACGATCCATTCTAATTCATTCCTATGATCCATTCTAATTCATTCATACGATCCATTCTAATTCATTCGCTCGAATGTATCCTTTCTAATTCATTCCTATGATCCATTCTAATTCATTCGTACGATCCATTCTAATTCATTCATACGATCCTTTCTAATCCATTCGAACGATCCATTCTAATCCATTCGTACGATCCTTTCTAATTCATTTGTATGATCCATTCTAATTCATTCGTACGATCCATTCTAATTCATTTGCACGATCCATTCTAATTCATTCCTATGATCCATTCTAATTCATTCGTACGATCCATTCTAATTCATTTGCACGATCCATTCTAATTCATTCCTATGATCCATTCTAATTCATTCGTCCGATCCATTCTAATTCATTTGTACGATCCATTCTAATTTATTTGTATGATCAATTCTAATTCATTCGCATGATCCATTGTAATTCATTCGTACGATCTATTCTAATTCGTTCATACGATCCATTCTAATTCGTTTGTACGATCCATTCTAATTCGTTTGTACGATCCATTCTAATTCGTTCATACGATCCATTCTAATTCATTCGTACGATCCATTCTAATTCATTCATATGATCCATTCTAATTCATTAGCATGATCCATTCTAATTCATTCGTACGATCCATTCTAATTCATTCTCACGATCCATTCTAATTCATTCGTACAAATGTATCCATTCTAATTCATTCGTCTGATCCATTCTAATTCATTCGTCTGATCCATTCTAATTCATTCGCACGAATGTATCCATTCTAATTCATTCGTACGATCCATTCTAATTCATTCGTATGATCCATTCTAATTCATTTGCACGATCCATTCTAATTCATTCCTATGATCCATTCTAATTCATTCGTACGATCCATTCTAATCCATTCGTACGATCCATTCTAAATCATTCGCACGATCCATTCTAATTCATTCGTACGATCCATTCTAATTCATTCGTACGATCCATTCTAATTCATTCGCACGATCCATTCTAATTTATTTATACGATCCATTCTAATTCATTCGCACGATCCATTCTAATTCATTCGTACGATCCATTCTAATTCATTCGCACGAATGTATCCATTCTAATGCATTCGTATGATCCATTCTAATTCATTTGTACGATCCATTCTAATCCATTCGTACGATCCATTCTAATCCATTCGTACGATCCATTCTAATTCATTCTCACAAATGTAACCTTTCTAATTCATTTGTACGATCCATTCTATTTCATTTGCACGATCCATTCTAATTCATTCCTATGATCCATTCTAATTCATTTGTACGATCCATTCTAATTCATTCGCACGAATGTATCCATTCTAATTCGTTCATACGATCCTTTCTAATTCGTTCGTACGATCCATTCTAATTCGATCGCACGATCCATTCTAATTCATTCCTATGATCCATTCTAATTCATTCCTACGATCTATTCTAATTCATTCGTATGATCCATTCTAATTCATTCCTACGATCTATTCTAATTCATTCGCTCGAATGTATCCATTATAATTTATTCGTTCGATCCATTCTAATTCATTCGTACGATCCATTCTAATTCATTCGCTCGAATGTATCCATTCTAATTCATTCGTACGATCCATTCTAATTCACTCGCACGAATGTAACCATTCTAATTCATTCGCACGATCCATTCTAATTCATTCGTACGATCCATTCTAATTCATTCTCACAAATGTAACCTTTCTAATTCATTTGTACGATCCAATCTAATTCATTCGTACAATCCATTCTAATTCATTCGTACGATCCATTCTAATTCATTCGCACAATCCATTCTAATTCATTCGCACGAATGTATCCATTCTAATTCATTCGTACGATCCATTCTAATTCATTCGTACGATCCATTCTAATTCATTTGCATGATCTATTCGTACGATCCATTCTAATCTATTCGTACGATCCATTCTAATTCATTCGCACAAATGTATCCATTCTAATTCATTCGTACGATCCATTCTAATTCATTTGCATGAATGTATCCATTCTAATTCATTCGTACGATCCATTCCAATTCATTCGTATGATCCATTCTAATTCATTCATGCAATCCATTCTAATTCATTCATACGATCCATTCTAACTCAATTATACGATCCATTTAATTCATTCGCATGATACATTCATGAGAATGAATTAGAATGGATCGTACGAATAAATTAGAATGGATACATTCGTGCGAATGAATTAGAATGGATCGTACAAATGAATTAGAATGGATCGTACGAATGAATTAGAATGGATCATGCGAATGAATTAGAATGGATTGTACGATTGAATTAGAATGGATACATTTGTGCGAATGAATTAGAATGGATCGTGCGAATGAATTAGAATGGATCGTACGAATTGATTCGAATGGATCGTACGAATGAATTAGAATGGATCGTACGAACGAATTAGAATGGATCGTACGAATGAATTAGAATGGATACATTTGTGCGAATGAACTAGAATGGATATATACATTCATGCGAATGAATTAGAATGGATCGTATGAATGAGTTAGAATGGATCGTATGAATGAATTAGAATGGATTGCATGTATGAATTAGAATGGATCATACGAATGAATTGGAATGGATCGTACGAATGAATTAGAATGGATACATTCATGCAAATGAATTAGAATGGATCGTACGAATGAATTAGAATGGATCATACGAATGAATTAGAATGGATCGTACGAATGAATTAAATGGATCGTGCGAATGAATTAGAATGGATACATTCGTACAAATGAATTAGAATGGATCGTGCGAATAAATTACAATGGATCGTACGAATGAATTACAATGGATACATTTGTGCGAATGAATTAGAATGGATCGTATGAATGAATTAGAATGAATCGTACGAATGAATTTGAATGGATCGTACGGACGAATTAGAATGGATCGTAGGAATGAATTAGAATAGATCGTACGAATGAATTAGAACGGATCGTGCGAATGAATTAGAATGGATCGTACGAATGAATTAGAATGGATCGTACGAATGAATTAGAATGATTCGTACGAATGAATTAGAATGGATACATTCGGGCGAATGAATTAGAATGGATCGTACGAATGAATTAGAATGGATCATACGAATGAATTAGAATGGATCGTGCGAATGAATTAGAATGGATTGTACGAATGAATTAGAATGGATACATTCGTGCGAATGAATTAAAATGGATCATACGATTGAATTTCAATGGATCGTACGAATAAATTAGAATGAATTAGAATAGATCGTATGAATGAATTAGAATGGATCGTACGAATGAATCAGAATGGATACATTTGTACGAATGAATTAGAATGGATCGTACGAATGAATTAGAATGGCGTATGATCCATTCTAATTCATTCGTATGAGCTATTCTAATTCATTCGTTCGATCCATTCTAATGAATTAGTACGATTCATTCTAATTCATTCGTACGATCCATTCTAATCCATTCGTGCGAATGAATTAGAAAGGATCGTACGAATGAATTAGAATGGATATATTCGTGCGAATGAATTAGAATGGATCGTACGAATGAATTAGAATGGATCGTGCGAATGGATTAGAATGGATTGTACGAATGAATTAGAATCGATACATTTGTGCGAATGAATTAGAATGGATCATTCGCACGAATGTATCCATTCTAATTCATTCATTCGCATGATCCATTCTAATTCATTCGTACGATCCATTCTAATTCATTCTCACGAATGTAACCTTTCTAATTCATTCGTACAATCCATTCTAATTTATTCTCACGAATGTAACGTTTCTAATTCTAATTCATTCTTACGATCCATTCTAATTCACTCGCACGAATGTAACCATTTTAATTCATTCGCACGATCCATTCTAATTCATTCGTATGATCCATTCTAATTCATTCTCACAAATGTAACCTTTCTAACTCATTTGTACGATCCATTCTAATTCATTCGTACGATCCATTCTAATTCATTCGTACGATCCATTCTAATTCATTCGCACATTCCATTCTAATTCATTCGCACGAATGTATCCATTCTAATTCATTCGTACGATCCATTCTAATTCATTCGTACGATCCATTCTAATTCATTTGCATGATCCATTCGTACGATCCATTCTAATCCATTCGTACGATCCATTCTAATTCATTCGCACGAATGTATCCATTCTAATTCATTCGTACAATCTATTCTAATTCATTCGCACGATCCATTCTAATTCATTCATATGATCCATTCTAATTCATTCATACGATCCATTCTAATTCGTTCGTACGATCCATTCTAATTCGTTCATACGATCCATTCTAATTCATTCGCATAATCCATTCTAATTCATTCGTACGATCCATTCTAATTCATTCGTATGATCCATTCTAACTCATTCGGATCCATTCGTACGATCCATTCTAATTCATTCGTATGATTCATTCGTACGATCCATTCTAATTCATTCGTACAATGCGTTCTAATCCATTCGTACGATCCATTCTAATTCATTCGTATGATCTATTCTAATTCATTTGCACGAATGTATCCATTCTAATTCATTTGCACGATCCATTCTAATTCATTCCTATGATCCATTCTAATTATTTCGTACGATCCATTCTAATTCATTCGTACGATCAATTCTAATTCATTCGTACGATCCATTCTAATTCATTCGTACGATCCATTCAAATTCATTCGCACCATCCATTCTAATCCATTCGTACGATCCATTCTAATTCATTCGTATGATCCATTCTAATTCATTTGAACAATCCATTCTAATTCATTCGCACGAATGTATCCATTCTAATTTATTCGTACGATCCATTCTAATTCATTTGTACGATCTATTCTAATTCATTCGTACGATCCATTCTAATTCATTCTCACAAATATAACCTTTCTAATTCATTTGTACGATCCATTCTAATTCATTCGTACGATCCATTCTAATCCATTCGTACGATCCATTCTAATCCATTCCTACGATCCATTCTAATTCATTCGCACGAATGTAACCATTCTAATTCATTCGTACGATCCATTCTAATTCATTCCTACGATCCATTCTAATTCATTCGCACGAATGTATCCATTCTAATTCATTTGCACGATCTATTCTAATTCATTCCTATGATCCATTCTAATTCATTCGTACGATCCATTCTAACTCATTCGTACGATCCATTCTAATTCATTCGTACAATCCATTCAAATTCATTCGTACGATGCAATCTAATTCATTCGCACAAATGTATCTATTCTAATTCATTTATACAATGTGTTCTAATCCATTCGTACGAGCCATTCTAATTCATTCGCTCGAATGTATCCATTCTAATTCATTCGTACGATCCATTCTTATTCATTCGTCAGATCCATTGAAATTCATTCGCATGATCCATTCTAATTCATTCGCACGATCCATTCTAATTCATTCGTACGATCCATTCTAATTCATTCTCACAAATGTAACCTTTCTAATTCATTTGTACGATCCAATCTAATTCATTCGTACCATCCATTCTAATTCATTCGTACGATCCATTCTAATTCATTCGCACAATCCATTCTAATTCATTCGCACGAATGTATTCATTCTAATTCATTCGTACGATCCATTCTAATTCATTCGTACGATCCATTCTAATTCATTTGCATGATCCATTCTAATCCATTCGTACAATCCATTCTAATTCATTCGCACAAATGTATCCATTCTAATTCATTCGTACGATCCATTCTAATTCATTTGCATGAATGTATCCATTCTAATTCATTCGTACGATCCATTCCAATTCATTCGTATGATCCATTCTAATTCATTCATGCAATCCATTCTAATTCATTCATACGATCCATTCTAACTCAATTGTACGATCCATTCTAATTCATTCGCATGATACATTCGTGATAATGAATTAGAATGGATCGTACGAATAAATTAGAATGGATACATTCGTGCGAATGAATTAGAATGGATCGTACAAATGAATTAGAATGGATCGTACGAATAAATTAGAATGGATCATGCGAATGAATTAGAATGGATTGTACGATTGAATTAGAATGGATACATTTGTGCGAATGAATTAGAATGGATCGTGCGAATGAATTAGAATGGATCGTACGAATTGATTCGAATGGATCGTACGAATGAATTAGAATGGATCGTACGAACGAATTAGAATGGATCGTACGAATGAATTAGAATGGATACATTCGTGCGAATGAACTAGAATGGATATATACATTCATGCGAATGAATTAGAATGGATCGTATGAATGAGTTAGAATGGATCGTATGAATAAATTAGAATGGATTGCATGCATGAATTAGAATGGATCATATGAATGAATTGGAATGGATCGTACGAATGAATTAGAATGGATACATTCATTCAAATGAATTAGAATGGATCGTACGAATGAATTAGAATGGATCATACGAATGAATTAGAATGGATCGTACGAATGAATTAAATGGATCGTGCGAATGAATTAGAATGGATACATTCGTACAAATGAATTAGAATGGATCGTGCGAATGAATTACAATGGATCGTACGAATGAATTACAATGGATACATTTGTGCGAATGAATTAGAATGGATCGTATGAATGAATTAGAATGAATCGTACGAATGAATTTGAATGGATCGTACGGACGAATTAGAATAGATCGTAGGAATGAATTAGAATAGATCGTATGAATGAATTAGAACGGATCGTGCGAATGAATTAGAATGGATCGTACGAATGAATTAGAATGGATCGTACGAATGAATTAGAATGATTCGTACGAATGAATTAGAATGGATATATTCGGGCGAATGAATTAGAATGGATCGTACGAATGAATTAGAATGGATCATACGAATGAATTAGAATGGATCGTGCGAATGAATTAGAATGGATTGTACGAATGAATTAGAATGGATACATTCGTGCGAATGAATTAAAATGGATCATACGATTGAATTTCAATGGATCGTACGAATAAATTAGAATGAATTAGAATTGATCGTATGAATGAATTAGAATGGATCGTACGAATGAATCAGAATGGATACATTTGTACGAATGAATTAGAATGGATCGTACGAATGAATTAGAATGGCGTACGATCCATTCCAATTCATTCGTATGAGCTATTCTAATTCATTCGTTCGATCCATTCTAATGAATTAGTACGATTCATTCTAATTCATTCGTACGATCAATTCTAATCCATTCGTGCGAATGAATTAGAAAGGATCGTACGAATGAATTAGAATGGATATATTCGTGCGAATGAATTAGAATGGATCGTACGAATGAATTAGAATGGATCGTGCGAATGGATTAGAATGGATTGTACGAATGAATTAGAATAGATACATTTGTGCGAATGAATTAGAATGGATCATTCGCACGAATGTATCCATTCTAATTCATTCATTCGCATGATCCATTCTAATTCATTCGTACGATCCATTCTAATTCATTCTCACGAATGTAACCTTTCTAATTCATTCGTACAATCCATTCTAATTCATTCTCACGAATGTAACGTTCCTAATTCTAATTCATTCTTACGATCCATTCTAATTCACTCGCACGAATGTAACCATTCTAATTCATTCGCACGATCCATTCTAATTCATTCGTATGATCCATTCTAATTCATTCTCACAATTGTAACCTTTCTAACTCATTTGTACGATCCATTCTAATTCATTCGTACAATCCATTCTAATTCATTCGTACGATCCATTCTAATTCATTCGCACAATCCATTCTAATTCATTCGCACGAATGTATCCATTCTAATTCATTCGTACGATCCATTCTAATTCATTCGTACGATCCATTCTAATTCATTTGCATGATCCATTCGTACGATCCATTCTAATCCATTCGTACGATCCATTCTAATTCATTCGCACGAATATATCCATTCTAATTCATTCGTACAATCTATTCTAATTCATTCGCACGATCCATTCTAATTCATTCATATGATCCATTCTAATTCATTCATACAATCCATTCTAATTCGTTCGTACGATCCATTCTAATTCGTTCATACGATCCATTCTAATTCATTCGCATAATCCATTCTAATTCATTCGTACGATCCATTCTAATTCATTCGTATGATCCATTCTAACTCATTCGGATCCATTCGTACGATCCATTCTAATTCATTCGTATGATCCATTCATACGATCCATTCTAATTCATTCATACAATGCGTTCTAATCCATTCGTACGATCTATTCTAATTCATTCGTATGATCTATTCTAATTCATTCGCACGAATGTATCCATTTTAATTCATTTGCACGATCCATTCTAATTCATTCCTATGATCCATTCTAATTAGTTCGTACGATCCATTCTAATTCATTCGTACGATCAATTCTAATTCATTCGTACGATCCATTCTAATTCATTCGTACGATCCATTCTAATTCATTCGCACCATCCATTCTAATCCATTCGTACGATCCATTCTAATTCATTCGTATGATCCATTCTAATTCATTTGTACAATCCATTCTAATTCATTCACACGAATGTATCCATTCTAATTCATTCGTATGATCCATTCTAATTCATTTGTACGATCTATTCTAATTCATTCGTACGATCCATTCTAATTCATTCTCACAAATGTAACCTTTCTAATTCATTTGTACGATCCATTCTAATTCATTCGTACCATCCATTCTAATCCATTCGTACGATCCATTCTAATCCATTCGTACGATCCATTCTAATTCATTCGCACGAATGTAACCATTCTAATTCATTCGTACGATCCATTCTAATTCATTCCTACGATCCATTCTAATTCATTCGCACGAATGTATCCATTCTAATTCATTTGCACGATCTATTCTAATTCATTCCTATGATCCATTATAATTCATTCGTACGATCCATTCTAATTCATTCGTACGATCCATTCTAATTCATTCGTATAATCCATTCAAATTCATTCGTACGATGCAATCTAATTCATTCGCACAAATGTATCTATTCTAATTCATTCGTACAATGTGTTCTAATCCATTCGTACGATCCATTCTAATTCATTCGCTCGAATGTATCCATTCTAATTCATTCGTACGATCCATTCTTATTCATTCGTCAGATCCATTGAAATTCATTCGCATGATCCATTCTAATTCATTCGCACGATCCATTCTAATTCATTCGTACGATCCATTCTAATTCATTCTCACAAATGTAACGTTTCTAATTCATTTGTACGATCCAATCTAATTCATTCGTACAATCCATTCTAATTCATTCGTACGATCCATTCTAATTCATTCGCACAATCCATTCTAATTCATTCGCACGAATGTATCCATTCTAATTCATTCGTACGATCCATTCTAATTCATTCGTACGATCCATTCTAATTCATTTGCATGATTCATTCGTACGATCCATTCTAATCCATTCGTACGATCCATTCTAATTCATTCGCACAAATGTATCCATTCTAATTCATTCGTACGATCCATTCTAATTCATTTGCATGAATGTATCCATTCTAATTCATTCGTACGATCCATTCCAATTCATTCGTATGATCCATTCTAATTCATTCATGCAATCCATTCTAATTCATTCATACGATCCATTCTAACTCAATTATACGATCCATTCTAATTCATTCGCATGATACATTCGTGAGAATGAATTAGAATGGATCGTACGAATAAATTAGAATGGATACATTCGTGCGAATGAATTAGAATGGATCGTACAAATGAATTAGAATGGATCGTACGAATGAATTAGAATGGATCATGCGAATGAATTAGAATGGATTGTACGATTGAATTAGAATGGATACATTTGTGCGAATGAATTAGAATGGATCGTACGAATTGATTCGAATGGATCGTACGAATGAATTAGAATGGATCGTACGAACGAATTAGAATGGATCGTACGAATGAATTAGAATGGATACATTCGTGCGAATGAACTAGAATGGATATATACATTCATGCGAATGAATTAGAATGGATCGTTTAAATGAGTTAGAATGGATCATATGAATGAATTAGAATGGATTGCATGTATGAATTAGAATGGATCATACGAATGAATTGGAATGGATCGTACGAATGAATTACAATGGATACATTCATGCAAATGAATTAGAATGGATCGTACGAATGAATTAGAATGGATCATACGAATGAATTAGAATGGATCGTACGAATGAATTAAATGGATCGTGCGAATGAATTAGAATGGATACATTCGTACAAATGAATTAGAATGGATCGTGCGAATGAATTACAATGGATCGTACGAATGAATTACAATGGATACATTTGTGCGAATGAATTAGAATGGATCGTATGAATGAATTAGAATGAATCGTACGAATGAATTTGAATGGATCATACGGACGAATTAGAATGGATCGTAGGAATGAATTAGAATAGATCGTACGAATGAATTAGAACGGATCGTGCGAATGAATTAGAATGGATCGTACGAATGAATTAGAATGGATCGTACGAATGAATTAGAATGATTCGTACGAATGAATTAGAATGGATACATTCGGGCGAATGAATTATAATGGATAATTCATTCGCACGATCCATTCTAATTCATTCGTACGATCCATTCTAATTCATTCGCTCAAATATATCCATTCTAATTCATTCGTACGATCGATTCTAATTCATTCGTACGATCCATTCTAATTCATTCATACGATCTATTCTAATTCATTCGCATGATGTATTCTAATTCATTCGTATGATCCATTCTAATTCATTCGTACGATCCATTCTAATTCATTCGTACGATCCATTCTAATTCATTCGTACGATCCATTCTAATTCCTTCGCACGATCCGTTCTAATTCATTCATACGATCCATTCTAATTCATTCGCACAATCCATTCTAATTCATTCGTACGATCCATTCTAATTTGTTCATATGATCCATTCTAATTCATTCGCACAATCCATTCTAATTCATTCGTACGATCCATTCTAAATCATTCGCACGATCCATTCTAATTCATTCGTACGATCCATTCTAATTCATTCGCACCAATGTATCCATTCTAATTCATTCGTACGATCCATTCTAATTCATTCACACGATCCATTCTAATTCATTCGTACGATCCATTCTAATTCATTCGCACGATCCATTCTAATTCATTCCTACGATCCATTCTAATTCATTCGCACGAATGTATCCATTCTAATGCATTCGTACGATCCATTCTAATTCATTCGTATGATCCATTCTAATCCATTCGTACGATCCATTCTAATCAATTCGTACGATCCATTCTAATTCATTCTAACAAATGTAACCTTTCTAATTCATTTGTACGATCCATTCTAATTCATTCGTACGATCCATTCTAATCCATTCGTACGATCCATTCTAATTCATTCGCATGAATGTAACCATTCTAATTCATTCGTACGATCCAATCTAATTCATTCCTACGATCCATTCTAATTCATTCATACGATCCATTCTAATTCATTCGCTCGATTGTATCCATTCTAATTCATTCGTATGATCCATTCTAATTCGTTCATACGATCCATTCTAATTCGTTCGTACGATCCATTCTAATTCGTTCGTACGATTCATTCTAATTCATTCGTACGATCCATTCTAATGTATTCGTACGATTCATTCTAATTCGATTAGAATGGATCGTACGAATGAATTAGAATGGATCATACGAATGAATTAGAATGAATCGTACGATCCATTCTAATTCATTCGTCCGATCCATTCTAATTCATTTGTACGATCCATTCTAATTCATTCGCACGAATGTATCCATTCTAATTCATTCGTACGATCCATTCTAATTCATTCGTATGATCAATTCTAATTCATTCGTACGATCCATTCTAATTCATTCGTACGATCCATTCTATTTCATTCGCACGAATGTATCCATTCTAATTCATTAGCATGATCCATTCTAATTCATTCGTATGATCCATTCTAATTCAATTCGTGCAATCCATTCAAATTCATTCGCACGATCCATTCTAATTCATTCGTATGATCCATTCTAATTCATTCCTACGATCCATTCTAATTCATTCGCTCGAATGTATCCATTCTAAGTCATTTGTACGATCCATTCTAATTCATAAGTACGATCCATTCTAATTCATTTGCACGATCCATTCTAATTCATTCCTATGATCCATTCTAATTCATTCGTACGATCCATTCTAATTCATTCGCTTGAATGTATCCATTCTAATTCATTCGTACGATCTATTCTAATTCATTCGTATGAATGTATCCATTCTAATTCATTCGTACGATACATTCTAATTTATTCGCACAATCCAATCTAATTCAAACGTACGATATATTCATGCGAATGAATTAGAATGGATCGTACGAATGAATTAGAATGGATCGTGCAAATGAATTAGAATGGATCGTAGGAATGAATTAGAATGGATCGTACGAATGAATTAGAATGGTTACATTCGTGCGAATGAATTAGAATGGATCGTACGAATGAATTAGAATGGATCGTACGAATGGATTAGAATGGATCGTACGAATGAACTAGAATTGATCATATGAATGAATTAGAATGGATCGGACGAATGAATTAGAATGGATTGTACGAATGAATTAGAATGGATCATACGAATGAATTAGAATGGATCGTCCGAATGAATTAGAATTGATCATACGAATGAATTAGAATGGATCGGACGAATGAATTAGAATGGATACATTTGTACGGATGAATTAGAATGGATCGTATGAATGAATTAGAATGGATCCACCGAATGAGTTAGAATGGATCATACGAATGAATTAGAATAGATCATACGAATGAATTAGAATGGATTGTGCGAATGAATCTAAATGGATTGTATGAATGAATTACAATGGATCGTACGAATGAATTAGAATGGATCGTACGAATGAATTAGAATGGATCGTACGACGATCCATTCTAATTCATTTGCATGAATTTATCCGTTCTATTTCATTCGTACGATCCATTCTAATTCATTCGTACTATCCATTCAAATTCATTCGTCCGATCCATTCTAATTCATTCGCACGAATGTATCCATTCTTATTCATTCATACGATCCATTCTAATTCATTCGCACAATCC
This sequence comes from Chamaelirium japonicum, assembly GCA_947650365.1. Classification (NCBI taxonomy): domain Eukaryota; kingdom Viridiplantae; phylum Streptophyta; class Magnoliopsida; order Liliales; family Melanthiaceae; genus Chamaelirium; species Chamaelirium japonicum. The sequence continues at coordinate 47,161,100 of OX393552.1, read as the reverse complement.
ATTCTAATTCATTCGTACGATCCATTCTAATTCATTCCTATGATCCATTCTAACTCATTTTAGAATGGACATACGAACGAATTAGAATGGATCGTATGAACGAATTAGAATGGATCGTACGAATGAATTAGAATAGATACATTCGAGCAAATGAATTAGAATGGATCATGCGAATGAATTAGAATGGATAGTACGAATGAATTAGAATGGATCGTACGAATGAATTAGAATGGATCGTGCGAATGAATTAGAATAGATCGTAGGAATTAATTAGAATGGATCGTACGAATGAATTAGAATGGTTACATTCGAGCGAATGAATTGGAATAAATCGTACGAATGAATTAGAATGGATCGTACGAATGAATTAGAACGGATCGTGTTCGGGGGATTTTTCGCTGGTCCGTGCAGGCTGCCTGCAAGACAAAGAAAAGAGAACGTGAGAACGGCTGGCTCCCTTAGGAGCGCAGACCCTCTGACGCTCAAGTCAGTCTCGATTGCACAACGGCGAGCTTTAGTGGACGAAAGTCATAGGGAAAGGGATTTCAAACCTGTACTATGGAGCCTGGGGGTGAGCATTTATAGCAATCGGCGGCCTACCGTGGCCCGACACGTGGAGATTCTTCCATGGCCTTCTAGACCCCCACGTTCTGGCTCGCGTGGGTCTGACAGTCCTTGGTACTCGCGCCCTGACATTCTGTCGTCAAGCCTGCCAGGCGGTTTGAGTGGGGGAGGGCATCTTTCTTGTCGTGGCCAGCTGGCTGTTTCCGGAATGTTCAAGTCTGTGAGATCTTCGTGCACTGTAGGCGACCTCTTGTGGGAAGCCAGAGCGAGCTCGCCCTCTATTGCTCCGCCTTCTCTTCCATTTCTATCAAGAGTCGGACCTCGCGGGAGCGACCTCTTCGATAAACTGGGGAATTCTGGCGAGCTTGGGCGAGCTCCTGAGGGAGCTTGATCGAGCTTCTGAGCGAGCTTGGACGAGCTCCAGAGCGAGCTTGGATGAGCTCCTGAGCGAGCTTGGGCGAGCTCCTGAGCGAGCTTGATCGAGCTCCTGAGCGAGCTTGGGCGAGCTCCTAAGCGAGCTTAATCGAGCTCCTGAACGAGCTTGGGCGAGCTCCTGAGCGAGCTTGGGCGAGCTCCTGAGCGAGCTTGATCGAGCTCCTGAACGAGCTTGGGCGAGCTCCTGTATGAGCTAGGGGCGTTTGCGATGCCGGTGTCTTTGTTATGCATGTCGGTCTAACTCCCGCTACCACTGCAAGCGAGTTCTCGCGCGGGCTGAGCGAGCTCCTGGGCGAGCTCAGGCGAGCTCCTGAGCGAGCTTAGGCGGGCTCCTGGGCGAGTTCAGGCGAGCTCCATCGAGCTTAGGCGAGCTCCTATGAGTGCCCTTGGCCTAGGCCCCTTCAGCCCAATGTGGATCTCGCTCCCTGTCAAGGTGATTTGGGGGGGGGGGGGCGAACTCCAGGGCAAATTTCAGCTACCCCCAACAGATCCTATGAACGAATTAGAATGGATCGTACGAATGAATTTGAATGGATACATTCGAGCGAATGAATTAGAATGGATCGTACGAATGGATTAGAATGGATCGTACGAATGGATTAGAATGGATCGTACGAATGGATTAGAACGCATTGTACGAATGAATTAGAATAGATACATTTGTGCGAATGAATTAAATTGCATCGTACGAATGAATTTTAATGAATGGGACGAATGAATTAGAATGGATCGTACGAATGAATTAGAATGGATCATGCGAATGAATTAGAATAGATCGTACGAATGAATTAGAATGGATACATTCGAGCGATCCATTCTAATTCATTTGTACGATCCATTCTAATTCATTCATACGATCCATTCTGATTCATTCGTACAATCTATTCTAATTCATTCGCACGATCCATTCTAATTCATTCGTAAGATCTATTCTAATTTATTTGCACGAATATACGATCCATTCTAATTTATTCGCAAGAATGTATCCATTCTAATTCATTCGTACAATCCATTCTAATTTATTCGCTCGAATGTATCCATTATAATTCATTCGTACGATCCATTCTAATTCATTCGTACGATCCATTCTAATTCATTCGTACGATCCATTCTAATTCATTCGCATGATCAATTCTAATTCATTCGTACGATCGATTCTAATTCATTCATACGATCCATTCTAATTCATTCATACGATCTATTCTAATTCATTCGCACGAATGTAACCATTCTAATTCATTCGTACGATTCATTCTAATTCATTCGTATAAGCTATTCTAATTCATTCGTACGATCCATTCTAATTCATTCGTACGATCCATTCTAATTCATTCTCACGAATGTAACCTTTCTAATTCATTTGTATGATCCATTCTAATTCATTCGTACGAATGAATTAGAATGGATCGTGCGAATGAATTTGAAGGGATCGTATGAATGAATTAGAATGGATCGAACGACTGAATTAGAATGGATACATTCGAGCGAATGAATTAGAATAGATCTTTGGAATGAATTAGAATGAATCATACGAATGAATTAGAATTGATCGTGCGTATGAATTAGAATGGATTGTACGAATGAATTAGAATGGATCGTACGATTCATTCTAATTCATTCGTACGGTCCATTCTAATGCATTCGTATGATTCATTCTAATTCATTCGCACGATCCATTCTAATTCATTTGTATGATCCATTCTAATTTATTCATACGATCCATTCTAATTCATTCGCACAATCCATTCTAATTCATTCGTACGATCCATTCTAATTCATTCGTTCGATCCATTCTAATTCATTCATACGATCCATTCTAATTCATTCATACGATCCATTCTAATTCATTCGCACGATCCATTCTAATTTATTCGTACGATTCATTCTAATTCATTCGTACGATCTATTCTAATTCATTCGCATGATCCATTCTAATTCATTCGTACGATCCATTCTAATTCATTCGTACAATCCATTCAAATTCATTCGTACGATGCAATCTAATTCATTCGCACAAATGTATCTATTCTAATTCATTCGTACAATGCATTCTAATCCATTCATACGATCCATTCTAATCCATTCGTACGATCCATTCTAATTCATTCGCACGAATGTATCCATTCTAATTCATTCGTACAATCTATTCTAATTCATTCCTACGATCCATTGTAATTCATTCACTCGAATGTATCCATTCTAATTCATTCGTACGATCCATTCTAATCCATTCGTACGTTTCATTCTAATTCATTCGTACGATCCATTTTAATTCATTCTCACAAATGTAACCTTTCTAATTCATTTGTACGATCCATTCTAATTCATTCCTACGATCCATTTTAATTCATTCGCATGATCCATTCTAATTCATTCGTATGATACATTCGTGCGAATGAATTAGAATGGATCGTACGAATGAATTAGAATAGATCGTGCGAATAAATTAGAATGGATCATACGAATGAATTAGAATAGATATATTCATGCGAATGAATTAGAATGGATCGTACGAATGAATTAGAATGGATCGTGCGAATGAATTAAAATGGATATTATGAATAATATAGAATGGATCGTACGAATGAATTAAAATGGATACATTTGTGCGAATGAATTAGAATGGATCATACGATTGAATTTGAATGGATTGTATGAATAAATTAGAATGGATACATTTGTACGATGAATAAGAATGGAGTGTACGAATGAACTAGAATGGAGCGTACAAATGAACTAGAATGGATACATTCGAGCGAATGAATTAGAATAGATCGTAGGAATGAATTAGAATGAATCATACGAATGAATTAGAATGGATCGTGCGAATAAATTAGAATGGATTGTACGAATGAATTAGAATGGATACATTCGTGCGAATGAATTAGAATGGATTGGACGAATGAATTAGAATGGATCGTACGATTAATTCTAATTCATTCGTACGATCCATTCTAATACATTCGTATGATTCATTCTAATTTATTCGTACGATCCATTCTAATTCATTCGTATGATCCATTCTAATTTATTCATATGATCCATTTTAATTCATTCGCACAATCCATTCTAATTCATCCGTACGATCCATTCTAATTCATTCGTTCGATCCATTTTAATTCATTCATACGATCCATTCTAATTCATTCGTACGATCCATTCTAATTCATTCGTACGATCTATTCTAATTCATTCGCACGATCCATTCTAATTTATTCGTACGATCCATTCTAATTCATTCGTACGATCTATTCTAATTCATTCGCATGATCCATTCTAATTCATTCGTACGATCCATTCTAATTCATTCGTACGATCCATTCTAATTCATTCGTACAATCCATTCAAATTCATTCGTACGATGCAATCTAATTCATTCGCACAAATGTATCTATTCTAATTCATTTGTACAATACATTCTAATCCATTCGTACGATCCATTCTAATCCATTCGTACGATCCATTCTAATTCATTCGCACGAATGTATCCATTCTAATTCACTCGTACGATCCATTCTAATTCATTCCTACGATCCATTCTAATTCATTCGCTCGAATGTATCCATTCTAATTCATTCGTACGATCCATTCTAATCCATTCGTACGATTCATTCTAATTCATTCGTACGATCCATTTTAATTCATTCTCACAAATGTAACCTTTCTAATTCATTTGTACGATCCATTCTAATTCATTCGTACGATCCATTTTAATTCATTCGCATGATCCATTCTAATTCATTCGTATGATACATTCGTGCGAATGAATTAGAATGGATCGTACGAATGAATTAGAATAGATCATGCGAATAAATTAGAATGGATCATACGAATAAATTAGAATAGATATATTCGTACGAATGAATTAGAATGGATCGTCCGAATGAATTAGAATGGATCGTACGAATGAATTAGAATGGATCGTGCGAATGAATTAGAATGGATCGTATGAATAAATTAGAATGGATCGTACGAATGAATTAAAATGGATACATTTGTGCGAATGAATTAGAATGGATCATACGATTGAATTTGAATGGATTGTATGAATAAATTAGAATGGATACATTTGTGCGATGAATAAGAATGGAGCGTACGAATGAATTAGAATGGATAGTACGAATGAACTAGAATGGATACATTTGTGCGAATGAATTAGAATGGATCATATGAAAGAATTAGAATGGATCATACGAATGAATTAGAATGGATACATTCGAGCGAATGAATGGATTAGAATGGATCGAACGAATAAATTAAAATGGATCGTACGAATGAATTAGAATGGATACATTCGAGCGAATGAATTAGAATGGATCGTACGAATGAATTAGAATGGATCATAGCAATGAATTAGAATGGATCGTGCAAACGAATTAGAATGGATACATTCGTGTGAATGAATTAGAATGGATTGTAGGAACGAATTAGAATGGATCGTACGAATAAATTAGAATGGATCATGCGAATGAATTAGAATGGATCGTACTAATGAATTAGAATGGATCATACGAATGAATTAGAATGGATCGTACGAATGAATTAGAATGGATTGTGCGAATGAATAAGAATGGATCATACGAATGGATTAGAATGGATCGTACGAATGAATTAGAATGGATACATTCGTGCGAATGAATTAGAATGGATCGTAGGAAGGAATTAGAATGGATCGTACTAATGAATTAGAATGGTTACATTCGTGCGAATGAATTAGAATGGATCGTACGAATGGTTTAGAATGGATCGTACGAATGGATTAGAATGGATCGTACGAATGAATTAGAATGGATCGTACAAATGAATTAGAAAGGTTACATTTGTGAGAATGAATTAGAATGGATCGTACGAATGAATTAGAATGGATCGTACGAACGAATTAGAATGGATCATACGAATGAATTAGAATGGATCATATGAATGAATTAGAATGGTTATATTCGTGCGAATGAATTAGAATGGATCGTACGAATGGATTAGAATGGATCGTACGAATGGATTAGAACGCATTGTACGAATGAATTAGAATAGATACATTTGTACGAATGAATTAGAATGGATCGTACGAATGAATTAGAATGGATCGTACGAATGAATTAGAATGGATACATTCGAGCGAATGAATTAGAATAGATCGTAGGAATGAATTTGAATGGATCATACGAATGAATTAGAATGGATCGTGCGAATGAATTAGAATGGATTGTACGAATGAATTAGAATGGATACATTTGAGCGAATGAATTAGAATGGATCGTACGAATGAATTAGAATGGATTATAGGAATGAATTAGAATGGATCATACGAATGGATTAGAATGGATCGTGCTAACGAATTAGAATGGATACATTCGTGCGAATGAATTAGAATGGATCGTACGAATGAATTAGAATGGATTGTGCGAATGAATTAGAATTGATCATACGAATGAATTAGAATAGATCGTACGAATGAATTAGAATGGATACATTCGTGCGAATGAATTAGAATGGATTGTACAAATGAATTAGAATGGATCGGACGAAGGAATTAGAATGGATCGTACGATTCATTCTAATTCATTCGTACGATCCATTCTTATCCATTCGTACGATCCATTCTAATCGAATTAGAATGAATCGTACGAATGCATTAGAATGGATCGTACGAATGAATTAGAATGAATCGTACGAACGAATTAGAATGGATCGTACGAACGAATTAGAATGGATCGTATGAACGAATTAGAATGGATCGTACGAATGAATTAGAATGGATACAATCGAGCAAATGAATTAGAATGGATCGTACGAATGAATTAGAATGGATCGTAGGAATGAATTAGAATGGATCGTACGAATGAATTAGAATGGTTACATTCGTGCGAATGAATTAGAATGGATCGTACGAATGGATTAGAATGGATCGTACGATTGAATTTGAATGGATCGTACAAATGAATTAGAAAGGTTACATTTGTGAGAATGAATTAGAATGGATCGTACGAATGGATTAGAATGGATCGTACGAATGGATTAGAATGGATCGTACGAATGAATTAGAATGGATCGTACGAATGCATTAGAATGGATACATTCGTGCGAATGAATTAGAATGGATCGTATGAATGAATTAGAATGGATCGTGCGAATGAATTAGAATGGATCGTACGAATGAATTAGAATGGATCGTGCGAATGAATTAGAATGGATCGTACGAATGAATTAGAATGGATACATTGGTGCGAATGAATTAGAATGGATTGTACGAATGAATTAGAATGGATCGTACGAATGAATTAGAATGGATTGTGCGAATGATTTAGAATGGATCGTACGAATGAATTAGAATGGATCGTGCGAATGAATTAGAATGGATTGTACGAATGAATTAGAAAGGTTACATTCGTGAGAATGAATTAGAATGGATCATACGAAAGAATTACAATGGATCGTACGAATGAATTAGAATGGATACATTCGAGCGAATGAATTAGAATGGATCGTACGAATGAATTAGAATGGATCGTGCGAATGAATTAGAATGGTTACATTCGTGCGAATGAATTAGAATGGATCATGCGAATGAATTAGAATGGATCGTACAAATGAATTAGAATGGATCATATGAAAGAATTAGAATGGATCGTATGAACGAATTAGAATGGATCGTACGAATGAATTAGAATGGATACATTCGAGCGAATGAATTAGAATGGATCGTACGAATGGATTAGAATGGATCGTACGAATGGATTAGAATGGATCGTGCGAATGAATTAGAATGGATCGTACGAATGAATTAGAAATGGATTGTATGAATGAATTAAAATGGATGGTACGAATGAATTAGAATGGATCGTACGAATGAATTAGAATGGATACATTCGTGCAAATGAATTAGAATGGATCGTACAAATGAATTAGACTGGATCGTACGAATAAATTAGAATGAATACATTCAAGCAAATAAATTAGAATGGATCGTACGAATGAATTAGAATGGATCGTACGAATGGATTAAAATGGATCGTACGAACGGATTAGAATGGATCATACGAATGGATTAGAATGGATCGTACGAATGAATTAGAATGGATCGTGCGAATGAATTAAAATGGAACGCACAAATGAATTAGAATGGATCGGACGAATTAATTATAATGGATCGTACGAATGAATTAGAATGGATACATTCGAGCGAATGAATTAGAATGGATCAGAATGGATACATGCGTGCGAATAAATTAGAATGGATCGTATGAATGAATTAGAATGGATCGTACGAATGGATTAGAATGGATCGTACGAATGGATTAGAATGGATCGTACGAATGAATTAGAATGGATCATACAAATGAATTAGAAAGGTTACATTCGTGAGAATGAATTAGAATCGATCATACGAATGAATTAGAATGGATCGTACGAATGAATTAGAATGGATACATTCGAGCGAATGAATTAGAATGGATCATACGAATGAATTAGAATGGATACATTTGTGCGAATGAATTTGAATGGATTGCACGAATTGAATTAGAATCGATCATACGAATGAATTAGAATGGATCGTGCGAATGAATTAGAATTGATCATACGAATGAATTAGAATGGATCGTTCGAATGAATTAGAATGGATCGTACGAATGAATTAGAATGGATATATTCGTGCGAATCCATTCTAATTCATTCGTTCGATCCATCTTAATTCATTCAAACGATCTATTCAAATTCATTCGCATGATCCATTCTAATTCATTCGTACGATCCATTCTAATTCATTCTCACGAATGTAACCTTTCTAATTCATTCGCACGATCCATTCTAATCCATTCGTACGATCCATTCTAATTCATTCGTACAAATGAATTAGAATGGATCGTATGAATGAATAAGAATGGATCGTACGAATGAATTAGAATGGATCGTGCGAATGAATTAGAATGAATCGTACGAATGCATTAGAATGGATACATTCGTGCGAATGAATTAGAATGGATCGTACGAATGAATTAGAATGGATCATACAAATGAATTAGAAAGGTTACATTCGTGAGAATGAATTAGAATGGATCGTACGAATGAATTAGAATGGATCATGCGAATGAATTTGAATAGATCGTACGAATGAATTAAGATGGATCGAACGAATGAATTAGAATGGATACATTCGAGCGAATGAATTAGAATGGATCGTATGAATGAATTAGAATGGATCGTGCGAATGAATTAGAATGGATCGTACGAATGGATTAGAATGGATCGTACGAATGGATTAGAATGGATCGTGCGAATGGATTAGAATGGATCGTACGAATGAATTAGAATGGATCGTGCGGATGAATTAGAATGATTCCATTCTAATTAATTCGCACGAATGTATCCATTCTAATGCATTCGTACGATCCATTCTTATTCATTCATACGATCCATTCTAATTCATTCGTACGATCCATTCTAATTCATTCGCACGATCCAGTCTAATTTATTCGTACGATCCATTCTAATTCATTCGTACGATCTATTCTAATTCATTCGCACGAATGTAACTGTTCGAGGGATTTTTTCGCTGGTCCGAGCGGGATGCCTGCAAGACAAAGAAAAAGCGTTAGAACGGCTGGCTCCCTTAGGAGCGCAGACCCTCCGACGCTCAAGTCAGTCTCGATTGCACAACGGCGAGCTTTAGTGGACGAAAGTGGAAGGGAATAGCGTTTCGAACCTGTACTATGGAGTCTGGGGGTGAGCATTTATAGCAATCGGCGGCCTACCGTGGCCCGACACGTGGAGATTCTTCCAGGGCCTTCTAGACCCCCACGATCCGGCTCGCGTGGGTCTCTGACAGTCCTTGGTACTCACGCCCTGACATTCTATCGTCAAGCCTGCCAGGCGGTGTGAGTGGGGGAGAGCATCTTTCTTGTCGCTACCAGGTGGCTATTCTGGAATATTCAAGTCTGGGAGATATTCGTGCACTGTGGGCGACCTCCGGTGGGAAGCCAGGGCGAGCTTGCCCTCCATTGCTCCGCCTTCTCTTCCATATCTATCAAGAGTCGGACCTCACGGGAGTTACCTCTTCGATAAACTAGGGAGTTCTGGCGAGCTTGGGCGAGCTTGATCGAGCTCCCGAGCGAGCTTGGGCGAGCTCCTGAGCGAGCTTGGGCGAGCTCCTACGCGAGCTAGGGGCGAGCTCCTGTGCGAGCTAGGGGCGAGCTCCTGCACGAGCTAAGGGCGTTTGCGGTGCCGATGTCTTCGTTATGCATGACGGTCTAACTCCCGCTACCACTGCAAGCGAGTTCTCGCGCGGGCTTGGCGAGCTCCTGGGCGAGCTTAGGCGAGCTCCTGAGCGAGCTTAGGCGAGCTCCTAGGCGAGCTTGGCGAGCTCCTGAGCGAGCTTAGGCAAGCTCCTGGGCGAGCTCAGGCGAGCTCCAGCGAGCTTAGGCGAGCTCCTAAGAGTGCTCTTGGCCTAGGCCCCTTCAGCCCAATGTGGATCTCGCTCCCTTCAGCCCAATGTGGATCTCGCTCCCTGTCAAGGTGATTTGGTGAGCACGGGGGGGGGGGGGGGGGGAACTCCAGGGCAGATTTCAGCTACCCCCAACATTACCCCCTCCTGAGGGAGCGACCAAGGAGACTTTGGCGCTTGCTCAGGAGTCTTATTGCATACGACGGTCGAATGGGGAGTTCTAGTCATTTGCGACCTCCACCCGGTGGGCTACGGGCACCAACCGCGGGTGGTCGGTGCCGAGAGCTTTGACTGTCAGTACTTCACAAACGCTGGGCGGGCCGGGAGCGTCAGCCACGAGCGATCTCCTTCCGGTGCGAGCTTGTCACACGCGGTCAGGGTCTGCCTCGGGCGAGCTGCGGGCACCTGCCGCGAGTAGTCTGCGCCGAGAGCTTTGACTGCCAGTACTCCACAAACGCCGGGCGGGCCGGGAGCGTCAGCCACGAGCGATCTCCTTCCGGTGCGAGCTTATCACACGCGGTCAGGGTCTGCCTCGGGCGAGCTGCGGGCACCTGCCGCGAGCGGTCTGCGCCGAGAGAACTGTCAGCTTTTCACAACCGCTGGGCGGGCCGGGAGCGTCCGCCCCGAGCGATCTCCTTCCGGTGCGAGCTTGTCACACGCGGTCAGGGTCTGCCTCGGGCGAGCTGCGATCACCTGCCGCGAGCAGTCTGCGCCGAGAGCTTTGACTGCCAGTACCCCATAAACGCCGGGCGGGCCGGGAGCGTCAGCCACAAGCGATCTCCTTCCGGTGCGAGCTTGTCACACGCGGTCAGGGTCTGCCTCGGGCGAGCTGCGGGCACCTGCCGCGAGCGGTCTGCGCCGAGAGAACTATCAGCATTTCACAACCGCTGGGCGGGCCGGGAGCGTCCGCCCCGAGCGATCTCCTTCCGGTGCGAGCTTGTCACACGCGGTCAGGGTCTGCCTCGGGCGAGCTGCGGGCACCTGCCGCGGGCGATCTGCGTCGAGAGTTTTGACTCCCAGTATTTCACAGACGCTGGGCGGGCCGGAACATCAGCCACGAGCGATCTCCTTCCGGTGCGAGCTTGTCACACGCGGCCAGGGTCTGCTTCGGGCGAGCTGCGGGCACCAGCCGTGGGCGATCTTGTGACTTGGGTATCGCGCCAAATCTCCAACGGCCGCTTCATCTTAAATGCAGCACGAGGCTCGATGTTGATACAATGAATCTCATTATGAGATCCCGATCGGTGCGAGACACGTGTCTCCTCCTCATTCGCTTCTCTCTTGTCAGTAAATGACAGTGTTGGCGCCGGCGCAGCCTTTTCCACGCGTGACCCACGTGGCGCTTGACGATTGGAAAGAAGCGAGCTGTCGCTTCGATTGCCGTCACGTCGCCTCGCCGCGCGCACTCGGGCATTAACTGCGGCTCGATTCACCTACCTCTCACCCGTCTATAAATAGGGGATGGGGGCGATATTTACCGTCGCGTGAAAATAGCTCTCCCTTCCTTCTTTGCTTTCAGCCCGCCTTGATTGCTTCTGCTTCTAGCTCGCCCTAGCCTTTCTGCTCTAATGGCCTCCGCTTCCGACGTTGCTGCTGTTGTCGCCGCCGCTGCTGCCGCCGCCCAAGCTGTTGAGCCCGCTGCTGAGAGAGCGGTGGTCTGGCTACAGAACCCCATTGGGGTGCCCGTCGGGGACAGTATCCGGGCGGCGATCGATCTCCCTCGGGAGATCATCGTCACCGAGATGCCACTCTCGGGGAGGCCGCCCCAGGGCACAGTAGCTTCTGTCGGGCTGCTGTGGTCTGGGCTGCGGTTTCCCCTGAGTCATCTCGCTGGGGAGCTCCTGGAGTTGACGGGGCTTTGCCCCGCCCAGCTCTCAGGAAACTCCTGGGGGATACTCTACGGGCTGTCCCAGCTGGAGACCGCCCTGAAGGCGAGGATCCCACTGAGCTACTTGCTTAAAAAGTGGCTCCTCAAGCCCGGGCCGGTCTTCAACACCGTGGGCTGCGGCTACTTCTACCTCGCCGGGCGGCCTGGCGAGGTGCCCCCCTTCTCCGCCATCGAGAACAAGGACCGCCACTGGAAGGACCACCCTTTCGTGGCGGTCGGCGACTGGCGCGGGCGGCACAGCGGAGTCCCGGCTCATCCCGGGGTTCCCCCAACGGCGGTCTTCTGGGAGATGTCCCTCTTCCGGGCGGGGAAGAAGAAGTGCATCGCTCCAGACCGGGAGCGATCTCTGGACGAGGCGTTCCTCCACTACCTCGGAGGGTGGACTCCGGAGAAGATCACTGCTCCCGACTTCGCCTTCCAGCTGAAGGACGGGAAGACCGGCGCTATTCTGCTAAAGCAGAAGATCGTCCGGAAGAAGAAGGAGGAGGAGATCGGCGCTATTCCGCCAATGCAGAACGTCCCTCCTCCCTCCAAAGGGGCCAGCAAGGGGGCGGGGAGTTCAGGAGGCAACCTCGCAAGAAGACGGTCCGGAGGCAGGCTTCGCCCATCCACCTCAACGACCCCGACACCATGGAGATGCTCCGCCAGGGCGAAGCCTCCGCTCCCGCACCACCTCCTCACCCGGACGCCGGCCCAGGTCAGCCACCTGCCCCACCTCCAATAGTTCGCCGCAAGATTCAAATTGTCTAGCCCGACGACCCGAACATCGACCTCCCGCTAACCATGGCGGAAGTCGAATCCGGGATGGCCCAGATATTAATGGGCCACTTCCCCGGCAATCTGACCATTCCTCTCCGTGTAGCAGTGCTGACACCGGAGATGGAGGCCCGCGGGAAGAAGAAGGTAAAGCTCACGAAGCCCGCTGCTTCGAACGTCCAGACGGAGCAGCGACGGAAAGCGCTGGAGGAGGCGGGCTTGGACTCGGAGCCAAGCTGGACGGACTCCGAGGAGGAGGCAACAGGCTCCGAGGTGGAAGAGCCCACTCCTCAACCTTCCCAGGCGGGGCCTTCCGCTTTCGCCCAAGTGGAGAAGCCCCCGGCCCCATCTGCTCCCACACCAGGGGCAGGATCGAGCGGGCAGGAGCTTCCACCTCCCGCCGCCGTGGCAGGGGTCCAGCAGGGCGAGCCCAACGCCACCGATGCGACCTCCTCGTCGGCGGCAGCTTCGGCTCCCGGCCCTCAGGCCTCTCCTTCAGCAGAGGGCCAGGAGGGAGCGGGCTCCCAGCAGGGCTTGGGGGACCTGGTCTACAGGTCCCCTAGCTTCGTAGATATTGGCTCTGACTCCGAGTCCTCCAGCTCGGAGCCGGAGGCCAAAGTTGCCAGGGCGGACCCTCCGAGCCCGGCAGCACCCGGAGCGAGCCCGGGGGAGGTACCGGCCGCCACTCCTTCCCCCGGCGTGCCACCTCCTATCGAAGGTTCGGGGGGTCCCAGTGCGGGCTCCTCTGCGGAGGAGGGGAGGGTGCCTTATTACGTGCGGCAGCTGCTGGACCGCAACGTCTTCGCCCGAGCCCCCTTCGCTTCAATAAGCGAATGCCTGGCCGAGGTACATTTTGCCCTCTCTGACCCTTCCGCCAAAAATGTTAATTTCTCCCTTTTTGCTGACTTTTTCGTCTTCCTTATGCATGCGGAGAAACAGAGCCAGGCGCTGGCCGCGGAGGTCGCTGGGGCCGGGAAGGCGCTGGCCGCCTTGTTCGACGATTCCCTCTGGGGGTCTGAGCGCAAGGTGGACGAGCACATTCACGAGCTCCAGCGGGCTTCGCACGTCGTGGCTCTAAAAGAGGCGGAGGAGCTTCGGCAGAGGGTCGCGACCCTGGTGTCGGGCATGGCCGAGCTGAAGGAGGCCCAGCTCAAGACCTCCGACGACCTTCAAAAGGTTATGGCGGAGCGGGACGAGGCCGCGACCGCCAGAGAGACCGCTAGGAAGGAGGCGGCTCAACTTCAGGGCGAGGTCGCTGCTCTGAAGACAGAGATCGCCGCCCTGAAGGAGACGCACGCCGAAGGCCTTCGGGCTCAACAAGGTCGCCTCCAAGCCTAGCTGGACGATCTCCTCAAGAAGGGCGCCCTGGCCGCTGTGGAAAGGTACAAGACCGAGAGGTCGAAGAAGCGGCGCCGAGGGGACGACAGTAGGGCGGAGCCTAGCAAGCCTTGAACTTGCAGCCTTGTAACTGCTCTTGTAATTTTTTGTCAATCAATGAAATTTTCATCCTTTTGAGCTCGTCTATGCATTTCTTTCTCTCTCTGTGTTGCTCATGAGTCCGCTTTAGGAGTTTCGCAGCGATCTCGAGAGTGATACCCCGGGCGAGGCAGCTAATTCGATTCAACCATTTTATTTTAAAACACATGCAAACGAAAAGCTCGACATGCTCGCTAAACCTCAATATAGTCTCTGAGCCCGGAAAAAACGATAAGCGAACCAAAAGACTAAAAACTTCCCTACACTCAGAGACTTAAACCATTTTTATTTTAAAAGGAAACTAATAAGTGCTAGCTACCCCCTGCCCGGTTAATTTCCCTCGATGATCCTGTTCGGCGGGCTCGCCCTTCGAGGGGTATGCCAACGCCAGGATGCTTCCATTCATGGCAGGTGAACGCGAAGGATCCTGGTTAGGTTTAGAGTCCACTAGGCAGCGGACTTCCCCAGGAATCTCAAGGTCGCCCACTGGTTGCCTCTGAGGATCCCGGTCTTGCTTTAAGTCCGCACAACGGCGGACTGCCCCGGGAATCTCAAGGTCGCCCACGAGCTGCCTTTGAGGATCCCGGTCTTGCTTTAAGTCTGCGCAACGACGGACTGCCCCGGGAATCTCAAGGTCGCCCACTGGCTGCCTCTGAGGATCCCGATCTTGTTTTAAGTCCGCACAACGGCGGATTACCCCGAGAAGCTCAAGGTCGCCCACTGGCTACCTCTGAGGATCCCGGTCTTGCTTTAAGTCCACACAACGGCGGACTACACTTTATAGATCATGCGGGCTCTTTCTACGCCGAGCTTCCTAGTTAAATTCTTTGTTAAAGCCTCCATCGTACATTCATAACTTCTTCAGAAGATAATCTACAAAAATTCCCTTAGGCATAAAACTTGCGAAGGTGCAAAGCATTCCAAGGTCGCTCTAACAGGTCGCCTTCAGCGGTCATCAACTAGTAAGCCCCCGAGCCTCGCGCTTCGTGTATTATGTAGGGGCCTTCCCAGTTCGCCACGAGCTTCCCTGCATTAGGCTCCTGCGTGTTTGCGAACACCTTTCTCATTACCAGATCGCCATCCTTGAATGCCCGATGGTGGACTCTTTTGTCATAGGCGCGCTTTATTTCTTGTCTGTATCCGGCGAGGTGTAGATTGGCGCGCTCTCATCTTTCTTCGAGCTGATCGAGGGAGTCGGTGAGCAGAGCGTCATTATCGACCTCCTCTGCAGCGAGCCTTCTTTCAGTGGGCAGCTCGGCTTCGATGGGTAGCACAGCTTCACACCCGTAAGTTAGGCTGAAAGGTGATTCGCTGGTCGAGCGACGTGGAGTGGTACGATAAGCCCATAGCACGCCGTCGAGCTCCTGCTCCCATAGCCCTTTCTTTTCTTCCAACCTTTTCTTGAGGTTGTCTAGGATTACACGATTCGTAGCTTCAGCCTGCCCGTTGCTTTGAGGGTACCTTGGGGATGAAAACCTTAGGTCGACCCCATATTCAACACAAAAGCTTCTGACCAAGCGATTGTCGAACTGGTGACCATTGTCGGTGATGAGTACTCGGGGCAGCCCGAAACGGTAGAAGATATTCTTCCAAAGGAAGTCCTTCACTTGCTTTTCGCCTATCTTAGCTAGCGGGACCGCTTCCACCCATTTGGTGAAGTAGTCCGTTGCCACTAAGATGAATATCTTTTGCCGGGCTGATACGGGGAAAGGTCCCACAATATCTAACCCCCATTGTTTAAACGGCCAGGGGCTCGCCAGAGGATGCAGTTCCTCTGCGGGCATATGATTTGTCGTGGCGTGCTTCTGGCATTGGATGCAGCTTTGTGCGATCTTCAAGGCATCTTGCTCCAGAGTGGGCCACCAGTATCCTTGCCTCCGTACTTTCGCAGCTAGAGACCGCCCACCAGCGTGGTTTCCCAGCTCGCCCGAGTGAATGCTATTCAAAACGTCTTCGGTCTCCGGGCTCTCGACGCAACGAAGATTTGGCCCGCCAAAGGATCTTCGAAAAAGGCGATCCCAGCAAATAAGGTAGTGCCCAGCGTATTTCTCCACTCGCCGGGCTTCCTCTCTATCCTCTGGAAGCTCGCCCTTCTGGAGAAAACAAAGAATGGAGGCGGTCCACCCGCCGGGTGGTACGTCGGAGGAGACTTGGTTAACAGCGGGCTCTATCAGTCGGAGCCGAGACTGATTCTGGACCTCGATGAGAATCTGGCGAGCTTCTGATGTTCCCAGCAGGGAGGCAGCGTTTGCCAGTGCATCAGCTCACCTATTATTGGCTCGAGGGATTTGCTCGAAAGAGATCTTTTCGAACTCTGCGGCCTTGCCCTTTACCAGATCCACATAGCCCGCCATTCGCGCATCCCGGGAGGCGTACTCTCCGTTGATTTGGCAAATAATTAGCTGGGAATCGCTGAAAACCTTCAAACGTTTGTCACCTACCTCTTGAGCGAGCTCCAGACCAGCCAGCAACGCCTTATATTCTGCTTCGTTGTTGGTAGCAACGAAATCCAGCCGGACTGATTTCTCAAGAATTACCGACTGAGCGATCAGTGCAATCCCGATCCCGGCCCCCAAAGTGTTGGAGGATCCATCGACGAATTATTCCCAGCCCGACTCCTCAGAACGCTTAGTTGGACGAAGCTCGCCTTGGTTGTCCAAGAACCTCGCCTTCCCAGGGTGTGCCTCAGTTGGCTCATCCTCCTGGTACTGGACCGGTTCTTCTATGGGGAAGTCCGCCAAGAAATCGGCAAGGGCCTGCCCTTTGACAGCAACTCGAGGGACATACTCCAAACCATAGGCGGCGAGCTCGGTAGACCATCGATACAGTCTGCCGGCCACCGAGGGCCTGGAGAGCGCGCTCTTCAGGGGGTGTTCCGTGATGACTTTGATAGTGTGCGCCGAGAAGTAGGGGTGAAGCTTTCTTACGGTAAGGACCAAGGCCAATGCGACCTTCTCGATTGGTCGATACCGGAGCTCGGCGGGAAGCATTGTATGGCTTACAAAGTAAACAGGACGCTCCACCTTTGCTTCTTCCACAACCAGGACCCCGCTTACCGCATTCTCTGTGACCGCGAGATATACGCCAAGCTCGGCGCCATCTTTTGGTGCTGCTAGGATTGGCGGGCTTGCCAGGTAATCCTTGATCTTTTGAAAGGCGCGCTCGTACTTTTCATCCCAACAAATGCTCGCTCCTTTTCGTAGTAGCTCGAAAAGAGGTCGGCAGTTGTCTGAGGATTTGGAGATGAATCGATTGAGCGCGGTGATTCGTCCGCTTAACCTCTGGACTTCCTGCCGGGTTCTTGGTGCGGGCATCTCGACAAATGCTCGGATTTGCCCAGGGTCCGCCTCGATCCCCCTGTGGGTGACCAGGTACCCTAGGAATTTCCCAGAAGTCACCCCGAATGCGCACTTCGCCGGGTTCAGCCTTATTTGGTACTTTCTCAACACTTCGAAGGTTTCGCGGAGGTCGGCGACATGCCCCTCTCGTTCTCGACTTTTCACCAGGAGGTCGTCTACATAAACTTTGACATTTCTAC
The DNA here is from genome assembly GCA_947650365.1 of Chamaelirium japonicum. Classification (NCBI taxonomy): domain Eukaryota; kingdom Viridiplantae; phylum Streptophyta; class Magnoliopsida; order Liliales; family Melanthiaceae; genus Chamaelirium; species Chamaelirium japonicum. The sequence goes on along the minus strand of OX393552.1, from coordinate 47,143,004 downwards.
CGATCTGACCCTTAAACATCTGAGTGACTAACCTTTGGTAGGTCGCTCCAGCGTTCTTAAGTCCAAAAGGCATCACACGATAGCAGAATAGCTTCTGGTAGCCCGCCCCAGAATAGAAAGTGGTCTTCTCTTGATCATCGACGTGTAGAGGTATCTAGTTATACCCTGAATATCCATCCATGAAGGACAGGGCCTGGAACCCGACAGCTCCATCGACCAGCGCGCCTATTCGTGGAAGAGGAAAACCGTCCTTCGGGCATGCTTTATTGAGGTCGGAGAAGTCAATGCACATTCTGACCGCCCCGCTCTTCTTGAGCACCGCCACAATGTTGGAGATCCATTCGGGAAAGTGTGCCTCGCGTATAAAGCCAGCTCGCTCTAGCTTGTCTATCTCCGCGGCCACTGCCACGGACTTCGCAGCAGGGATGTGCCGAGCTTTTTGCTTGACCGGCAGGAATTCCTTCATGGTGTGCAGACGATGACAGGCGACCTCCGGGTCAATCCCTGGCATGTCCGTAAAGCTCCAGGCGAACACGTCGCGGTACTCCCTGAGTATATTGGTTAGGGCCAGGACCTCGCCCTTGGTTAGCGAGGTCCCGAGACTAACGATCCTCGGCCCATCCTCGCTACTGATGTTGACCTCTTGCAGCGGCTCGGCAATGGGAAAACTTCCTCTCTGGGACCCTGGTAGGCGGCCTTTCTCCTCGAGCTCAAGATCCACACCGCTCCCCCCCGGGGGTGAAGTAGGGGATTTATGCGAGGAGACCTCTCTCGGGCTTTGAGGGAGCCCGCTCGAGGTGATCGCTAATTGCTAGGAGGGCGCGGGCCTCTTGGCCTCAACGACCTCAACGTCTGCAAGGTGAAAGACGTCCTGCTCACACCTGGTTGCAGCGACCTGATCTCCTCGAATCACCATGACCCCTCTGTCGGTGGGAAACTTGAGGGCCTGGTGATTAGGTGAGGACACCGCTTTCATCTGCCTCAACCAAGGTCGCCCTAGGATGGCATTGACAGCGGACTGCCCATCCACCACCGCGAAGCGGACTTGTCGTACCTCCGGGCCCGCCGTTACGGTGAGGGGTTATCTCCCCTACCACCTTAGCGACCTCGCCAGTGAAACCGGTGAGCGAGCCCATTGAGGGAGACAAATCGATTTGTCTCAGTCCCATTCGCTGGAAGGCCGACAAGAACAGGACGTCTACTGCACTTCCCGGGTCAATCAGGACCCGCCTTACTTCGATGTTTGCCATCATAAGGCGTATGACGAGGGGGTCATTGTGGGGGGTAACGACCCCGGCCATGTCCTCCTCCGAGAACCAAATAAAGTCTCAGGCTTCCACCCTTGGGGTTTGGAGCAATACAAGGGTCAGAGAAATAGAGAATACCTTCTGAGCCCGCTCCATCTCTCTACTTATCGCCGCACCTCGTTGCTGGATCTTGGGCCGTTCAGGCGCTCGTTGATGGTGTGACAGACCGCCGGCCCTCCCGGGGGCGGGGGAGGCAGGGCGGGCTCAGCGGGCCCCGGGCGATCTCCCTCCCGAGGAGCCCGTGCCGGTATCACCTCGAACCTCCTTGGAGGCTAAATAAACTGATTCAAATGGCCCTGGGTGACCAAGTCCTCGAGGTGGTTCTTCAGAGCCCGGCATCTGTTGGTATGATGCCCGGGGCTGCGATGAAAGGTGCACCGCCGCGAATTGTCGGTTGAGCCGGGCTCCCCGACCTGCAGGGGGGGTGGATACTGAAAGAAAGGTTCGTTCCGAATCTGGTGGAAGATTTGCCCTGGCGAGTGGGTCAACACAGTGAAATCCTGCTCCCCGGGTCCCGGAGGCAGGCGCCAGTTCGTCGGCCTTCCAGCGACCACCGGGGGGGCTTCCGCGGGCTGTACGACAGGAGCTGCGGGCGGTCCGGGCAAAGGTGCCACTTGTGGCGCCTCCCGCCTCTCCACGGCCTTAACGACGAGAGGTCGCTGAGCCGGAGGAGGTCGCTGCTCGACTGCCTTTCCCTTCTGGTCTAACATCGCATCTTCGAGCTTAATGTGCTGCTGGACAAGGGCGAATAGCTCGATGATCGTGCGGGGATCCTTGATTACCAGGGCGTCATGAAGCTTGCTTTCCTCGGGGAGGGCGTTCCGGAACGCGCTCACCGTCGTGCGATCTTGGCCGACAGCATCCTCCAGAGCGAGGTAGGCGCTTCGAAAGCGTGTCGCGAAGCTTCGAAGAGTTTCGCGGGCTCCCATGGACAAAGTGAAGAGGGACTCGATCCTCTTAGGGGGCTGTCTGTTGCACCGGTACTGCTCCAGAAACAACCTGGAGAGAGTTGGGAAGTCTGGAATGGTGCCCGACGGCAACTTGTGGAACCAATTTAACGCCGAGCCCGTCAAACTGCTCGGGAAAGCTCGGCACAAGACATGGTCTTGGTCCCGGAAGAATAACAGCTTCCGGTAAGCCAATAGATGGTCGACTGGATCTTGCGATCCATCGAACAGTACAAACTTAGGCGGTGTCCAATAGTGAGGGAAACCTCCTTGGTGCACCTCGCTCGTGAAGGGCGAGCTACCCCCGTGGGCGGCGAGGTCCTCCAGCAAGTCTACCGTCGCGCTAGGTCGCTGTCAGTGCCCGGGGAAAACTCCCAGAGGCTACTGCGCAGGTCCCAGGCGGCCGAGCACGCTCCCTCGAGGGAGGTTCGGGTCCACCCCGTGGTGACCCTCGGGGGCCACCGCTCGGCGGCCTCCTCGCTGTTCACCCGCGGATTCCTTCAGCGTGGCGGTTGGTCTGTGGGAGGCCGTTGCCTCTCGAGCTTCGGAAGGCGTAGCCACCGTGGGCTCTTTCCCACATCGCCGATGGCGCGGGTCGCGATCCCACTCTAGAGATCTTGCCTCCGATTCGTTAGAATCGGCGCTCCGGCTACGGCGGTGAGGGATGGTCGCCCGCGAGGTCGCCTGGTTGCTAGACCGCTGGGTTACTAGCTTCTGCAGCCTCGTAAGCGGGGTTTCTGGTACCCCGCGCGCGGCCGCTCTCCCGACCGGGGGCTCCGAACGGGAAACCTGCCGAGCCGGAATGGCCGTGGGCGGATGCGATGTTGATACCGATGGTCGCACCGGAGACGCCGTCTTCGCCGGCCCAGACCGTCGGCTGGCCGCCGGAGCCTGACGCAATCGCGTCAGTTCCTCCATCATGGCCCGCTGGGTGGCCAACATCTCTAACAAGAGCTGGTCACTAGCGGGACCTGGGGCTGAGGGGTCTCAACAGGAGGTTCGTTACGCGCAGATCTCGCACGGGTCCTTGGTCGCCTGCGTCCCCTTGTCGCCGGAGCCATCTTTGGGGTCACGAGAGCCGACGGTGTTCAACCGCGTGGTCGTGGGCGTTCTCGCCGGAACCAGTTGAAAGATCCCACAGACGGCGCCAAATGTTCGGGGGATTTTTTCGCTGGTCCGAGCGGGATGCCTGCAAGGCAAAGAAAAAGCGTTAGAACGGCTGGCTCCCTTAGGAGCGCAGACCCTCCGACGCTCAAGTCAGTCTCGATTGCACAACGGCGAGCTTTAGTGGACAAAAGTGGAAGGGAATAGTGTTTCGAACCTGTACTATGGAGCCTGGGGGTGAGCATTTATAGCAATCGGCGGCCTACTGTGGCCCGACACGTGGAGATTCTTCCATGGCCTTCTAGACCCCCACGATTCGGCTCGCGTGGGTCTCTGACAGTCCTTGGTACTCACGCCCTGACATTCTGTCGTCAAGCCTGCCAGGCGGTTTGAGTGGGGGAGAGCATCTTTCTTGTCGCTACCAGGTGGCTATTCTGGAATGTTCAAGTCTGGGAGATCTTCATGCACTGTGGGCGACCTCCGATGGGAAGCCAGGGCGAGCCTGCCCTCCATTGCTCCGCCTTCTCTTCCATATCTATCAAGAGTCAGACCTCGCGGGAGCGACCTCTTCGATAAACTGGGGAGTTCTGGCGAGCTTGGGCGAGCTCCTGGGCGAGCTTGATCGAGCTCCCGAGCGAGCTTGGGCGAGCTCCTGAGCGAGCTTGGGCGAGCTCCTGCGCGAGCTAGGGGCGAGCTCCTGCACGAGCTAGGGGCGTTTGCGGTGCCGGTGTCTTCGTTATGCATGACGGTCTAACTTCCGCTACCACTGCAAGCGAGTTCTCGCGCGGGCTTGGCGAGCTCCTGGGCGAGCTTAGGCGAGCTCTTGAGCGAGCTTAGGCGAGCTCCTGGGCGAGCTCCTGAGCAAGCTTAGGCAAGCTCCTGGGCGAGCTCAGGCGAGCTCCAGCGAGCTTAGGCGAGCTCCTAAGAGTGCTCTTGGCCTAGGCCCCTTCAGCCCAATGTGGATCTCGCTCCCTTCAGCCCAATGTGGATCTCGCTCCCTGTCAAGGTGATTTGGTGAGCACGGGGGGGGGGGGCGAACTCCAGGGCAGATTTCAGCTACCCCCAACAGTAACCATTCTAATTCATTCGTACGATTCATTCTAATTCATTCGTATGAGCTATTCTAATTCATTCGTATGATCCATTCTAATTCATTCGTACGATCCATTGTATTTCATTCATACAATCCATTCAGATTCATTCGCACAAATGTATCCATTCAAATTCATTCGCACAAATGTATCCATTCAAATTCATTCGTACGATCCATTCTAATTAATTCGCACGATCCATTCTAATTCAGTCGTATGAATGTATCCATTTTAATTCATTTGTACGATCCATTCTAATTCATTTGTACGATCTAATTCATTCGTACGATCCATTCTAATTCATTCGTACGATCGATTCTAATTCATTCGTACGATCCATTCTAATTCATTCCTACAATCCATTCTAATTCATTCATACGATCCATTCTAATTCATTCGCTCAAATGTATCCATTCTAATTCATTCGTACAATCCATTCTAATTCATTCGTACGATCCATTCAAATTCATTCGCATGATCCATTCTAATTCATTCGTACGATCCATTATAATTCATTCGCACAAATGTATCCATTCTAATTCATTCGTACGATCCATTCTAATTCATTCGCTCGAATGTATCCATTCTAATTCATTCGTACGATCCATTCTAATTCATTCGTACGATCCATTCTAATCCATTCGTATGATCCATTCTAATTCATTCGTACAAATGAATTAGAATAGATCGTACGAATGAATTAGAATGGATCGTACGAATGGATTAGAATGGATCGAACTTCCTACGAATGGGTTAGAATGGATCATACGAATGAATTAGAATGGATCGTACAAATGAAATAGAATGGATCATACGAATGAATTAGAATGGATCGTCCGAATGAATTATAATGGATTGTACGAATGAATTAGAACGGATACATTCGTGCGAATGAATTAGAATGGATCGGACGTATGAATTAGAATGGATCGGACGAATGAATTAGAATGGATCATGCGAATGAATTAGAATGAATCGTACGAATACATTAGAATGGATACATTCGTGCAAATAAATTAGAATGGATCGTACGAATGGATTAGAATGGATCGTACGAATGAATTAGAATGGATCGTACAAATGAATTAGAAAGGTTACATTTGTGAGAATGAATTAGAATGGATCGTACGAATGAATTAGAATGGATCGTACGAATAAATTAGAATTGATCGTACGAATGAATTAGAATGGTTACATTCGTGCGAATGAATTAGAATGGATCGTACGAATATATTAGAATGGATCGTACGAATGGATTAGAACGCATTGTACGAATGAACTAGAATAGATACATTTGTGTCAATGAATTAGATTGCATCGTATGAATGAATTTGAATGGATTGTATGAATGAATTAGAATGGATCGTACGAATGAATTTGAATGGATCATACGAATGAAATAGAATAGATATATTCATGCGAACGAATTAGAATGGATCGTACGAACGAATTAGAATGGATCGTATGAACGAATTAGAATGGATCGTACGAATGAATTAGAATGGATATATTCGTGCGAATGAGTTAGAATGGATCGAACGAATGAATTAGAATGGATCATACGAGTGAATTAGAATGGATCGTATGAATGAATTAGAATGGATCGTACGAATGAATTAGAATGGATCGTACAAATGAATTAGAAAGGTTACATTTGTGAGAATGAATTAGAATGGATCGTACGAATAAATTAGAATGGATCATATGAATGGATTAGAATGGATCGTACGAATGGATTAGAATGGATCGTACGAATGAATTAGAATGGATCATACAAATGAGTTAGAAAGGTTACATTCGTGAGAATGAATTAGAATGGATCGTGCGAATTGATTAGAATGGATCGTACGAATGAATTTGAATGGATCATAGGAATGAATTAGAATGGATCGTACGAATGAATTAAAATGGTTACATTCGTGCGAATGAATTAGAATGGATCGTACGAATGGATTAGAATGGATCGTACGAATGGATTAGAATGGATCGTGGATCGTACGAATGAATTAGAATGGATCGTACAAATGAATTAGAAAGGTTACATTAGTGAGAATGAATTAGAATGGATCGTACGAATGGATTAGAATGGATCGTACGAATGGATTAGAATGGATCGTACGAATGAATTAGAATGGATCATACAAATTAATTAGAAAGGTTACATTCGTGAGAATGAATTAGAATGGATCGTATGAATGAATTAGAATGGATCATGCGAATGAACTTGAATGGATCATACGAATGAATTAAAATGGATCGAACGAATGAATTAGAATGGATACATTCAAGCGAATGAATTAGAATAGATCGTAGGAATGAATTAGAATGGATCATATGAATGAATTTGAATGGATCGTGCGAATGAATTAGAATGGATTGTATGAATGAATTAGAATGGATACATTCGTGCGAATGAATTAGAATAGATCGGACGAATGAATTAGAATGGATCGTATGATTCATTCTAATTCATTCGTACGATCCATTCTAATGCATTCGTACGATTCATTCTAATTCATTCGCACGATCCATTCAAATTCATTCGTATGATCCATTCTAATTTATTTGCACGAAAATACGATCCATTCTAATTTATTCACAAGAATGTATCCATTCTAATTCATTCGTACAATCCTTTCTAATTTATTCGTACAAATGTATCCATTCTAATTCATTCGTACGATCCATTCTAATTCATTCGTACGATTCATTCTAATTCATTCGCACGATCCATTCTAATTCATTCGTACGATCTATTCTAATTCGTTCGCACGAATGTATCCATTCTAATTCATTCGCACAATCCATTCTAATTCATTCGCACAATCCATTCTAATTCATTCGTATGATCCATTAATGGATACATTCGTGCGATTGAATTAGAATGGATCGGACGAATGAATTAGAATGGATCGTACGATTCATTCTAATTCGTTCGTACGATCCATTCTAATTCATTCGTATGATCCATTCTAACTCATTCGATGGATCCATTCAAATTCATTTGTACGATCCATTCTAATTCATTCGCACTATCCATTCTAATTCATTCGCACGATCTATTCTAATTCATTCATACGATCCATTCTAATTCATTCGCATGAATATATCCATTCTAATTCATTTGTACGATCCATTCTAATTCATTCGTACAATGCGTTCTAATCCATTCGTACGATCCATTCTAATTCATTCCTATGATTCATTCTAATTCATTCGTACGACCCATTCTAATTCATTCGCTCGAATGTATCCATTCTAATTCATTCATACGATCTATTCTAATTCGTTCATACGATCCATTTTAATTCGTTCGTACGAATGTATCCATTCTAATTCATTCGCACGATCCATTCTAATCCATTCGTACGATCCATTCTAATTCATTCGTACAAATGAATTAGAATGGTTACATTCGTGAGAATGAATTAGAATGGATCGTACAAATGAATTAGAATGGATCATAGGAATGAATTAGAATGGATCGTGCAAATGAATTAGAATGGATACATTCGTGCGAATGAATTAGAATGGATTGTAGGAATGAATTAGAGTGGATCGTACAAATTAATTAGAATGGTTACATTCGTGCGAATGAATTAGAATGGATCGTACGAATGGATTAGAATGTATCGTACGAATGCATTAGAATGGATCGTACAAATGAATTAGAAAGGTTATATTTGTGAGAATGAATTAGAATGGATCGTACGAATGGATTAGAATGGATCGTAGGAATGGATTAGAATGGATCGTACGAATGGATTAGAATAGATCGTACGAATGAATTAGAATGGATCATACAAATGAATTAGAATGGATACATTCGTGCGAATGAATTAGAATGGATCGTATGAATGAATTAGAATGGATCATAGGAATGAATTAGAATGGATCGTGCAAATGAATTAGAATGGTTACATTCGTGCGAATGAATTAGAATGGATAGTGCGAATGCATTAGAATGGATCATACAAATGAATTAAAATGGATCGTACAAATGAATTGGAATGGATCGTACGAATGAATTAGAATACATCATGTGAATGAATTAGAATGGATCGTACGTTTGAATTAGATTGGATTGTGCGAATGAATTAGAATGGATCGTGCGAATGAATTAGAATGGATTAGAATGGATCGTACGAATGGATTAGAATGGATCGTACGAATGAATTAGAATGAATCGTACAAATGAATTAGAAAGGTTACATTTGTGAGAATGAATTAGAATGGATCGTACGAATGAATTAGAATGGATCGTACGAATGGATTAGAATGGATCGTACGAATGGATTAGAATGGATCGAACGAATGAATTAGAATGGATTGTACGAATAAATTAGAATGGATCGTACGAATGAATTAGAATGGATCGTACGAATGGATTAGAATGGATCGTACGAATGGATTAGAATGGATCGTACGAATTAGAATGGATCATACAAATAAATTAAAATAGATACATTCATACGACTGAGTTAGAATGGATCGTGCAAATTAATTAGAATGGATCGTACGAATGAATTTGAATGCATACATTTGTGCGAATGAATCTCAATGGATTGTATGAATGAATTACAATGGATCATACGAATGGATTAGAATGGATCGTACGAATGAATTAGAATGGATCATACAAATGAATTAGAAAGGTTACATTCGTGAGAATGAATTAGAATGGATCGTACGAATGAATTAGAATGGATCATGCGAATGAATTTGAATGGATCGTACGAATGAAATAGAATGGATCGAACGAATGAATTAGAATGGATACATTCGAGCGAATGAATTAGAATAGATCATAGGAATGAATTAGAATGGATCATACGAATGAATTAGAATGGATCGTGCGAATGAATTAGAATGGATTGTACGAATGAATTAGAATGGATACATTCGTGCGAATGAATTAGTATGGATCGTACGAATGAATTAGAATGGATCGTACGAATGAATTAGAATGGATACATTCGTACGATCCATTCTAATTCATTCGTACGAATGTATCCATTCTAATTCATTCGTACAATCTATTCTAATTCATTCGCACGATCCATTCTAATTCGTTCGTATGATCCATTCTAATTCATTCCTACGATCTATTCTAATTCATTCGCTCGAATGTATCTATTTTAATTTATTCGTTCGATCCATTCTAATTCATTCGTACGATCCATTCAAATTCATTCGCATGATCCATTCTAATTCATTCGTACGATCCATTCTAATTCATTCACACAAATGTATTCATTCTAATTTATTCGTACGATCCATTCTAATTCATTCGCTCGAATGTATCTATTCTAATTCATTCGTTCGATCCATTCTAATTCATTCGTACGATCCATTCTAATCCATTCGTATGATCCATTCTAATTCATTCGTACAAATGAATTAGAATGGATCGTACGAATGAATTAGAATGGATCGTACGAATGGATTAGAACGCATTGTATGAATGATTTAGAATGGATCGTACGAATGGATTAGAATGGATCCGAACTTCCTACGAATGGGTTAGAATGGTTCATACGAATGAATTAGAAAGGATCGTACAAATGAAATAGAATGGATCATACGAATGAATTAGAATGGATCGTCCGAATGAATTAGAATGGATTGTACGAATGAATTAGAATGGATACATTCGTGCGAATGAATTAGAATGGATCGGACGAATGAATTAGAATGGATCGTACGAATGAATTAGAATGGATCGTGCGAATGAATTACAATGAATCGTACGAATACATTAGAATGGATACATTCGTGCGAATGAATTAGAATGGATCGTACGAATGGATTAGAATGGATCGTACGAATGAATTAGAATGGATCGTATAAATGAATTAGAAAGGTTACATTTGTGAGAATGAATTAGAATGGATCATACGAATGAATTAGAATGGATCGTACGAATGAATTAGAATTGATCGTACGAATGAATTAGATTGGTTACATTCGTGCGAATGAATTAGAATGGATCGTACAAATAGATTAGAATGGATCGTACGAATGGATTAGAACGCATTGTACGAATGAACTAGAATAGATACATTTGTGTCAATGAATTAGATTGCATCATAGGAATGAATTTGAATGGATTGTACGAATGAATTAGAATGGATCATACGAATGAATTTGAATGGATCATACGAATGAATTAGAATAGATATATTCATGCGAACGAATTAGAATGGATCGTACGAACAAATTAGAATGGATCGTATGAACGAATTAGAATGGATCGTATGAATGAATTAGAGTGGATATATTCGTGCGAATGAATTAGAATGGATCGAACGAATGAATTAGAATGGATCATACGAATGAATTAGAATGGATCGTATGAATGAATTAGAATGGATCGTACGAATGAATTAGAATGGATCGTACAAATGAATTAGAAAGGTTACATTTGTGAGAATGAATTAGAATGGATCGTACGAATGAATTAGAATGGATCATACGAATGGATTAGAATGGATCGTACGAATGGATTAGAATGGATCGTACGAATGAATTAGAATGGATCATACAAATGAATTAGAAAGGTTACATTCGTGAGAATGAATTAGAATGGATCGTGTGAATAAATTAGAATTGATCATACGAATGAATTAGAATGAATCGTACGAATGAATAAGAATGGATCGTACGAATGAATTAAAATGGATACATTCAAGCGAATGAATTAGAATAGATCGTAGGAATGAATTAGAATGGATCATACGAATGAATTAGAATGGATCGTATGAATAAATTAGAATGGATCGTACGAATTAATTAGAATGCATACATTCGTGCGAATGAATTAGAATCGATCGTACGAATGAATTAGAATGAATCGTACGAATGAATTAGAATAGATCATACGAATGAATTAGAATGGATACATTTGTATGAATAAATTAGAATGGATTGTACGAATGAATTAGAATAGATACATTCTTGTGAATAAATTAGAATGGGTCGTATATTCGTGCAAATAAATTAAAATAGATCATACAAATGAATTAGAATGGATCGTGCGAATGAATTAGAATGAATCGTACGAATGCATTAGAATGGATCGTACGAATGGATTAGAATGAATTGTACTATCCATTCAAATTCATTCGTCCGATCCATTCTAATTCATTCGCACGAATCTATCTATTCTAATTCTTTCGTACAATCCATTCTAATTCATTTGCATGATCCATTCTAATTCATTCGTACGATCCATTCTAATTCATTCTCACGAATGTAACCTTTCTAATTCATTTGTATGATCCATTCTAATTCATTCGTACGATCCATTCTAATCCATTCATACGATCCATTCTAATCCACTCGTACGATCCATTCTAATTCACTCGAACGATCCATTCTCATTTATTTGCACGAATATACGATCCATTCTAATTTATTCGCAAGAATGTATCCATTCTAATTCATTCGTACAATCCATTCTAATTTATTCGCTCGAATGTATCCATTCTAATTCATTCGTATGATCCATTCTAATTCATTCGTACGATCCATTCTAATTCATTCGTACGATTTATTCTAATTCATTCGCATGATCCATTCTAATTCATTCGTACGATCGATTCTAATTCATTCGCACGATCCATTCTAATTCATTCACGATCCATTCTAATTCATTCCTATGATCCATTCTAATTAATTCGTACGATCCATTCTAATTCATTCGCTCAAATGTATCCATTCTAATTCATTCGTACGATTCATTCTAATTCATTCATACGATCCATTCTAATTCATTCTCACGAATGTAACCTTTCTAATTCATTTGTTTGTATCCATTCTAATTCATTCGTACGATCTATTCTAATTCGTTCATACGATCCATTCTAATTCATTTATAGGATCCATTCTAATTCATTCGTATGATCCATTCTAATCCATTCATACGATCCATTCTAATCCATTCGTACGATCCATTCTAATCCATTCGTACGATCCATTCTAATTCATTCGTATGAATGTATCTATTCTAATTTATTCGTACGATCCTGTCTAATTCATTCATACGATCCATTCTAATTCATTTGCACGAATGTATCCATTCTAATTCATTCGTACAATCCATTCTAATTCATTCGCACGATCCATTCTAATTCATTCCTACGATCCATTCTAATTCATTCGTATGAATGAATTCTAATTCATTCGCACGAATGTATCCATTCTAATTCATTTGCACGATCCATTCTAATTCATTCCTATGATCCATTCTAATTCATTCGTACGATCCATTCTAATTCATTCGCTCGAATGTATCCATTCTAATTCATTCGTACGATCCATTCAAATTCATTCGTACGATCCATTCTAATTTATTCATACGATCCATTCTAATTCATTCGCATGATCCATTCTAATTCATTCGGTATGATCCATTCTAATTCATTTGCATGAATGTATACATTCTAATTTATTCGTACGATCAATTCTAATTTATTCGCACGATCTATTCTAATTCATTCGTACAATCCATTCTACTTCATTCCTATGATCCATTCTAATTCATTCGTACGATCCATTTTAATCCATTCGTACGATCCATTCTAATCCTTTCGTATGATCCGTTCTAATCCATTCGTACGATCCATTCTAATTCATTCGTACGATCCATTCTAATTCATTCTCACAAATGTAACCTTTCTAATTCATTTGTACGATCCATTCTAATTCATTCGTACGATCCATTCTAATCCATTCGTACGATCCATTCTAATCCATTCGTACGATCCATTCTAATTCATTCGCACGAATGTTACCATTCTAATTCATTCGTACGATCCATTCTAATTCATTCCTACGATCCATTCTAATTCATTCGCACGAATGTATCCATTCTAATTCATTTGCACGATCCATTCTAATTCATTCCTATGGATCGTACGAACGAATTAGAATGGATCGTACGAATGCATTAGAATGGATCGGACGAATGAATTAGAATGGATACATGCGAGCGAATGAATAAGAATGGATCGTGCGATGAATTAGAATGGATCATACAAATGAATTAGAATGGATTCTAATCCATTCGTACGATCTATTCTAATCTATTCTAATTAATTCGCACAAATGTATCCATTCTAATTCATTCTCACGAATGTAACCTTTCTAATTCATTTGTATGATCCATTCTAATGCATTCGTACGATCCATTCTAATCCATTCGTACGATCCATTCTAATCCATTCATTCGTACGAATGAATTAGAATGGTTACATTCGTGCGAATGAATTAGAATAGATCGTACGAATGAATTAGAATGGATCGTACGAATGAATTAGAATGGATCGTGCGAATGAATTAGAATGGATCGTACAAATGAATTAGAATGGATCGTACGAATAAATTAGAATGGATATATTCGTGCGAATGATTTAGAATGGATCGTGTGAATAAATTAGAATGGATCATACGAATGAATTAGAATGGATACATTTGTGAAAATGAATTAGAATGGATCGTACGATCCATTCTAATTCATTTGTACGATCCATTCAGATTTATTCGCATGATCCATTCTAATTCATTCGTACGATCCATTCTAATTCATTCTCACGAATGTAACCTTTCTAATTTATTTGTATGATCCATTCTAATTCATTCGTACAATCCATTCTAATCCATTCGTACGATCCATTCTAATTCATTCGAACGATCCATTAAAATTCTTTCGTACGATCCATTCTAAATCATTCGCACGATCTATTCTAATTCATTCGTACAATCCATTCTAATTCATTCGTACGATCCATTCTAATTCATTCGCACTATCCATTCTAATTCATTCGTACGATCCATTCAAATTCATTCGTACGATCCATTCTAATTCATTCGTACAAATGTATCCATTCTAATTCATTCGTACGATCCATTCTAATTCATTCATACGATCTATTCTTATTCATTCGTATGAATGTAACCATTCTAATTCATTCGCACAATCCAATCTAATTCAAATGTACGATCCATTCTAATTCATTCACATGATGTATTCTAATTCATTCGTACGATCCAATCCAATTCATTTGTACGATCCATTTTAATTCATTTGTATGATCCATTCTAATGCATTCACACTATCCATTCTAATTCATTCGCACGAATGTAACCATTCTAATTCATTCGTACGATCTATTCTAATTCATTCGCACGAATGTATCCATTCTAATTCATTTGCACGATCCATTCTAATTCATTCCTATGATCCATTCTAATCCATTCTTACGATCCAATCTAATCCATTCGTACGATCCATTCTAATTCATTCTCACAAATATAACCTTTCTAATTCATTTGTACGATCCATTCTAATTCAATCGTACGATCCATTCTAATCCATTCGTACGATACATTCTAATCCATTCGTATGATCCATTCTAATTCATTCGCACGAATGTAACCATTCTAATTAATTCGTATGATCCATTCTAATTCATTCCTACGATCCATTCTAATTCATTCGCACTAATGTATCCATTCTAATTCATTTGCACGATCCGTTCTAATTCATTCCTTTGATCCATTCTAATTCATTCGTACGATCCATTCTAATTCATTCTCATGAATGTAACCTTTCTAATTCATTTGTATGATCCATTTTAATTCATTCGTACGATCCATTCTAATCCATTTGTACGATCCATTCTAATCCATTCGTACGATCCATTCTAATTCATTCGTACGATCCATTCTAATTCATTCTCACAAATGTAACCTTTCAAATTCATTTGTACGATCTATTCTAATTCATTCGTATGATCCATTCTAATCCATTCGTACGATCCATTCTAATTCATTTGTACGATCCATTCTAATTCATTCGCACGAATGTATCCATTCTAATTCATTCGTACGATCCATTCTAATTCATTCGTACGATTCATTCTAATTCATTCGCACGATCCATTCTAATTCATTCCTACGATCTATTCTAATTCATTCGCTCGAATGTATCCATTCTAAATCATTCGTTCGATCCATTCTAATTTATTCGTACGATCCAATCAAATTCATTCGCATGATCCATTCTAATTCATTTGTACGATCCATTCTAATTCATTCGTACGATCCTTTCTAATTCATTCGTACGATCCTTTCTAATTCATTCGCACGATCCATTTTAATTCTTTCATATGATCCATTCTAATTCATTCGTACGATCCATTCTAATTCATTCGTACGATCCATTCTAATTCATTCGCACAAATGTATCCATTCTAATTCATTCGTACAATCCATTCTAATTCATTCGCACGAATGTATCCATTCTAATGCATTCGTACGATTTATTCTAATTCATTCGCACGATCCAATCTAATTCATTCGTACGATCCATTCTAATTCATTCACACGATCCATTCTAATTCATTCGCACGATCCATTCTAATTCATTCGTACGATCCATTCTAATTCATTCGCACGATCCATTCTAATTCATTCGTACGATCCATTGTAACTCATTCGCACGAATGTATCTATTCTAATGCATTCGTACGATCCATTTAATCCATTCGTACGATCCATTCTAATTCATTCGTACAATCCATTCTAATTCATTCTCACAAATATAACCTTTCTAATTCATTTGTACGATCCATTCTAATTCATTCGTATGATCCATTCTAATCCATTCGTATGATCCATTCTAATCTATTCGTACGATCCATTCTAATTCATTCGCACGAATGAAACAATTCTAATTCATTCATACGATCCATTCTAATTCATTCCTACAATCTATTCTAATACATTCGCACGAATGTATCCATTCTAATTCATTTGCACGATCCATTCTAATTCATTCCTATGATCCATTCTAATTCATTCGTATGATCCATTCTAATTCATTCGCTCGAAAGTATCCATTCTAATTCATTCGTACGATCCATTCTAATTCATTCGTTCGATCCATTCTAATCCATTCATTCGCTCGAATGTATACATTCTAATTCATTCGTATGATACATTCTAATTCTTTCATATGATCCATTCTAATTCATTCGCAAGAATGTATCCATTCTAGTTCATTCGTACGCTCCATTCTAATTCATTCGTACAATCCATTCTAATCCATTCGTACGATCCATTCTAATCCATTCGTACGATCCATTCTAATCCATTCGTACGATCCATTCTAATTCATTCGTACGATCCATTCTAATTCATTCGCTCGAATGTATCCATTCTAATTCATTCGTTTGATCTATTCTAATTCATTCGTACGATCCATTCAAATTCATTCGCATGATCCATTTAATTCATTCGTACGATCCATTCTAATTCATTCGTACAATCCATTCTAATTCATTCGCACGATCCATTATAATTCATTCGTTCGATCCATTCTAATTCATTCACACGATCCATTCTAATTCATTCTCACAAATGTAACCTTTCTAATTCATTTGCACGATCCATTCTAATTCATTCGCACTATCCATTCTAATTCATTTGTATGATCCATTCTAATTCATTCGTACGATCCATTCTAATCTATTCGTTCGATCCATTCTAATCCATTTGTACGATCCATTCTAATTCATTCGTACGGTCCATTCTAATTCATTCGTACGATCCATTCTAATTCATTCGCACGAATGTATCTATTCTAACTCATTCATACGATCCATTCTAATTCATTCGCACTATCCATTCTAATTCATTCGTACGATCCATTCAAATTCATTCGTACGATCCATTCTAATTCATTCGCAAGATCCATTCTAATTCATTCGCACGATCCATTCTAATTCATTCGTACGATCCATTCTAATTCATTCGCACGATCCATTCTAATTCATTCGTACGATCCATTCTAACTTATTCGCACGAATGTATCTATTCTAATGCATTCGTACGATCCATTCTAATCCATTCGTACGATCCATTCTAATTCTTTCGTACAATCCATTCTAATTCATACTCACAAATGTAACCTTTCTAATTCATTTGTACGATCCATTCTAATTCATTCGTATGATCCATTCTAATCCATTCGTATGATCCATTCTAATCTATTCGTACGATCCATTGTAATTCATTCGCACGAATGAAACAATTCTAATTCATTCATACGATCCATTCTAATTCATTCCTACAATCTATTCTAATACATTCGCACGAATGTATCCATTCTAATTCATTTGCACGATCCTTTCTAATTCATTCCTATGATCCATTCTAATTCACTCGTATGATCCATTCTAATTCATTCGCACGAATGTATCCATTCTAATTCATTCGTACGATCCATTCTAATTCATTCGTACGATCCATTCAAATTCATTCGTACGATCCATTCTAATTCATTCGTACGATCCATTCTAACTCATTCGCACGATCCATTTTAATTCATTCGCACAATCCGTTCTAATTCATTCGCACAATCCATTCTAATTCATTCGCACGAATGTATCCATTCTAATTTATTCGTACGATCCAGTCTAATTCATTCGTACGATCCATTCTAATTCATTCGCACGAATGTATCTATTCTAATTCATTCATACGATCCATTCTAATTCATTCATATGATCCATTCTAATTCGTTCGTACGATCCATTCTAATTCGTTTGTAAGATCTATTCTAATTCATTTGTACGATCCATTCTTTTCCATTCGTACGATCCATTCTAATTCATTCGTACAAATGAATTAGAATGGATCGTACGAATGAATTAGAATGGATTGTGCGAATGAATTAGAATGGATCGTGCGAATGAATTAGAATGGATCGTATGAATGAATAAGAATGGATCATACGAATGAATTAGAATGGATCATGCGAATGAATTAGAATAGATCGTACGAATGAATTAGAATGGATAGTACGAATAAATTAGAATGGATCGTGCGAATGAATTAGAATGGATCGTACGAATGAATTAGAATGAATCATCCGAATGAATTAGAATGGATTATGCAAATGAATTAGAATGGATACATTCGTGCGAATCAATTAGAATGGATCATAGGAATGAATTAGAATGGATCGTGCGAATGAATTAGAATGGATAAATTCGTGCGAATGAATTAGAATGGATCGTAGGGATGAATTAGAATGGATCGTATGAATGAATTAGATTAGAATTGATTGTGCGAATGAATTAGAATGGATCGTGCGAATGAATTAGAATGGATCGTGCGAATGAATTAGAATGGATCGTACAAACGAATTAGAATGGATCGTACGAACGAATTAGAATGGATCATATGAACGAATTAGAATGGATTCATTCGTACGATCCATTCTAATCCATTCGTACGATCCATTCTAATCCATTCGTACGATCCATTCTAATTCATTCTCACAAATGTAACCTTTCTAATTCATTTGTACAATCCATTCTAATTCATTCGTATGATCCATTCTAATTCATCCGTACGATCCATTCTTATTCATTCATACGATCCATTCTAATTCATTCGCACAATACATTCTAATCCATTCGTACGATCCATTCTAATTCATTCGTATGATCCATTCTAATTCATTTGTACGATCAATTCTAATTCATTCGCACGAATTTATCCATTCTAATTCATTCGTACGATCCATTCTAATTCATTCGTACGATCCATTCTAATTCATTTGTACGATCTATTCTAATTCATTCGTACGATCCATTCTAATTCATTCTCACAAATGTAACCTTTCTAATTCATTTGTATGATCCATTCTTATTCATTCGTACGATCCATTCTAATCCATTCGTACGATCCATTCTAATCCATTCGTACGATCCATTCTAATTCATTCGAACGAATGTAACCATTCTAATTCATTCGTACGATCCATTCTAATTCATTCCTACGATCCATTCTAATTCATTCGCACGAATGTATCCATTCTAATTCATTTGCATGATCTATTCTAATTCATTCCTATGATCCATTCTAATTCATTCGTACGATCCATTCTAATTCATTCGTACGATCCATTCTAATTCATTCGTACAATCCATTCAAATTCATTCGTACGATGCAATCTAATTCATTCGCACAAATGTATCTGTTCTAATTCATTCGTACAATGCGTTCTAATCCATTCGTACGATCCATTCTAATTCATTCGCTCGAATGTATCCATTCTAATTCATTCGTACGATCCATTCTAATTTATTCTCACGAATGTAACCTTTCTAATTCATTTGTATGATCCATTCTAATTCATTCGCACGATCCATTCTAATTCATTCGCACGAATGTATCCATTCTAATTCATTCGTACAATCCATTCGTATTCATTCGCATGATCCATTCTAATTCATTCGTATGATCCATTCTAATTCATTCCTATGATCTATTCTAATTCATTCGCTCGAATGTATCCATTCTAATTCATTCGTTCGATCCATTCTAATTCATTTGTACGATCCATTTTAATTCATTCACACGAATATATCCATTCTAATTCATTCGTACGATCCATTCTAATTCATTTGTACGATCCATTCTACTTCATTCGCACGATCCATTCTAGTTCATTTGTACGAATGTATCCATTCTAATTCATTCGCACGATCCATTCTAATTCATTCGTACGATCTCTTCTAATTCTTTCCTATGATCCGTTCTAATTCATTCGTACGATCCATTCTAATTCATTCGCTCGAATGTATCCTTTCTAATTCATTTGTTCGATCCATTCTAATTCATTCGTACGATCTATTCAAATTCATTCGCATGATCCATTCTAATTCATTCGTACGATCCATTCTAATTCATTCGTATGATCCATTCTAATTCATTCGTATGATCCATTCTAACTCATTCGGTGGATCCATTCTAATTCATTCGTATGCTCCATTCTTATTCATCGCACAAATGTATACATTCTAATTTATTCGTACGATCCATTCAAATTCAATCGTATGATCCATTCTAATTCATTCGCACAAATGTATCCATTTTAATTCATTCGTACGATCCATTCTAATTTATTCATACGATCCATTCTAATTCATTCGCACGATCCATTCTAATTCATTCGTACGATCCATTCTAATTCATTCGTATGAATATATCTATTCTAATTCATTGGTATGATCCATTCTAATTTATTCGCACGATCTATTCTAATTCAATCGTACGATCCATTCTAATTCATTCGTATGATCCATTCTAATTCATTCGCACGAATGTATCATACGAATGAATTAGAATGGATTATGCGAATGAATTAAAATGGATCGTACGAATGAATTAGAATGGATCGTACAAATGAATTAGAAATGTTACATTTGTGAGAATGAATTAGAATGGATCGTACGAATGGATTAGTGATCCTAGGAATGAATTAGAATAGATCGTGCAAATGAATTAGAATGGATACATTCGTGCGAATGAATTAGAATGGATCGTAGGAATGAATTAGAATGGATCGTACGAATGAATTAGAATGGTTACATTCGTGCGAATGAATTAGAATGGATCGTACGAATGGATTAGAATGGATCGTACAAATGGATTAGAATAGATCATACGAATGGATTAGAATTAGATCACACGAATGCATTAGTATGATTCATTCTAATTCATTCGTACGATCCATTCTAATTCATTCGTACGATCTAATTCTAATCCATTCGTACGATCCTTTCTAATTCGCACAAACGTATCCATTTTAATTCATTTGTACGATCCATTCTAATTTATTCATACGATCCATTCTAATTCATTCGCACGATCCATTCTAATTCATTCGTATGATCCATTCTAATTCATTCGCATGAATATATATAATCTAAATCATTCGTATGATCCATTCTAATTTATTCGCACGATCTATTCTAATTCATTCGTATGATTCATTCTAATTCATTCGCACGATCCATTCTAATTCATTCGTACGATCCATTCTAATTCATTCGCACGAATGTATCCATTCTAATTCATTCGTGCAATCCATTCTAATTCATTCGCACGAATGTATCCATTCTAGTTCATTCGTACACTCCATTCTAATTCATTCGTACGCTTCATTCTTATTCATCGCACAAATGTATCCATTCTAATTTATTCGTACGATCCATTCAAATTCAATCGTATGATCCATTCTAATTCATTCGCACGATCAATTCTAATTCATTCGTCCGATCCATTCTAATTCATTCGCACGAATGTAACCATTCTGATTCATTCGTACGATCCATTCTAATTCATTCGCATGATCCATTCTAACTCATTCGGTGGATCCATTCTAATTTATTCGTACGATCCATTCTAATCATTCGCACGATCCATTCTAATTTATTCTTACGATCCATTCTAATTCATTCGTACGATCTATTCTAATTCATTCGCATGATCCATTCTAATTCATTCGTACGATCTATTCTAATTCATTCGTACAATCCATTCAAATTCATTCGTACGATGCTATCTAATTCATTCGAATGAATATATCCATTCTAATTCATTCATACGATCCTTTCTAATTCATTCGCACGATCCATTCTAATTCTTTCATATGATCCATTCTAATTCATTCGTACGATCCATTCTAATTCATTCGTATGATCAATTCTAATTCATTCGCACAATCAATTCTAATTCATTCGTACGATCCATTCTAATCAATTCGTACGATCCATTCTAATCGATTCTTATGATCCATTCTAATTCGTTCATATGATCGATTCTAATTCATTCGCACGATCCATTCTAATTTATTCGTACGATCCATTCTAATTCATTCGTACGATCCATTCCATTTTAATTCATTCATACAATCCATTCTAATTCATTCATTCGTACGATCCATTCTAATTCATTCCTATGACCCATTCTAATTCATTCGTACGATCCATTCTAATTCATTCGCTCAAATGTATCCATTCTAATTCATCCGTACGATCCATTCTAATTCGTTCATACAATCCATTCTAATTCATTCGTTCGATCCATTCTAATTCATTCCTACGATCCATTCAAATTCATTCGTACGATCCATTCTAATTTATTCATACGATCCAATCTAATTCGTTCGTACGATTCATTCTAATTCATTCGTACGATCCATTCTGATGTATTCGTACGATCCATTCTAATTCATTCGTATGATCCATTCTAATCCATTCATGCGATCGATTCTAATCCATTCGTACGATCCATTCTAATCCATTCGTACGATCCATTCTAATTCATTCTAATTCATTCGTACGAATAAATTAGAATGGATACATTCATGCAAATGAATTAGAATGGATTGTACGAATGAATTAGAATGGATCGTACGAATGAACTAGAATGGATTGTACGAATGAATTAGAATGGATACATTTGTGCGAATGAATTAGAATGGATCATACGAATGAATTAGAATAGATATATTCATGCGTATGAATTAGAATGGATCGTACGAATGAATTAGAATGGATTATACGAATGAGTTAGAATGGATACATTCGTGCGAATGAATTAGAATGGATCGTGCG
Organism: Chamaelirium japonicum; assembly: GCA_947650365.1. Lineage (NCBI taxonomy): Eukaryota > Viridiplantae > Streptophyta > Magnoliopsida > Liliales > Melanthiaceae > Chamaelirium > Chamaelirium japonicum. The sequence goes on along the minus strand of OX393552.1, from coordinate 47,120,079 downwards.
AATGAATTAGAATGGATTAGAATGGATCGTACGAATGGATTAGAATGGATCGTACGAATGAATTAGAATGGATCGTACAAATGAATTAGAAAGGTTACATTTGTGAGAATGAATTAGAATGGATCGTACGAATGATTTAGAATGGATCGTACGAATGGATTAGAATGGATCGTACGAATGGATTAGAATGGATCGAACGAATGAATTACAATGGATTGTACGAATAAATTAGAATGGATCGTACGAATGAATTAGAATGGATCGTACGAATGGGTTAGAATGGATCGTACGAATGGATTGGAATGGATCGTACGAATTAGAATGGATCGTACAAATGAATTAAAATGGATACATTCATACGACTGAGTTAGAATGGATCGTGCGAATTAATTAGAATGGATCGTACGAATGAATTTGAATGCATACATTTGTGCGAATGAATCTGAATGGATTGTATGAATGAATTACAATGGATCATACGAATGGATTAGAATGGATCGTATGAATGAATTGGAATGGATCATACAAATGAATTAGAAAGGTTACATTCGTGACAATGAATTAGAATGGATCGTACGAATGAATTAGAATGGATCATGCGAATGAATTTGAATGGATCGTACGAATGAATTAGAATGGATTGAACGAATGAATTAGAATGGATACATTCGAGCGAATGAATTAGAATAGATCATAGGAATGAATTAGAATGGATCATACGAATGAATTAGAATGGATCGTGCGAATGAATTAGAATGGATTGTACGAATGAATTAGAGTGGATACATTCGTGCGAATGAATTAGTATGGATCGTACGAATGAATTAGAATGGATCGTACGAATGAATTAGATTGAATCGTACGAATGAATTAGAATGGATCGTACGAATGAATTAGAATGGATACATTAGTACGAATAAATTAGAATGGATTGTACGAATGAATTAGAATGAATGTAACCATTCTAATTCATTCGTACGATCCATTCTAATCCATTCGTACGATCCATTCTAATTCATTCGCACGAATGTATCCATTCTAATTCATTCGTACAATCTATTCTATTTCATTCGCACGATCCATTCTAATTCATTCGTATGATCCATTCTAATTCATTCCTACGATCTATTCTAATTCATTCGCTCGAATGTATCCATTCTAATTTATTCATTCGATCCATTCTAATTCATTCGTATGATCCATTCAAATTCATTCGCATGATCCATTCTAATTCATTCGTACGATCCATTCTAATTCATTCGCACAAATATATTCATTCTAATTCATTCATACGATCCATTCTAATTCATTCGCTCGAATATATCCATTCTAATTCATTCGTACGATCCATTCTAATTCATTCGTACTATCCATTCTAATCCATTCGTATGATCCATTCTAATTCATTCGTACAAATGAATTAGAATGGATCGTACGAATGAATTAGAATGGATCGTACGAATGAATTAGAACGCATTGTATGAATGAATTAGAATGGATCGTACGAATGGATTAGAATGGATCGAACTTCCTACGAATGGGTTAGAATGGATCATACGAATGAATTAGAATGGATCGTACAAATGAAATAGAATGAATCATACGAATGAATTAGAATGGATCGTCCGAATGAATTAGAATGGATTGTACAAATGAATTAGAATGGATACATTCGTGCGAATGAATTAGAATGGATCGGACGAATGAATTAGAATGGATCGTACGAATGAATTAGAATCGATCGTGCGAATGAATTAGAATGAATCGTACGAATACATTAGAATGGATACATTCGTGCGAATGAATTAGAATGGATCGTACGAATGGATTAGAATGGATCGTACGAATGAATTAGAATGGATCGTACAAATGAATTAGAAAGGTTACATTTGTGAGAATGAATTAGAATGGATTGTACGAATGAATTAGAATGGATCGTACGAATGAATTAGAATTGATCGTACGAATGAATTAGATTGGTTACATTCGTGCGAATGAATTAGAATGGATCGTACGAATAGATTAGAATGGATCGTACGAATGGATTAGAACGCATTGTACGAATGAACTAGAATAGATACATTTGTGTCAATGAATTAGATTGCATCGTACGAATGAATTTTAATAGATTGTATGAATGAATTAGAATGGATCGTATGAATGAATTTGAATGGATCGAACGAATGAATTAGAATGGATTAGAATGAATTAGAATGGATCGTGCGAATGAATTAGAATGGATCGTACGAATGAATTAGAATGGATCGTGCGAATGAATTAGAATGGATCGTACGAATGAATTAGAATGGATCATACGAATGAATTAGAATGGAAATATTCGTGCGTATGAATTAGAATGGATCGTTCGAATGAATTAGAATAGATCATACGAATGAATTAGAATGGATTGTACGAATGAATTAGAATGGATACATTCGTGCGAATGAATTAGAATGGATCGGATGAATGAATTAGAATGGATCGTACGATTCATTCTAATTCATTCGTATGATCCATTCTAATTCATTCGTACGATCTATTCTAATTCATTCGCATGATCCATTCTAATTCATTCGTACCATCCATTCTTATTCATTCGTACGATCCATTCTAATTCATTCGTACGATCCATTCCATTTTAATTCATTCATACAATCCATTCTAATTCATTCACATGATCCATTCTAATTCATTCGTACGATCCATTATAATTCAGTCGCACGATCCATTTTAATTCATTCGTACGATCCATTATAATTCAGTCGCACGAATGTGCCCATTCTAATTCATTCGTACGATCCATTTTAATTCTTTCGCACGATCCATTCTAATTCATTCGCATGATCCTTTCTAATTCATTCGTATGATACATTTTAATTCATTCGCACGAATGTATCCATAATAATTCAATCGTACGATCCATTCTAATTCATTCGTACGATCCATTCTAATTCATTCGCATGATCCATTCTAATTCATTCGTACGATCCATTCTAATTCATTCGCACGAATGCATCCATTCTAATGCATTCGTACGATTCATTCTAATTCATTCGCACGATCCATTCTAATTCATTCGTACGATCCATTCTAATTCATTTGCATGATCCATTCTGATTCATTCGTACGATCCATTCTAATTCATTAATACGAATTAGAATGGATCGTACGAATAAATTAGAATGGATCGTGCGAATGAATTAGAATGAATCGTACGAATGCATTAGAATGGATACATTCGTGCGAATGAATTAGAATGGATCGTACGAATAAATTAGAATGGATCGTGCGAATGAATTAGAATGGATCGTGCGAATGAATTAGAATGGATCGTACGAATGAATTAGAATGGATCGTGCGAACGAATTAGAATGGATCGTACGAATGAATTAGAATGGATCATACGATTGAATTATTATGGATACATTCATGCGAATGAATTAAAATGTATCATACGAATGAATTAGAATCGATCGTGCGAATGAATTAGAATGGATCGTGCGAAAGAATTAAAATGGATCGTACGAATGAATTAGAATGGGCACATTCATGCGACTGAATTATAATGGATCGTACAAATGAATTAGAATGGATCGTGCGACTGAATTATAATGGATCGTACGAATGAATTAGAATGGATCATGTGAATGAATTAGAATGGATTGTATGAATGAATTAAAATGGAATGGATCGTACGAATGAATTAGAATGGATCGTACGAATGAATTAGAATGGATGGTACGAATGAATTAGAATGGATCGTACGATTGAATTAGAATGGATACATTCGTACGAATGAATCAGAATGGATCGTACGAATGAATTAGAATGGATCGTGCGAATGAATTAGAAAGGATCGTATGAATGAATTAGAATGGATATATTCGTGCGAATGAATTAGAATGGATCATACGAATGAATTAGAATGGATACATTTGAGCGAATGAATTAGAATGGATTGTACGAATGAATTAGAATGGATCATAGGAATGAATTAGAATGGATCGTGCAAATGAATTAGAATGGATACATTCGTGCGAATGAATTAGAATGGATCGTAGGAATGAATTAGAATGGATCGTACGAATGAATTAGAATGGTTACATTCGAGCGAATTAATTAGAATGGATCATGCGAATGAATTAGAATGGATCATACGAATGCATTAGAATGGATCGTATGAACGAATTACAATAGATCGTATGAATGAATTAGAATGGATACATTCGAGCAAATGATTTAGAATGGATCGTACGAATGAATTAGAATGGATCATAGGAATGAATTAGAATGGATCGTGCAAATGAATTAGAATGGATACATTCGTGCGAATGAATTAGAATTCATTCATACGAATGAATTAGAATGGATCGTAGGAATGAATTAGAATGGATCGTGCGAATGAATAAGAATGGATTGTACGAATGAATTAGAATGGATACATTCGTGCAAATGAATTAGAATGGATCGTACGAATGAATTAGACTGGATCGTACGAATAAATTAGAATAGATACAGTCATACAAATGAATTAGAATGGATCATACGAATGGATTTGAATGGATCGTACGAATGGATTAGAATCGATCGTACGAATGGATTAGAATGGATCGTACGAATGAATTAGAATGGATCGTACGAATAAATTAGAATGGATCATATGAACGAATTAGAATAGATCGTACGAATGAATTAGAATGGATACATACAAATGATTTAGAAAGGTTACATTCGTGAGAATGAATTAGAATGGATCGTACGAATGAATTAGAATAGATCGTGTGAATGAATTAGAATGGATACATTTAAGCGAATGAATTAGAATGGATCGTACGAATGAATTAGAATGGATCATAGGAATGAATTAGAATGGATCGTGCGAATGAATTAGAATCGATCGTACGAATGAATTAGAATGGATCATGTGAATGAATTAGAATGGATCGTACGAATGAATTAGAATGGATCGTACGAATGAATTAGAATGGATCGTACGAATGAATTAGAATGGATACATTCGAGCGAATAAATTAGAATGGATTGTACGAATGAATTAGAATGGATACATTCGAGCGAATAAATTAGAATGGATTGTACGAATGAATTAGAATGGATACATTCTTGCGAATAAATTAGAATGGATCATATATTCGTGCAAATAAATTAGAATGGATCATACGAATGAATTAGAATGGATCGTGCGAATGAATTAGAATGGATTGTACGAATGAATTAGAATGGATCGTATGAATGAATTAGAATGGATCGTACAAATGAATTAGAATGGATCGCTCGAATGTATCCATTCTAATTCATTCGTACGATCTATTCTAATTCATTCGCATGATCCATTCTAATTCATTCGTACGATCCATTCTAATTCATTCGTCCGATCCATTCAAATTTATTCGTACGATGCAATCTAATTCATTCGCACAAATGTATCTATTCTAATTCATTCGTACAATGCGTTCTAATCCATTCGTATGATCCATTCTAATCCATTCGTTCTATCCATTCTAATTCATTCTCACAAATGTAACCTTTCTAATTCATTTGTACGATCCATTCTAATTCATTCGTACGATCCATTCTAATTCATTCTCACAAATGTAACCTTTCTAATTCATTTGTACGATCCATTCTAATTCATTCGTACGATCCATTCGAATCCATTCGTACGATCCATTCTAATCCATTCGTACGATCCATTCTAATTCATTCGCACGAATGTAACCATTCTAATTCATTCGTACGATCCATTCTAATTTATTCCTACAAATCATTCTAATTCATTCGCACGAATGTATCCATTCTAATTCATTTGCACGATCCATTCTAATTCATTCCTATGATCCATTCTAATTCATTCGTACGATCCATTCTAATTCATTCGCTCGAATGTATCCATTCTAATTCATTCGTACGATCCATTCTAATTCTTTCATACGATCCATTCTAATTCGTTCGTACGATCCATTCTAATTCATTCATACGATCCATTCTAATCCATTTGTACGATCCATTCTAATTCATTCGTACAAATGTATCTATTCTAATTCATTCGTACAATGCGTTCTAATCCATTCGTATGATCTATTCTAATCCATTCGTACGATCCATTCTAATTCATTCGTATGATCCATTCTAATTCATTCGTACGATCCATTCAAATTCATTTGCATGAATGTATCCATTCTAATTTATTCGTATGATCCATTCTAATTCATTCCTACGATCCATTCTAATTCATTCGAACGAATGTATCCATTCTAATTCATTTGCACGATCCATTCTAATTCATTCGCACAAATGTATCCATTCTAATTCATTCGTACGATCTATTCTAATTTATTCGCACGAATGTATCTATTCTAATTCGTTCGTACGATCCATTCTAATTCATTCGTAGGATCCATTCTAATCCATTTGTATGATCCATTCTAATTCATTCGTACAAATGTATCTATTCTAATTCATTCGTACAATGCGTTCTAATCCATTCGTACGATCCATTCTAATCCATTCGTACGATCCATTCTAATTCATTCGTATGATCCATTCTAATTCATTCGTACGATCCATTCTAATTCATTTGCATGAATGTATCCATTCTAATTTATTCGTATGATCCTTTCTAATTCATTCCTACGATCCATTCTAATTCATTCGCACGAATGTATCCATTCTAATTCATTTGCACGATCCATTCTAATTCATTCCTATGATCCATTCTAATTCATTCGTACGATCCATTCTAATTCATTCGCACGAATGTATCCATTCTAATTCATTCGTACGATCTATTCTAATTCATTCGCATGAATGTATACATTCTAATGCATTCGTACGATCCATTCTAATTCATTCGCATGATCCATTTTAACTCATTCGATGGATCCATTCTAATTCATTCGTACGATCCATTCTAATTCATTCGCACGATCCATTCTAATTTATTCGTACGATCCATTCTAATTCATTCGTACGATCTATTCTAATTCATTCGCACGAATGTATCCATTCTAATTCATTCGTACGATCCATTCTAATTCATTCGCATGATCCATTTTAACTCATTCGATGGATCCATTCTAATTAATTCGCACGATCCATTCTAATTTATTCGTACGATCCATTCTAATTCATTCGTACGATCTATTCTAATTCATTCGCATGATCCAATCTAATTCATTCGTACGATCCATTCTAATTCATTCATATGATCCATTCTAATTCATTCGTATGATCCATTCTAATTCGTTTGCATGAATGTATCCATTCTAATTCATTCGTACGATCCATTCCAATTCATTCGTATGATCCATTCTAATTCATTCGTACGATCCATTCTAATTCATTTGCATGAATGTATCCATTCTAATTTATTCGTACGATCCAGTCTAATTCATTCGTACGATCCATTCTAATTCATTCGCACGAATATATCCATTCTAATTCATTTGTACGATCCTTTCTAATTCATTCGCACGATCCATTCTAATTCTTTCATATGGTCCATTCTAATTCATTCGCACGAATGTATCCATTCTAGTTGATTCGTACGCTCTATTCTAAATCATTCGTACGCTCCATTCTTATTCATCGCACAAATGTATCCATTCTAATTTATTCGTACGATCCATTCAAATTCAATCGTATGATCCATTCTAATTCATTCGCACAAATGTATCGTACGAATAAATTAGAATGGATCATACAAATAAATTAGAATGGATACATTCGAGCGAATGAATTAGAATGGATCGTACGAATGAATTAGAATGGATCGTATGAATGGATTAGAATGGATCGTACGAATGGATTAGAATGGATCGTACGAATGAATTAGAATGGATACATACAAATGAATTAGAAAGGTTACATTCGTGCGAATGAATTAGAATGAATCGTACGAATGAATTAGAATGGATCGTGCGAATGAATTAGAATGAATCGTACGAATAAATTAGAATGGATCGTGCGAATGAATTAGAATGGATCGTACGGATGAATTAGAATGGATCCATCGAATGAGTTAAAATGGATCATTCGAATGAATTAGAATGGATCGTACGAATGAATTAGAATGGATACATTCGTGCAAATGAATTAGAATAGATCGTACGAATGAATTAGAATGGATATATTCGAGCGAATGAATTAGAATGGATCGTACGAATGAATTAGAATGGATCATAGGAATGAATTAGAATAGATCGTGCAAATGAATTAGAATGGATACATTCGTGCGAATGAATTAGAATGGATCATAGGAATGAATTAGAATGGATCATATGAATAAATTAGAATGGATACATTCATGCAAATGAATTAGAATGGATCGTACGAATGAATTAGAATGGATCATACGAATGAATTAGAATGGATCGTACGAATGGATTAGATTGGATCGTACGAATGGATTAGAACGCATTGTATGAAAGAATTAGAATAGATACATTTGTATGAATGAATTAGAATGGATCGTACGAATGGATTAGAATGGATCGTACGAATGAATTAGAATGGATCGTACGAACGAATTAGAATGGACCGTATGAACGAAGTAGAATGGATCGTACGAATGAATTTGAATGGATACATTCGAGCGAATGAATTAGAATGGATCGTACGAATGAATTAGAATGGATCATAGGAATGAATTAGAATGGATCGTGCAAATGAATTAGAATGGATACATTCGTGCAAATGAATTAGAATGGATTGTAGGAATGAATTAGAATGGATCGTACGAATGAATTAGAATGGTTACATTCGTGCGAATGAATTAGAATGGATCGTACGAATGGATTAGAATGGATCGTACGAATGGATTAGAATGGATCGTACGAATGGATTAGAATGGATAGTTCGAATGGATTAGAACGCACTGTACGAATGAATTAGATTGCATCGTACGAATGAATTTGAATGGATCGGACGGATGAATTAAAATGGATCATACGAATGAATTAGAATGGAATATGCAAATGAATTAGAATAGATCGTACGAATGAATTAGAATGGATACATTCGAGCGATCCATTCTAATTCATTTATACGATCCATTCTAATTCATTCATATGATCCATTCTAATTCATTCGTACAATCCATTCTAATTCATTCGCACGATCCATTCTAATTCATTCGTATGATCCATTCTAATATATTTGCACGAATATACGATCCATTCTAATTTATTCGCAAGAATGTATCCATTCTAATTCATTCGTACAATCCATTCTAATTTATTCGATCGAATGTATCCACTCTAATTCATTCGTACGATCCATACTAATTCATTCGTACGATCCATTCTAATTCATTCGTATGATCCATTCTAATTCATTCGCATGATCCATTCTAATTCATTCGTACGATCGATTCTAATTCATTCGCACGATCCATTCTAATTCATTCGTACGATCCATTCTAATTCATTCCTATGATCCATTCTAATTCATTCGTACGATCCATTCTAATTCTTTCGCTCAAATATATCCATTCTAATTCATTTGTACGATCCATTCTAATTCATTCGTACGATCTATTCTAATTCGTTCATACTATCCATTCTAATTCATTCGTACGATCCATTCTAATTCATTCGTACGATCCATTCTAATTCATTCGTACGATCCATTCTAATTTATTCGTAAGATCCAATCTAATTCTTTCGTACAATCCATTCTAATTCATTCGCACGAATGGATCCATTCTAATTCATTAGTATGATCCATTCTAATTCATTCGCTTGAACCATTTTAATTCATTCGTACGATCCATTCTAATTCATTCGTACGATCCATTCAAATTCATTCGCACGATCCATTCTAATTCATTCGTACGAATGTATCCATTCTAATTCATTTGCACGATCCATTCTAATTCATTCCTATGATCCATTCTAATTCATTCGTACGATCCATTCTAATTCATTCGCACGATCTATTCTAATCCATTCGTACGATCCATTCTAATCCATTTGTACGATACATTCTAATCCATTCGTACGTTCCATTCTAATTCATTCGCACGATCCATTCTAATTCATTCATACGATCCATTCTAATTCATTCGAACGATCCATTCTAATCCATTCGTACGATCCATTCTAATTCATTCGTACAATGCGTTCTAATCCATTCGTACGATCCATTCTAATCCATTCGTACGATCCATTCTAATTCATTCGTACGATCCATTCTAATTCATTCTCACAAATGTAACCTTTCTAATTCATTTGTACGATCCATTCTAATTCATTCGTACGATCCATTCTAATTCATTCGTACGATCCATTCTAATCCATTCGTATGATCCATTCTAATTCATTCCTACGATCCATTCTAATTCATTCGCAGGAATGTATCCATTCTAATTCATTTGCACGATCTATTCTAATTCATTCCTATGATCCATTCTAATTCATTCGTACGATCCATTCTAATTCATTCGCTCGAATGTATTCATTCTAATTCATTCGTACGATCCATTCTAATTCGTTCATATGATCCATTCTAATTCGTTCGTACGATCCATTCTAATTCGTTCGTACGATCCATTCTAATTCATTAGCACGATCCATTCTAATTCATTTGTACGATCCATTATAATTTATTCGCATGATCCATTCTAATTCATTCGTATGATACATTCGTGCAAATGAATTAGAATGAATCGTACGAATGAATTAGAATGGATCGTACGAACGAATTAGAATGGATCGTATGAACGAATTAGAATGGATCGTACGAATGAATTAGAATAGATACATTCGAGCGAGTGAATTAGAATGGATCGTACGAATGGATTAGAATGGATCGTACGAATGGATTAGAATGGATCGTACGAATTGATTAGAATGGATCATACAAATGAATTAGAATAGATCGTGCGAATGAATTAGAATGGATCGTACGAACGAATTAGAATGGATCATGCGAATGAATTAGAATAGATCGTATGAATGAATTAGAATGGATCGTACGAATGAATTAGAATGGATACATTTGTACGAATGAATTAGAATGGATCGTACAAATGAATTAGAATGGATCGTACGAATGAATTAGAATGGATCGAACGAATAAATAAGAATGGATTGTACGAATGAATTAGAATGGATCGGACGAATGAATTAGAATGGATCATACGAATGAATTAGAATGGATCGTACGAATGAATTAGAATGGATCGTGCGAATGAATTAGAATCGATCGTACGAATGAATATAGAATGGATCGTATGAATGAATTAGATCGTACGAATGAATTAGAATGGATCGTACGAATGAATTAAAATGGATACATTCATACGACTGAATTTGAATGGATCGTGCGAATTAATTAGATTGGATCGTAGGAATGAATTTGAATGGATACATTTGTGCGAATGAATCTGAATGGATTGTATGAATGAATTACAATGGAACGTACGAATGAATTAGAATGGATCGTACGAATGAATTAGAATAGCTTATACGAATGAATTAGAATGAATCCTACGAATGAATTAGAATGGTAACATTCGTGCGAATGAATTTGAATAGATCGTATGAATGAATTAGAATGGATCGTACGAATAAATTAGAATGGATCGTGCGAATGAATTAGAATGGATCGTACGAATGAATTAGAATGGATCCACCAAATGAGTTAGAACGGATCATACGAATGAATTAGAATGGATCGTACGAATGAATTAGAATGGATTGTGCGAATGAATTAGAATGGATTATATGAATGAATAAGAATGCATCGTACGAATGAATTAGAATGGATCGTGCGAATGAATTAGAATGGATCGTAGGAATGAATTAGAATGGATCATACGAATGAATTAGAATGGATCATGCGAATGAATTAGAATGGATTGTACAAATGAATTAGAATGGATACATTCGTGCGAATGAATTAGAATGGATCGGACGAATGAATTAGAATGGATCGTACGATTTATTCTAATTCATTCGTACGATCCATTCTAATGCATTCGTACGATTTATTCTAATTCATTCGAATGATCCATTCTAATTCATTCGTACGATCCATTCTTATTCATTGATACGATCCATTCTAATTCATTCACACAATCACAGGATCCATTCTAATTTATTCGTACGATCCATTCTAATTCATTCGTACGATCTATTCTAATTCATTCGCATGATCCATTCTAATTCATTCGTATGATCCATTATAACTCATTCGGTGGATCCATTCTAATTCATTCGTACGATCCTTTCTAATTCATTCGCACGATCCATTCTAATTTATTCATACGATCCATTCTAATTCATTCGTACGATCTATTCTAATTCATTCGCATGATCCATTCTAGTTCATTCGTATGATCCATTCTAATTCGTTCGTACAATCCATTCTAATTCATTTGCATGAATGTATCCATTCTAATTTATTCGTACGAATGAATTAGAATGAATTAGAATGGATCGTACGAATGGATTAGAATGGATCGTACGAATGGATTAGAATCGATCGTACGAATGGATTAGAATGGATCGTACGAATGAATTAGAATGGATCATAGAAATGAATTAGAAAGGATCGTACGAATGGATTAGAATGGATCATACGAATGGATTAGAATAGATCGTACGAATGAATTAGAAAGGATCGTACGAATGCTCGGCACAAGACGTGGTCTTGGTCCCGGAAAAACAGAAGCTTTCTGTAGGCCAAGAGATGGTCAACGGGATCCTGCGATCCGTCGAACAATACAAACTTCGGGGGGGTCCAGTGGTGCGGAAAACCCCCTCGGTGGACCTCGCTGGTGAAAGGCGAGCTTCCTCCGTGGGTGGCGAGGTCTTCCAGTAAATCTACTGGCGCACTAGATCGCTGCCAGTGCCCGGGGAGAACTCCCAGAGGCGGCTACGCAGGTCCTAGGCGGTCTCGTACGCTCCCTTGTGGCAAGGTCGATCCCACCCCGCGGCGACCCTCGGGGGCTACCGCTCGGCGGCCTCCTTACTGTCCGCTCGTGGATTCCTTCAGCGTGCCTGTTGGTCTATGGGAGGCCGTTGCCTCGCGAGCTTCGGAAGGTATTTCCACCGCGGGCTCTTTCCCTCGTCGTCGATGGCGTGGGTTGCGATCCCGCTCTAGAGACCTTGCCTTCGACCCGTCAGAATCGACGCTCCGGCTACGGCGGCAAGGAAGGGTCGCGCGCTAGGTCGCCTGGTTGCTAGACCGCTGGGTTACCAGCTTCTGCAGCCTTGTGAGCGGGGTTTCTGGCACCCCACGCGCAGCTGCTCTTCCGACTAGAGGTTCCGGCTGGGAAACCTGCCGCGCCGGAGCGACCGTGGGCGGTCGCGATGTTGACACCGGTGGTCGCACCGGAGACGCCGTCTTCGCCGGCCCAGACCGCCGGCTGGCCGCTGGAGCCTGACGCAATCGCGTCAGTTCCTCCATCATGGCCCGCTGGGTGGCCAACATCTCCAACAAGAGTTGGTCGCTGAGCGGGACCTGGGGCTGAGGGGTCTCAACAGGAGGCTCGCTGCGTGCAGATCTCGCACGAGTCCTCGGTCGCCTACGTCCCCTCGTCGCCGGAGCCATCTTTGGAGTTACGAGAGCGAACGGCGCTCAACCACGTGGTCGTGGGTGTTCTCGCAGGAACCAGTCGAAGATCCCACAGACGGCGCCAAATGTTTGGGGGATTTTCGCTGGTCCGTGCGGGCTGCCTGCAAGACAAAGAAAAGAGAACGTGAGAACGGCTGGCTCCCTTAGGAGCGCAGACCCTCCGACGCTCAAGTCAGTCACGGTGGCACAACGGCAAGCTTTAGTGGACGAAAGTGGAAGGGGATAAGGTTTTGAACCTGTACTATGGAGCCTGGGGGTGAGCATTTATAGCAATCGGTGGCCTACCGTGGCCCGACACGTGGAGATTCTTCCGACGCCTTCTAGACCCCCCACGTTCTGGCTTGCGTGGGTCTGACAGTCCTTGGTACTCGCGCCCTGACATTCTGTCGTCAAGTCTGCCAGGCGGTTTGAGTGGGGGAGGGAATCTTTCTTGTTGTGGCCAGGTGGCCATTCTGGAATGCTCGAGTCTGGGCGGTCTCAGGGAGGAAGCAAAGGCTAGCTCGCCCGACACCGCTCCGTTCTTTCGCCCATATTTATCAAGAGTCGGACCTCGCGGGGGCAACCTCTTCGATAAACAGGGGTCAGGGTGAGCTTGTGCGAGCTCCTGAGAGAGCTTAGGCGAGCTCGTGGGCGCGTTTGGATGAGCTCCTGGGAGAGCTTAGGCGGGCTCCTGAACGAACATGGGCGAGCTCCTGCGCGAGCTAGGCGAGCTCGTTCGAGAGCACGGGCGAGCTCCTGCGCGAGCTAGGCGAGTTCATGCGAGAGCATGGGCGAGCTACTTAGCGAGCTCTTGACCTGGGGCGAGCTCCTGTGCGAGCATGGGCGAGCTCCGTAGCGAGCTCTTGGCCTTGAGCCCCTTCAGCCCAATGTGGATCTCGCTCCACTACCGAGGTGATTTTAGTGAGCACGGGGGCGGAAACTCCTACGGGGTCTGGGGGGGGCGAGCTGCAGTCAGATACAAGGTGTCCATCCAGCTCCCTGTGGGGGCGAGCTTCTTGCGGGCTGGGGGCGAGCTGCACTCAGATACAAGGTGTCCATCCAGCTCCCTGTGGGGGCGAGCTTCTTGCGGGCTGGGGGCGAGCTGCACTCAGATACAAGGTGTCCATCCAGCTCCCTGTGGGGGCGAGCTTCTTGCGGGCTGGAAAGGGGGCACGCTCGGCTTCCGAGGGTTCCAGCTCCTGGACGGGCTCCCTCGAGAACTCTACCTCAGGTGCGTTTGCAATGCTACCCAAGATATGTGGTTTCTGACTACCCCCAACAGATCATACGAATGAATTAGAATGGATCGTACGAATGAATTAGAATGGATCATACGAATGAATTAGAATGGATACATTTGTACGAATAAAATAGAATGGATTGTACGAATGAATTAGAATGGATACATTCTTGCGAATAAATTAGAATGGATCATATATTCGTGCAAATAAATTAGAATGGATCATACGAATGAATTAGAATGGATCATGCGAATGAATTAGAATGAATCGTACGAATGCATTAGAATGGATCGTACGAATGAATTAGTATGAATCGTACGATCCGTTCTAATTCATGCGATGAATTAGAATGGATCGTGCGAATGAATTAGAACAGATTCGTGCGATGAATTAGAATGGATCGTACGAATGAATTAGATTGGATCGTACGAATAAATTAGAATGGATCGTACGAATGAATTAGAATGGATCGTACAAATGAATTAGAAAGGTTACATTTGTGAGAATGAATTAGAATGGATCGTACGAATGGATTAGAATGGATCGTACGAATTGATTAGAATGGATCGTACGAATGAATTAGAATGGATCATACAAATGAATTAGAAAGGTTACATTCGTGAGAATGAATAAGAATGGATCGTACGAATGAATTAGAATGGATCATACGAATAGATTAGAATGGATCGTACGAATGGATTAGAATGGATCCTGCAAATGAATTAGAATGGATACATTCGTGCGAATGAATTAGAATGGATCGTAGGAATGAATTAGAATTGATCGTACGAATGAATTAGAATGGTTACATTCGTGCGAATGAATTAGAATGGATCGTACGAATGAACTAGAATGGATCGAACAAATGTATTAGAATGGATACATTCGAGCGAATGAATTAGAATAGATCGTAGGAATGAATTAGAATGGATCATACGAATGAATTAGAATGGATCGTGCGAATGAATTAGAATGGATTGTACGAATGAATTAGAATGGATACATTCGTGCGAATGAATTAGAATGGATCGTACGAATGAATTAGAATGGATCGTGCGAATGAATTAGAATGAATAGTATGAATGAATTAGAATGGATCGTACGAATGAATTAGAATGGATCGTGCAAATGAATTAGAATGAATAGTACGAATGAATTAGAATGGATCGTACGAATGAATTAGAATGGATATATTTTTACGAATAAATAAGAATGGAATGTACGAATGAATTAGAATGGATACATTCTTGCGAATAAATTAGAATGGATCGTATATTCATGCAAATAAATTAGAATGGATCATACGAATGAATTAGAATGGATCGTGCGAATGAATTAGAATGAATCGTATAAATGCATTAGAATGGATCGTACGAATGAATTAGAATGGATACATTTGTGCGAATGAATTAGAATGGATCGTATGAATGAATTAGAATGGATCGTACGAATGAATTATAATTGATCATACTAATCAATTAGAATGGATCATACGAATGAATTAGAATGGATCGTGCGAATGAATTAGAATGGATCGTATGAATGAATTAGAATGGATCGTACGAATGAATTAGAATGGATCATGCGAATGAATTAGAATGGATCATAGGAATGAATTAGAATGGATCATACGAATGAATTAGAATGGATCATGCGAATGAATTAGAATGGATTGTACAAATGAATTAGAATGGATACATTCGTGCGAATGAATTAGAATGGATCGGACGAATGAATTAGAATGGATCGTACGATTTATTCTAATTCATTCGTACGATCCATTCTAATGCATTCGTACAATTTATTCTAATTCATTCGAATGATCCATTCTAATTCATTCGTACGATCCATTCTTATTCATTCATACGATCCATTCTAATTCATTCACACAATCACACGATCCATTCTAATTTATTCTTACGATCCATTCTAATTCATTCGTACGATCTATTCTAATTCATTCGCATGATCCATTCTAATTCATTCGTATGATCCATTATAACTCATTCGGTGGATCCATTCTAATTCATTCGTACGATCCTTTCTAATTCATTCGCACGATCCATTCTAATTTATTCATATGATCCATTCTAATTCATTCGTACGATCTATTCTAATTCATTCGCATGATCCATTCTAGTTCATTCGTATGATCCATTCTAATTCATTTGTACAATCCATTCTAATTCATTTGCATGAATGTATCTATTCTAATTTATTCGTACGAATGAATTAGAATGAATTAGAATGGATCGTACGAATGGATTAGAATGGATCGTACGAATGGATTAGAATCGATCGTACGAATGGATTAGAATGGATCGTACGAATGAATTAGCATGGATCATACAAATGAATTAGAAAGGATCGTACGAATGGATTAGAATGGATCATACGAATGGATTAGAATAGATCGTACGAATGAATTAGAATAGATCGTACGAATGAATTAGAATAGATCGTACAAATGAATTAGATAGGTTACATTTGTGAGAATGAATTAGAATGGATCGTACGATGGATTAGAACGCATTGTACGAATGAATTAAAATGGATAAATTTGTACGAATGAATTAGAATGGATCGTACGAATGAATTAGAATGGATCGTGCGAATGAATTAGAATGGATCGTATGAGTGAATTAGAATAGATACATTTGTGCGAATGAATTAGAATGGATCATACGAATGAATTAGAATGGATCGTACGAATAAATTAGAATGGATTGTACGAATGAATTAGAATAGATCATACAAATGAATTAGAAAGGTTACATTTGTGAGAATGAATTAGAATGGATCGTACGAATGGATTAGAATGGATCGTACGAATGGATTAGAATGGATCGTACGAATTAATTAGAATGGATCATACAAATTAATTAGAAAGGTTACATTCGTGAGGATGAATTAGAATGGATCGTACGAATGAGTTAGAATGGATACATTCGTGCGAATGAATTAGAATGGATCAGATGAATGAATTAGAATGGATCGTACGATTCATTGTAATTCATTCGTACGATCCATTCTAATGCATTCGTACGATTCATTCTAATTCATTCGCACGATCTATTCTAATTCATTCGTACGATCCATTCTTATTCATTCATACGATCAATTCTAATTCATTCGCACGAATGTAACCATTCTAATTCATTCGCACGATCCATTTCTAATTCATTCGTACGATCCATTCTAATTCATTTGCACGATCCATTCCAATCCATTCGTACGATCCATTCTAATCCATTCGTACGATCCATTCTAATCCATTCGTACGATCCATTCTAATTTATTTGCTCGAATGTATCCATTCTAATTCATTCGTACGATCCATTCTAATTCGTTCATACGATCCATTCTAATTCTTTCATATGATCCATTCTAATTCATTTGTACGATCCATTCTAATTCATTCGCATGATCCATTCTAATTCATTCGCACGAATGTAACCATTCTAATTCATTCGCACGAATGTAACCATTCTAATTCATTCGCACGATCCATTAGAATTCATTCGTACGATCCATTCTAATTCATTCGCTCGAATGTATCCATTCTAATTCATTCGTACGATCCGTTCTAATTCATTCGTACGATCCATTCTAATTCATTCTCATGAATGTAACCTTTCTAATTCATTTGTATGATCCATTTTACTTCATTCGTACGATCCATTTAAATTCATTCGCAAGATCCATTCTAATTCATTCGTACGATCCATTCTAATTCATTCTCACGAATGTAACCTTTCTAATTCATTTGTATGATCCATTCTAATTCATTCGTACGATCCATTCAAATTCATTCGCATGATACATTCTAATTCATTCGTACTATCCATTCTAATTCATTCGCTTGAATGTATCCATTCTAATTCATTCGTTCGATCCATTCTAATCCATTCGTACGATCCATTCTAATCCATTCGTACGATCCATTCTAATTTATTCGTACGATCCATTCTAATTCATTCTCACAAATGTAACCTTTCTAATTCATTTGTACGATCCATTCTAATTTATTCGTACGATCCATTCTAATCCATTCGTACGATCCATTCTAATCCATTCTAATCCATTATAATTCATTCGTTCGATCCATTCTAATTCATTCTCACAAATGTAACCTTCCTAATTCATTTGTACGATCCATTCTAATTCATTCGTACAATCCATTCTAATTCATTCGTACGATCCATTCTAATTCATTCGCACAATCCATTCTAATTCATTCGCACGAATGTATCCATTCTAATTCATTCGTACGATCCATTCTAATTCATTCGTACGATCCATTCTAATTCATTTGCATGATCCATTCGCCCGATCCATTCTAATCCATTCGTACGATCCATTCGAATTCATTTGCACGAATGTATCCATTCTAATTCATTCGTATAATCCATTCTAATTTATTCGCACGATCCATTCTAATTCATTCGTATGATCCATTTTAATTCATTCGTACGATCCATTCTAATTCGTTCGTACGATCCATTCTAATTCATTCATACGATCCATTCTAATTCATTCGCATAATCCATTCTAATTCATTCGTACGATCCATTCTAATTCATTCGTATGATCCATTCTAACTCATTTAGATCCATTCGTACGATCCATTCTAATTAATTCGTACGATCCATTCTAATTCATTCGTACAAATATATCCATTCTAATTCATTCGTACAATCCATTCAATTGCGTTCGCATGATCCATTCTAATTCATTCGTATGATCCATTCTAATTCATTCTCACGAATGTAACCTTTCTAATTTATTTGTATGATCCATTCTAATTCATTCGTACGATCTATTCTAATTCATTCGTACTATCCATTCTAATTCATTCGCACGATCCATTCTAATTCATTCATACGATCCATTCTAATCCATTCGTACGATTCATTCTAATTCATTCGTATGATCAATTCTAATTCATTCGCACGATCCATTCTAATTCATTCTCACGAATGTAACCTTTCTAATTCATTTGTATGAACCATTCTAATTCATTCGTACGATCCAATCTAATCCATTCGTACGATCCATTCTAATCCATTCGTACGATCCATTCTAATCCATTCGTATGATCCATTCTAATTCATTCGTACGATCCATTCTAATTCATTTGCATGAATGTATCGATTCTAATTCATTCGTTCGATCCATTCTAATTCTTTCGTACAATCCATTCTAATGCATTCGCATGATCCATTCTAATTCATTCGTACGATCCATTCTAATTCATTCTCACGAATGTAACCTTTCTAATTCATTTGTATGATCCATTCTAATTCATTCGTACGATCTATTCTAATTCATTCGTACTATCCATTCTAATTCATTCGCACGATCCATTCTAATTCATTCATACGATCCATTCTAATCCATTCGTACGATTCATTCTAATTCATTCGTATGATCAATTCTAATTCATTCGCACGATCCATTCTAATTCATTCTCACGAATGTAACCTTTCTAATTCATTTGTATGATCCATTCTAGTTCATTCGTACGATCCATTCTAATCCATTCGTACTATCCATTCTAATCCATTCGTACGATCCATTCTAATCCATTCGTACGATCCATTCTAATTCATTCGTATGATCCATTCTAATTTATTCGTACGATTCATTCTAACTCATTTGAATGAATGTATCCATTCTAATTCATTCGTTCGATCCATTCTAATTCATTCGTACAATCCATTCAAATGCATTCGCATGATCCATTCTAATTCATTCGTACGATCCATTCTAATTCATTCTCACGAATGTAACCTTTCTAATTCATTTGTATGATCCATTCTAATTCATTCGTACGATCCATTCTAATCCATTCGTATGATCCATTCTAATTCATTCGCACGAATATAACCATTCTAATTCGTTCGTACGATCCATTCTAATTCATTCGTACGATCCATTCTAATCAATTCGTACGATCCATTCTAATTCATTCGCACGATCCATTCTAATTCATTCGCACAAATGTATCCTTTCTAATTCATTCGTACAATCCATTCTAATTCATTCGCATGATCCATTCTAATTCATTCGTACGATCCATTCTAATTCATTTGTACGATCCATTCTAATTCATTCGCACGAATGTATCCATTCTAATTTATTCGTATGATCCATTCTAATTTATTCTCACGAATGTATCATGCGAATGAATTAGAATGGATCGTATAATTGAGTTAGAATGGATCGTATGAATGAATTAGAATGGATTGCATGAATGAATTAGAATGGATCATACGAATGAATTGGAATGGATCGTACGATTGAATTAGAATGGAAACATTCATGCAAATGAATTAGAATGGATCGTACGAATAAATTAGAATGGATACATTTGTGCGAATGAATTAGAATGGATCATACGAATGGATTAGAATGGATCGTACGAATGGATCATGCAAATGAATTAGAATGGATTGTACGAAAGAATTAGAATGGATCGTACGAATGAATTAGAATTGATATATTCGTGCGAATGAATTAGAATGGATTGTGCGAATGAATTAGAATGGATCGTACGAATGAATTAGAATGGATTGTACGAATGAATTAGAATAGATCGTACAAATGAATTAGAAAGGTTACATTTGTGAGAATGAATTAGAATGGATCGTACGAATGAATTAGAATGGATCTTGCGAATGAATTAGAATGGTTACATTCGTGCGAGTGAATTAGAATGGACCGTACGAATGAATTAGAATGGATACATTCGAGCGAATGAATTAGAATGGATTGTACGAATGAATTAGAATGGATCGAACGAATGAATTAGAATGGATACATTCGAGCGAATGAATTAGAATAGATCGTAGGAATGAATTAGAATGGATCGTACGAATGAATTAGAATAGATCGTAGGAATGAATTAGAATGGATCATACGAATGAATTAGAATGGCTCGTACGAACGAATTAGAATGGATCGTACGAACGAATTAGAATGGATCGTATGACCGAATTAGAATGGATACATTCGTGCGAATGAATTAGAATGGATCGTACGAATGAATTAGAATGGATCATAGGAATGAATTAGAATGGATCGTGCAAATGAATTAGAATGGATATATTCGTGCGAATGAATTAGAATGGATCGTAGGAATGAATTAGAATGGATCGTACGAATGAATTAGAATGGTTACATTCGTGCGAATGAATTAGAATGGATCGTACGAATGGATTAGAATGGATCGTACGAATGGATTAGAATGGATCGTACGAATTAGAATAGTTTGTACGAATGAATTAGAATGGATACATTCGTGCGAATGAATTAGAATGGATCATACGAATGAATTAGAATGGATCGTACGAATGAATTAGAATGGATCATACGAATGAATTAGAATGGATACATTTGTACGAATAAAATAGAATGGATTGTACGAATGAATTAGAATGGATACATTCTTGCGAATAAATTAGAATGGATCATATATTCGTGCAAATAAATTAGAATGAATTATACGAATGAATTAGAATGGATCGTGCGAATGAATTAGAATGAATCGTACGAATGCATTAGAATGGATCGTACGAATGAATTAGTATGAATCGTACGATCCGTTCTAATTCATGCGATGAATTAGAATGGATCGTGCGAATGAATTAGAACAGATTCGTGCGATGAATTAGAATGGATCGTACGAATGAATTAGATTGGATCGTACGAATAAATTAGAATGGATCGTACGAATGAATTGGAATGGATCGTACAAATGAATTAGAAAGGTTACATTTGTGAGAATGAATTAGAATGGATCGTACGAATGGATTAGAATGGATCGTACGAATTGATTAGAATGGATCGTACGAATGAATTAGAATGGATCATACAAATGAATTAGAAAGGTTACATTCGTGAGAATTAATAAGAATGGATCGTACGAATGAATTAGAATGGATCATACGATTGGATTAGAATGGATCGTACGAATGGATTAGAATGGATCCTGCAAATGAATTAGAATGGATACATTCGTGCGAATGAATTAGAATGGATCGTAGGAATGAATTAGAATTGATCGTACGAATGAATTAGAATGGTTACATTCGTTCGAATGAATTAGAATGGATTGTACGAATGAACTAGAATGGATCGAACAAATGAATTAGAATGGATACATTCGAGCGAATGAATTAGAATAGATCGTAGGAATGAATTAGAATGGATCATACGAATGAATTAGAATGGATCGTGCGAATAAATTAGAATGGATTGTACGAATGAATTAGAATGGATACATTCGTGCAAATGAATTAGAATGGATCGTACGAATGAATTAGAATGGATCGTGTGAATGAATTAGAATGAATAGTATGAATGAATTAGAATGGATCGTACGAATGAATTAGAATGGATCGTGCAAATGAATTAGAATGAATAGTACGAATGAATTAGAATGGATCGTACGAATGAATTAGAATGGATACATTTTTACGAATAAATAAGAATGGAATGTACGAATGAATTAGAATGGATACATTCTTGCGAATAAATTAGAATGGATCGTATATTCATGCAAATAAATTAGAATGGATTATACGAATGAATTAGAATGGATCGTGCGAATGAATTAGAATGAATCGTACGAATGCATTAGAATGGATCGTACGAATGAATTAGAATGGATACATATGTGCGAATGAATTAGAATGGATCATACGAATGAATTAGAATGGATCGTACGAATGAATTAAAATTGATCATACTAATCAATTAGAATGGATCATACGAATGAATTAGAATGGATCGTGCGAATGAATTAGAATGGATCGTATGAATGAATTAGAATGGATCGTACGAATGAATTAGAATGGATATATTCGTGCGAATGAATTAGAATGGATCGTGCGAATGAATTAGAATACATCATTCGAATGAATTAGAATGGATTGTACGAATGAATTAGAATGGATACATTCGTGCGAATGAATTAGAATGGATCGGATGAATGAATTAGAATGGATCGTACGATTCATTCTAATTTATTCGTATGATTCATTATAATTCATTCGTACGATCTATTCTCATTCATTCGCATGATCCATTCTAATTCATTCGTACGATCCATTCTAATTCATTCGTCCGATCCATTCAAATTCATTCGTACGATTCAATCTAATTCATTCGCACAAATGTATCTATTCTAATTCATTCGTACAATGAGTTCTAATCCATTCGTACGATCCATTCTAATCCATTCGTACAATCCATTCTAATTCATTCGTATGATCCATTCTAATTCATTCGTACGATCCATTCTAATTCATTTGCATGAATGTATCCATTCTAATTTATTCGTACGATCCAGTCTAATTCATTCGTACGATCCATTCTAATTCATTTGCACGAATATATCCATTCTAATTCATTTGTACGATCCTTTCTAATTCATTCGCACGATCCATACTAATTCTTTCATATGATCCATTCTAATTTATTCGCACGAATGTATCCATTCTAGTTGATTCGTACGCTCTATTCTAATTCATTCGTACGCACCATTCTTATTCATCGCACAAATGTATCCATTCCAATTTATTCGTACGATCCATTCAAATTCAATTGTATGATCCATTCTAATTCATTCGCACAAATGTATCATACGAATAAATTAGAATGGATCATACAAATGAATTAGAATGGATACATTCGAGCGAATGAATTAGAATGGATCGTACGAATGAATTAGAATGGATTGTACGAATGGATTAGAATGGATCGTACGATTGAATTAGAATGGATACATACAAATGAATTAGAAAGGTTACATTCGTGCGAATGAATTAGAATGAATCGTACGAATGAATTAGAATGGATCGTGCGAATGAATTAGAATGAATCGTACGAATGCATTAGAATGAATTAGAATGGATCATACAAATGAATTAGAATGGATCGTACAAATGAATTAGAATAAATCGTACGAATGCATTAAAATAAATTAGAATGGATCATACAAATGAATTAGAATGGATTAGAATGGATTGTGCGAATGAATTAGACTCGATCGTACGAATAAATAAGAATGGATACATTCATGCAAATGAATTAGAATGGATCGTACGAATGAATTCTAATTCATTCGTACAATCCATTCTAATTCAGTCGTATAAATGTATCCATTTTAATTCATTCGTACGATCCATTCTAATTCATTCGTACGATCTAATTCATTTGTACGATCCATTCTAATTCATTCGTACGATCGATTCTAATTCATTCGCACGATCCATTCTAATTCATTCGTACGATCCATTCTAATTCATTCGTATGATCCATTCTAATTTATTTGTTCAAATATATCTATTCTAATTCATTCGTACAATCCATTCTAATTCATACGCACAATCCATTCTAATTCATTCGTACGATCCATTCTAATTCGTTTGTATGATCAATTCTAATTCATTCGCACGATCCATTGTAATTCATTCGTACGATCCATTCTAATTCGTTCATACGATCCATTCTAATTCATTCTCACGATCCATTCTAATTCATTCGTACAAATGTATCCATTCTAATTCATTCGTCCGATCCATTCTAATTCATTCGCATGAATGTATCCATTCTAATTCATTCGTACGATCCATTCTAGTTCATTCGTATGATCCATTCTACTTCATTTGCATGATCCATTCTAATTCATTCCTATGATCCATTCTAATTCATTCGCATGATCCATTCTAATTCATTCGCACAAATGTATCCATTCTAATTCTTTCATATGATCCATTCTAATTCATTCGTACGATCCATTCTAATTCATTCGTACGATCCAGTCTAATTCATTCGTACGATCATGCGAATGAATTAGAATGGATCGTAGGAATGAATTAGAATGGATCGGACGAATGAATTAGAATGGTTACATTCGTGCGAATGAATTAGAATGGATCATAGGAATGAATTAGAACGGATCGTGCGAATAAATTAGAAATGATCGTACAAATGAATTAGAATGGATTGAACGAATGAATTAGAATGGATCGTACAAATGAATTAGAAAGGATACATTTGTGCGAATGAATTAGAATGGATCGTACGAATGAATTAGAATGGATACATTTGTACGAATGAATTAGAATGGATCGTGCGAATGAATTAAAATGGATCGTACGAATGTATTATAATGTATCGTACAAATGAATTAGAATGGATCTTGCGATTGAATTAGAATAGATCGTACGAATGAATTAGAATGGATACATTCGTGCGAATGAACTAGAAAGGATATATACATTCATGTGAATGAATTAGAATGGATTGTATGAATGAGTTAGAATGGATCGTATGAATGAATTAGAATGGATTGCATGAAAGAATTAGAATGGATCATACGAATGAATTGGAATGGATCGTACGAATGAATTAGATGGATACATTCATACAAATGAATTAGAATGGATCGTACGAATGAATTAGAATTGATCATACGAATGAATTAGAATGGATCGTACGAATGAATTAAATGGATCGTGCGAATGAATTAGAATGGATACATTCGTACAAATGAATTAGAATGGATCGTGCGAATGAATTAGAATGGATCGTACGAATGAATTACAATGGATACATTTGTGCGAATGAATTAGAATGGATCGTATGAATGAATTAGAATGAATCGTACGAATAAATTTGAATGGATCGTACGGACGAATTAGAATCGATCGTAGGAATGAATTAGAATGGATCGTACGAATGAATTAGAACGGATCGTGCGAATGAATTAGAATGGATCGTACGAATGAATTAGAATGGATCATAGGAATGAATTAGAATGGATCGTACGAATGAATTAGAATGGATACATTCGGGCGAATGAATTAGAATGGATCGTACGAATGAATTAGAATGGATCATACGAATGAATTTGAATGGATCATGCGAATGAATTAGAATGGATTGTACGAATGAATTAGAATGGATACATTCGTGCGAATGAATTAAAATGGATCGTACGAATGAATTAGAATGGATCGTGCGAATGAATTAGAATAGTTCGTAGGAATGAATTAGAATGGATCATACGAATGAAGTAGAATGGATCGTACGAACGAATTAGAATGGATCGTACGAACGAATTAGAATGGATCATACGAATGAATTAGAATGGATCGTACGAATGAATTAGAATGCATATATTCGTGCGAATGAATTAGAATGGATCGTACGAATGAATTAGACTGGATCGTACGAATAAATTATAATGGATCGTACTAATTTGAATGGATCGTGCGAATGAATTAGAATGAATCGTACGAATGCATTAGAATGAATTAGAATGGATCATACAAATGAATTAGAATGGATCGTACAAATGAATTAGAATGAATCGTACGAATGCATTAGAATGAATTAGAATGGATCATACAAATGAATTAGAATGTATCATACAAATGAATTAGAATGGATCGTGCGAATGAATTAGAATGGATTGTACGAATGAATTAGAATGGATACATTCGTGCGAATGAATTAGAATGGATCGAACGAATGAATTAGAATGGATCGTACGATTCATTCTAATCCATTCGTACGATCCATTCTAATGCATTCGTACGATTCATTCTAATTCATTTGCACGATCCATTCTAATTCATTCGTATGATCCATTCTAATTTATTTGCACGAATATATGATCCATTATAATTTATTCGCAAGAATGTATCTATTCTAATTCATTTGTACAATCCATTCTAATTTATTCGTACAAATGTATCCATTCTAATTCATTCGTACGATCCATTCTAATTCATTCGTACGATTCATTCTAATTCATTCGTACGATCCATTCTAATTCATTCGCACAAATGTATCCATTCTAATTAATTCGTACGATCCATTCTAATTCATTCGTATGATCCATTCTAATTCATTCCTACGATCTATTCTAATTCATTCGCTCGAATGTATCCATTCTAATTCATTCGTACGATCCGTTCTTATTCATTCGTACGATTCATTCTAATTCATTCGTATGATCAATTCTAATTCATTCGCATGATCCATTCTAATTCATTCTCACGAATGTAACCTTTCTAATACATTTGTATGATCCATTCTAATTCATTCGTACGATCCATTCTAATCCATTCGTACGATCCATTCTAATCCATTCATAAGATCCATTCTAATTCATTCGTACGATCCATTCTAATTCATTCTCACAAATGTAACCTTTCTAATTCATTTGTACGATCCATTCTAATTCATTCGTACGATCCATTCTAATTCATTCATACGATCTATTCTAATTCATTCGTATGATCCATTCTAATTCATTCGTTCGATCCATTCTAATTCATTCGCACGAATATATTCATTCTAATTCATTCGTACGATCCATTCTAATTCGTTCATACGAGCCATTCTAATTCGTTCGTACGATCCATTCTAATTCGTTCGCATGAATATATCTATTCTAATTCATTCGTATGATCCATTCAAATTCATTCGTACGATCCATTCTAATTCATTCGTACAATCCATTCAAATTCATTCGTACGATGCAATCTAATTCATTGACACAAATGTATCTATTCTAGTTCATTCGTACAATGCGTTCTAATCCATTCGTACGATCCATTCTAATTCATTTGCACGATCAATTATAATTCATTCGTACGATCCGTTCTAATTCATTCGTACGATCAATTACAATTCATTCGTACGATCCATTCTAATTCATTCGTACGATCCATTCTAATTCATTCTCACAAATGTAACCTTTCTAATTCATTTGTACGATCCATTCTAATTCATTCGTACGATCCATTCTGATCCATTCGTATGATCCATTCTAATTCATTTGCACGAATGTATCCATTCTAATGTATTCGTACGATTCATTCTAATTCATTCGCACGATCCATTCTAATTCATTCGTACGATCCATTCTAATTCATTCGTCCGATCCATTCTAATTCATTCGTATGATCCATTCTAATTCATTCGGATAATTCATTCTAATTCATTCGTATGATCCATTCTAATTCATTCGGTGGATCCATTCTAATTCATTCGTACGATCCATTATAATTCATTCGCACGATCCATTCTAATTTATTCGTACTATCCATTCTAATTCATTCGTACGATCTATTCTAATTCATTCGCATGATCCATTCTAATTCATTCGTATGATCCATTCTTATTCATTCATACGATCCATTCTAATTCATTCGCACGATCCATTCTAATTCATTCGCACAATCCATTCTAATTCATTCGTACGATCCATTCTAATTCATTTGTACTAATGAATTGGAATGGATCGTACGAATGGATTAGAATGGATCGTACGAATGAATAAGAATGGATCGTACGAACGAATTAGAATGGATCGTACGAACGAATTAGAATGGATCATATGAATGAATTAGAATGGATCGTACGAATGAATTAGAATGGATACATTCGTGCGAATGAATTAGAATGGATCGTACGAATGAATTAGACTGAATTGTACGAATAAATTAGAATGGATACATTCGTGCGAATGAATTAGAATGGATTGTGCGAATGAATTAGAACGGATTGTGCGAATGAATTAGAATGGATCGTGCGAATGAATTTGAATGGATCGTACGAATGAAATAGAATGGATAATAGGAATGATTTAGAATGGATCGTGCAAATCAATTAGAATGGATCGTACGAATGAATTAGAATGGATCGTACGATCGATTCTAATTCATTCTCACAAATGTATCCATTCTAATTCATTCGTAAGATCCATTCTAATTCATTCGCACGATCCATTCTAATTCATTCGCACGAATATATCGATTCTAATTCATTCGTATGATCCATTCTAATTCATTCGTATGATCTATTCTAATTCGTTCGTACGATCCATTTTAATTCGTTCGTATGATCCATTCTAATTCGTTCGTACGATCCATTCAAATTCATTCCTATGATCCATTCTAATTTATTCTTTCAAATATATCCATTCTAATTCATTCGTACGATCCATTCTAATTCATTCGCATGATCCATTCTAATTCATTCGTATGATCCATTCTAATTCATTCGTATGATCAATTCTAATTCATTCGCACGATCCATTCTAATTCATTTGTACGATCTATTCTAATTCATTCGTACGATCCATTCTAATTCATTCGTATGATCCATTCTAATTCATTCCTACGATATATTCTAATTCATTCGCTCGAATGTATCCATTCTAATTCATTTGTACGATCCGTTCTTATTCATTCGTACGATCCATTCAAATTCATTCGCATGATCCATTCTAATTCATTCGTACGATCGATTCTAATTCATTCTCACGAATGTAACCTTTCTAATTCATTTGTATAATCCATTCTAATTCATTCGTACGATCCATTCTAATCCATTCGTACGATCCATTCTAATCCATTTGTACGATCCATTCTAATTCATTCGTACGATCCATTCTAATTTATTCGCACGCATGTATCCATTCTGATCCATTCTAATTCATTCGCTCGAATGTATCTATTCTAATTCATTCGTACGATCCATTCTAATTAATTCGTCCGATCCATTCTAATTCATTTGTGCGTTCCATTTTAATTCATTCGCACGATCCAGTCTAATTTATTTGTACGATCCATTCTAATTCATTCGCACGAATGTATCCATTCTAATTCATTCGTACGATCCATTCTATTTCATTTGTATGATCCATTCCAATGCATTCGCACGATCCATTCAAATTCATTCGCACGATCCATTCTAATTCTTTCGCACAATCCATTCTAATTCATTTGTACGATACATTCTAATTTATTCGTACGATCCATTCTAATTCATTCGCACGATCCATTCTAATTCATTCATACGAATGTATCAATTCTAATTCATTCGTACGATCTATTCTAATTCATTCGTACGATCAATTCTAATTCATTTGTACGATCCATTCTAATTCATTCGCACGAATGTATCCATTCTAATTCGTTCATACGATCCATTGTAATTCGTTCGTACGATCCATTCTAATTCATTCGTATGATCCATTCTAATTCATTCCTACGATCTATTCTAATTCATTCGTATGATCCATTCTAATTCATTCCTACAATCTATTCTAATTCATTCGCTCGAATGTATCCATTCTAATTCATTCGTTTGATCCATTCTAATTCATTCGTACGATCCATTCTAATTCATTCGCTCAAATGTATCCATTCTAATTCATTCGTACGATCCATTCTAATTCACTCGCACGAATATAACCATTCTAATTCATTCGCACGATCCATTCTAATTCATTCGTACGATCCATTCTAATTCATTCTCACAAATGTAACCTTTCTAATTCATTTGTACGATCGATTCTAATTCATTCGTACAATCCAATCTAATTCATTCGTACGATCCATTCTAATTCATTCGCACAATCCATTCTAATTCATTCGCACGAATGTATCCATTTATTTCATTCGTACGATCCATTCTAATTCATTCGTGCGATCCATTCTAATTCATTTGCATGATCCATTCGTACGATCCATTCTAATCCATTCATACTATCCATTCTAATTCATTCGCACGAATGTATCCATTCTAATTCATTCGTACAATCCATTCTAATTCATTCACACGATCCATTCTAATTCATTCATATGATCCATTCTAATTCATTCGTACGATCCATTCTAATTTGTTCGTACGATCCATTCTAATTCGTTCATATGATCCATTCTAATTCATTCGCATAATCCATTCTAATTCATTCGTACGATCCATTCTAATTCATTCGTATGATCCATTCTAACTCATTCGGATCAATTCGTACGATCCATTCTAATTCATTCGTATGATCCATTCGTACGATCCATTCTAATTCATTCGTACAATGCGTTCTAATGCATTCGTACGATCCATTCTAATTCATTCGTATGATCTATTCTAATTCATTCGCACGAATGTATCCATTCTAATTCATTTGCACGATCCATTCTAATTCATTCTTATGATCCATTCTAATTCATTCGTACGATCCATTCTAATTCATTCGCTCGAATGTATCCATTCAAATTCATTCGTACGATCCATTCTAATTCGTTCGTATGATCCATTCTAATTCGTTCGTACGATCCATTCTAATTCGTTCGTACGATTCATTCTAATTCATTCGTACGATCCATTCTAATGCATTCGTACGATCCATTCTAATTCATTCGTACGATCCATTCTAATTCATTCGTACAATCCATTCTAATTCATTCGCACGATCCATTCTAATTCATTTGTACGATCTAATTCTAATTAGAATAGATACATTTGGGCGAATGAATTAGATTGCATCGTACGAATGAATTTGAATGCATTCCAATTCATTCGTATGATCTAATTCTAATTCATTCGCACGATCCATTCAAATTAGAAAGGTTACATTCAAGCAAATGAAATAGAATAGATCGTAGTAATGAATTAGAATGGATCATACGAATGAATTAGAATGGATCGTGCGAATGAATTAGAATGAATCGTACGAATGCATTAGAATGGATCGTACGAACGAATTAGAATGGATCGTACGAACGAATTAGAATGGATCGTACGAATGAATTAGAATGGATACATTCGAGCGAATGAATTAGAATGGATTGTACGAATGAATTAGAATGGATCATAGGAATGAATTAGAATGGATCGTGCAAATGAATTAAAATGGATACATTCGTGAGAATGAATTAGAATAGATCATACGAATGAATTAGAATGGATTATACGAATGGATTAGAACGCATTATATGAATGAATTAGAATGGATCGTACGAATGGATCATACGAATGAATTAGAATGGATCGTACGAATGGATCCGAATGAGTTAGAATGGATCATACGAATGAATTAGAATGGATCGTATGAATGAATTAGAATGGACTGTGCGAATGACTTAGAATGGATCGTATGAACGAATTAGAATGGATCGTACGAATGAATTAGAATGGATACTTTTGTGCGAATGCATTAGAATGGATCATATGAAAGAATTAGAATGGATCGTACGAATGAATTAGAATGGATCATATGAACGAATTAGAATGGATCGTACGAATGAATTAGAATGGATACATTCGTACGATCCATTCTAATTCATTCGTACGATCCATTCTAATTCATTCATACGATCCATTCTAATTCATTCGCACGTACGATCCATTCTAATTCATTCGTACGATCCATTCTTATTCATTCGTAAGATCCATTCTAATTTATTCGCACGATCCATTCTAATTCATTCGTACGATCCATTCTAATTCAATCGCACGATCCATTTTATTCATTTGTACGAATGAATCCATTCTAATTCATTCGCACGATCCATTCTAATTTATTCGTACGATCCATTCTAATTCATTCGTATGATCCATTCTAATTCATTCGCACAAATGTATCTATTCTAATTCATTCGTACAATCCATTCTAATCCATTCACCGAATGAATTAGAATGGATCGTAGGAATGAATTAGAATGGATCGTACGAATGAATTAGAATGGTTACATTCGTGCGAATGAATTAGAATGGATCGTACAAATGGATTAGAATGGATCGTACGAATGGATTAGAATGGATCGTACGAATGAATTAGAATGGATCGTACGAATGAATTAGAAAGGTTACATTTGTGAGAATGAATTAGAATGGATCGTACGAATGGATTAGAATGGATCGTACGAATGGATTAGAATGGATCGTACGAATGAATTAGAATGGATCATACAAATGAATTAGAATGGTTACATTCGTGAGAATGAATTAGAATGGATCGTACGAATGAATTAGAATGGATCATGCGAATGAATTTGAATGGATCGTACGAATGAATTAGAATGGATCGAACGAATGAATTAGAATGGATCGTATGAACGAATTAGAATGGATCGTACGAATGAATTAGAATGGATACATTCGAGCGAATGAATTAGAATGGATCGTACGAATGAATTAGAATGGGTCATAGTAATGAATTAGAATGGATCGTACGAATGAATTAGAATGGATCGTACGAATGAATTAGAATAGATACATTCGAGCGAATGAATTAGAATGGATCGTACTAATGAATTAGAATGGATCGTAGGAATGAATTAGAATGGATCGTGCAAATGAATTAGAATGGATACATTTGTGCGAATGAATTAGAATGGATCGTAGGAATGAATTAGAATGGATCGTACGAATGAATTAGAATGGTTACATTCGTGCGAATGAATTAGAATGGATCATAGGAATGAATTAGAACGGATCGTGCGAATGAATTAGAATGGATCGTACGAATAAATTTGAATGGATCGTACGAATGAATTAGAATGGATCGTACGAATGAATTAGAATGAATTCATTCATACGATCCATTCTAATTCATTCGTATAATCCATTCTAATTCGTTCGTACGATCCATTCTAATTCATTCTCACGATCCATTCTAATTCATTCACACGAATGTATCTGTTGGGGGTAGCTGAAATTCGCCCCAGAGTTCGCCCCCCCCTATGCTCCCTGAAGTATCTTGACAGGGATTGAGATCCACATTGGGCTGAAGGGGCCTAGGCAAAGAGCTCGCCTAAACTCGCTCAGGAGCTCGCCTAAGCTCGCTCAGGAGCTCGCCTAAGCTCGCTCAGGAGCTCGCCCAAGCTCGCGCAAGAGCTCGCCAAGCTCGCACGAGAATTCACCTGCAGTGGCAGCGGGAGTTAGACCGTCATGCATACAAAGATACAGGCACCAGAGACACCCCCAGCTCGCGTAGGAGCTCACCCATGCTCGCTTAGGAGCTCGCCTAGCTCGCTCAGGAGCTCGCCCAAGCTTGCCCAGACCCCTGTTTATCGAGGAGGTCGCTCCTGCGAGGTCCGACTCTTGATGGATATGGAGGAAAGGACGGAGCGACGGAGGGCGAGCTCGCCCTGACTTCCCACCCGAGGTCGCCCACAATAAAGCAGCATGAAAGGCTGCAAGGTGTCGAAACCCCACTGAAGCTACGTGGATGATTGTAGTCCACGGAAGCCCGCTAGAGTCAGTCTTGAGACCTCCCAGACTTGAACATGCCAGAATAGCCACCTGGCAGCGACAAGAAAGATGCTCTCCCCCACTCAAACCGCCTGGCAGGCTCGATGACAAAGAATGTCAGGGGCGCGAGTATCAAGGACTGTCAGGGACCCACGCGAGCCAGAACGTGGGGGTCTAGAAGGCGCCGGAGAGAATCTCCACGTGTCGGGCCACCATAGGTCGCCAATGTCTATAAATGCCCACCCCCAGGCTCTAGAGTACAGGTTCGAAACCCTTTTCCCTACCACTTTCGTCTACTACAGCTCGCCGTTGAGCACCTGAGACTGACTTGAGCGTCGGAGGGTCTGCGCTCCTAAGGGAGACAGCCGTTCTTACGCTTTTTCTTTGTCTTGCAGGCAGCCTGCACGGACCAGCGAAAAATCCCCCAAACAGTATCCATTCTAATTCATTTGCACGATCCATTCTAATTCAATCCTATGATCCATTCTAATTCATTCGTACGATCCATTCTAATTTATTCATCCGATCCATTCAAATTCATTCATACGATCCATTCACTACACCAAAATCAGGATTTAGTAACACAGCCAACTGTTATAAATATGTTTAGTAACACAAAATAACTGTTAGGAATATGGCGTTACAAATATTTGTAACACTTTTTGTAACAACCGTTACTAATTGACCGTTACAAATTGTCTGTTTTGGTGTAGTGATTCTAATTCATTCGTACGATCCCTTCTAATTCATTCGCTCGAATGTATCCATTCTAATTCATTCGTACAATTCATTCTAATTCATTCGCACGATCCATTCTAATTCATTCGTATGATCCATTCTAATTCATTCCTATGATCTATTCTAATTCATTCGCTCGAATGTATCCATTCTAATTCATTCGTTCGATCCATTCTAATTCATTCGTACGATCCATTCAAATTCATTCGTACAATCCATTCTAATTCATTCGTATGATCTATTCTAATTCATTCGCATGATCCATTCTAATTCATTCGCACGAATAAATCCATTCTAATTCATTCGTACGATCCATTCTAATTCATTCGTACGATCCATTCTAATTCATTCGCACGATCCATTCTAATTCATTCGTATGATCCATTCTAATTCATTAGTATGATCAATTCTAATTCATTCGTACGATCCATTCTAATTCATTCGTACGATCCATTCTAATTCATTCGTACAAATGTATCCATTCTAATTCATTAGTATGATCAATTCTAATTCATTCGCACGATCCATTCTAATTCATTCGCACAAATGTATCTATTCTAATTCATTCGTACAATCCATTGTAATTCATTCTCACGATCCATTCTAATTCATTCGCATGATTCATTCTAATTCATTCCTACGATCTATTCTAATTCATTCGCTCGAATGTATCCATTCTAATTCATTCATTCGATCCATTCTTATTCATTCGTACGATCCATTCAAATTCATTCGCACGATCCATTCTAATTCATTCGTACGATCTATTCTAATTCATTCGTACGATCCATTCAAATTCATTCGTACGAATGAATTAGAATGGATCATACAAATGAATTAGAAAGGTTACATTTGTGAGAATGAATTAGAATGGATCGTACGAATGAATTAGAATGGATCCTACGAATGAATTAGAATGGATACATTCGAGCGAAAGAATTAGAATGGATCGTACGAATGAATTAGAATGGATCATAGGAATGAATTAGAATGGATCGTGCAAATGAATTAGAATGGATCGTATGAATGAATAAGAATGGATCGTACGAATGAATTAGAATGGATACATTTGTGCGAATGAATTAGAATGGATCGTGCGAATGAATTGGAATGGATCGTACAAATGAATTAAAATGGATATATTTATGTGAATGAATTAGAATGAATCGTACTAATTCATTAAAATGGATCGTACGAATGAATTAGAATAGCTCATACGAATGAATTAGAATGGATCATACGAATAAATTAGAATGGATCGTGTGAATGAATTAGAATGGATCATACGAATGAATTAGAATGGATCATACAAATGAATTGGAATGGATCGTACGAATGAATTAGAATACATCATTTGAATGAATTAGAATGGATCATACGTTTGAATTAGATTGGATTGTGCGAATGAATTAGAATGGATACATTCGTGCGAATGAATTAGAATAGATCGTATGAATGAATTGGAATAGATCGTACGAATGAATTAGAATGGATACATTTGTACGAATGAATTAGAATGGATCGTACGAATGAATTAGAATGGATCGTACGAATGAATTAGAATGGATAGTGCGAATGAATTAGAATGGATCGTACGAATGAATTGGAATGGATTGTACGAATGAATTAGAATAGATCGTGCGAATGAATTAGAATGGATCGTAGGAAAGAATTAGAATGGATCGTACGAATGAATTAGAATGGATCATACGAATGAATTAGAATCGATCATGCGAATGAATTAGAATGGATCGTACGAATGAATTAGAATGGATACATTTGTGCGATGAATAAGAATGGAGCGTACGAATGAATTAGAATGGATCATACGAATGGATTAGAATGGATCGTACAATGGATTAGAATGGATCGTGCAAATGAATTAGAATGGATACACTCGTGCGAATGAATTAAAATGGATCGTAGGAATGAATTAGAATGGATCGTACGAATGAATTAGAATGGTTACATTCGTGCGAATGAATTAGAATGGATCGTACGAATTAATTAGAATGGATCGAACAAAAGAATTAGAATGGATACATTCGAGCAAATGAATTAGAATAGATCGTAGGATTGAATTAGAATGGATCGTACGAATGAATTAGAATGAATCGTACGAATGAATTAGAATGGATCGTACGAATGAATTAGAATGGATACATTTTTACGAATAAATTAGAATGGAATGTACGAATGAATTAGAATGGATACATTCTTGCGAATAAATTAGAATGGATCGTATATTCATGCAAATAAATTAGAATGGATCATACGAATGAATTAGAATGGATCGTGCGAATGAATTAGAATGAATCGTACGAATGCATTAGAATGGATCGTACGAATGAATTAGAATGGATACATTTGTGCGAATGAATTAGAATGGATCGTACGAATGAATTAGAATTGATCATACTAATGAATTAGAATGGATCATACGAATGAATTAGAATGGATCGTGCGAATGAATTAGAATGGATCGTGCGAATGAATTAGAATGGATCGTACAAATGAATTAGAATGGATCGTACGAATGAATTAGAATGGATATATTCGTGCGAATGAATTAGAATGGATCGTGCGAATGAATTAGAATAGATCATACGAATGAATTAGAATGGATTGTACGAATGAATTAGAATGGATACATTCGTGCGAATGAATTAGAATGGATCGGATGAATAAATTAGAATGGATCGTACGATTCATTCTAATTCATTCGTATGATCCATTCTAATTCATTCGTACGATCTATTCTAATTCATTCGCATGATCCATTCTAATTCATTCGTACGATCCATTCTAATTCATTCGTCCGATCCATTCAAATTCATTCGTACGATGCAATCTAATTCATTCGCACAAATGTATCTATTCTAATTCATTCGTACAATGAGTTCTAATCCATTCGTACGATCCATTCTAATCCATTCGTACAATCCATTCTAATTCATTCGTATGATCCATTCTAATTCATTTGTACGATCCATTCTAATTCATTTGCATTAATTTATCCATTCTAATTTATTCGTACGATCCAGACTAATTCATTCGTACGATCCATTCTAATTCATTCGCACGAATATATCCATTCTAATTCATTTGTACGATCCTTTTTAATTCATTCGCATGATCCATTCTAATTCTTTCATATGATCCATTCTAATTCATTCGCACGAATGTATCCATTCTAGTTGATTCGTACGCTCTATTCTAATTCATTCGTACGCACCATTCTTATTCATCGCACAAATGTATCCATTCTAATTTATTCTTACGATCCATTCTAATTCAATCGTATGATCCATTCTAATTCATTCGCACAAATGTATCGTACGAATAAATTAAAATGGATCATACAAAGGAATTAGAAAGGTTACATTCGTGAGAATGAATTAGAATGGATCGTACGAATGAATTAGAATGGATCATGCGAATAAATTTGAATAGATCGTATAAATGAATTAGAATGGATCGAACGAATGAATTAGAATGGATACATTCGAGCGAATGAATTAGAATAGATCGTAGGAATGAATTAGAATGGATCATACGAATGAATTAGAATGAATCGTACGAATGAATTAGAATGGATCGTGCGAATGAATTAGAATGGATCGTACGAACGAATTAGAATGGATCGTACGAACAAATTAGAATGGATCGTACGAACGAATTAGAATGGATCGTATGAACGAATTAGAATGGATCGTACGAATGAATTAGAATGGATACATTCGAGCGAATGAATTAAAATGGATCGTACGAATGAATTAGAATGGATCATAGGAATGAATTAGAATGGATCGTGCAAATGAATTAGAATGGATACATTCGTGCGAATGAATAAGAATGGATCGTAGGAATGAATTAGAATGGATCGTACGAATGAATTAGAATGGTTACATTCGTGCGAATGGATTAGAATGGATCGTACGAATGGATTAGAATGGATCGTATGAATGAATTAGAATGGATCGTACAAATGAATTAGAAAGGTTACATTTGTGAGAATGAATTAGAATGGATCGTACGAATGAATTAGAATGGATCGTACGAATGGATTAGAATGGATCGTACGAATGAATTAGAATGGATCGTACGAATTAATTAGAATAGCTCATACGAATGAATTAGAATGAATTATACGAATGAATTAGAATGGTTACATTCGTGCGAATGAATGAGAATAGATCATACGAATAAATTAGAATAGATCGTACGAATGAATTAGAATGGGTACATTTGTACGAATGTATTAGAATGGATCGTATATTCGTGCAAATAAATTAGAATGGATCGAACAAATGAATTAGAATGGATCGTACGAATGAGTTAGAATGGATCGTGCGAATGAATTAGAATGGATCGTACGAATGAATTAGAATGGATCCACTGAATTAGTTAGAATGGATCATACGAATGAATTAGAATGGATCGTACGAATGAATTAGAATGGATTGTGCGAATGAATTAGAATGGATCGTATGAATGAATAAGAATTGATCGTACGAATGAATTAGAATGGATCGTGCAAATGAATTAGAATGGATACATTCGTGCGAATGAATTAGAATGGATCGTGCGAATGAATTAGAATGGATCGTACGAATGAATTAGAATGGATATATTTGAACGAATAAATTAGAATGGATCATACGAATGAATTTGAATGGATCGTACGAATGAATTAGAATGGATCGTGCGAATGAATTAGATTTGATCGTACGAATGAATTAGAATGGATCGTACGAATGAATTAGATCGTACGTATGAATTAGAATGGATCATACGAATGAATTAGAATGGATCGTGCGAATGAATTAGAAAGGATCGTACGAATGAATTAGAATGGATATATTCGTGCAAATGAATTAGAATGGATCGTGCGAATGAATTAGAATGCATCGTACGAATGAATTAGAATGTATCGTGCGAATAAATTAGAATGGATACATTTGTGCGAATGAATTAGAATGGATTATACGAATGAATTAGAATGGATCATGCGAATGAATTAGAATAGATCGTACGAATGAATTAGAATGGATACATTCGTGCAAATGAATTATAATGGATCGTATGAATGAATTAGAATGGATCGTACGAATGAATTAGAATGAATCGTAGGAATGAATTAGAATGGATCGTACAAATGAATTAGAATGGATCGTACGAATGAATTAGAATGGATCGTGCGAATAAATTACAATGGATACATTCTTGCGAATAAAATAGAATGGACCATACGAATGAATTAGAATGGATCATGCGAATGAATTAGAATGGATACATTCGTGCGAATGAATTAGAATGGATTGTGCGAATGAATTAGAATGGATCGTGCGAATGAATTTGAATGGATCGTGCGAATGCATTGTAATGGATCATACAAATGAATTAGAATGGATCGTACGAATGAATTAGAATGGATACATTCGTGCGAATGAATTAGAATGGATCGTACAAATGAATTAGACTGGATCGTACGAATAAATTAGAATGGATACATTCAAGCAAATAAATTAGAATGGATCGTACGAATGAATTAGAATGGATCATACGAATGAATTAGAATGGATCGTACGAATGAATTAGAATGGATCATAGGAATCAATTAGAATGGATCGTACAAATGAATTAGAATGGATCGTGCGAATGAATTAGAATAGATCGTACGAACGAATTAGAATGGATCGTACGAACAAATTAGAATGGATCGTATGAACGAATTAGAATAGATTGTATGAATGAATTAGAATGGATCGTACGAATCGATTAGAATGGATCGTACGAATGGATCATGCGAATGAATTAGAATGGATCGTATGAATGAATTAGAATGGATCATGCGAATGAATTAGAATGGATCGTACGAATGGATTGTGCGAATGAATTAGAAAGGATTGTGCGAATGAATTAGAATGGATCGTGCGAATGAATTAGAATGGATCGTATTAATGAATAAGAATGGATCGTACGAATGAAATAGAATGGATACATTCGAGCGAATGAATTAGAATGGATTAGAATGGATCGTACGAATGAATTAGAATGGATCGTACAAATGAATTAGAATGGAACGTACGAATGAATTAGAATGGATCGTATGAATGGATTAGAATGGATCGTATGAATGAATTAGAATGGATCGTACGAATGAATTAGAATGGATACATTCGAGCGAATGAATTAGAATGGATCGTACGAATGAATTAGAATGGATCATAGGAATGAATTAGAATGGATCGTGCAAACGAATTAGAATGGATACATTCGTGCGAATGAATTATAATGGAACATAGGAATGAATTAGAATGGATCGTACGAATGAATTAGAATGGTTACATTCGTGCGAATGAATTAGAATGGATCGTACGAATGGATTAGAATGGATCATGCGAATGAATTTGAATGGATCGTATGAATGAATTAGAATGGATCGAATGAATGAATTAGAATGGATACATTCGAGCGAATGAATTAGAATAGATCGTAGGAATGAATTGGAATGGATCATACAAATGAATTAGAATGGCTCGTGCGAATGAATTAGAATGGATTGTATAAATGAATTAGAATGGATACATTCGTGCAAATGAATTAGAATGGATCGTACGAATGAATTAGAATGGATCGTACAAATGAATTAGAATGGATCGTACAAATGAATTAGAATGGATACATTTGTACGAATAAATTAGAATGGATTGTACGAATGAATTAGAATGGATCGTACGAATGAATTAGAATGGATCCACCGAATGAGTTAGAATGGATCATATGAATGAATTAGAATGGATCGTACGAATGAATTAGAATGGATCGTACGAATGAATTAGAATGGATCGTATGAATGAATAAGAATGGATCGTACGAATGAATTAGAATGGATCGTGCGAATGAATTAGAATGAATCGTACGAATGCATTAGAATGGATCGTACGAATGAATTAGAATGAATCGTACGATCCATTCTAATTCATTCGTCCGATCCATTCTAATTCATTCGCACGAATGTATCCATTCTAATTCATTCGCACAATCCATTCTAAT
Organism: Chamaelirium japonicum; assembly: GCA_947650365.1. Taxonomy (NCBI): domain Eukaryota; kingdom Viridiplantae; phylum Streptophyta; class Magnoliopsida; order Liliales; family Melanthiaceae; genus Chamaelirium; species Chamaelirium japonicum. The sequence goes on along the minus strand of OX393552.1, from coordinate 47,077,399 downwards.
TCATTCGCACGATCCATTCTAATTCATTCGTATGATCCATTCTAATTCATTCCTACGATCTATTCTAATTCATTCGCTCGAATGTATCCATTCTAATTCATTCGTACAATCCATTCTAATTCATTCGCACGATCTATTCTAATTCATTCGTATGATCCATTCTAATTCATTCGTACGATCCATTCTAATTCATTCATATGATCCATTCTAACTCATTCGCACAAATGTATCCATTCTAATTCATTCGTACGATCCATTCTAATTCATTCGCATGATCCATTCTAATTAATTCGTACGATTCATTCTAATTCATTCGTGCGATCCATTCTAATTCATGCGAATGAATTAGAATGGATCGTACGAATGGATTAGAATGGATCGTACGAATGGATTAGAATCGATCGTACAAATGGATTAGAATGGATCATACAAATGAATTAGAAAGGTTACATTCGTGAGAATGAATTAGAATGGATCGTACGAATGAATTAGAATGGATCGTACGAATGAATTAGAATGGATACATTCGAGCGAATGAATTAGAATGGATCGTACGAATGAATTAGAATGGATCATAGGAATGAATTAGAATGGATCGTGCAAATTAATTAGAATGGATACATTCGTGCGAATGAATTAGAATGGATCGTAGAAATGAATTAGAATGGATCGTACGAATGAATTAGAATGGTTACATTCGTCCGAATTAATTAGAATGGATCGTACGAATGGATTAGAATGGATCGTACGAATGTATTAGATTGGATCGTACGAATGAATTAGAATGGATCGTACAAATGAATTAGAAAGGTTACATTTATGAGAATGAATTAGAATGGATCGTACGAATGGATTAGAATGGATCGTACGAATGAATTAGAATGGATCATACAAATGAATTAGAAAGGTTACATTTGTGAGAATGAATTAGAATGGATACATTTGTGCGAATGAATTAGAATAGATTAGAATGGATCGTACGAATGGATTAGAATCCATTCTAATTCATTTGTATGATCCATTCTAATTCATCGCACGATCCATTCTAATTCATTCGCTCGAATGTATCCATTCTAATTAATTCGTACGATCCATTCTAATGCATTCGTACGATCCATTCTAATTCATTCGCACAAATGTATCCATTCTAATTCATTCGTACGATCTATTCTAATTCGTTCGTACGATCCATTCTAATTCATTTGCACGATCCATTCTAATTCATTCCTATGATCCATTCTAATTCATTCGTATGATCCATTCTAATTCATTCGCTCGAATGTATCCATTCTAATTCATTCGTTCGATCCATTCTAATTCATTCGCACAAATGTATCCATTCTAATTCATTCATACGATCCATTCTAATTCATTCGCACGATCCATTCTAATTCATTCATACGATCCATTCTAATTCATTCGCACGATCCATTCTAATTCATTCGTACGATCCATTCTAATTCATTCGTATAATCCATTCAAATTCATTCGTACGATGCAATCTAATACATTCGCACAAATGTATCTATTCTAATTCATTCGTACGATCCATTCTAATTCATTCGTACGATCCATTCTAATTCATTCGTATGATCCATTCTAATTCATTCGCACGAATGTATCCATTCTAATTCATTCCTACGATCCATTCTAATTCATTCGCATGATCCATTCTAATTCATTCATACGATCCATTCTAATTCATTCGCATGAATATATCTATTCTAATTCATTCGTATGATCCATTCTAATTTATTCGCACGATCTATTCTAATTCATTCGCTCGAATGTATCCATTCTAATTCATTCGTACGATCCATTCTAATTCGTTCATACGATCCATTCTAATTCATTCGTACGATCCATTCTAATACATTTGCATGAATGTATCCATTCTAATTTATTCGTACGATCCAGTCTAATTAATTCGTACGATCCATTCTAATTCATTCGCACGAATATATCCATTCTAATTCATTCGTACGATCCTTTCTAATTCATTCGCACGATCCATTCTAATTCCTTGATAGGATCAATTCTAATTCATTCGCATGAATGTATCCATTCTTGTTCATTTGTACGATCCATTCTAATTCATTCCTATGATCCATTCTAATTCATTCGTATGATCCATTCTAATTCATTCCTATGATCTATTCTAATTCATTCGCTCGAATGTATCCATTCTAATTCGTTCGTTCGATCCATTCTAATTTATTCGTACGATCCATTCAAATTCATTAGTATGATCCATTCTAATTCATTCGTACGATCCATTCTAATTCATTCTCACGATCCATTCTAATTCATTCGTACGTCCCATTCTAATTCATTCTCACGATCCATTCTAATTCATTCTTACGATCCATTCTAATTCATTCGTACGATCCATTCTAATTCATTCCTACGATCTATTCTAATTCATACGCTCGAATGTATCCATTCTAATTCATTCGTTCGATCCATTCTAATTCATTCGTACGATCCATTCAAATTCATTGGCATGATCCATTCTAATTCACTCGTACGATCCATTCTAATTCATTCGTACGATACATTTATGCGAATGAATTAGAATGGATCGTAGGAATGAATTAGAATGGATTGTGCGAATGAATTAGAAAGGATCGTGCGAATGAATTAGAATGGATCGTACGAATGAATTAGAATAGATCGTAGGAATGAATTAGAATGGATCGTGCGAATGAATTAGAATGAATCGTACGAATGAATTAGAATGGATCGTACGAATGAATTAGAATGGATCGTGCGAAAGAATTAGAATGGATCTTAGGAATGAATTAGAATGGATACATTCGTGCGAATGAATTAGAATGGATCGTACGAATGAATTAGAATGGATCGTACGAATGAATAAGAATGGATCGTACGAATGAATTAGAATGGATCGTACAAATGAATTAGAAAGGTTACATTCATGAGAATGAATTAGAATGGATCGTACGAATGAATTAGAATGGATCTTGCGAATAAATTTGAATGGATCGTACGAATGAATAAGAATGGATCGTACGAATGAATTAGAATGGATACATTCGAGCGAATGAATTAGAATGAATCATACGAATGAATTAGAATGGATCGAACGAATGAATTAGAATGGATACATTCGAGCGAATGAATTAGAATAGATCGTAGGAATGAATTAGAATGGATCATAAGAATGAATTAGAATGGATCGTGCGAATGAATTAGAATGGATTGTACGAATGAATTAGAATGGATCGTACGAATGGATTAGAACGCATTGTACGAATGAATTAGAATAGATACATTTGTGCAAATGAATTAGATTGCATCGTACGAATGAATTTGAATGGATTGTACGAATGAATTAGAATGGATCGTACGAATGAATTAGAATGGATCATACGAATGAATTAGAATAGATCGTACGAATGAATTAGAATGGATCGTACGAATAAATTAGAATGGATCATGCGAATGAATTAGAATGGATCTTACGAATGAATTAGAATGGATCCACCGAATGAATTAGAATGGATCGTACGAATGAATTAGAAAGGATACATTCGAGCGAATGAATTAGAATGGATCATACGAATGAATTAGAATGGATCATAGGAATGAATTAGAATGGATCGTGCAAATGAATTAGAATGGATACATTCGTGCGAATGAATTTGAATGGATCGTGTGAATGAATTAGAATGGATTGTACGAATGAATTAGAATGGATCGTACGAATGAATTAGAATGGTTACATTCGTGCGAATGAATTAGAATGGATCGTACGAATGAATTAGAATGGATCGTGCGAATGAATTAGAATTGATCATACGAATGAATTAGAATGGATCGTACGAATGGATTAGTACGAATGAATTAAAATGGATTAGAATGGATCGTATGAATGAATTAGAATGGATCGTACGAATGGATTAAAATGGATCGTACGAATGGATAAGAATGGATCGTATGAATGGATTAGAATGCATTGTACGAATGAATTAGAATAGATATATTTGTACGAATGAATTACAATGGATCGTACGAATGGATTAGAATGGATCGTGCGAATAAATTAGAATGGATCGTACGAATGAATTAGAAATATTGTATGAAAGAATTAGAATGGATCGTACAATTGAATTAGAATGGTTACATTCGTGCGAATAAATTAGAATGGATCGTATGAATGGATTAGAATGGATCGTACGAATGAATTAGAATGGATCAAACGAATGAATTAAAATGGATCGTACGAACAAATTAGAATGGATCGTATGAACGAATTAGAATGGATCGTACGAATGAATTAGAATGGATACATTCGTGCGAATGAATTAGAATGGATCATACGAATAAATTAGAATGGATCGTACGAAAGAATTAGAATGGATTGTGCAAATGAATTAGAATAGATCGTATGAATGAATTAGAATGGTTACATTCGTGCGAATGAATTAGAATGGATCGTACGAATGGTTTAGAATGGATCGTACGAATAGATTAGAATGGATCGTACGAATGAATTATAATAGATACATTCGTGCGAATGAATTAGAATGGATCGTAGGAATGAATTAGAATGGATCGTAGGAAGGAACTAGAATGGATACATTCGTGCAAATGAATTAGAATGGATCATATGAAAGAATTAGAATGGATCGTGCGAATGAATTAGAAAGGATCGTACGAATGAATTAGAATGGATCGAACGAATGAATTAGAATGGATACATTCGAGCGAATGAATTAGAATAGATCGTAGGAATTAATTAGAATGGATCGTATAAATGAATTAGAAAGGTTACATTTGTGCGAATGAATTAGAATGGATCGTATGAATGAATAAGAATGGATCGTACGAATGAATTAGAATGGATCGTGCGAATGAAATAGAATGAATCGTACGAATGCATTAGAATGGATTGTACGAATGAATTAGAATGGATACATTTGTGCGAATGAATTAGAATGGATCGTGCGAATGAATTAGAATGGATCGTACGAATGAGTTAGAATGGATATATTTATGCGAATGAATTAGAATGAATCGTACGAATGCATTAGAATGGATCGTACGAATGGATTAGAATGTATCGTACGAATAAATAAGAATGGATCGTACAAATGAATAAGAAAGGTTACATTTGTGAGAATGAATTAGAATGGATCGTACAAATAAATTAGAATGGATCGTACGAATGAATTAGAATGGATCGTACGAATGAATTAGAATGGATCGTATGAATGAATTAGAATGGATCATATGAATGAATTTGAATGGTTACATTCGTGCGAATGAATTAGAATGGATCGTACGAATGGATTAGAATGGATCGTACGAATGAATTAGAATGGATACATTCGAGCGAATGAATTAGAATAGATCATAGGAATGAATTAGAATGGATCGTACAAATAAATTAGAAAGGTTACATTTGTGCGAATGAATTAGAATGGATCGTATAAATCAATGAGAATGGATCGTACGAACAAATTAGAACGGATCGTGCGAATGAATTAGAATGAATCGTACGAATGCATTAGAATGGATCGTACGAATGAACTAGAATGGATACATTCGTGCGAATGAATTAGAATGGATCATAGGAATGAATTTGAATGGATCTTACGAATGAATTAGAATGGTTACATTCGTGCGAATGAATTAGAATGGATCGTACAAATTATTTAGAATGGATCGTACGAATGAATTAGAATGGATCATACGAACGAATAAGAATGGATCGTACAAATGAATTAGAAAGGTTACATTTGTGAGAATGAATTAGAATGGATCGTACGAATGAGTTAGAATATGGATCGTACGAACTAATTAGAATGGATCGTACGAATGAATTAGAATGGATCATATGAATGAATTAGAATAGTTACATTCGTGCGAATGAATTAGAATGGATCGTACGAATGGATTAGAATGGATCGTACGAATGGATTAGAACGCATTGTACGAATGAATTAGAATAGATACATTTGTACGAATGAATTAGAATGGATCGTACGAATGAATTAGAATGGATCGTACGAATGAATTAGAATGGATCGAACGAATGAATTAGAAAGGATACATTCGAGCGAATGAATTAGAATAGATCATAGGAATGAATTAGAATGGATCATACGAATGAATTAGAATGGATCGTGCGAATGAATTAGAATGGATTGTACGAATGAATTAGAATGGATACATTCGAGCGAATGAATTAGAATGGATCGTACGAATGAATTAGAATGGATCGTACGAATGAATTAGAATGGATCGTATGAATGGATTAGAACGCATTGTACGAATGAATTAGAATGGATCGTACAAATGAATTAGAATGGATACATTCGTGCGAATGAATTAGAATGGATCGTACGAATGAATTAGAATGGATCGTGCGAATGAATTAGAATGGATAGTGCGAATGAATTAGAATGGATCCACCGAATGAGTTAGAATGGATCATACGAATGAATTAGAATGGATCCATTCTAATTCATTCGCACGATCCATTCTAATTCATTCATATGATCCATTCTAATTCATTCCTAAGATCTATTCTAATTCATTCGCTCGAATGTATCCATTCTAATTTATTCGTTCGATCCATTCTAATCCATTCGTACGATCCATTCTAATTCATTCTTATGATCCATTCTAATTCATTCGTACGATCCATTCTAATTCATTCGCTCGAATGTATCCATTCTAATTTATTCGTATGATCCATTCTAATTCATTCGTACGATCAATTCTAATCCATTCGTACGATCCATTCTAATTCATTCGTACAATGCGTTCTAATCCATTCATACGATCCATTCTAATCCTTTCGTACGATCCATTCTAATTCATTTGCACGAATGTAACCATTCTAATTCATTCGTACGATCCATTCTAATTCATTCCTACCATCCATTCTAATTCATTTGCACGAATGTATCCATTCTAATTCATTTGCACGATCCATTCTAATTCATTCCTATGATCCATTCTAATTCATTCATGCGATCCATTCTAATTCATTCGCACGAATGTAACCATTCTAATTCATTCGTACGATCCATTCTATTTCATTCGTACGATCCATTCTAATTCATTCGCACGAATGTATCCATTCTAATTCATTTGCACAATCCATTCTAATTCATTCCTATAATCCATTCTAATTTATTTGTACGATCCATTCTAATTCATTCGCTAGAATGTATCCATTCTAATTCATTCGTACGATCCATTCGTACGGTCCATTCTAATCCATTCATACGATCCATTCTAATTCATTTGTACGATCCATTCTAATTCATTCGCACAAATGTATCCATTCTAATTCATTCATACGATCCATTCTAATTCATTCCTATGATCTATTCTAATTCATTCGCTCGAATGTATCCATTCTAATTCATTCGTTCGATCCATTCTAATTCATTCGTACGATCCATTCAAATTCATTCGCATGATCCATTCTAATTCATTCGTACGATCCATTCTAATTCATTCTCACGAATGTAACCTTTCTAATTCATTTGTATGATCCATTCTAATTCATTCGTACGATCCATTCTAATCCATTCGTACGATCCAATCTAATCCATTTGTACGATCCATTCTAATCTATTCATACGATCCATTCTAATCCATTCGTACGATCCATTCTAATTCATTCTCACAAATGTAACCTTTCTAATTCATTTGTATGATCCATTCTAATTCACTCGTACAATCCATTCTAATTCATTCGTACGATCCATTCTAATTCATTAGCTCGAATGTATCCATTCTAATTCATTCATATGATCCATTCTAATTCATTCGTACGATCCATTCTAATTCATTCTCACGAATGTAACCTTTCTAATTCATTCGTACGATGCAATCTAATTCATTCGCACGAATATATCCATTCTAATTAATTCATACGATCCATTCTAATTCATTCGTACAATCTATTCTACTTCATTCACATGATCCATTCTAATTCATTCGTACGATTCATTCTAATCCATTCGTACGATCCATTCTAATTCATTCGCACGATCCATTCTAATTCATTCGCACAAATGTATCCATTCTAATTCATTCATTCGATCCATTCTAATTCATTCGTACGATCCATTCTAATTCATTCGCACGATCCATTCTAATTCATTCGTACGATCTATTCTAATTCATTCGCTCAAATGTATCCATTCTAATTCATTCGTACGATCCATTCAAATTCATTCGTACGATCCATTCTAATTCATTCCTACATCCATTCTAATTCATTCACACGAATGTATCCATTCTAATTCATTTGCACGATCCATTCTAATTCATTTCTATGATCTATTCTAATTCATTCGCACGATCCATTCTAATTCATTCGCTCGTACAAATGCATTAGAATGGATCGTACGAATGAATTAAAATGAATCGTACGATCCATTCTAATTCATTCGTTCGATCTATTCTAATTTATTTGTACGATCCATTCTAATTCATTCGCACGAATCTATCCATTCTAATTCATTTGTACGATCCATTCTAATTCATTCGTATGATCAATTCTAATTCATTCGCACGATCCATTCTAATCCATTCGTACGATCCATTCTAATTCATTCGTACGATCCATTCAAATTCATTCGCACGAATGTATCCATTCTAATTCATTCGTGCGAATGAATTCGAATGGATCGTACAAATGAATTAGAATGGATTGCACGAATGTATCCATTCTAATCCATTCATACGAATGGATTAGAAGGGATCGTACGAATGAATTAGAATGAATCGTGCGAATGAATTAGAATTGATCGTATGAATAAATTAGAATGGATCGTACTAATGAATTAAAATGGATATATTTGTGCGAATGAATTAGAATGGATCATACGATTAAATTAGAATGGATCGTAAGAATGAATTAGAATGGATCATGCGAATGAATTTGAATGGATCGTACGAATGAATTAGAATGGATCGAACGAATGAATTCGAATGGATACATTCGAGCGAATAAATTAGAATAGATCATAGGAATGAATTAGAATGGATCGTATGAATGAATTAGAATGGATACATTTGTGCGAATGAATTAGAATGAATCGTACAAATGAATTAGAATGGATCGTATGAATGGATTAGAATGGACCGTACGAATGGATCGTACGAATGAATTAGAATGGATTGTACGAATGAATTAGAATGGATCGTACGAATGAATTAGAATGGATCGTACGAATGCATTAGAATGGATTGTACGAATGAATTAGAATGGATCGTACGAATGAATTAGAATGGATCGTACGAATGCATTAGAATGGATCGTACGAATGAATTAGAATGAATCGTACGAACGAATTAGAATGGATCGTACGAATGGATTAGAATGGTCCGTACAAATGAATTAGAATGGATCGTACAAATGAATTAGAATGGATCATATGAATGGATTAGAATGGACCGTACGAATGGATCGTACGAATGAATTAGAATGGATCGTACGAATGAATTAGAATGGATCGTACGAATGAATTAGAATGGATCGTACGAATGCATTAGAATGGATCGTACGAATGAATTAGAATGAATCGTACGAACGAATTAGAATGGATCGTACGAACGAATTAGAATGGATCGTACGAATGAATTTGAATGGATACATTCGAGCGAATGAATTAGAATGGATTGTTCGAATGAATTAGAATGGATCATAGGAATGAATTAGAATGGATCGTGCAAATGAATTAGAATGGATACATTCGTGCGAATAAATTAGAATAGATCATACGAATGAATTAGAATGGATCGTACGAATGCATTAGAACGCATTGTACGAATGAATTAGAATGGATCGTACGAATGGATCATACGAATGAATTAGAATGGATCGTACGAATTGATCCGAATGAGTTAGAATGGATCATACGAATGAATTAGAATGGATCGTACGAATGAATTAGAATGGATTATGCGAATGAATTAGAATGGATCATATGAACGAATTAGAATGGATCGTACGAACGAATTAGAATGGATCGTACGAATGAATTAGAATGGATCATACGAATGAATTAGAATGGATCGTGCAAATGAATTAGAATGGATTGTACGAATGAATTAGAATGGATACATTCGTGCGAATGAATTAGAATGGATCGGACGAATGAATTAGAATGGATCGTACGAATGCATTAGAATGGATCGTACGAATGAATTAGAACGGATACATTCAAGCGAATGAATTAGAATGGATCATGCGATGAATTAGAATGGATCATACAAATGAATTAGAATGGATTCTAATCCATTCGTACGATCCATTCTAATCTATTCTAATTCATTCGCACAAATATATCCATTCTAATTCATTCGCACGAATGTAACCTTTCTAATTCATTTGTATGATCCATTCATGTTCATTCGTACGAATGAATAGAATAGATCGTATGAATGAATCGTACGAACGAATTAGAATGGATCGTACGAATGAATTAGAATGGATCGTACGTATGAATTAGAATGGATCGTACAAATGAATTAGAAAGGTTACATTTGTGCGAATGAATTAGAATGGATCGTATGAATGAATTAGAATGGATCGTACGAATGCATTAGAATGGATCGTACGATTGAATTAGAATGGATTCTAATCCATTCATACGATCCATTCTAATCTATTCTAATTCATTCGCACAAATGTATCCATTCTAATTCATTCTCACAAATGTAACCTTTCTAATTCATTTGTATGATCCATTCTAATTCATTCGTACGATCCATTCTAATCCATTCGTACGATCCATTCTAATTCATTCTCACAAATGTAACCTTTCTAATTCATTTGTACGATCCATTCTAATTCATTCGTACGATCCAGTCTAATACATTCGTACGATCCAATCTAATCCATTCGTACGATCCATTCTAATTCATTCTAATTCATTCGTACGAATAAATTAGAATGGATACATTCATGCAAATGAATTAGAATGGATTGTACGAATGAATTAGAATGGATTGTACGAATGAACTAGAATGGATCATGCGAATGAATTAGAATAGATCATACGAATGAATTAGAACGTATGAATAAATTAGAATATATCGTGCGAATGAATTAGAAAGGATCGTACGAATGAATTAGAATGGATCCACCGAATGAGTTATAATGGATCATACGAAAGAATTAGAATGGATCATGCGAATGAATAAGAATAGATCGTACGAATGAATTAGAATGGATCGTACGAATAAATTAGAATGGATCGTGTGATTGTGAGAATGAATTAGAATGGATCGTATGAATGAATAAGAATGGATCGTACGAATGAATAAGAATGGATCGTACGATCCATTCTAATTCATTTGTACAATGCGTTCTAATCCATTCATACGATCCATTCTAATCCTTTCGTACGATCCATTCTAATTCATTCGCACGAATGTAACCATTCTAATTCATTCGTACGATCCATTCTAATTCATTCCTACGATCCATTCTAATTCATTTGCACGAATGTATCCATTCTAATTCATTTGCACGATCCATTCTAATTCATTCCTATGATCCATTCTAATTCATTCGTACGATCCATTCTAATTCATTCGCTCGAATGTATCAATTCTAATTCATTCGTACGATCCATTCTAATTCATTCTCACGAATGTAACCTTTCTAATTCATTTGTATGATCCATTCTAATCCATTCGTACGATCGATTCTAATCAATTCGTACGATCCATTCTAATCCATTCGTACGATCCATTCTAATTCATTCGCATGAATTAGAATGGATCACACGAATGAATTAGAATAGATCGTACGAATGAATTAGAATGGATCGTGCGAATGAATTAGAATGGATCGTACGAATGAATTAGAATGGATACATTTGTGCGAATGAGTTAGAATGGATCATACGAATGAATTAGAATGGATCGTACGAATGAATTAGAATGGATCATACGAATGAATTAGAATGGATCGTGCGAATGAATTAGAATGGATTGTACGAATGAATTAGAATGGATACATTCGAGCGAATGAATTAGAATAGATCGTAGAAATGAATTAGAATGGATCATACGAATGAATTAGAATGGATCGTGCGAATGAATTAGAATGGATTGTACGAATGAATTAGAATGGATACATTCGTGCGAATGAATTAGAATGGATCGGACAAATGAATTAGAATGGATCGTACGATTCATTCTAATTCATTCGTACGATCCATTCTAATACATTCGTACGATTCATTCTAATTCATTCGCACGATCCATTCTAATTCATTCGTACGGTCCATTCTTATTCATTCATACGATCCATTCTAATTCATTCGTACGATCCATTCTAATTCATTCGTACGATCCATTCTAATTCATTCGTATGATCCATTCTAACTCATTCGGTGGATCCATTCTAATTCATTCGTACGATCCATTCTAATTCATTCGCACGATCCATTCTAATTTATTCGTACGATCCATTCTAATTCATTCCTATGATCCATTCTAATTCATTCGCACGATTGTATCCATTCTAATTCATTTGCACGATCCATTCTAATTCATTCCTATGATCCATTCTAATTCATTCGTACGATCCATTATAATTCATTCGCTCGAATCTATCCATTCCAATTCATTCGCACGATCCATTCTAATTCATTCGTACGATCCATTCTAATTCACTCGTATGATCCATTCTAATTTATTCGTTCAAATATATCCATTCTAATTCATTCGTACGGTCCATTCTAATTCATTCGCACGATCCATTCTAATTCATTCGTACGATCCATTCTAATTCATTCGTATGATCAATTCTAATTCATTCGTACAATCGATTCTAATTCAGTCGTATGAATGCATCATACGAATGAATTAGAATGGATCATAGGAATGAATTAGAATGGATCGTGCAAATGAATTAGAATGGATACATTCGTGCGAATAAACTAGAATGGATCGTAGAAATGAATTAGAATGAATCGTACGAATGAATTAGAATGGTTACATTCATGCGAATGAATTAGAATGGATCGTACAAATGAATTAGAAAGGTTATATTTGTGCGAATGAATTAGAATGGATCGTACGAATGAATTAGAATGGATTGTACGAATGGATTAGAATGGATTGTATAGATCGTACGAATGGATTAGAATAGATCGTACGAATGAATTAGAACGCATTGTACGAATGAATTAGAATGGATCGTACGAATGAATTAGAATGGATATATTCGTGCGAATGAATTAGAATGGATTGTACGTATGAATTAGAATGGATCGTGCGAATGAACTAGAATGGATACATACATTCATGCGAATGAATTAGAATGGATCGTATGAATGAGTTAGAATGGATCGTATGAATGAATTAGAATGGATTGCATGAATGAATTAGAATGGATCATACGAATGAATTGGAATGGATCGTACGAATGAATTAGAATGGATACAATCATGCAAATGAATTAGAATGGATCGTACGAATGAATTAGAATGGATCATACGAATGAATTAGAATGGATCGTGCGAATGAATTAGAATGGATACATTCATACAAATGAATTAGAATGGATCGTGCGAATGAATTAGAATGGATCGTACGAATGAATTAGAATAGATACATTTGTGCGAATGAATTAGAATGGATCGTACGAATGAATTAGAATGAATCATACGAATGAATTAGAATGGATCATACGAATGAATTAGAATACATCATGTGAATGAATTAGAATGGATCGTACGTTTGAATTAGATTGGATTGTGCGAATGAATTAGAATAGATACATTCTTGCGAATGAATTAGAATAGATCGTATAAATGAATTAGAATGGATCGTACGAATGAATTTGAATGGATACATTTGTTCGAATGAATTAGAATGGATCGTACAAATGAATTAGAATGGATCGTACGAATGAATTAGAATGGATTGTGCGAATGAATTAGAATGGATCGTATGAATGAATTAGAATAGATTGTACGAATGAATTAGAATAGATCGTGCGAATGAATTAGAAAGGATCGTACGAAAGAATTAGAATGGATCGTACGAATGAATTAGAATGGATCATACGAATGAATTAGAATAGATCGTGCGAATGAATTAGAATGGATCGTACGAATGAATTAGAATGGATACATTTGTGCGATGAATAAGAATGGAGCGTATGAATGAATTAGAATGGAGCGTACGAATGAACTAGAATGGATACATTCGTGCGAATGAATTAGAATGGATCATATGAAAGAATTAGAATGGATCGTGCGAATGAATTAGAATGGATCGTACGAACGAATTAGAATGGATCATTTGAACGAATTAGATTGGATCGTATGAATGAATTAGAATGGATACATTCGTACGATCCATTCTAATTCATTCGTACGATCCATTCTAGTTCATTCGTACGATCCATTCTTATTCATTCGTACGATCCATTCTAATCCATTCGTACGATCCATTCTAATTCATTCGTACGATCCATTCTAATTCATTCTCACAAATGTAACCTTTCTAATTCATTTGTACGATCCATTCTAATTCATTCGTACGATCCATTCTAATTTATTCGTACGATCCAATCTAATTCATTCGTACGATCCATTCTAATTCATCGCACGAATCTGTTCTAATTCATTCGCACGAATGAATTAGAATGGATCGTACGAATGAATTAGAATGGATCGTGCGAATGAATTAGAATGGATCGTATGAATAAATTAGAATGGATCGTACGAATGAATTAAAATGGATACATTTGTGCGAATGAATTAGAATGGATCATACGATTGAATTAGAATGGATCATGCGAATGAATTAGAATGGATCGTACGAATGGATTAGAATGGATCATAGGAATGAATTAGAATGGATCGTGCAAATGAATTAGAATGGATACATTCGTGCGAATGAATTAGAATGGATCGTAGGAATGAATTAGAATGGATCGTACGAATGAATTAGAATGGTTACATTCGTGCGAATGAATTAGAATGGATCGTACGAATAGAATAGAATGGATCGTACGAATGGATTAGAATGGATCGTACGAATGAATTAGAATGGATCGTACGAATGGATTAGAAAGGTTATATTTCTGAGAATGAATTAGAATGGATCGTACGAATGGATTAGATTGGATCGTACGAATGGATTAGAATGGATCGTACGAATAAATTAGAATGGATACATGCGAATGAATTAGAATGGATCGTGCGAATGAATTAGAATGGATTGTACGAATAAATTAGAATGGATCGTACGAATGAATTAGAATGGTTACATTCGTGCGAATGAATTAGAATGGATCGTACGAATGAATTACAATGGATCGTGCGAATGAATTAGAATTGATCCATTCTACGATCCATTCTAATTAATCCGCACGAATGTATCCATTCTACGATCCATACTAGTTCATTCCTACGATCTATTCTAATTAATCCGCACGAATGTATCCATTCTAATTTATTCCTATGATCCATTCTAATTCATTTGTATGAATGAATTAGAATGGATCGTACGAATGGATTAGACTGGATCGTGCGAATGAATTAGAATGGATCGTACGAACGAATTAGAATGGATCGTATAAACGAATTAGAATGGATCGTACGAATGAATTAGAATGGATACATTCGAGTGAATGAAGTAGAATGGATCGTACGAATGAATTAGAATGGATCATAGGAATGAATTAGAATGGATCGTACGAATGGATTAGAACGCATTGTACGAATGAATTGGAATGGATCGTACAAATGAATTAGAATGGATACATTCATGTGGATGAATTAGAATGGATTGTACGAATGAATTAGAATGGATAGTGTGAATGAATTAGAATGGATCGTACGAATGAATAAGAATAGATCGTGCGAATGAATTAGAATGGATAGTGTGAATGAATTAGAATGGATCGTACGAATGAATTAGAATGGATCGTACGAATGAATTAGAATGGATCGTACGAATGAATTAGAATGGATCGTACGAATAATTTAGAAGGGATCGTATGAATGAATTAGAATGGATCGTACGAATGAATTAGAATGGATCGTACGAATGAATTAGAATGGATACATTCGAGCGAATGAATTAGAATAGATCGTAGGAATGAATTAGAATGGATCGTACGAATGAATTAGAATGGATCGTGCGAATGAATTAGAATGGATTGTACGAATGAATTAGAATGGATACATTCAAGCAAATGAATTAGAATAGATCGTAGGAATGAATTAGAATGGATCATACGAATGAATTAGAATGGATCGTGCGAATAAATTAGAATGGATTGTACGAATGAATTAGAATGGATATATACAAATGAATTAGAAAGGTTACATTCGTGAGAATGAATTAGAATGGATCATATGAATGAATTAGAATGGATCGTACGAATGAATTAGAATGGATCGTACAAATGAATTAGAAAGGTTACATTTTTGAGAATGAATTAGAATGGATCGTACGAATGGATTAGAATGGATCGTACAAATGGATTAGAATGGATCGTACGAATGAATTAGAATGGATCGTACGATTGCATTAGAATGGATACATTCGTGCGAATGAATTAGAATGGATCGTACGAATAAATTAGAATGGATCATGCGAATGAATTTGAATGGATCGTACGAATGAATTAGAATGGATTGTGCGAATGAATTAGAATGGATCGTACGAATGCATTAGAATGGATACATTCGTGCGAATGAATAAGAATGGATCGTACGAATGGATTAGAATGGATCGTACGAATGAATTAGAATGGATCATACAAATTAATTAGAAAGGTTGCATTCGTGAGAATGAATTAGAATGGATCGTACGAATGAATTGGAATGGATCATGCGAATGAATTTGAATGGATCGTACGAATGAATTAGAATGGATCGAACGAATGAATTAGAATGGATACATTCGAGTGAATGAATTAGAATAGATCGTAGGAATGAATTAGAATGGATCATATGAACGAATTAGAATGGATCTTGCGAATTATTTAGAATGGATTGTACGAATGAATTAGAATGGATCGTACGAATGCATTAGAATGGATACATTCGTGCGAATGAATTAGAATGGATCGTATGAATGAATTTGAATGGATCGTGCGAATGAATTTGAATGGATCGTACGAATGAATTAGAATGGATTGTGCGAATGAATTAGAATGGATCGTATGAATGAATAAGAATGGATCGTACGAATGAATTAGAATGGTTCGTGCGAATGAATTAGAATGAATCGTACGAATGCATTAGAATGGATCGTACGAATGAATTAGAATGAATCATATTATCCATTCTAATTCATTCGTCCGATCCATTCTAATTCATTCGCACGAATGTATCCATTCTAATTCATTCGTACGATCCATTCTAATTCATTCCTACGATCCATTCTAATTCATTCGCACGAATGTATCCATTCTAATTCATTTGCACGATCTATTCTAATTCATTCCTATGATCCATTCTAATTTATTCGTACGATCTATTCTAATTCATTCGCTCGAATGTATCCATTCTAATTCATTCGTACGATCCATTCTAATTCATTCGTACGATCCATCCTAATTCATTCGTACGATCCATTCTAATTTATTCTCATGAATGTAACCTTTCTAATTCATTTGTTTGTATCCATTCTAATTCATTCGTACGATCCATTCTAATCCATTCGTACGATCCATTCTAATTCATTCGTACGATCCATTGTAATTCATTCAAACAATCCATTCAGATTCATTCGCACAAATGTATCCATTCAAATTCATTCGTACGATCTATTCTAATTAATTCGCACGATCCATTCTAATTCATTCTAACGAATGTAACCTTTCTAATTCATTTGTATGATCCATTCTAATTCATTCATACGATCCATTCTAATCCATTCGTACGATCCATTCTAATCCATTCGTACAATCCATTCTAATTTATTGATACGATCCATTCAAATTCATTCTCACAAATGTAACCTTTCTAATTCATTTGTACGATCCATTCTAATTCATTCATACGATCCATTCTAATCCATTCGTACGATCCATTTTAATCCATTCGTACGACCCATTCTAATTCATTCGCACGAATGTAACCATTCTAATTCATTCGTACGATCCATTTTAATTCATTCCTACGATCCATTCTAATTCATTCGCACGAATGTATCCATTCTAATTCATTTGCACGATCCATTCTAATTCATTCCTATGATCCATTCTAATTCATTCGTACGATCCATTCTCACAAATGTAACCTTTCTAATTCATTTGTACGATCCATTTTAATTCATTCGTACGATCCATTCAAATCCATTCGTACGATCCATTCTAATTCGTTCATACGATCCATTCTAATTCGTTCGTACGATCCATTCTAAGTCATTCGTACGAAGCAATCTAATTCATTCGAACAAATGTATCTATTCTAATTCATTCGTACAATGCGTTCTAATCCATTCGTATGATCCATTCTAATCCATTCGTACGATCCATTCTAATTCATTCGCACGAATGTAACCATATTAATTCATTCATATGATCCATTCTAATTCATTCGTACGATCCATTTTAATTCATTCATATGATCCATTTTAATTTATTCGCAATAATGTATCCATTCTAATTCATTCGTTCAATCTATTCTAATTTATTCGTACAAATATATCCATTCTAATTCATTCGTACGATCCATTCTAATTCATTCGTATGATTCATTCTAATTCATGAGAATGAATTAGAATGGATCATAGGATTGAATTAGAATGGATACATTCATGCGAATGAATTAGAATGGATCGTAGGAATGAATTAGAATGGATCGTACGAATGGATTAGAATGGATCGTACGAATGGATTAGAATGGATTGTACGAATTAGAATGGATCGTACGAATGAATTAAAATGGATATATTCATACAACTGAATTAGAATGGATCGTGCAAATTAATTAAAATGGATCGTACGAATGAATTTGAATGGATACATTTGTGCGAATGAATCTGAATGGATTGTATGAATGAATTACAAGGGATCGTAAGAATGGATTAGAATGGATCGTACGAATGAATTAGAATGGATCATACAAATGAATTAGAAAGGTTACATTCGTGAGAATGAATTAGAATGGATCGTACGAATGAATTAGAATGAATCATGCGAATGAATTTGAATGGATCGTTGGAATGAATTAGAATGGATCGTACGAATGAATTTGAATGGATCGTACGAATGAATTAGAATGGATTCGTACAATGCATTCTAATTCATTCGTACGATTCATTCTAATTCATTCGTATGAGCTATTCTAATTCATTCGTACGATCCATTCAAATGAATTAGTACGATTCATTCTAATTCATTCGCATAAATATATCCATTCTAATTTATTCGTACGATCCATTTTAATTCATTCGTGCGATCCATTCTAATTCATTCGCACAAATGTATCCATTCTAATTCATTCGTACGATCCATTCTTATTCATTCATACGATCCATTCTTATTCATTTGCACGATCTATTCTAATTCATTCCTATGATCCATTCTAATTCATTCGTACGATCCATTCTAATTCATTCGCTCAAATGTATCCATTCTAATTCATTCGTACGATCCATTCTAATTCATTCGTACGATCCATTCTAATTCATTCTCACGAATGTAACCTTTCTAATTCATTTGTATGATCCATTCTAATTCATTCGCACGATCAATTCTAATTCAATTCGTATGATCCATTCTAATTCATTTGCACAATCCATTCTAATTCATTCGTACGATCCATTCTAATCCATTCGTATGATCCATTCTAATTCATTCGTACGATCCATTATAATTCATTCTCACAAATATAACCTTTCTAATTCATTTGTACGATCCATTCTAATTCATTTGTACGATCCATTGTAATCCATTCGTACGATCCAGTCTAATTCATTCGAACGATCCATTCTAATTCATTTGCACGAATGTATCCATTCTAATTCATTCATACGATCTATTCTAATTCATTTGCATGATCCATTCTAATGCATTCGCACGATCCATTCAAATTCATTCGCACGATCCATTCTAATTCATTCGCACAATCCATTCTAATTCATTCGCACGAATGTATCCATTCTAATTCATTCGCAAGATCCATTCTAATTCATTCGTACGGTCCATTCTATTTTATTCGCAAGAATATATCCATTCTAATTTATTCGCACGATCCATTCTAATTCATTCGTATGATCCATTCTAATGCATTCGTACGATTCATTCTAATTCATTCGCACGATCCATTTTAATTCATTCGTATGATCCATTCTAATTTATTCATATGATCCATTCAAATTCATTCGCATGATCAATTCTAATTCATTCGTACGATACATTCTAATTCATTCGTTCGATCCATTCTAATTCATTCGTACGATCCATTCTAATTCATTTGTACGATCCATTCTAATTCATTTTGCACGATCCATTCTAATTTATTCGTACGATCCATTCTAATTCATTCGTACGATCTATTCTAATTCATTCTCATGATCCATTCTAATTCATTCGTATGATCCATTCTAATTCATTCGTATGATAAATTCGAGCGAATGAATTAGAATAGATCGTAGGAATGAATTAGAATGGATCATACGAATGAATTAGAATGGATCATGCGAATGAATTAGAATGGATCGTGCGAATAAATTAGAATGGATCGTATGAATGAATTAGAATGAATATATTTATGCGTACGATCCATTCTTATTCATTCATACGATCCATTCTAATTCATTCGTACGATCCATTCTAATTTATTCGTATGATCCATTCTAATTCATTCCTATGATCCATTCTAATTCATTCGCACGAATGTATCCATTCTAATTTATTCGTATGATCCTTTCTAATTCATTCGCACGATCCATTCTAATTCTTTCATATGATCCATTCTAATTCATTCGCACGAATGTATCCATTCTAATTCATTCGCACAATCCAATCTAATTCAAATGTACAATCCATTCTAATTCATTCACATGATGTATTCTAATTCATTCGTACGATCCATTCCAATTGTAATTCATTCGTACGATCCATTCTAATTCATTCGCACGATCCATTCTAATTCATTCGTATGATCCTTTCTAATTCATTCGTACGATCCATTCTAATTCATTCCTATGATCCATTCTAATTCATTCGTCTGATCCATTCTAATTCATTCGCTCGAATGTATCCATTCTAATTCATTCGTACGATCTATTCTAATTCATTCGTACGATCCATTCTAATTCATTCTCATGAATGTAACCTTTCTAATTCATTCGTATGATCTATTCTAATTCATTCGTACGATCCATTCTAATCCATTTGTACGATCCATTCTAATTCATTTGCACGATCCATTCTAATTCATCGCACGATCCGTTCTAATTCATTCGCTGGAATGTATCCATTCTAATTCATTTGTACGATCCATTCTAATGCATTCGTATGATCCATTCTAATTCATTTGCATGAATATATCTATTGTAATTCATTCGTATGATCCATTCCAATTTATTCGCACGATCTATTCTAATTCATTCGTACGATTCATTCTAATTCATTCGCACGATCCATTCTAATTCATTCGTACAAATGTATCCATTTTAATTCATTCGTACAATCCATTCTGATTCATTCGCACGATCCATTCTAATTCATTCGTATGATCTATTCTAATTCATTCCTACGATCTATTCTAATTCATTCGCTCGAATGTATCCATTCTAATTCATTCGTACGATCCATTCTAATTCATTCTAATTCATTCGCACGAATGTATCCATTCTAATTCATTCCTATGATCCATTCGTACGATCCATTCTAATTCATTCATATGATCTATTTTAATTCATTCGCACGAATGTATCCATTCTAATTCATTCGTACGATCCATTCTAATTCATTCGCACGATCCATTCTAATCCATTCATACGAATTATAATTCATTCGTGCGAATGAATTAGAATGGATCGTAGGAATGAATTAGAATGATCCATTCTAATTTATTTGTATGATCCATTCTAATTCATTCGTACGATCCATTCTAATTCATTCGCTCGAATGTATCCATTCTAATTCATTCGCACGAATATAACCATTCTAATTCATTCGCACAAATGTATTCATTCAAATGCATTCGTACAATTCATTCTAATTCGTGCGAATGAATTAGAATAGATCGTACGAATGAATTAGAATGGATCGTACGAATGGATTAGAATGGATACATTCGTGCGAATGAATTAGAATGGATCGTAGGAATAAATTAGAATGGATCGTACGAATGAATTTGATTGGATCGTACGAATGGATTAGAATGGACTCGTACAATGCATTCTAATTCATTCGTACGATTCATTCTAATTCATTCGTATGAGCTATTCTAATTCATTCGTACGATCCATTCTAATGAATTAGTACGATTCATTCTAATTCCTTCGTATGATCCATTCTAATTCATTCGTACGATCCATTCTAATTCATTCGCACGAATGTATCCATTCTAATTCATTCGCACGAATGTAACCATTCTAATTCATTCGCACGATCCATTCTAATTCATTCGTACGATCCATTCTAATTCATTCGTACGATCCATTCTAACTCATTCGGTGGATCCATTCTAATTCATTCGTACGATCCATTCTAATTCATTCGCACGATCCATTCTAACTCATTCGTACGATCCATTCTAATTCATTTGTACGATCCATTCTAATTTATTTGCACGAATATACAATCCATTCTAATTCATTCGCACAAATGTATCCATTCTAATTCATTCGTACGATCTATTCTAATTCATTCGTATGATCCATTCTAATTCATTCGCACGATCCATTCTAATTTATTCGCACGATCCATTCTAATTCATTCGCATGAATATATCTATTCTAATTCTTTCGTATGATCCATTCAAATTTATTCATACGATCCATTCTAATTCATTCGTACGATCTATTCTAATTCATTCGCATGATCCATTCTAATTCATTCGTACGATCCATTCTAATTCATTCGTACAATCCATTCAAATTCATTCGTACGATGCAATCTAATTCATTCGCACGAATATATCCATTCTAATTCATTCATACGATCTTTTCTAATTCATTCGCACGATCCATTCTAATTCTTTCATATGATCCATTCTAATTCATTCGTACGATCCATTCTAATTCATTCGTATGATCAATTCTAATTCATTCGCACGATCCATTCTAATCCATTCGTATGATCCATTCTAATCCATTCGTACGATCCATTCTAATCCATTCGTACGATCCATTCTAATTCGTTCATACGATCCATTCTAATTCATTCGTATGATCCAGTCTAGTTCATTCGTATGATCAATTCTAATTCATTCGCACGATCCATTCTAATTCATTCGTACGATCCATTCTAATTCATTCGCACGAATGTAACCATTCTAATTTATTCGTACGATCCATTCTAATTCATTCCTACGATCCATTCTAATTCATTCGCACGAATGTATCCATTCTAATTCATTCGTACGATCCATTCTAATCCATTCGTACGATCCATTCTAATTCATTCGCACGAATATAACCATTCTAATTCATTCGTACGATCCATTCTAATTCATTCCTACAATCCATTCAAATTCATTCGTACGATTCATTCTAATTCATTCGTACGATCCATTTTAATTCATTCATATGAATGATTTAGAATGGATCATGCGAATGAATTAGAATGGATACATTCGTGAGAATGAATTAGAATGGATCGTACGAATGAATTAGAATGGATCATCCGAATGAAAGAATGGATCGTAGGAATGAATTAGAATGGATCGTACGAATGAATTAGAATGGATACATTTGTGCGAATGAATTAGAATGGATCGTACGAATGAATTAGAATGGATCGTACGAATGAATTAGAATGGATCGTACAAATGAATTAGAATGGATCGTACGAATGCATTAGAATGGATACATTCGTGCGAATGAATTAGAATGGATCGTACGAATGAATTAGAATGAATCGTACTAATTCATTAGAATGGATCGTTCGAATGAATTAGAATAGCTCATACGAATGAATTAGAATGAATCGTACGAATGAATTAGAATGCATTGTACGAATCCATTCTAATCTATTCGTACGATCCATTCAAATTCATTCATACGATCCATTCTAATTCATTCCTATGATCCATTCTAATTCATTCGCACGAATGTATCCATTCTAATCCATTCGTACGATCCATTCTAATTCATTTGTACGATCCATTCTAATTCATTCGCACGAATGTATCCATTCTAATGCATTCGTACGATCTATTTTAATTCATTCGTACGATCCATTCTAATTCATTCGTACGATCTAATTCATTCGTACGATCCATTCTAATTCATTCGTACGATCCATTCTAATTCATTCGCACGATCCATTCTAATTCATTTGTATGATTCATTCTAATTCATTCCTACGATCTATTCTAATTCATTCGTATGATCCATTCTAATGGATCGTACGAATGGATTAGAATGGATCGTACGAATGGATTAGAATGGATCGTACGAATGAATTAGAATGGATCATGCGAATGAATTTGAATGGATCGTACGAATGAATTAGAAGGGATACATTCGTGCGAATGAATTAGAATGGATCGGACGAATGAATTAGAATTGATCGTGCGAATGAATTAGAATGGATCATATGATTGAATTTGAATGGATCGTACGAATGAATTAGAATGGATAGATTTGTGCGATGAATAAGAATGGAGTATACGAATGAATTAGAATGGAGCGCACGAATGAACTAGAATGGATACATTCGTGCGAATGAATTAGAATGGATCATATGAAAGAATTAGAATGGATCGTTCGAATGAATTAGAATGGATCGTACGAATGCATTAGAATGGATCGTACGAATGAATTAGAATGGATACATTCATGCAAATGAATTAGAATGGATCGTACGAATGAATTAGAATGGATACATTCGTGCGAATGAATTAGAATGGATCGGACGAATGAATTAGAATGGATCGTACGAATGAATTAGAATGGATCGTGCGAATGATTTAGAATGAATCGTACGAATGCATTAGAATGGATACATTCGTGCGAATGAATTAGAATGGATCGTACGAATGAATTAGAATGGATCGTGCGAATGAATTAGAATGGATCGTACGAATGAATTAGAATGGATACATTTGTGCGAATGAATTAGAATGGATCGTGCGAATGAATTAGAATGGATCGTACGAATGAATTAGAATGGATACATTCGTACGAATAAATTAGAATGGATCATACGAATAAATTATAATGGATCGTACGAATGAATTAGAATGGATCATACAAATGAATTAGAAAGGTTACATTCGTGAGAATGAATTAGAATGGATCGTACGAATGAATTAGAATGGATCATGCGAATGAATTTGAATGGATCGTACGAATAAATTAGAATGGATCGAACGAATGAATTAGAATGGATACATTCGAGCGAATGAATTAGAATAGATCGTAGGAATGAATTAGAATGGATCATACGAATGAATTAGAATGGATTGTACGAATGAATTAGAATAGATCGTTGGAATGAATTGGAATATCCATTCGTACGATCCATTCTAATTCATTCGCACGAATGTAACCATTCTAAATCATTCTCACGATCCATTCTAATTCATTCCTACGATCCATTCTAATTCATTCCTACGATCCATTCTAATTCATTCGCACGAATGTATCCATTCTAATTCATTCGTATGATCCATTCAAATTCAATCGTATGATCCATTCAAATTCATTCACACAAATGTATCCATTCTAATGCATTCGTACGATCCATTCTAATCCATTCGTACGATCCATTCTAATCCATTCGTACGATCCATTCTAATCCATTCGTACGATCCATTCTAATTCATTATGACAAATGTAACCTTTCTAATTCATTCGTACGATCCATTCAAATTCATTCGCATGATCCATTCTAATTCATTCGTACGATCCATTCTAATTCATTCTCACGTCTAATTCATTCGCACGATCCATTCTAATTCATTCATACGATCCATTCTAATTCATTCGCACGAATGTATCCATTCTAATTCATTCGTACGATCCATTCTAATGCATTCGTTCGATCCATTCTAATTCGTTCGTACGATCCATTCTAATTTATTCGTTCAAATATATCCATTCTAATTCATTCTTACGATCCATTCTAATTTATTCGCACGGATCCATTCTAATTCATTCGCACGATCCATTCTAATTCATTCGTATGATCCATTCTAATTTATTTGCACGAATATACGATCCATTCTAATTTATTCGCAAGAATGTATCCATTCTAATTCATTCGTACGATCCATTCTAATTCATTCTCACAAATGTAACCTTTCTAATTCATTTGTACGATCCATTCTAATTCATTTGTACGATCCATTCTAATACATTCGCATGATCCATTCTAATTCATTCGTACGATCCATTCTAATTCATTCGCACGATCCATTCTAATTCATTCGTACGATCCATTCTAATTCTTTCGCATGAATATATCTATTCTAATTCATTCGTATGATCCATTCTAATTTATTCGCACGATCTATTCTAATTCATTCGTACGATCCATTCTAATTCATTCGTACGATCCATTCTAATTCATTCGCACGAATATATCATACGAATGAATTAGAATGGATCATGCGAATGAATTAAAATGGATCGTAGGAATGAATTAGAATGGATCGTACAAATGAATTAGAAAGGTTACATTTGTGAGAATGAATTAGAATGGATCGTACGAATGAATTAGAATGGATCGTACGAATGAACTAGAATGGATACATTCGAGCGAATGAATTATAATGGATCGTACGAATGAATTAGAATGGATCGTGCGAATGAATTATAATGGATCGTTCGAATAAATTAGAATGGATCGTGCGAATGAATTAGAATGGATCGTACGAATGAATTAGAATGGATCCACCGAATGAGTTAGAATGGATCATACGAATGAATTAGAATGGATCGTACAAATGAATTAGAATGGATACATTCGAGCGAATGAATTAGAATAGATTATAGGAATGAATTAGAAAGGATCGTACGAATGGATTAGAATGGATCGTACGAATGAATTCGAATGGATTGTACGAATGAATTAGAATGGATACATGCGAGCGAATGAATTAGAATAGATCGTAGGAATGAATTAGAATGGATCATACGAATGAATTAGAATGGATCATGCGAATGAATTAGAATGGATTGTACGAATGAATTAGAATGGATACATTCGTGCGAATGAATTAGAATGGATCGGACGAATGAATTAGAATGGATCGTATGAATGAATTAGAATGGATTATGCGAATGAATTAGAATAGATCGTATAAATGAATAAGAATGGATTGTACGAATGAATTAGAATGGATCGTGCGAATGAATTAGAATGAATCGTACGAATGCATTAGAATGGATCGTACGAATGAATTAGAATGAATCATACGATCCATTCTAATTCATTCGTCCGATCCATTCTAATTCATTCGCACGAATGAATTAGAATGAATCGTACGAATGCATTAGAATGGATCGTACGAATGAATTAGAATGAATCGTACGATCCATTCTAATTCATTCGCACGAATGTATCCAATCTAATTCATTCGTACGATCCATTCTAATTTATTCATATGATCCATTCTAATTCATTCGTACGATCCATTCTTATTCATTCATAGGATCCATTCTAATTCATTCGTACGATCCATTCTAATTCATTCCTACGATCCTTTCTAATTCATTCGCACGAATGTATCCATTCTAATTCATTTGCACGATCCATTCTAATTCATTCCTATGATCCATTCTAATTCGTTCGTATGATCCATTCTAATTCATTCGCTCGAATGTATCCATTCTAATTCATTCGTACGATCCATTTTAATTCATTCGTATGATCCATTCTAATTCATTCCTACGATCTATTCTAATTCATTCGCTCGAATGTATCCATTCTAATTCATTCGTTCGATCCATTCTAATTCATTCGTACGATCCATTCTAATTCATTCGTATGATCCATTCTAATTCATTCGCTCGATCCATTCTAATTCGTTCGCACAATCCATTCTAATTCATTTGCACGAATGTATCCATTCTAGTTCATTCGTACGCTCCATTCTAATTCATTCGTATGATCCATTCTAATTCATTCGTACGATCCATTCTAATTCATTCGTACGATCCATTCTAATTCATTCGCACAAATGTATCCATTCTAATTCATTCGTATGATCCATTCTAATTCATTTGCACGATCCATTCTAATTCATTCGTATGATCCATTCTAATTCATTCCTACGATCTATTCTAATTCATTCGCTCGAATGTATCTATTCTAATTCATTCGTACGATCCATTCTAATTCATTCTCACAAATGTAACCTTTCTAATTCATTTGTACGATCCATTCTAATTCATTCGTACGATCCATTCTAATTAATTCGTACGATCCATTCTTATTCATTCATACGATCCATTGTAATTCATTCGCACAATCCATTCTAATCCATTCTAACTCATTTTAGAATGGATCGTACGAATGAATTAGAATGGATCGTACGAATGAATTAGAATGGATCGTGCGAATGAATTAGAATGGATCGTACGAATGAATTAGAATGGATACATTCGTACGAATGAATTAAAATGAATCGTACGATCCATTCTAATGAATTAGTACGATTCATTCTAATTCATTCGTACGATCCATTCTAATTCATTCGTACGATCCATTCTAATTCATTCGCACGAATTTATCCATTCTAATGCATTCGTACGATTCATTCTAATTCATTTGTATGAGCTATTCTAATTCATTCGTACGATCCATTCTAATGAATTCGTATGAGCTATTCTAATTCATACATAGGAATGCATTAGAATGGATATATTCGTGCGAATGAATTAGAATGGATCATGCGAATGAATTTGAATGGATCGTACGAATGAATTAGAATGGATACATTCGTGCAATTGAATTAGAATGGATCGGACGAATGAATTAAAATTGATCGTGCGAATGAATTAGAATGGATCATACGATTGAATTTGAATGGATCGTACGAATAAATTAGAATGGATACATTTGTGCGGTGAATAAGAATGGAGCGTACGAATGAATTAGAATGGAGCGTATGAATGAACTAGAATGGATACATTCGTGCGAATGAATTAGAATGGATCATATGAAAGAATTAGAAAGGATCGTGCGAATGAATTAGAATGGATCGTACGAATGAATTAGAATGGATCGTACGAATGAATTAGAATGGATACATTCATGCAAATGAATTAGAATGGATCGTACGAATGAATTAGAATGCATACATTCGTGCGAATGAATTAGAATGGATCGGACGAATGAATTAGAATGGATCATACGAATGAATTAGAATGGATCGTGCGAATGAATTAGAATGAATCGTACGAATGCATTAGAATGCATATATTCGTGCGAATGAATTAGAATGGATCGTACGAATGAATTAGAATGGATCGTACGAATGGATTAGAATGGATCGTACGAATGAATTAGAATGGATCGTACAAATGAATTAGAAAGGTTACATTTGTGAGAATGAATTAGAATGGATCGTGCGAATGAATTAGAATGAATCGTACGAATGAATTAGAATGGATACATTCGAGCGAATGAGTTAGAATAGATCGTACGAATGAATTAGAATGGATCATAGGAATGAATTAGAATGGATCGTGCAAATGAATTAGAATGGATGCATTCGTGCGAATGAATTAGAATGGATCGTAGGAATGAATTAGAATGGTCGTACGAATGAATTAGAATGGTTACATTCGTGCGAATGAATTAGAATGGATCGTACGAATGAATTAGAATGGATCGTGCGAATGAATTAGAATTGATCATACGAATGAATTAGAATGGATCGTACGATCCATTCTAATTCATTCGCACGATCCATTCTAATTCATTTGTACGATCCATTATAATTTGTGAATGAATTAGAATGGATCGTAGGAATGAATTAGAATCGATCGTACGAATGAATTAGAATGGTTATATTCGTGTGAATAAATTAGAATGGATCGTATGACTGGATTAGAATGGATCATACGAATGGATTAGAATAGATCGTACGAATGAATTAGAATGGATCGTACAAATGAATTAGAAAGGTTACATTTGTGAGAATGAATTAGAATGGATCGTACGAATGAATTAGAATGCATCGTACGAATGAATTTGAATGGATCGTACAAATGAATAAGAATGGATCGTACGAATGAATTAGAATGGATCGTACGAATGTGTCCATTCTAATTCATTCGTACGATCCATTCTAATTCGTTCATATGATCCATTCTAATTCGTTCGTACGATCCATTCTAATTCGTTCGTACGATCCATTTTAATTTATTCGCACGATCCATTCTAATTTATTCGCACGATCCATTCTAATTCTTTCATACTATCCATTCTAATTCATTCGCACGAATGTATCCATTCTAGTTCATTCGTACGCTCCATTCTAATTCATTCGTACGCTCCATTCTTATTCATCGCACAAATGTATCCATTCTAATTCATTCGTACGATCCATTCTAATTCATTTGCACCATCGATTCTAATTCATTCGTATGATCCATTCTAATTCTTTCGTACGATCCATTCTAAATCATTCGCACGATCTATTCTAATTCATTCGTACAATCCATTCTGATTCACTCGTACGATCCATTCTAATCCATTCGTACGATCCATTCTAATCCATTCGTACGATCCATTCTAATCCATTCGTATAATCCATTCTAATCCATTCGTACGATCCATTCTAATTCATTCTCACAAATGTAACCTTTCTAATTCATTTGTACGATCCATTCTAATTCATTCGTACGATCCATTCTAACCCATTCGTACGATCCATTCTAATCCATTCCTACGATCCATTCTAATTCATTCGCACGAAAGTAACCATTCTAATTCATTCATACGATCCATTCTAATTCATTCCTACGATCCATTCTAATTCATTCGCACGAATGTATCCATTCTAATTCATTTGCACGATCCATTCTAATTCATTCCTATGATCCATTCTAATTCATTCGTACGATCCATTCTAATTCATTCGCTCGAATGTATCCATTCTAATTCATTCGCACGATCCATTCTAATTCATTTGTACGATCCATTTTAATTCATTCGTACGATCCATTCTAATTCATTTGCACGTTCCATTCTAATTCATTCGTATGATCTATTCTAATTCATTCCTACGATCTATTCTAATTCATTCACATTATCCATTCTAATTCATTCGTTCGATCCATTCTAATTCATTCGTACAATCCATTCTAATTCATTCGTATAATCCATTCTAATTCATTCGTACGATCCATTCTAATTCATTTGTACGAATGTATCCATTCTAATTCATTCGTACAATCCATTCTAATTCATTCGCACGATCCATTCTAATTCATTCGTATGGATCGTACGAATGCATTATAATGGATCGTACGAATGAATTAGAATGGATACATTCGAGCGAATGAATTAGAATGGATCGTGTGATGAATTGGAATGGATCATATAAATGAATTAGAATGGATTGTGCGAATGAATTAGAATGGATTGTACGAATGAATTAGAATGGATACATTCGTACAAATGAATTAGAATGGATCATACGAATGAATTAGAATGGATTATACGAATGAATTTGAATGGATTGTACGAATGAATTAGAATGGATCGAACGAATGAATTAGAATGGATAATGTGAATGAATTAGAATAGATCGTAGGAATGAATTAGAATAGATCATACGAATGAATTAGAATGGAACGTGCAAATGAATTAGAATGGATCGTACAAATGAATTAAAATGGATCGAACAAATGAATTAGAATGGATCGTGCGAATGAATTAGAATGGACACATTCGAGCGAATGAATTAGAATGGATCGTACGAATGAATTAGAATGGATCATAGGAATGAACTAGAATGGATCGTGCAAATGAATTAGAATGGATACATTCGTGCGAATGAATTAGAATGGATCGTAGGAATGAATTAGAATGAATCGTATGAATGAATTAGAATGGTTACTTTCGTGCGAATGAATTAGAATGGATCGTAGGAATGGATTAGAATGGATCGTACGAATGGGTTAGAATGGATCGTACGAATGAATTAGAATGGATCGTACAAATGAATTAGAAAGGTTACATTTGTGAGAATGAATTAGAATGGATCGTACGAATGGATTAGAATGGATCATACGAATGGATTAGAATGGATCGTACGAATGGATTAGAATGGATCGTACGAATGGATTAGAATTGATCGTACGAGTGAATTAGAATGGATTGTACGAATAAATTAGAATAGATCGTGCGAATGAATTAGAATGAGTCGTACGAATGCATTAGAATTGATCGTATGAATGAATTAGAATGAATTGTACGATCCATTCTAATTCATTCGTACGATCCATTCTAATCCATTCGTATTATCCATTCTAATTCATTCGTACGATCCATTTTAATTCATTCGCTCGAATGTATCCATTCTAATTCATTCGTACGATCCATTCTAATCCATTCGTACCATCCATTCTAAACCATTCGTACGATCCATTCTAATTCATTCGCACGAATGTGACCATTCTAATTCATTCATACGATCCATTCTAATTCATTCCTACGATCCATTCTAATTCATTCGTATGATCAATTCTAATTCATTCGCAAGATCCATTCTAATTCATTCGTACGATCCATTCTAATTCATTCGCATGAATGTAACCATTCTAATTCATTCGTACGAACCATTCTAATTCATTCCTACAATCCATTCTAATTCATGCGCACGAATGTATCCATTCTAATTCATTTGCACGATCCATGCTAATTTATTCCTATGATCCATTCTAATTCATTCGTACGATCCATTCTAATTCATTCTCACAAATGTAACCTTTCTAATTCATTCGTACGATCCATTCTAATCCATTCGTACGATCCATTATAATCCATTCATACGATCCATTCTAATTCATTCGCACGAATGTAACCATTCTAATTCATTCGTACGATCCATTCTAATTCATTCCTACGATCCATTCTAATTCATTCGCATGAATGTATCCATTCTAATTCATTTGCACGATCCATTCTAATTCATTGGTACGATCCATTCTAATTCATTCGTACGAATGAATTAGAATGGATATATTTATGCGAATGAATCAGAATGGATCGACGAATGAATTAGAATGGATACATTTGTGCGAATGAATTAGAATGAAACATACGAATGAATTAGAATGGATCATACGAATGATTTAGAATGGATACATTTGTGCGAATGAATTAGAATGGATCGTACGAATGAATTAGAAAGGTTACATTTGTGAGAATGAATTAGAATGGATCGTATGAATGAATGAGAATGGATCATAGGAATGAATTAGAATGGATCGTACAAATGAATTACAATGGATACATTCGTGCGAATGAATTAGAATGGATCGTACGAATGAATTAAAAAGGTTATATTCGTGCGAATGAATTAGAATGGATCGT
The DNA here is from genome assembly GCA_947650365.1 of Chamaelirium japonicum. Taxonomy (NCBI): domain Eukaryota; kingdom Viridiplantae; phylum Streptophyta; class Magnoliopsida; order Liliales; family Melanthiaceae; genus Chamaelirium; species Chamaelirium japonicum. The sequence goes on along the minus strand of OX393552.1, from coordinate 47,043,687 downwards.
ACGAATAAATTAGAATGGATCGTGCGAATGAATTAGAATTGATCATACGAATGAATTAGAATGGATCGTAGGAATGAATTAGAATGGATCGTGCAAATGAATTAGAATGGATACATTCGAGCGAATGAATTAGAATGGATCGTAGGAATGAATTAGATTGGATCGTATGAATGAATTAGAATGGTTACATTCGTGCGATCCATTCTAATTCGTACAAATGTATCCATTCTAATTTATTCGTACGATCCATTCTAATTCATTCGTACGATCTATTCTAATTTATTTACACGATCCATTCTAATTCATTCGTACGATCCATTATAATTCATTCCTACGATCCATTCTAATTCATTCTCACGAATGTAACTTTTCTAATTCATTTGTATGTATATATCCATTCTAATTCATTCGTACAATCCATTCTAATTCATTCGCACGATCCATTCTAATTCATTCGTACGATCCAGTCTAATCCATTCGTACGATCCATTCTAATTCATTCGCACGAATGTAACCATTCTAATTCATTTGTACGATCCATTCTAATTCATTCGCACGATCCATTCTAATTCATTCGAACGATTCATTCTAATTCATTCGCACGATCCATTCTAATTCATTCGTACGATTCATTCTAATTCATTCGTACAATGCGTTCTAATCCATTCGTACGATCTATTCTAATTCATTCGCATGATCCATTCTAATTCATTTGACGATCCATTCAAATTCATTCGCTCGAATGTAACCATTCTAATTCTTTCGTACGATCCATTCTAATTCATTCCTACGATCCATTCTAATTCATTCTCACGAATGTAACCTTTCTAATTTATTTGTATGTATCCATTCTAATTCATTCGTACAATCCATTCTAATTCATTCGCACGATCCATTCTAATTCATTCGTATGATCCATTCTAATCCATTCGTACGATCCATTCAAATTCATTCACACGAATGTAACCATTCTAATGCATTCGTACGATCCATTCTAATCCATTTGTACGATCCATTCTAATCCATTCTAATTCTAATCCATTCGTACGATCCATTCTAATTCATTCGTATGATCCATTCTAATTCATTCTCACAAATGTATCGTGCGAATAAATTAGAATGGATCGTACGAATGAATTAGAATGGATCGTACGAATGAATTAGAATGGATCGTACGAATAAATTAGAATCGATACATTCATGCAAATGAATTAGAATGGATCGTACGAATGAATTAGAATGGATCATACGAGTGAATTAGAATGGATCGTATGAATGAATTAGAATGGATCGTACGAATGAATTAGAATGGATCATATGAATGAATTAGAATGGTTATATTCGTGCGAATGAATTAGAATGGATCGTACGAATGGATTAGAATGGATCGTACGAATGAATTAGAATGGATCGTACGAATGGATTAGAATGGATCGTACGAATGAATTAGAATGGATCGTGCGAATGAATTAGAATGGATTGTACGAATGAATTAGAATGGATACATACAAATGAATTAGAAAGGTTACATTCGTGAGAATAAATTAGAATGGATCGTAGGAATGAATTATAATGGATCGTACGAATGAATTAGAATGGATCGTGCGAATGAATTAGAATAGATCGTACGAATGAATTAGATTGGATCGTACGAATAAATTAGAATGGACACATTTGTACGAATTACAATGGATCGCACGAACGTAACCATTCTAATTCATTCATACGATCCATTCTAATTCATTCCTACGATCCATTCTAATTCATTCGCTCGAATGTATCCATTCTAATTCATTTGCACGATCCATTCTAATTCATTCCTACGATCCATTCTAATTCATTCGTATGATCAATTCTAATTCATTCGCACGATCCATTCTAATTTATTCGTACGATCCATTCTAATTCATTCGCACGAATATAACCTTTTTAATTCATTCGTACGATCCATTCTAATTCATTCGCACGAATGTATCCATTCTAATTCATTTGTACGATCCATTCTAATTCATTCCTATGATCCATTCTAATTCGTTCATACGATCCATTCTAATTCATTCTCACAAATGTAACCTTTCTAATTCATTCGTACGATCCATTCTAATTCATTCGCACAAATGTATCCATTCTAAATCATTCGTATGATCCATTCTAATTCATTCGTACGTTTCATTCTAATTCATTCGCACAAATGTATCCATTCTAATTCATTCGTCGATCCATTCTAATTCATTCGCATAAATATATCTATTCTAATTCATTCGTACGAATGAATTAGAATGGATCGTACCAATGAATTAGAATGGATCGTGCAAATGAATTAGAATGGATACATTCGTGCGAATGAATTAGAATGGATCGTAGGAATGAATTAGAATGGATCGTACGAATGAATTAGAATGGTTACATTCATGCGAATGAATTAGAATAGATCGTATGAATGGATTAGAATGGATCGTACGAATGGATTAGAATGGATCGTACGAATGAATTAGAAAGGTTACATTTGTGAGAATGAAGTAGAATGGATCGTACGAATGAATTAGAATGGATCATTGGAATAAATTAGCATGGATCGTGAAAATGAATTAGAATGGATACATTCGTGCCCATGAATTAGAATGGATTGTAGGAATGTATTAGAATGGATCGTACGAATGAATTATAATTGTTACATTCATGCGAATGAATTAGAATGGATCGTACGAATGAATTAGAATGGATCTTGCGAATGAATTAGAATTGATCATACAAATGAATTAGAATGGATCGTAGGAATGAATTAGAATGGATCGTATGAATGAATTAGAATGGTTGCATTCGTGCGAATGAATTAGAATGGATCGTACGAATGGTTTAGAATGGATCGTACGAATAGATTAGAATGGATCGTACGAATGAATTAGAATGGATACATTCCAGCGAATGAATTAAAATGGATCGTACGAATGAATTAGAATGGATCATACGAATGGATTAGAAGGGATCGTACGAATGAATTAGAATTGATCGTACGATTCATTCTAATTCATTCATACAATCCATTCTATTGCATTCGTACGACTCATTCTAATTCATTCGCACGATCCATTCTAATTCATTCGTACGATCCATTCTTATTCATTCATACGATCCATTCTAATTCATTCGCACAATCCATTCTAATTCATTCGTACGATCCATTCTAATTCATTCGTTTGATCCATTCTAACTCATTCGGTGGATCCATTCTAATTCATTCGTACGATCCATTCTAATTCATTCGCACGATCCATTCTAATTTATTTGTACGATTCATTCTAATTCATTCGTACGATCTATTCTAATTCATTCGCACGAATGTAACCATTCTAATTCATTCGTATGATTCATTCTAATTCATTCGTATGAGCTATTCTAATTCATTCGTACGATCCATTCTAATGCATTCGTACGATTAATTCTAATTCATTCGCATAAATATACCCATTCTAATTCATTCGTACGATCCATTCTAATTCATTCGCACGATCCATTCTAATTCATTCGCACAAATGTATCCATTCTAATTCATTCGTATGATCCTATCTTATTCATTCATACGATCCATTCTAATTCATTTGCATGATCCATTCTAATTCATTCCTATGATCCATTCTAATTCATTCGTACGATCCAATCTAATTCATTCGCTCGAATGTATCCATTCTAATTCATTCGTACGATCCATTCTAATTCATTCGTACGATCCATTCTAATTCATTCTCACGAATGTAACCTTTCTAATTCATTTGTATGAACCATTCTAATTCATTCGTACGATCCATTCTAATCCATTCGTACGATCCAATCTAATCCATTTGTACGATCCATTCTAATTCATTCGCTCAAATATATCTATTCTAATTCATTCGTACGATCCATTCTAATTCTTTCATACAGATCCATTCAAATTCGTTCATACGATCCAGTCTAAAATGAGTTAGAATGGATCATACGAATGAATTAAAATGGTTCGTTCGAATGAATTAAAATGAATTGTGCGAATGAATTAGAATGGATCGTATGAATGAATAAGAATAGATCGTACGAATGAATTAGAATGGATCGTGCGAATGAATTAGAATGAATCGTACGAATGCATTAGAATGGATCGTACGAATGAATTAGAATAGCTCATACGAATGAATTAGAATGAATCGTACGAATGAATTAGAATGGATCGTGCGAATGAATTAGAATGAATCGTACGAATGCATTAGAATGGATCGTACGAATGAATTAGAATAGCTCATACGAATGAATTAGAATGAATCGTACGAATGAATTAGAATGGTTACATTCGTGCGAATGAATTAGAATAGATCATACGATTGAATTAGAATGGATCGTACAAATGAATTAGAATGGATCGTGCGAATGAATTAGAATGGTTACATTCGTGCGAATGAATTAGAATAGATACATTCATGCGAATGAATTAGAATGGATCGTACGAATGAATTAGAATGGATCATACGAATGAACTAGAATGGATACATTCGTGCGAATGAATTAGAATGGATCGTACGAATGAATTAGAATGGATCGTGCAAATGAATTAGAATTGATCATACGAATGAATTAGAATGGATCGTACGAATGAATTAGAATGAATACATTCGTGCGAATGAATTAGAATGGATTGTACAAATGAATTAGAATGGATCGGATGAATAAATTAGAATGGATCGTACGATTCATTCTAATTCATTCGTACGATCCATTCTAATGCATTCGTACGATTCATTCTAATTCATTCGCACGATCCATTCTAATTCATTCGCACAATCCATTCTAATTCACTCCTACGATCCATTCTAATTCATTCGTATAATCCATTCTAACTCATTCGGTGGATCCATTCTAATTCATTCGTACGATCCATTCTAATTCATTCGCACAAATGTATCCATTCTAATTCATTCGTACGATCCATTCTAATTCATTCGTACGATTCATTCTAATTCATTCGCACGATCCATTCTAATTTATTCCTACGATCTATTCTAATTCATTCGCTCGAATGTATCCATTCTAATTCATTCGTTCGATCCATTCTAATTCATTCGTACGATCCATTCAATTTCATTCGCATGATCCATACTAATTCATTCGTACGATCCATTCATATTCATTCTCACGAATGTAACCTTTCTAATTCATTTGTATGATCCATTCTTATTCATTCGTACGATCCATTCTAATTCATTCGCACGAATCCGTTCTAATTCATTCGTACGATTCATTCTAATTCATTCGCACGATCCATTCTAATTCATTTGCACGATCCATTCTAATTCATTCCTATTATCCATTCTAATTCGTTCGTACGATCCATTCTAATTCGTTCGTACGATCCATTCTAATGCATTCGTACGATTCATTCTAATTCATTCGCACGATCCATTCTAATTCATCCGTATGATCCATTCTAATTCATTCCTACGATCTATTCTAATTCATTCGCTCGAATGTAACCTTTCAAATTCATTCGTCCGATCCGTTCTAATTCATTCGCACGAATGTTACCTTTCTAATTCATTCGTACGATCCATTCTTATTCATTCATACGATCCATTCTAATTCATTCGTACGATCCATTCTAATTCATTCTCACAAATGTAACCTTTCTAATTCATTTGTACGATCCATTCTAATTCATTCGCACAAATGTATCGATTCTAATTCATTCGTACAATGCGTTCTAATCCATTCGTACGATCCATTCTAATCCATTTGTATGATCCTTTCTAATTCACTCGCACGAATGTAACCATTCTAATTCATTCATATGATCCATTCTAATTCATTCGTACGATCCATTCTAATTCATTCGTATGATCCATTCTAGTTCATTCGTACGATCCATTCTAATTCATTCGCATGATCCATTCTAATTCATTCTAATTCATTCATACGATCCATTCTAATTCATTCGCTCGAATGTATCCATTCTAATTCATTCGTACGATCCATTCTAATTCGTTCATACGATCCATTCTAATTCTTTCGCACGATCCATTCTAATTCATTCGTATGATCTATTCTAATTCATTCGCATGATCCATTCTAATTCATTCGTACGATCTATTCTAATTCATTCGTACAATCCATTCAAACTCATTCGTACGATGCAATCTAGTTCATTCATACAAATGTATCTATTCTAATTCATTCGTACAATGCGTTCTAATCCATTCGTACGATCCATTCTAATCCATTCGTACGATCCATTCTAATTCATTCGCACGAATGTAACCATTCTAATTCATTCATATGATCCATTCTAATTCATTCGCACGATCCATTCTAATTCATTCCTGTGATCCATTCTAATTCATTCGTACGATCCATTCTAATTCATTCGCTCGAATGTATCCATTCTAATTCATTCGTACGATCCATTATAATTCGTTCATACGATCCATTCTAATTCGTTCGTACAATCCATTCTAATTCGTTCGTACGATCCATTCTAATTCATTCGTACGATCCATTCTAATTCATTCGCACGATCCATTCTAATTCATTCGTATGATCCATTCTAATTCATTCCTATGATCAATTCTAATTCATTCGCTCGAATGTATCCATTCTAATTCATTCGTTCGATCCATTCTAATTCATTCGTACGATCCATTCAAATTCATTCGCATGATCCATTCTAATTCATTCGTACGATCCATTCTAATTCATTCGTATGATCCATTCTAATGCATTCGTACGATCCATTCTAATCCATTCGTACGATCCATTCTAATTCATTCGTACGATCTATTCTAATTCATTCGCATGATCCATTCTAATTCATTCGTATGATCCATTCTAATTCATTCGTACAATCCTTTCAAATTCATTCGTACGATGCAATCTAATGCATTCGCACGAATATATCCATTCTAATTCATTCGTACGATCCTTTCTAATTCATTCGCACGATCCATTCTAATTTATTCGTATGATCCATTCTAACTCATTCCTACGATCTATTCTAATTCATTCGCTCGAATGTATCCATTCTAATTCATTCGTACAATCCATTCTAATTCATTCGCACGATCTATTCTAATTCATTCATACGATCCATTCTAATTCATTCGTATGATCAATTCTAATTCATTCGCACGATCCATTCTAATTCATTCTCACGAATGTAACCTTTCTAATTCATTCGTACGATTCGTTCTAATACATTCGTACGATCCATTCTAATACATTCGTACGATCCATTCTAATTCATTCGTATGATCCATTCTAATTCATTCTCACAAATATAACCTTTCTAATTCATTTGTACGATCCATTCTAATTCTTTCGTACGATCCATTCTAATCCATTCGTACGATCCATTCTAATCCATTCGTACGAACTATTCTAATTCATTCGCACGAATGTAACCATTCTAATTCATTCGTACGATCCATTCTAATTCATTCCTACAATCCATTCTAATTCATTCGCACGATCCATTCTAATTCATTCGCTCGAATGTATCCATTCTAATTCATTCGTACGATCCATTCTAATTCGTTCATACGATCCATTCTAATTCGTTCGTACGACCCATTCTAATTCATTCGTACGATCCATTCTAATCCATTCGTACGATCCATTCTAATTCATTCGTACAAATGTATCTATTCTAATTCATTCGTACAATGCGTTCTAATCCATTCGTACAATCCATTCTAATACATTCGTATGATCCATTCTAATCCATTCGTATGATCCATTCTAATTCATTCGTACGATCCATTCTAATTCGTTTGCATGAATGTATCCAATCTAATTTATTCGTATGATCCATTCTAATTCATTCCTACGATCCATTCTAATTCATTCGCACGAATGTATCCATTCTAATTCATTTGCACGATCCATTCTAATTCATTCCTATGATCCATTCTAATTCATTCGTCCGATCCATTCTAATTCATTTGCTCGAATGTATCCATTCTAATTCATTCGTACGATCTATTCTAATTCATTCGCACGAATGTATCCATTCTAATTCATTCGTACGATCCATTCTAATTCATTCGCATGATCCATTTTAACTCATTCGATGGATCCATTCTAATTCATTCGTACGATCCATTCTAATTCATTCGCACGATCCATTCTAATTTATTCGTACGATCCATTCTAATTCATTCGTACGATCTATTCTAATTCATTCGCATGATCCAATCTAATTCATTCGTACGATCCATTCTAATTCATTCATATGATCCATTCTAATTTATTCGTACGATCCATTCTAATTCATTTGCATGAATGTATCCATTCTAATTGATTTCTACGATCCATTCCAATTCATTCGTATGATCCATTCTAATTCATTCATGCAATCCATTCTAATTCATTCATACGATCCATTCTGACTCAATTATACGATCCATTCTAATTCATTCGCATGATACATTCGTGAGAATGAATTAGAATGGATCGTACGAATAAATTAGAATGGATACATTCGTGCGAATGAATTAGAATAGATGTACAAATGAATTAGAATGGATACATTTGTGCGAATGAATTAGAATGGATCGTGCGAATGAATTAGAATGGATCGTACGAATTGATTAGAATGGATCGTATTAATGAATTAGAATGGATCGTACGAACGAATTAGAATGGTTACATTCGTGCGAATGAATTAGAATGGATCGTACGAATGGATTAGAATGGATCATACGAATGGATTAGAATGGATCGTACGAATGAATTAGAATGGATCGTACAAATGAATTAGAAAGGTTACATTTGTGAGAATGAATTAGAATCGATCGTACGAATGGATTAGAATGGATCGTACGAATGGATTAGAATGGATCATACAAATGAATTAGAAATGTTACATTCGTGAGAATGAATTAGAATGGATCATGCGAATGAATTAGAATTGATCATACGAATGAATTAGAATGGATCGTACGAATGAATTAGATTGCATCGTACGATCCATTCTAATTCATTCGCACGATCCATTCTAATTCATTCGTATGATCAATTCTAATTCATTCGCAAGATCCATTCTAATTCATTCGTACGATCCATTCTAATTCATTCGTACGAATGTAACCATTCTAATTCATTCGTACGATCCATTCTAATTCATTCGTACGAATGTAACCTTTCTAATTTGTTCGTACGATCCATTCTAATTCATTCGTACGATCCATTCTAATTCATTCCTACGATCCATTCTAATTCATTTGCTCGAATGTATCCATTCTAATTCATTCGTACGATCCATTCTAATCCATTCGTACGATCCATTCTAATTCATTCTCACAAATGTAACCTTTCTAATTCATTTGTACGATTCATTCTAATTCATTCGTACGATCCATTCTAATTCGTTCATACGATCCATTCTAATTCGTTCACACGATCCATTCTAGTTTATTCGTACGATCTATTCTAATTCATTCGCATGATCCATTCTAATTCATTCGTACGATCCATTCTAATTCATTCGTACAATCCATTCAAATTCATTCGTACGATGCAATCTAATCCATTCACACAAATGTATCTATTCTAATTCATTCGTACAATGTGTTCTAATCCATTCGTACGATCCATTCTAATCCATTAGTACGATCAATTCTAATTCATTCGCACGAATGTAACCATTCTAATTCATTCATATGATCCATTCTAATTCATTCGTACGATCCATTCTAATTCATTCGTATGATCCATTCTAATTCATTCGTATGATCCATTCTAATTCATTTGCATGAATGTATCGATTCTAATTTATTTGTACGATCCAGTCTAATTCATTCGTACGATCCATTCTAATTCATTCGCACGAATATATCCATTCTAATTCATTCGTACGATCCTTTCAAATTCATTCGCACGATCCATTCTAATTTTTTCATATAATCCATTCTAATTCATTCGCACGAATATATCCATTCTAGTTCATTCGTACGCTCCATTCTAATTCATTCGTACGCTCCATTCTTATTCATCGCACAAATGTATACATTCTAATTTATTCGTACGATCCATAAAAATTTAATCGTATGATCCATTCTAATTCATTCGTACAAATGTATTCATTTTAATTCATTCGTACGATCTATTGTAATTTATTCATACGATCCATTCTAATTCATTCGCACGATCCATTCTAATTCATTCGTACGATCCATTCTAATTCATTCACATGAATATATCTATTCTAATTCATTCGTATGAACCATTCTAATTTATTCGCACGATCTATTCTAATTCAATCGTACGATCCATTCTAATTCATTCGTACGATCCATTCTAATTCATTCGCACGAATGTATCATACGAATGAATTAGAATGGATCATGCGAATGAATTAAAATGGATCGTACGAATGAATTAGAATGGATCGTACAAATGAATTAGAAAGGTTACATTTGTGAGAATGAATTAGAATGGATCGTACGAATGAATTAGAATGGATCGTACGAATGGATTAGAATGGATCGTACGAATGAATTAGAATGGATCATACAAATGATTTAGAAAGGTTACATTCGTGAGAATGAATTAGAATGGATCGTACGAATGAATTAGAATGGATCATGCGAATGAATTTGAATGGATCGTACGAATGAATTTGAATGGATCGAACGAATGAATTAGAATGGATACATTCGAGCGAACGAATTAGAATAGATCGTAGGAATGAATTAGAATGGATCATACGAATGAATTAGAATGGATCGTGCGAATGAATTAGAATGGATTGTACGAATGAACTAGAATGGATACATTCGTGCGAATGAATTAGAATGGATCGGACGAATGAATTAGAATGGATCGTATGATTCATTCTAATTCATTCGTACGATCCATTCTAATGCATTCGTACGATTCATTCTAATTCATTCGCACGATCCATTCTAATTCATTCATATGGTCCATTCTAATTTATTTGCACGAATATACGATCCATTCTAATTTATTCGCAAGAATGTATCCATTCTAATTCATTCGTACAATCCATTCTAATTTATTCGTACAAATGTATCCATTCTAATTCATTCGTACGATCCATTCTAATTCATTCGTACGATTCATTCTAATTCATTCACACGATCCATTCTAATTCATTCTCACAAATGTAACCTTTCTAATTCATTTGTACGATCCATTCTAATTCATTCGTACGATCCATTCTAATCCATTCGTACGATCCATTCAAATCCATTCATACGATCCATTCTAATTCATTCGCACGAATGTAACCATCCTAATTCATTCGTACGATCCATTCTAATTCATTCCTACGATCCATTCTAATTCATTCGCATGAATGTATCCATTCTAATTCATTTGCACGATCCATTCTAATTCATTCCTATGATTCATTCTAATTCATTCGCTCGAATGTATCCATTTTATTTCATTCGTACGATCCATTCTAATTCATTCGCACGATCCATTCTAATTCATTCGTATGATCCATTCTAATTCGTTCATACGATCCATTCTAATTCGTTCGTACGATCCATTATAATTCGTTCGTACGATTCATTCTAATTCATTCGTACGATCCTTTCTAATGCATTCGTACGATTCATTCTAATTTATTCGTACGATCCATTTTAATTCAATCGCATGATCCATTCTAATTCGTTCGTACGATTCATTCTAATTTATTCGTACGATCCATTCTAATTCGTTCATACGATCCATTCTAATTCGTTCGTACGATCCATTCTAATTCATTCGTACGATTCATTCAAATTCATTCGTACGATCCATTCTAATGCATTCATACGATTCATTCTAATTCATTCGTACGATCCATTTTAATTCATTCGCATGAACTATTCTAATTCATTCGTATGATACATTCGTGCGAATGAATTAGAATGGATCGTACGAACGAATTAGAATGGATCGTACAAATGAATTAGAATAGATCGTGCGAATAAATTAGAATGGATCATATGAATGAATTAGAATAGATATATTCATGCGAATGAATCTGAATGGATTGTATGAATGAATTAGAATGGATCGTACGAATGAATTAGAATGGATCGTACGAATAGATTAGAATGGATCGTACGAATGAATTAGAATGGATCATACAAATGAATTAGAAAGGTTACATTCGTGAGAATGAATTAGAATGGATCGTACGAATGAATTAGAATGGATCATGCGAATAAATTTGAATGGATCGTACTAATGAATTAGAATGGATCGAACGAATGAATTAGAATGGATACATTCGAGCGAATGAATTAGAATAGATCGTAGGAATGAATTAGAATGGATCATACGAATGAATTAGAATGGATCGTGTTGGGGGTAGCTGAAATCTGCCCTGGAGTTCGCACTCTTAAGAGCTCGCCCAAGCTCGTTGGAGCTCGCAGACCCTAGGATTCCAAGGGGTGGGGAACTCGCCTAGGAGCTCGTTCAGGAGCTTGCCAAACCCGTTCAGGAGCTCGCCTAAGCTCTCTTATGAGCTCGCCCAAGCTTGCTCAGGAGCTTGCCAAACTCGTTCAGGAGCTCGCCTAAGCTCTCTCGTGAGCTCGCCAAACGGGGTTCGCCAAGCTCGCTCAGGAGCTCGCTTAGCTCGCTCCAAAGCTTGCCCAAGTTCGCCCTTGCCTGTGGATCTCATAGACCCCAGGATTCCAAGGGGTGGGGAATTCGCCCAGGAGCTCGCCCTCCCCCTCCCATGCTAACCAAGTCACTTTGACAGGGAGCGAGCTCCACATTCAGCCAAAGGTGCTTTAGGCAAAGAGCTCGCTCAGGAGCTCGCACAAGCTCGCTCAGGAGCTCGCACAAGATCGCTCAGGAGCTCGCCAAGCTCGTTTAGGAGCTCGCCTAAGCTCTCTCATGAGCTCGCCAAGCTCGCTCAGGAGCTCGCCAAGCTCGCTCCGGAGCCCACTTAAGCTCTCTCAGGAGTTCGCTAAGCTTGCTCGGGGGCTCGCTTAACTCGCTCTGGAGCTCGCCCAAGCTCGCCCCGACCCCTGTTTATTGGAGAGGTTGCCCCTGCGAGGTCCGACTCTTGATAAATATGGACGAAAGGACGGAGCAGTACCGGGCGAGCTGGCTTTCACTTCCTCCCTGAGACCTCCCAGACATGAACATTCCAGAATGGCCACCTGGCCGCGACAAGAAAGATTCCCTCCCCCACTCAAACCGTCTGGCAGGCTTGACGACAGAATGTCAGGGCGCGAGTACCAAGCACTGTCAGACCCATGCGAGCCAGAACGTGGGGGTCTAGAAGGCCCTGGAAGAATCTCCACGTGTCGGGGCACGGTAAGCCACCGATTGCTATAAATGCTCACCCCCAGGCTCCATAGTACAGGTTCAAAACCCTTTTCCCTACCACTTTGGTATACCACAGCTCGCCGTTGTGCCACCGTGACTGACTTGAGCGTCGGAGGGTCTGCGCTCCTAAGGGAGCCAGCCGTTCTCACGTTCTCTTTTCTTTGTCTTGCAGGCAGGCCACACGGACCAGCGAAAAATCCCCCGAACAGATCGTGCGAATGAATTAGAATGGATTGTACAAATGAATTAGAATGGATACATTCATGCGAATGAATTAGGATGGATCGTACGAATGCGTACGATCCATTCTAATTCATTCGTACGATCCATTCTAATCCATTCGTACGATCCATTCTAATTCATTCGTACGATCCATTCTAATTCATTCTCACAAATGTAACATTTCTAATTCATTTGTACGATCCATTCTAATTCATTCGTACGATCCATTCTAATCCATTCGTACAATCCATTCTAAACCATTCGTACGATCCATTCTAATTCATTCGCACGAATGTAACCATTCTAATTCATTCGTACGATCCATTCTAATTCATTCGCACGAATGTATCAATTCTAATTCATTTGCACGATCCATTCTAATTCATTCCTATGATCCATTCTAATTCATTCGTACGATCCATTCTAATTCATTCGCTCGATCCAATCTAATTCATTCGTATGATCCATTCTAATTCATTCTCACAAATGTAACCTTTCTAATTCATTTGTACGATCCATTCTAATTCATTCCTATGATCCATTCTAATTCATTCGCACGAATGTATCCATTCTAATTCATTTGCACGATCCATTCTAATTCATTCCAATGATCCATTCTAATTCATTCGTACGATCCATTCTAATTCATTCGCTCGAATGTATCCATTCTAATTCATTCGTACGATCCATTCTAATCCATTCGTACGATCCATTCTAATTCATTCGTACAATGCGTTCTAATTCATTCGCACAATCCGTTCTAATTCATTCGCACAATCCATTCTAATTCATTCGCACGAATGTATCCATTCTAATTCATTCGCACGATCCATTCTTATTAATTCGCACAAATGTATCCATTCTAATTCATTCGTACGATCCATTCAAATTCAATCGTATGATCCATTCTAATTCATTCGCACAAATGTATCCATTTTAATTCATTCGTACGATCCATTCTAATTTATTCATACGATCCATTCTAATTCATTCGCACGATCCATTCTAATTCATTCGTACGATCCATTCTAATTCATTCGCATGAATATATCTATTCTAATTCATTCATACGATCCATTCTAATTTATTCGCACGATCTATTCTAATTCATTCGTACGATCCATTCTAATTCATTCGTACGATCCATTCTAATTCATTCGCACGAATGTATCATACGAATGAATTAGAATGGATCATGCGAATGAATTAAAATGGATCGTACAAATGAATTAGAATGGATAATACGAACGAATTAGAATGGATCGTACGAACGAATTAGAATGGATTGTATGAATGAATTTGAATGGATCGTATGAATGGCTTAGAATGGATTGTACGAATGGATCATGCGAATGAATTAGAATGGATCGTGCGAATGAATTAGAATGGATACATTCGTACGAATGAATTAGAATGGATTGTGCGAATGAATTAGAACGGATTATGCGAATGAATTAGAATGGATCGTGCGAATGAATTAGAATGGATCGTATGAATAAATAAGAATGGATCCTACAAATGAATTAGAATAGATACATTCGAGCGAATGAATTAGAATGTATTAGAATGGATCGTACGAATGAATTAGAATGGATCGTACGAATGAATTAGAATGGATCGTACAAATGAATTAGAATGGATCGTACGAATGAATTAGAATGGATCGTACGAACGGATTAGAACGCATTGTACGAATGAATTAGAATGGATCGTACGAATGGATTAGAATGGACCGTACGAATGAATTAGAATGGACCGTACGAATGAAATAGAATGGACACACTCGAGCGAATGAATTAGAATGGATCGTACGAATGAATTAGAATGGATCATAGTAATGAATTAGAATGGATCGTGCAAATGAATTAGAATGGATACATTCGTGCGAATGAATTAGAATGGATCGTAGGAATGAATTAGAATGGAACATACGAATGAATTAGAATGGTTACATTCATGCGAATGAATTAGAATGGATCGTACGAATGGATTAGAATGGATACATTCGAGCGAATGAATTAGAATGGATCGTACGAATGAATTAGAATGGATCATAGGAATGAATTAGAATGGATCGTGCAAATGAATTAGAATGGATACATTCGTGCGAATGAATTAGAATGGATCGTAGGAATGAATTTGAATGGATCGTACGAATGAATTAGAAAGGTTATATTTATGCGAATGAATTAGAATGGATCGGACGAATGAATTAGAATGGATACATTTGTGCGAATGAGTTAGAATGGATTAGAATGGATACATTCGTGTGAATGAATTAGAATGGATCATGTGAATGAATTAGAATGGATCGTACGAATGAATTAGAATGGATCGTACGAATGAATTAGAATGGATCGTATGAATGAATTAGAATAGCTTATACGAATGAATTAGAATGGATCGTGCAAATGAATTAGAATGGATCGTATGAATGAATTAGAATGGATCGTACGAATGAATTAGAATGAATCGTAAGAATGAATTAGAATGGATCATACGAATGAATTAGAATGGATCCTACGAATGAATTAGAATGGATCGTACGAATGAATTAGAATGGATCGTACGAATGAATTAGAATGGATCATAGGAATGAATTAGAATGGATCGTGCAAATGAATTAGAATGGATACATTCGTGCGAATGAATTAGAATGGATCGTGCGAATGAATTAGAATGGATCGTACGAATGAATTAGAATGGATATATTTGAACGAATAAATTAGAATGGATCGTACGAATGAATTAGAATGGATCGTACGAATGAATTAGAATGGATCGTGCGAATGAATTAGAATCGATCGTACGAATGAATTAGAATGGATCGTACGAATGAATTAGATCGTACGAATGAATTAGAATGGATCGTACGAATGAATTAAAATGGATACATTCATACGACTGAATTAGAATGGATCGTGCAAATTAATTAGAATGGATCGTACGAATGAATTTGAATGGATACATTTGTACGAATGAATCTGAATGGATTGTATGAATGAATTACAATGGATCATACGAATGAATTAGAATGGATCTAACGAATGAATTAGAATGAATCGTACGAATGAATTAGAATGGTTACATTCGTGCGAATGAATTAGAATAGATCGTATGAATGAATTAGAATGGATTGTACGAATAAATTAGAATGGATTGTGCGAATGAATTAGAATGGATCGTACGAATGAATTAGAATGGATCCACCGAATGAGTTAGAATGGATCGTATGAACAAATTAGAATGGATTGTACGAATGTATTAGAATGGATCGTACGAATGAATTAGAATGAATCGTACGATCCATTCTAATTTATTCGTCTGATCCATTCTAATTCATTCGCACGAATGTATACATTCTAATTCATTCGTACAATCCATTCTAATTCATTCGCACGATCCATTTTAATTCATTCGTATGATCCATTCTAATTCATTCCTACGATCTATTCTAATTCATTCGCTCGAATGTATCCATTCTAATTCATTCATATAATCCATTCTAATTCATTCGCACGATCCATTCTAATTCATTCGTATGATCCATTCTAATTCATTCGTACGATCCATTTTAATTCATTCATATGATCCATTCTAAATCATTCGCACAAATGTATCCATTCTAATTCATTCGTATGATCCATTCTAAATCATTCGCACAATCCATTCTAATTCATTTGTACGATCCATTCTAATTCATTCGTACGATCCATTCTAATTCATTCTACGATCCATTCTAATTCATTCGCACCAATGTATCCATTCTAATTCATTCGTACGATCCATTCTAATTCATTCGCACGATCCATCTAATTCATTCGTACGATCCATTCTAATTCATTCGCACGATCCATTCTAATTCATTCGTACGATCCATTCTAATTCATTCGCACGAATGTATCCATTCTAATGCAATCGTACGATCCATTCTAATTCATTCGTACGATCCATTCTAATCCATTCGTACGATCCATTCTAATCCATTCGTACGATCCATTCTAATTCATTCTCACAAATGTAACCTTTCTAATTCATTTGTACGATCCATTCTAATTCATTCGTACGATCCATTCTAATCCATTCGTACGATCCATTCTAATTCATTCGCACGAATGTAACCATTCTAATTCATTCATACGATCCATTCTAATTCATTCCTACGATCCATTCTAATTCATTCGCACGAATGTATCCATTCTAATTTATTTGCACGATCCATTCTAATTCATTCCTATGATCTATTCTAATTCATTCGTACGATCCATTCTAATTCATTCGCTCGAATGTATCCATTCTAATTCATTCGTACGATCCATTCTAATTCATTCGTACGATCCATTCTAATTCATTCGTATGATCCATTCTAATCCATTCGTACGATCTATTTTGATTCATTCGTACAATGCATTCTAATCCATTCGTACAATCTATTCTAATCCATTCGTACGATCCATTCTAATTCATTCGTACGATCCATTCTAATTCATTCTCACAAATGTAGCCTTTTTAATTCATTTGTACGATCCATTCTAATTCATTCGTACGATCCATTCTAATTCATTCGTACGATCCATTCTAATCCATACGTACGATCCATTCTAATTCATTCCTACGATCCATTCTAATTCATTCGCACGAATGTATCCATTCTAATTCATTTGCACGATCCATTCTAATTCATTCCTATGATCCATTCTAATTCATTCGTACGATCCATTCTAATTCATTCGCTTGAATGTATTCATTCTAATTCATTCGTACGATCCATTCTAATTCGTTCATATGATCCATTCTAATTCGTTCGTACGATCCATTCTAATTCGTTCGTACGATACATTCTAATTCATTCGTACGATCCATTCTAATTCATTTGTACGATCCATTTTAATTCATTCACATGATCCATTCTAATTTATTTGTATGATACATTCGTGCGAATGAATTAGAATGGATCGTACGAATGAATTAGAATGGATCGTACGAACGAATTAGAATGGATCGTATTAACGAATTAGAATGGATCGTACGAATGAATTAGAATGGATACATTCGAGCGAATGAATTAGAATGGATCGTACGAATGGATTAGAATGGATCGTACGAGTGGATTAGAATGGATCGTACGAATGAATTAGAATGGATCATACAAATGAATTAGAAAGGTTACATTCGTGAGAATGAATTAGAATGGATCGTACGAATGAATTAGAATGGATACATTCGAGCGAATGAATTAGAATAGATCGTCCGAATGAATTAGAATGGATCATAGGAATGAATTAGAATGGATCGTGCAAATGAATTAGAATGGATACATTCGTGCGGATGAATTAGAATGGATCGTAGGAATGAAATAGAATGGATCGTATGAATGAATTAGAACGGATCGTGCGAATGAATTAGAATGGATCGTACGAATGAATTAGAATGGATCGTACGAATGAATTAGAATGGATCATACGAATGAATTAGAACGGATACATTCGGGCGAATGAATTAAAATGGATCGTACGAATGAATTAGAATGGATCGAACGAATGAATTAGAATGGATACATTCGTGTGAATGAATTAGAAGTGATCGTACGAATGAATTAGAATGGATCGTGCGAATGAATTAGAATTGATCAGACGAATGAATTAGAATGGATCGTACGAATGAATTAGAATGGATACATTCGTGCGAATGAATTAGAATGGATCGTACGAATGAATTAGAATGGATCGTACGAATGAATTAGAATGGATACATTCGTGCGAATGAATTAGAATGGATCGTATGAATGAATTAGAATGGATCGTGCGAATGAATTAGAATTGATCATACGAATGAATTAGAATGGATCGTACGAATGAATTAGAATGGATACATTCGTGCGAATGAATTAGAATGGATCGTACAAATGAATTAGAATGGATCGGACGAATGAATTAGAATGGATCGTACGATTCATTCTAATTCATTCGTACGATCCATTCTAACGTATTCGTACTAGTGAATGAATTAGAATGGATCGTACGAATGAATTAGAATGGATCATAGGAATGAATTAGAATGTATCGTGCAAATGAATTAGAATGGATACATTCGTGCGAATGAATTAGAATGGATCGTAGGAATGAATTAGAATGGATCGTACGAATGAATTAGAATGGATCGTACGAATGAATTAGAATGGATACATTCGAGCGAATGAATTAGAATAGATCGTAGGAATGAATTAGAATGGATCGTACGAATGAATTAGAATGGAGCGTGCGAATGAATTAGAATGGATCGTACGAATGAATTAGAATGGATTGTGCGAATGAATTTGAATGGATCGTATGAATAAATTAGAATGGATCGAATGAATGAATTAGAATGGATAGATTTGTGCGAATGAATTAGAATGGATCGTGCGAATGAATTAGAATGGATCGTACGAATGGATTAGAATGAATCGTATGAATGAATTAGAATGGATCATGCGAATGAATTAGAATGGATTGTACGGATGAATTAGAATGGATCGAACGAATGAATTAGGATGGATACATTCATGCAAATGAATTATAATGGATCGTACGAATGAATTAGAATGGATCATTCGAATGAATTTGAATGGATCGTACGAATGGATTAGAATGGATCGTACGAATGGATTAGAACGCATTGTACGAATGAATTAGAATAGATACATTTGTACGAATTAATTAGAATGGATCATACGAATAGATTAGAATGGATCGTGCAAATGAATTAGAATGGATACATTCGTGCGAATGAATTAGAATGGATCGTAGCAATAAATTAGAAAGGATCGTACGAATGAATTAGAATGGATCATGCGAATAAATTTGAATGGATCATACGATTGAATTAGAATGCATCGAACGAATGAATTAGAATGGATCATGCGAATGAATTAGAATGGATACATTCGTGCGAATGAATTAGAATGGATCGTACAAATGAATTAGAATGGATCGTACGAATGAATTAGAATGGATCGTAGGAATGAATTAGAATGGATCGTACGAATGAATTAGAATGGTTACATTCGTGCGAATGAATTAGAATGGATCGTACGAATGGATTAGAATGGATCGTACGAATGAATTAGAATGGATCGTACAAATGAATTAGAAAGGTTACATTTGTGAGAATGACTTAGAATGGATCGTACGAATGAATTAGAATGGATCGTACAAATGAATTAGAATGGATCGTACAAATGAATTACCAAGGTTACATTTGTGAGAAAGAATTAGAATGGATCGTACGAATGAATTAGAATGGATCGTACGAATGGATTAGAATGGATCGTACGAATGAATTAGAATGGATCGTACGAATGCATTAGAATGGATACATTCGTGCGAATGAATTAGAATGGATCGTACGAATGAATTAGAATGGATCGTGCGAATGAATTAGAATGGATCGTACGAATGAAATAGAATGGATCGTGCGAATGAATTAGAATGGATCGTACGAATGAATTAGAATGGATCGTATGAATGTAGAATGAATCGTATGAATGCATTAGAATGGATACATTCATGCAAATGAATTAGAATGGATCGTACGAATGAATTAGAATGGATCGGGCGAATGAATTAGAATGGATCGTACGAATGAATTAGAATGGATACATTTGTGCGATGAATGGATTAGAATGGATCGTGCGAATGAATTAGAATGGATTGTACGAATGAATTAGAATGGATACATTCGTACGAATGAATTAGAATGGATCATATGAAAGAATTAGAATGGATCGTGCAAATGAATTAGAATGGTTACATTCGTGCGAATGAATTAGAATGGATCGTAGGAATGAATTAGAATGGATCGTACGAATGAATTAGAATGGTTACATTCGTGCGAATGAACTAGAATGGATCGTACGAATGGATTAGAATGGATCGTACGAATGAATTATAATGGATCGTACAAATGAATTAGAAAGGTTACATTTGTGAGAATGAATTAGAATGGATCGTACGAATGGATTAGAATGGATCATACGAATGGATTAGAATGGATCGTATGAATGGATTAGAATGGATCGTACGAATGGATTATAATGGTTACATTTGTGAGAATGAATTAGAATGGATCGTACGAATGAATTAGAATGGATCGTACGAATGGATAAGAATGGAGCGTACGAATGAATTAGAATGGATCGTACGAATGGATTAGAATGGATCGTACGAATGGATTAGAATGGATCGTACGAATGAATTAGAATGGATCATACAAATGAATTAGAAAGGTTTCATTCGTGAGAATGAATTAGAATGGATCGTACGAATGGATTAGAATGGATCATATGAATGAATTAGAATGGATCGTACGAATGGATTAGAATGGATCATACGAATGAATTAGAAAGGATCGTACGAATGAATTAGAATGGATCGTGCGAATCAATTAGAATGGATCGTAGGAATGAATTAGGATGGATACATTCGAGCGAATGAATTAGAATGGATCATACGAATGAATTAGAATGGATATATTTGTGCGAATGAATTTGAATGGATTGCACGAATTGAATTAGAATGGATCATACGAATGAATTAGAATGGATCGTGCGAATGAATTAGAATTGATCATACGAATGAATTAGAATGGATCGTACAAATGAATTAGAATGGATACATTCGTGCGAATCTATTTGTACGATCTATTCTAATTCAATTCGTGCAATCCATTCGTGCGAATGAATTAGAATGGATCGTACAAATGGATTAGAATGGATCGTACGAATGGATTAGAATGAATTAGAATGGATCGTACAAATGGATTAGAATGGATCGTACGAATGGATTAGAATGGATTGTACGAATGGATTAGAATGGTTACATTTGTGAGAATGAATTAGAATGGATCGTACGAATGAATTAGAATGGATCGTACGAATGGATAAGAATGGAGCGTACGAATGAATTAGAATGGATCGTACGAATGGATTAGAATGGATCGTATGAATGGATTAGAATGGATCGTACGAATGAATTAGAAAGGTTTCATTCGTGAGAATGAATTAGAATGGATCGTACGAATGGATTAGAATGGATCATATGAATAAATTAGAATGGATCGTACAAATGGATTAGAATGGATCGTACGAATGAATTAGAAAGGATTGTACGAATGAATTAGAATGGATCGTGCGAATGAATTAGAATGGATCGTACGAATGAATTAGAATGGTTAAATTCGAGCGAATGAATTAGAATGGATCATACGAATGAATTAGAATGGATATATTTGTGCGAATGAATTTGAATGGATTGCACGAATTGAATTAGAATGGATCATACGAATGAATTAGAATGGATCGTGCGAATGAATTAGAATTTATCATACGAATGAATTAGAATGGATCGTACAAATGAATTTGAATGGATCGTGCGAATGAATTAGAATGGATAGTGCGAATGAATTAGAATGGATCGTATGAATGAATTAGAATGGATCGTACGAATGAATTAGAATTGATCATACGAATGAATTAGGATGGATCGTGTGAATGAACTAGAATGGATCATACGAATGAATTAGAATGGATACATTCGTACGAATGAATTAGAATGGAATGGATCATACAAATGAATTAGAAAGGTTACATTTGTGAGAATCAATTAGAATGGATCGTAGGGATCATACGAATGAATTAGAATGGATCGTGCGAATGAATTAGAATGGATTGTACAAATGAATTAGAATGGATACATTATTTCGAATGAATTAGAATGGATCGGACGAATGAATTAGAATGGATCGTATGATTTATTCTAATTCATTCGTACGATCCATTCTAATGCATTCGTACAATTCATTCTAATTCATTCGCACGATCCATTCTAATTCATTCATACGATCCATTCTTATTCATTCATACGATCCATTCTAATTCATTCGCACAATCACACGATCCATTCTAATTTATTCGTACGATCCATTCTAATTCATTCGTACGATCTATTCTAATTCATTCGCATGATCCATTCTAATTCATTCGTATGATCCATTATAACTCATTCGGTGGATCCATTCTAATTCATTCGTACGATCCTTTCTAATTCATTCGCACGATCCATTCTAATTTATTCGTACGATCCATTCTAATTCATTCGTACGATCTATTCTAATTCATTCGCATGATCCATTCTAGTCCATTTGTACGATCCATTCTAATTCATTCCTATGATCCATTCTAATTCATTCCTATGATCCATTCTAATTCATTCCTATGATCCATTCTAATTCATTCGTACAATCCATTCTAATTCATTTGCACGATCCATTGTAATTCATTCGTATGATCCAAGCTAATTCATTCCTACGATCTATTCTAATTCATTCGCTCGAATGTATCCATTCTAATTCATTCGTACAATCCATTCTAATTCATTCGCACGATACATTCTAATTCATTCGTATGATCCATTCTAATTCATTCTTACGATCTATTCTAATTCATTCGCTCGAATGTATCCATTCTAATTCATTCGTATGATCCATTCTAATTCATTCGTACGATCCATTCTAATTTATTCGCATGATCCATTCGTACG
This sequence comes from Chamaelirium japonicum, assembly GCA_947650365.1. Lineage (NCBI taxonomy): Eukaryota > Viridiplantae > Streptophyta > Magnoliopsida > Liliales > Melanthiaceae > Chamaelirium > Chamaelirium japonicum. The sequence goes on along the minus strand of OX393552.1, from coordinate 47,019,577 downwards.
ATCCATTCTAATCCATTCGTACGAGCCATTCTAATTGATTCATACGATCCATTCTAATTCATTCATACGATCCATTCAAATTCATTCATATGATCAATTCTAATTCATTTGTATGATCCATTCTAATTCATTCGCATGAATATATCCATTCTAATTAATTCGTACGATCCTTTCTAATTCATTCGCTCAAATGTATCCATTCTAATTCATTCGTACGATCCATTCTAATTCATTCGCATGATCCATTCTAATTCATTCGCACGAATGTATCCATTCTAATTCTTTTGCACGATCCATTCTAATTCATTCCTATGATCCATTCTAATTCATTCGTACGATCCATTCTAATTCATTTGCTCAAATGTATCCATTCTAATTCATTCGTATGATCCATTCTAATTCGTTCATACGATCCATTCTAATTCATTCGCACGATCCATTCTAATTCATTCGCATGATCCATTCTAATTCATTCGCACGATCCATTCTAATTCATTCATACGATTCATTCTAATTCATTCGTACGATCCATTCTAATTCATTCGTATGAATGTAACCATTCTAATTCATTTGTACGATCCATTCTAATTCATTCGCACGATCCATTCTAATTCATTCGTACGATTCATTCTAATTCATTCGCACGATCCATTTTAATTCATTCGTATGATCCATTCTAATTCATTCATACGATCCATTCTAATTCATTCGTACAATCCATTCTAATTCATTCTCACAAATGTAACCTTTCTAATTCATTTGTATGATCCATTCTAATTCATTCGTACGATCCATTCTAATCCATTCGTACGATCCATTCTAATCCCTTCGTACGATCCTTTCTAATTCATTCTCACGAATGTAACCTTTCTAATTCATTTGTATGATCCATTCTAATTCATTCGTACGATCCATTCAAATCCATTCGTACGATCCATTCTAATTCATTCGCACGATCCATTCTAATTCATTCGTGCGAATGGATTAGAATGGAATGTACGAATGGATTTGAATGGATCGTATGAATGAATTAGAATGGATCGTACGAATGAATTCGAATGGATCCACCGAATGAGTTAGAATGGATCGTACGAATGAATTAGAATGGATCGTACGAATGGATTAGAATGGATCGTACGAATGAATTAGAATGGATCGTACAAATGAATTAGAAAGGTTATATTTGTGAGAATGAATTAGAATGGATCGTACGAATGAATTAGAATGGATCGTATGAATGAATTAGAAAGGATCGTACGAATGGATCGTACGAATGGATTAGAATGGATCGTACGAATGGATTAGAATGGATTGTGCAAATGAATTAGAACTGATCATACGAATTAATTAGAATAAATCGTATTAATGAATAAGAATGGATCGTACGAATGAATTAGAATGGATACATTCGAGCGAATGAATTAGAATAGATCGTAGGAATGAATTAGAATGGATCTTACGAATGAATTAGAATGGATCGTATGAATGAATTAGAATGGATCGTACAAATTAATTAGAATGGATACATTCGTGCGAATGAATTAGAATGGATCGTATGAATGAATTAGAATGAATCGTACGAATGAATTAGAATGGATCGTACGAATGAATTAGAACGGATACATTTGTATGAATAAATTAGAATGGATTGTACGAATGAATTAGAATAGATACATTCTTGCGAATAAATTAGAATGGATCGTATATTCGTGTAAATAAATTAGAATGGACCATACGAATGAATTAGAATGGATCGTGCGAATGAATTAGATTGAATCGTACGAATGCATTAGAATGGATCGTACGAATGGATTAGAATGAATCGTACGATCCATTCTAATTCATTCGTCTGATCCATTCTAATTCATTCGCACGAATGTATCCATTCTAATTCATTCGTACAATCCATTCTAATTCATTCGTACGATCCATTCTAATTCATTCGTATAATCCATTCTAATTCATTTGCATGATCCATTCTAATTCATTCCTAAGATCCATTCTAATTCATTCGCATGATCCATTCTAATTCATTCGCACAAATGTATCCATTCTAATTCATTCATATGATCCATTCTAATTTATTCGTACGATCCATTCTAATTTATTCGTACGATCATGCGAATGAATTAGAATGGATCGTAGGAATGAATTAGAATGGATCGTACGAATGAATTAGAATGGTTACATTCATGCGAATGAATTAGAATGGATCATAGGAATGAATTAGAACTGATCGTGCGAATAAATTAGAAATGATCGTACGAATGAATTAGAATGGATCGTGCGAATGAATTAGTATGAATCGTACGAATGAATTAGAATGGAAACATTCGTGCGAATGAATTAGAATGGATCGTACGAATGGATTAGAATGGATCGTACGAATGAATTAGAATGGATCGTACGAATGAATTAGAATGGTTACATTCATGCGAATGAATTAGAATGGATCATAGGAATGAATTAGAACTGATCGTGCGAATAAATTAGAAATGATCGTACGAATGAATTAGAATGGATCGTGCGAATGAATTAGTATGAATCGTACGAATGAATTAGAATGGAAACATTCGTGCGAATGAATTAGAATGGATCGTACGAATGGATTAGAATGGATCGTACGAATGGATTAGAATGGATCGTACGAATGAATAAGAAATGATCGTACAAATGAATTAGAAAGGTTACATTTGTGAGAATGAATTAGAATGGATCGTACGAATGAATTAGAATGGTTACATTCGTGCGAATGAATTAGAATGGATCGTATGAATGAATTAGAATGGATCGTGCGAATGAATTAGAATTGATCATACGAATGAATTAGAATGGATCATACGAATCAATTAGAATGGATCGTATGAACGAATTAGAATGGATCATACGAATGAATTAGAATGGATCATGCGAATGAATTAGAATGGATCGTACGAATGAATTAGAATAGATCGTACGAATGAATTAGAATAGATACATTCGTGCGAATGAATTAAAATGAATCGTACGAATGAATTAGAATGGATCGTGCGAATGAATTAGAATTGATCGTGCGAATGAATTAGAATGGATCGTACGAATGAATTAGAATGGATTGTGCGAATGAATTAGAATGGATCGTACGAATGAATTAGAATGGATTGTAAGTACGAATGAATTAGAATTGATCGAACGAATGGATTAGAATGGATCGTACGAATGGATTAGAATGGATCGTACGAATGGATTAGAACGCATTGTACGAATGAATTAGAATAGATACATTTGTGCGAATAAATTAGATTGCATCATACGAATGAATTTGAATGGATCGAACAAATAAATTAGAATGGATCGTATGAATGAATAAGAATGGATAGTACGAATGAATTAGAATGGATACATTTGTGCGAATTAATTAGAATGGATCGTATGAATGAATTTGAATGGATCGTATGAATGAATTAGAATGGTTACATTCGTGTGAATGAATTAGAATAGATCGTACGAATGTATCCATTCTAATTCATTCGTACGATCCATTCTAATTCGTTCATATGATCCATTCTAATTCATTCGTACGATCCATTCTAATTCTTTCATATGATCCATTCTAATGCATTCGCACAAATGTATCCATTCTAATACATTCGTACGATCCATTCTAATTCGTTCATACGATCCATTCTAACTCATTCGCACAATCCATTCTAATTCATTCATACGATCCATTCTAATTCATTCGAATGATTCATTCTAACTCATTCGGATCCATTCGTATGATCAATTCTAATTCATTCGTATGATCCATTTGTATGATCCATTCTAATTCATTCATACAATGCGTTCTAATCCATTCGTACGATCCATTCTAATTCATTCGTATGATCTATTCTAATTCATTCGCACGAATGTATCCATTCTAATTCATTTGCACGATCCATTCTAATTCATTCCTATGATCCATTCTAGTTCATTAGTACGATCCATTCTAATTCATTCGCACGAATGTACCTATTCTAATTCATTCGGACAATCCATTCTAATTCATTCGTACGATCCATTCTAATTCATTCGTATGATTCATTCTAATTCATTTGCATGATCCATTCTAATTCATTCCTATGATCCATTCTAATTCATTCGCATGATCCATTCTAATTCATTCGCACAAATGTATCCATTCTAATTCATTCATATGATCCATTCTAATTTATTCGTACGATCCATTCTAATTCATTCGTACGATCATGCGAATGAATTAGAATGGATCGTAGGAATGAATTAGAATGGATCGTACGAATGAATTAGAATGGTTACATTCATGCGAATGAATTAGAATGGATCATAGGAATGAATTAGAACGGATCGTGCGAATAAATTAGAAATGATCGTACGAATGAATTAGAATGGATCGTGCGAATGAATTAGAATGAATCGTACGAATGAATTAAAATGGATACATTTGTGCGAATGAATTAGAATGGATCGTACGAATGGATTAGAATGGATCGTACGAATGGATTAGAATGAATCGTACGAATGAATAAGAAATGATCGTACAAATGAATTAGAAAGGTTACATTTGTGAGAATGAATTAGAATGGATCGTACGAATGAATTAGAATGGATACATTCGTGCGAATGAATTAGAATGGATCGTACGAATAAATTAGAATGGTTACATTCGTGCAAATGAATTAGAATGGATCGTACGAATGAATTAGAATGGATCGTGCGAATGAATTAGAATTGATAATACGAATGAATTAGAATGGATCATACGAATCAATTAGAATGGATCGTATGAATTAATTAGAATGGATCGTACGAATGAATTAGAATGGATCGTGCGAATGAATTAGAATTGATCGTACGAATGAATTAGAATAGATGGTACGAATGAATTAGAATGGATACATTCGTGCGAATGAATTAGAATGGATCGTACGAATGAATTAGAATGGATCGTGCGAATGAATTAGAATTGATCAAACGAATGAATTAGAAGGGATCGTGCGAATGAATTAGAATTGATCATACGAATGAATTAGAATGGATCGTACGAATGAATTAGAATGGATCGTACGAATGAATTAGAATGGATATATTCGAGCGAATGAGTTAGAATGGATCGTACGAATGAATTAGAATGGATCATAGGAATGAATTAGAATGGATCGTGCAAATGAATTAGAATGGATACATTCGTGCGAATGAATTAGAATAGATCATACGAATGAATTAGAATGGATCGTACGAATTGATTAGAACGCATTGTACGAATGAATTAGAATGGATCATACAAATGGATCATACGAATGAATTAGAATTGATCATACGAATGGATCCGAATGAGTTAGAATGAATCATTCGAATGAATTAGAATGGATCGTACGAATGAATTAGAATGGATTGTGCGAATGAGTTAGAATGGATCGTATAAACGAATTAGAATGGATCGTACGAATGTATTAGAATGGATACATTTGTGCGAATGCATTAGAATGGATCATATGAAAGAATTAGAATGGATCGTACGAATGAATTAGAATGGATCATATGAACGAATTAGAATGGATCGTACGAATGAATTAGAATGGATACATTCGTACGATCCATTCTAATTCATTCATCCGATCCATTCTAATTCATTTGCACGAATGTAACCATTCTAATTCATTCATACGATCCATTCAAATTCATTCGTACGATCCATTCTAATTAATTCGCACAAATGTATCCATTCTAATTCATTCGTACGATGCATTCTTATTCATTCATACGATCCATTCTAATTTATTTGTCCGATCCATTCAAATTCATTCGTACGATGCAATCTAATTCATTCGCACAAATGTATCTATTCTAATTCATTCGTACAATGCGTTCTAATCCATTCGTACGATCCATTCTAATCCATTCGTACGATCCATTCTAATTTATTCGTTCGATCAATTCTAATTCATTCGTACTTACAATCCATTCTAATTCATTCGTACGATCCATTCTAATTCATTCGCACAATCCATTCTAATTCATTCGTACGATCCATTCTAATTTATTCGCACGATCCATTCTAATTCATTCGCACAAATGTATCCATTGATCGGATGAATGAATTAGAATGGATTGTGCGAATGAATTAGAATGGATCGTACGAATGAAGTAGAATGGATCGTACGAATGAATTAGAATGGATCGTGCGAATGAATTAGAATCGATCGTACGAATGAATTAGAATAGATCGTACGAATGAATTAGATCGTATGAATGAATTAGAATGGATCGTATGAATGAATTAAAATGGATACATTCATACGACTGAATTAGAATAGATCGTGCGAATTAATTAGAATGGATCGTATGAATGAATTTGAATGGATACATTTGTGCGAATGAATCTGAATGGATTCAAATTCATTCGCTAGAACGATCCATTCTAATTCATTCGCACGATCCATTCTAATTCATTCGTACGATCCATTCTAATTCATTCGTACGATCCATTCTAATTCATTCGCACGATCCATTCTAATACATTTGTACGATCCATTTTAATTCATTCGCATGATCCATTCTAATTCATTCGTACGATTCATTCTAATTCATTCGTACGATTCATTCTAATTAATTTGCATGATCCATTCTAATTCATTCATACGATCAATTCTAATTCATTCGCACGAATGTATCCATTCTAATTCATTCGCACAATCCATTCTAATTCATTCGCACGATCCATTCTAATTCATTCATATGATCCATTCTAATTCATTCAATGAATTAGAATGGATACATTCGTGCGAATGAATTAGAATGGATCGGACGAATGAATTAGAATAGATCGTATGATTCATTCTAATTCGTTCGTACGATCCATTCTAATTCATTCGTATAATCCATTCTAACTCATTCGATGGATCCATTCTAATTCATTCATACGATCCATTCTAATTCATTCGCACTATCCATTCTAATTCATTCGCATGAATATATCCATTCTAATTCATTTGTACGATCCATTCTAATTCATTCGTACAATGCGTTCTAATCCATTCGTACGATCCATTCTAATTCATTCCTATGATCCATTCTAATTCATTCGTACGATCCATTCTAATTCATTCGCTCGAATGAATCCATTCTAATTCATTCGTATGATCCATTCTAATTCGTTCATAAGATCCATTCTAATTCATTCGTACGAATGTATCCATTCTAATTCATTCGCACGATCCATTCTAATCCATTCGTACGATCCATTCTAATTCATTCGTACAAATGAAATAGAATGGATCGTATGAATGAATAAGAATGGATCATACGAATGAATTAGAATGGATCGTGCGAATGAATTAGAATGAATCGTACGAATGCATTAGAATGGATACATTCGTGCGAATGAATTAGAATGGACCATACGAATGAATTAGAATGGATCATACAAATGATTTAGAAAGGTTACATTCGTGAGAATGAATTAGAATGGATCGTACGAATAAATTAGAATGGATCGTGCGAATGAATTAGAATGGATCGTACGAATGAATTAGAATAGATCGTATGAATGAATATGAATGGATCGTACGAATGCATTAGAATGGATACATTCGTGCGAATTAATTAGAATGGATTCATTCTAATTCATTCGCACGATCCATTCTAATTCATTCGTACGATCCATTTTAATTCATTCGCACGATCCATTCTAATCCATTTGTACGATCCATTCTAATCCATTTGTACGATCCATCCATTCTAATTCATTCATACGATCCATTCTAATTCATTCGCTCGAATGTATCCATTCTAATTCATTCGTTCGATCCATCTTAATTCATTCGTATGATCTATTCAAATTCATTCGCATGATCCATTCTAATTCATTCGTACGATCCATTCTAATTCATTCTCACGAATGTAACCTTTCTAATTCATTTGTATGATCCATTCTAATTCATTCGTACGATCCATTCTAATTCATTCGCACGAATGTATCCATTCTAATGCATTTGTACGATTCATTCTAATTCATTCGCACGATCCATTCTAATTCATTCGTATGATCCATTTTTATTCATTCATACGATCCATTCTAATTCATTTGTACGAATGAATTAGAATGGATCGTACGAATGGATTAGAATGGATCGTGCGAATGAATTAGAATGGATACATTCGTACGAACGAATTAGAATGGATCGTATGAACGAATTAGAATGGATCGTACGAATGAATTAGAATGGATACATTCGAGCGAATGAATTAGAATAGATCGTACGAATGAATTAGAATAGATCATAGGAATGAATTAGAATGGATCGTACGAATGGATTAGAACGCATTGTACGAATGAATTAGAATGGATCGTACAAATGAATTAGAATGGATATATTCATGCGAATGAATTAGAATGGATCGTACGAATGAATTAGAATAGATCGTGCGAATGAATTAGAATGGATAGTGCGAATGAATTAGAATGGATCGTACGAATGAATTAGAATGGATCCACCGAATGAGTTAGAATGGATCATACGAATGAATTAGAATGGATCGTACGAACGAATTAGAATTAATCGTACGATCCATTCTAATTCATTCATCCGATCCATTCTAATTCATTCGCACGAATGTATCCATACTAATTCATTGAATGAATTAGAATGGATCAGACGAATGAATTTGAATGGATCGTGCGAATGAATTAGAATGGATTGTGCGAATGAATTAGAATTGATATATTCGTGCGAATGAATTAGAATTAATCGTACGAATGAATTAGAATGGATCGTGCAAATGAATTAGAATGAATCGTATGAATGAATTAGAATGGATCGTACGAATGAATTAGAATGGATATATTTGTACAAATAAATTAGAATGGATTGTACGAATGAATTAGATTGGATACATTCTTGTGAATAAATTAGAATGGATCGTATATTCGTGCAAATAAATTAGAATGGATCATACGAATGAATTTGAATGGATCGTGCGAATGAATTAGAATGGATCGTACGAATGAATTAGAATGGATCGCGAATGAATTAGAATAGATCGTACGAATGAATTAGAATGGATCATACGAATGAATTAGAATGAATAGTACGATCCATTCTAATTCATTCATCCGATCCATTCTAATTCATTCACACGAATGTATCCATTCTAACTCATTCGTACAATCCATTCTAATTCATTCGTATGATCTATTCTAATTCATTCGCACGATCCATTCTAATTAATTCGCACGAATATATCCATTCTAATTCATTCGTACGATCCATTCTAATTCATTCGTACAATCCATTCTAATTCATTCGCATGATCCATTCTAATTCATTCATATGATCCATTCTAATTCATTAGTATGATCAATTCTAATTCATTCGTACGATCCATTCTAATTCATTCGTACGATCCATTCTAATTCATTCGCACAAATGTATCCATTCTAATTCATTCGTACGATCCATTCTAATGCATTCGTACGATTCATTCTAATTCATTCGCACGACCCATTCTAATTCATTCGTATGATCCATTCTAATTTATTTGCATGAATGTACGATCCATTCTAATTTATTCGCAAGAATGTATCCATTTTAATTCATTCGTACATTCCATTCTAATTTATTCGTACAAATGTATCCATTCTAATTCATTCGTACGATCCATTCTAATTCATTCGTACGATTCATTCTAATTCATTCGCACGATCCATTCTAATTCATTCGTACGGTCCATTCTAATTCATTCGCACGAATGTATACATTCTAATTCATTCGTACAATCCATTCTAATTCATTCGCACGATCCATTCTAATTCATTCGTATGATCCATTCTAATTCATTCCTACGATCTATTCTACTTCATTCGCTCGAATGTATCCATTCTAATTTATTTGTTCGATCCATTCTAATTCATTCGTACGATCCATTCTAATTCATTCGCACGAATGTAACCATTCTAATTCATTCGTACGATCCATTCTAATTTATTCCTACAATCTATTCTAATTCATTCGCACGAATCTATCCATTCTAATTCATTTGCACGATCCATTCTAATCCATTCGTACGATCCATTCTAATCCATTCGTATGATCCATTTTAATTCATTCGTACGATCTATTTTAATTCATTCGCATGATTCATTCTAATTCATTCGTACGATCCATTCTAATTTATTCGTCCGATCCATTCAAATTCATTCGTATGATCCATTCTAATTTATTTGCACGAATATACGATCCATTCTAATTTATTCACAAGAACGTATCAATTCTAATACATTCGTACGATCCATTCTAATTCATTCGTACGATTCATTCTAATTCATTTGCACGATCCATTCTAATTCATTCGTATGATCCATTCAAATTCATTCGTATGATCCATTCTAATTTATTTGCACGAATATACGATCCATTGTAATTTATTCACAAGAATGTATCCATTCTAATTCATTCGTACAATCCATTCTAATTTATTCGTACAAATAGATCCATTCTAATTCATTCGTACGATCCATTCTAATTCATTCATACGATTCATTCTAATTCATTCGCACGATCCATTCTAATTCAATCGTACGATCAATTCTAATTCATTCGCACGAATGTATCCATTCTAATTCATTCGCACAATCCATTCTAATTCATTCGCACGATCCATTCTAATTCATTCGTATGATCTAGAATGAATTAGAATGAATTAGAATGGATACATTCGTGCGAATGAATTAGAATGGATCGGACGAATGAATTAGAATGGATCGTACGATTCATTCTAATTCGTTCGTACGATCCATTCTAATTCATTTGTATGATCCATTCTAACTCATTCGGTGGATCCATTCTAATTCATTCGTACGATCCATTCTAATTCATTCGCACTATCCATTCTAATTCATTCGCACAATCTATTCTAATTCATTCGTACGATCCATTCTAATTCATTCGCTTGAATATATCCATTCTAATTCATTTGTACGATCCATTCTAATTCATTCGTATAATGCGTTCTAACCCATTCGTACGATCCATTCTAATTCATTCCTATGATCCATTCTAATTCATTCGTACGATCCATTCTGATTCATTCGCTCGAATGTATCCATTCTAATTCATTTGTACGATCCATTCTAATTCGTTCATACGATCCATTCTAACTCGTTCGTACGAATGTATCCATTCTAATTCATTCGCACGATCCATTCTAATCCATTCGTACGATCCATTCTAATTCATTCGTACAAATGAATTAGAATGGATCGTATGAATGAATAAGAATGGATCGTACGAATGAATTAGAATAAATCGTGCGAATGAATTAGAATAAATCATACGAATGCATTAGAATGGATACATTCGTGCGAATGAATTAGAATGGATCGTATGAATGAATTAGAATGGATCATAAAATGAATTAGAAAGGTTACATTCGTGAGAATGAATTAGAATGGATCGTACGAATGAATTAGAATGGATCATGCGAATGAATTTGAATAGATCGTACGAATGAATTAAGATGGATCGAACGAATAAATTAGAATGGATACATTCGAGCGAATGAATTAGAATGGATCGTATGAATGAATTAGAATGGATCGTGCGAATGAATTAGAATGGATCGTACGAATGGATTAGAATGGATCGTACAAATGGATTAGAATGGATCGTACGAATGGATTAGAATGGATCGTGCGAATGAATTAGAATGGATCGTACGAATGAATTAGAATAGATCATGCGAATGAATTAGAATGAATACATTCTAATTAATTCGCACGAATGTATCCATTCTAATGCATTCGTACGATCCATTCTTATTCATTCATATGACCCATTCTAATTCATTCGTATGATCCATTCTAATTCATTCACACGATACATTCTAATTTATTCGTACGATCCATTCTAATTTATTCGTACGATCTATTCTAATTCATTCGCACGAATGTAACCATTCTAATTCATTCGTACGATTCATTCTAATTCATTCGTATGAGCTATTCTAATTCATTCGTATGATCCATTCTAATTCATTCGTACGATCCATTGTATTTCATTCATACAATCCATTCAGATTCATTCGCACAAATGTATCCATTCAAATTCATTCATACGATCCATTCTAATTAATTCGCACGATCCATTCTAATTCAGTGGTATGAATGTATCCATTTTAATTCATTCGTACGATCCATTCTAATTCATTTGTACGATCTAATTCATTCGTACGATCCATTCTAATTCATTCGTACGATCGATTCTAATTCATTCGCACGATCGATTCTAATTCAGTCGTATGATCCATTCTAATTCGTTCGTATGATCCATTCTAATTCATTCATACAATGCGGTCTAATCCATTCGTACGATCCATTCTAATTCATTCTCACGAATGTAACCTTTCTAATTCATTCGTACGATCCATTCTAATTCATTCGTACGGACCATTCTAATTCATTCATACGATCTAATTCATTCGTACGATCCACTCTAATTCATTCACACGAATGTAACCATTCTAATTCATTCCTACGATCTATTCTAATTCATTCGCTCGAATGTATCCATTCTAATTCATTAGTTTGATCCATTCTAATTCATTCGTACGATCCATTCAAATTCATTCGCATGATCCATTCTAATTCATTCGTACGATCCATTCTAATTCATTCTCACGAATGTAACCTTTCTAATTCATTTGTCTGATACATTCTAATTCATTCGTATGATCCATTCTAATTCATTCGCACGAATCCATTCTAATTCATTCGTATGATTCATTCTAATTCATTCGCACGATAAATTCTAATTCATTTGCACGATCCATTATAATTCATTCCTATGATCCATTCTAATTCGTTCGTACGATCCATTCTAATTCATTCGCTTAAATGTATCCATTCTAATTCATTCGTACGATCCATTCTAATTCATTCGTACGATCCATTCTAATTCATTCTCACGAATGTAACCTTTCTAATTCATTTGTATGATCCATTCTAATTCATTCGTACGATCCATTCTAATTCATTCGCACGAATGTATCCATTCTAATGCATTCGTACGATTCATTCTAATTCATTCGTACGATCCATTCTAATTCATTCGTACGATCCATTCTTATTCATTCATACTTTCCATTCTAATTCGTTTATACGAATGAATTAGAATGGATCGTACGAATGGATTAGAATGGATCGTGTGAATGAATTAGAATGGATCGTACGAATGAATTAGAATGGATCGTACGAATGAATTAGAATGGATCGTACGAATGAATTAGAATGGATCGTACGAATGAATTAGAATGGATACATTGGTGCGAATGAATTAGAATGGATCGTACGAATGAATTAGAATGGATCGTGCGAATGAATTAGAATAGCTTATACGAATGAATTTGAATGAATCGTTCGAATGAATTAGAATGGTTACATTCGTGCGAATGAATTAGAATAGATCGCATAAATGAATTAGAATGGATCGTACGAATAAATTACAATCGATCGTGCGAATGAATTAGAATGGATCGTACGAATGAATTAGAATGGATCCACCGAATGAGTTAGAATGGATTGTACGAATAAATTAGAATGGATTGTACGAATGTATTAGAATGGATCGTACGAATGAATTAGAATGAATCGTACGATCCATTCTAATTCATTCGTCTGATCCATTCTAATTCATTCGCACGAATGTATCCATTCTAATTCATTCGTACAATCCATTCTAATTTATTCGCACGATCCATTCTAATTCATTCGTATGATCCATTCTAATTCATTCCTATGATCTATTCAAATTCATTCGCTCGAATGTATCCATTCTAATTCATTCGTACAATCCATTCTAATTCATTCGCACGATCCATTCTAATTCATTCGTATGATCCATTCTAATTCATTCGTACGATCCATTCTAATTCATTCGTATGATCCATTCTAACTCATTCGCACAAATGTATCCATTCTAATTCATTCATACGATCCATTCTAAATCATTCGCACGATCCATTCTAATTCATTCGTACGATCCATTTTAATTCATTCGTACGATCAATTCTAATTCATTCGCACGAATGTATCCATTCTAATGCATTCGTACGATCCATTCTAATTCATTCGTACGATCCATTCTAATCCATTTGTATGATCCATTCTAATGCATTCGTACGATCCATTCTAATTCATTCTCACAAATGTAACCTTTCTAATTCATTTGTACGATCCATTCTAATTCATTCGTACGATCCATTCTAATCCATTCGTACGATCCATTCTAATTCATTCGCACGAATGTAACCATTCTAATTCATTCGTACGATCCATTCTAATTCATTCCTATGATCCATTCTAATTCATTCGCACGAATGTATCCATTCTAATTTATTTGCACGATCCATTCTAATTCATTCCTATGATCCATTCTAATTCATTCGTACGATCCAATCTAATTCATTCGCTCGAATGTATCCATTCTAATTCATTCGTACGATCCATTCTAATTCATTTGTACGATCCATTGTAATCCATTCGTACGATCCATTCGAATCGCACAATCCATTCTAATTCATTCGTATGATCCATTCTAATTTATTTGCATGAATATACGATCCATTCTAATTTATTCGCAATAATGTATCCATTCTAATTCATTCGTACAATCCATTCTAATTTATTCGTACAAATGTATCCATTCTAATGAATGGATCGTACGAATGAATTAGAATGGATCGTACGAATGGATTAGAATGGATCGTACGAATGAATTACAATGGATCATACAAATGAATTAGAAAGGTTACATTCGTGAGAATGAATTAGAATGGATCATGCGAATGAATTTGAATGGATCGTACGAATGAATTAGATAGGATCGAACGAATGAATTAGAATGGATACATTCGAGCGAATGAATTAGAATAGATCAGGCAAATGAATTAGAATGGATCGTATGAATGGATTAGAATGGATCGTACGAATAGATTAGAATGGATCGTACGAATGGATTAGAATGGATCGTACGAATGAATTAGAATGGATCATACGAATGAATTAGAATGGATACATTTGTGAGAATGAATTAGAATGGATACATTTGTGAGAATGAATTAGAATAGATTAGAATGGATCTTACGAATGGATTAGAATCCATTCTAATTCATTTGTATGATCCATTATAATTCATCGCACGATCCATTCTAATTCATTCGCTCGATCCATTAATTAGTTAGAATGGATCATACAAATGAATTAGAAAGGTTACATTCGTGAGAATGAATTAGAATGGATCGTACGAATGAATTAGAATGGATCATACGAATGAATTTGAATGGATCGTACGAATGAATAAGATTGGAACGTATGAATGAATTAGAATGGATACAATCGAGCGAATGAATTAGAATAGATCGTAGGAATGAATTAGAATGGATCATACGAATGAATTAGAATGGATCGTGCGAATGAATTAGAATGGATTGTACGAATGAATTAGAATGGATACATTCGTGCGAATGAATAGAATGGATCATACGAATGAATTAGAATGGATCCTACGAATGGATTAGAATGGATCGTACGAATGGATTAGAATGGATCGTACGAATGGATTAGAATGGATTGTACGAATGAATAAGATTGGATCATGCGAATGAATTTGAATGGATCGTACGATTGAATTAGAATGGATCGAACGAATGAATTAGAATGGATACATTCGAGCGAATGAATTAGAATAGATCGTAGGAATGAATTAGAATGGATCATACGAATGAATTAGAATGGATCATGCGAATGAATTATAATAGATTGTACGAATGAATTAGAATAGATCGTACGAATGCCTTTCTAATTCATTTGTACGATCCATTCTAATTCATTCATACGATCCATTCTAATCCATTCGTACGATCCATTCTAATCCATTCGTACGATCCATTCTACTTCATTCATACGATCCATTATAATTCATTCGCATGATCCATTCTAATTCATTCGTACAAATGTATCCATTCTAATTCATTCGTACAATCCATTCTAATTTATTCGTACGATCCATTCTAATTCATTCGCACAAATGTATCCATTCTAATTCATTCGTACGATCCATTCTAATTCATTCGCATGATCCATTCTAATTCATTCGTACGATCCATTCTAATTCATTCATACGATCTATTCTAATTCATTCGCATGATCCATTCTAATTCATTCGTACGATCCATTCTAATTCATTCGTACGATCCATTCTAATTCATTCGCACAATCCAATCTAATTCATTCCTTTGATCCATTCTAATTCATTCGTACGATCCATTCTAATTCATTCGCTCGAATGTATCCATTCTAATTCATTCGTACGATCCATTCTAATTTGTTCATATGATCCATTCTAATTCGTTCGTACGATCCATTCTAATTCGTTCGTACGATCCATTCTAATTCGTTCGCACAATCCATTCTAATTCTTTCGCACGATCCATTCTATTTCATTCGCACAATCCATTCTAATTCATTCGCACGATCCATTCTAATTCATTCGTACGATTCATTCTAATTCATTCGTACGATCCATTCTAATTCATTCGTACGATCCATTCTAATTCATTCGCTCGAATGTATCCATTCTAATTCATTCGTACGATCCATTCTAATTCATTCATACGATCCATTCTAATTCATTCTAATGATCCATTCTAATTCATTCGTACGATCCATTCTAATTCATTCGCTCGAATGTATCCATTCTAATTCATTCGTACGATCCATTCTAATTCGTTCAAACGATCCATTCTAATTCGTTCGTACTATCCATTCTAATTCATTCGCATGAATGTAACCATTCTAATTCATTCCTACGATTCATTCTAATTCATTCGCACGATCCATTCTAATTCATTCGCACGAATGTATCCATTCTAATTCATTTGTACGATCCATTCTAATTCATTCGTACAATGCGTTCTAATCCATTCGTACGATCCATTCTAATTCATTCCTATAATCCATTCTAATTCATTCGTACGATCCATTCTAATTCATTCGCTCGAATGTATCCATTCTAATTCATTCGTACAATCCTTTCTAATTCATTCACACGATCCATTCTAATTCATTCGTATGATCCATTCTAATTCATTCCTACGATCTATTCTAATTCATTCGCTCGAATGTATCCATTCTAATTCATTCGTTCGATCCATCCTAATTCATTTGTACGATCCATTCTAATTCATTCGTACGATCCATTGTATTTCATTCGCACGAATGTAACCATTCTAATTCATTCGTACGATCCATTCTAATTCATTCCTACGATCCATTCTAATTCATTCACACGAATGTATCCATTCTAATTCATTTGCACAATCCATTCTAATTCATTCCTATGATCCATTCTAATTCATTCGCACGATCCATTCTAATTCATTCGTACGATCCATTCTAATTCATTCGCACGATCCATTCTAATTCATTCGTACGATCCATTCTAATTCATTCGCACGAATATATCCATTCTAATGCATTCGTACGATCCATTGTAATCCATTCGTATGATCCATTCTAATCCATTCTAATTCATTCGTACAATCCATTCTAATTCGTTCATATGATCCATTCTAATTCGTTCGTACGATCCATTCTAATCTGTTCGTACGATCCATTCTAATTCATTCGCATGATCCATTCTAATTCATTCGTACGATCCATTCTAATTCTTTCATTCGATCCATTCTAATTCATTCGTTCGATCCATTCTAATTCATTCGTACGATCCATTCAAATTCATTCTCACAAATGTAACCTTTCTAATTCATTTGTACGATCCATTCTAATTCATTCGTACAATCCATTCTAATTCATTTGTACGATCCATTCTTATTCATTCGTACGATCCATTCAAATTCATTCGCATGATACATTATAATTCATTCGTACGATCCATTCTAATTTATTCTCACGAATGTAACGTTTCTAATTTATTTGTATGATCCATTCTAATTCATTCGCACGATCTATTCTAATTCATTCGCATGATCCATTCTAATTCATTCGTCCGGTCCATTCTAATTCATTTGCACGAATGCATCCATTCTAATTCATTCGTACGATCCAATCAAATTCATTCGCACGATCCATTCTAATTCATTCGTACGATTCATTCAAATTCATTCGCACGATCCATTCTAATTCATTCGTATGATTCATTCTAATTCATTCGTACGATCCATTCTAATTCATTCACACGAATATAACCATTCTAATTCATTCGTACGATCCATTCTAATTAGAATGGATCATACGAATGAATTAGAATGGATACATTCGAGCGAATGAATTAGAATGGATCGTACGAATGAATTAGAATGGATCATAGGAATGAATTAGAATGGATCGTGCAAATAAATTAGAATGGATACATTCGTGCGAATGAATTAGAATGGATCGTGCGAATGAATTAGAATGGATCGTACGAATGAATTAGAATGGATATATTTGAACGAATAAATAAGAATGGATCATACGAATGAAGTAGAATGGATCGTACGAATGAATTAGAATGAATCGTGCGAATGAATTAGAATCGATCGTACGAATGAATTAGAATGGATCGTACGAATGAATTAGAATGGATCGTACGAATGAATTAAAATGGATACATTCATACGACTGAATTAGAATAGATCGTGTGAATTAATTAGAATGGATCGTATGAATGAATTTGATTGGATACATTTGTGCGAATGAATCTGAATGGATTGTATGAATGAATTACAATGGATTGTACGAATGAATTAGAATGGATCGTACGAATGAATGAATTAGAATGGATCGTACAAACGAATTAGAATGGATCGTTTGAACGATTTAGAATGGATCGTACGAATGAATTAGAATGGATACATTCGAGCGAATGAATTAGAATGGATCTTACGAATGAATTAGAAAGGATCATTGGAATGAATTAGAATGGATCGTATAAACGAATTAGAATGGATCGTACAAATGAATTAGAATAAATACATTCGAGCGAATAAATTAGAATAGATCGTACGAATGAATTAGAATGTATCGTACGAATGAATTAGAATGAATCATGCGAATGAATTAGAATGGATCATGCAAATGAATTCGAATGGATCGTGCGAATGAAATAGAATGGATCGTGCGAATGAATTAGAATGGATCGTGCGAATGAATTAGAATGGATCGTACGAACGAATTAGAATGGATCGTACGAACGAATTAGAATGGATCGTACGAATGAATTAGAATGGATACATTCGAGCGAATGAATTAGAATGGATCGTACGAATGAATTAGAATGGATCAAAGGAATGAATTAGATTGGATTGTGCGAATGAATTAGAATGGATCGTACGAATGAATTAGAATGGATTGTACAAATGAATTAGAATGGATCGTACGAATGAATTAGAATGGATCATGCGAATGAATTAGAATAGATCGTACGAATGAATTAGAATGGATCGTACGAATGAATTAGAATGGATCATGCGAATGAATTAGAATGGATCGTACGAATGAATTAGAATGGATACATTTGTGCGAATGAATTAGAATGGATCGTACGAATGAATTAGAATGGATTGTACGAATGAATTAGAATGGATACATTTGTACGAATGAATTAGAATGGATCGTGCGAATGAATTAGAATGGATCGTACGAATGGATTAGAATGGATCGTACAAATGGATTAGAAAGGCATTCGTACGATCCATTCTAATTCATTCGTACAATTCATTCTAATTCATTCGCACGATCCATTCTAATTCATTCATATGATCCATTCTAATTCATTTGTACGATCCATTTTAATTCATTTGTACAAATGAATTAGAATGGATCATATGAATGAATAAGAATGGATCGTACGAATGAATTAGAATGGATACATTCGAGCGAATGAATTAGAATGGATACATTCCTGCGAATGAATTAGAATGGATCGTACGAATGGATTAGAATAGATCGTACGAATGGATTAGAATGGATCGTACGAATGAATTAAAATGGATCATACAAATGTATTAGAAAGGTTACATTCGTGAGAATGAATTAGAATGGATCGTACGATGTACGAATAAATTAGAATGGATCGTACGAATGAATTAGAATGGATCGTACGAATGGATTTGAATGGATCATACGAATGGATTAGAATGGATCGTACGAATGGATTAGAATGGATCGTACAAATGAATTAGAAAGGTTACATTTGTGCGAATGAATTAGAATGGATCGTACAAACGAATTAGAAGGATCGTTTGAATGAATTAGAATGGATACATTTGTACGAATGAATTAGAATAGATACATTTGTACGAATAAATTAGAATGGATCGTACGAATGGATTAGAATGGATCGTGCAAATGAATTAGAATGGATACATTCGTGCGAATGAATTAGAATGGATCGTACGAATAAATTAGAAAGGATCGTACGAATGAATTAGAATGGATCATGCGAATAAATTTGAATGGATCATACAAATGAATTAGAATGCAACGAACGAATGAATTAGAATGGATCGTGCGAATGAATTAGAATGGATACATTCGTGCGAATGAATTAGAATGGATCGTACAAATGAATTAGAATGGATCGTACGAATGAATTAGAATGGATCGTAGGAATGAATTAGAATGGATCGTACGAATGAATTAGAATGGTTACATTCGTGCGAATGAATTAGAATGGATCGTACGAATGGATTAGAATGGATCGTACGAATGAATTAGAATGGATCGTACAAATGAATTAGAAAGGTTACATTTGTGAGAATGAATTAGAATGGATCCTACGAATGAATTAGAATGGATCGTACAAATGAATTAGAATGGATCGTACAAATGAATTAGCAAGGTTATATTTGTGAGAATGAATTAGAATGGATCATACGAATGAATTAGAATGGATCGTACGAATGGATTAGAATGGATCGTACGAATGAATTAGAATGGATCGTACGAATGCATTAGAATGGATACATTCGTGCGAATGAATTAGAATGGATCTTACGAATGAATTAGAATGGATCGTGCGAATGAATTAGAATGGATCGTACGAATGAAATAGAATGGATCGTGCGAATGAATTAGAATGGATCGTACGAATGAATTAGAATGGATCGTACAAATGTAGAATGAATCGTATGAATGCATTAGAATGGATGCATTCGTGCAAATGAATTAGAATGGATCGTACGAATGAATTAGAATGGATCGTGCGAATGAATTAGAATGGATCGTACGAACGAATTAGAATGGATACATTTGTGCGATGAATGGATTAGAATGGATCGTGCGAATGAATTAGAATGGATTGTATGAATGAATTAGAATGGATATATTCGTACGAATGAATTAGAATGGATCATATGAAAGAATTAGAATGGATCGTGCAAATGAATTAGAATGGTTACATTCGTGCGAATGAATTAGAATGGATCGTAGGAATGAATTAGAATGGATCGTATGAATGAATTAGAATGGTTACATTCGTGCGAATGAATTAGAATGGATCATACGAATGGATTAGAATGGATCGTACGAATGAATTAGAATTGATCGTACAAATGAATTAGAAAGGTTACATTTGTGAGAGTGAATTAGAATGGATCGTACGAATGGATTAGAATGGATCATACGAATGGATTAGAATGGATCGTACGAATGGATTTGAATGGATCGTACGAATGGATTAGAATGGTTACATTTGTGAGAATGAATTAGAATGGATCGTACGAATGAATTAGAATGGATCGTACGAATGGATAAGAATGGAGCGTACGAATGAATTAGAATGGATCGTACGAATGGATTAGAATGGATCGTACGAATGGATTAGAATGGATCATACGAATGAATTAGAATGGATCATACAAATGAATTAGAAAGGTTTCATTCGTGAGAATGAATTAGAATGGATCGTACGAATGGATTAGAATGGATCATATGAATGAATTAGAATGGATCGTACGAATGGATTAGAATGGATCGTACGAATGAATTAGAAAGGATCGTACGAATGAATTAGAATGGATCATGCGATTGAATTAGAATGGATCGTACGAATGAATTAGGATGGATACATTCGAGCGAATGAATTAGAATGGATCATACGAATGAATTAGAATGGATATATTTGTGCGAATGAATTTGAATGGATTGCACGAATTGAATTAGAATGGATCATACGAATGAATTAGAATGGATCGTGCGAATGAATTAGAATTGATCATACGAATGAATTAGAATGGATCGTACAAATGAATTAGAATGGATACATTCGTGCGAATCCATTTGTACGATCCATTCTAATTCAATTCGTGCAATCCATTCGTGCGAATGAATTAGAATGGATCGTACGAATGGATTAGAATGGATCATACGAATGAATTAGAATGGATCGTACAAATGAATTAGAAAGGTTACATTTGTGAGAATGAATTAGAATGGATCGTACGAATGGATTAGAATGGATCGTACGAATGGATTAGAATGGATTGTACGAATGGATTAGAATTGTTACATTTGTGAGAATGAATTAGAATGGATCGTACGAATGAATTAGAATGGATCGTACGAATGGATAAGAATGGAGCGTACGAATGAATTAGAATAGATCGTACGAATGGATTAGAATGGATCGTACGAATGGATTAGAATGGATCGTACGAATGAATTAGAATGGATCATACAAATGAATTAGAAAGGTTTCATTCGTGAGAATGAATTAGAATGGATCGTACGAATGGATTAGAATGGATCATATGAATGAATTAGAATGGATCGTACGAATGGATTAGAATGGATCGTACGACTGAATTAGAAAGGATCGTACGAATGAATTAGAATGGATCGTGCGAATGAATTAGAATGGATCGTACGAATGAATTAGAATGGATACATTCGAGCGAATGAATTAGAATGGATCATACGAATGAATTAGAATGGATATTTTTGTGCGAATGAATTTGAATGGATTGCACGAATTGAATTAGAATGGATCATACGAATGAATTAGAATGGATCGTGCGAATGAATTAGAATTGATCATACGAATGAATTAGAATGGATCGTACAAATGAATTAGAATGGATACATTCGTGCGAATGAATTAGAATGGATCGTACGAATGAATTTGAATGGATCGTGCGAATGAATTAGAATGGATAGTGCGAATGAATTAGAATGGATCGTACGAATGAATTAGAATGGATACATTCGTGCGAATGAATTAGAATGGATCGTATGAATGAATTAGAATGGATCGTATGAATAAATTAGAATTGATCATACGAATGAATTAGAATGGATCGTGTGAATGAACTAGAATGGATCATACGAATGAATTAGAATGGATACATTCGTACGAATGAATTAGAATGGAATGGATCATACAAATGAATTAGAAATGTTACATTTGTGAGAATGAATTAGAATGGATCGTAGGAATGAATTAGAATGGATCATACGAATGAATTAGAATGGATCGTGCGAATGAATTAGAATGGATTGTACAAATGAATTAGAATGGATACATTATTGCGAATGAATTAGAATGGATCGGACGAATGAATTAGAATGGATCGTACGATTTATTCTAATTCATTCGTACGATCCATTCTAATGCATTCGTACAATTCATTCTAATTCATTCGCACGATCCATTCTAATTCATTCGTACGATCCATTCTTTTTCATTCAAACGATCCATTCTAATTCATTCGCACAATCACACGATCCACTCTAATTTATTCGTACGATCCACTCTAATTCATTCGTACGATCTATTCTAATTCATTCGCATGATCCATTCTAATTCATTCGTATGATCCATTATAACTCATTCGGTGGATCCATTCTAATTCATTCGTACGATCCTTTCTAATTCATTCGCACGATCCATTCTAATTTATTTGTACGATCCATTCTAATTCATTCGTACGATCTATTCTAATTCATTCGCATGATCCATTCTAGTCCATTTGTACGATCCATTCTAATTCATTCCTATGATCCATTCTAATTCATTTCTATGATCCATTCTAATTCATTCGTATGATTCATTCTAATTTATTCGTACAATCCATTCTAATTCATTCGCACGATCCATTCTAATTCATTCGTATGATCCATTCTAATTCATTCCTACGATCTATTCTAATTCATTCGCTCGAATGTATCCATTCTAATTCATTCGTACAATCCATTCTAATTCATTCGCACGATACATTCTAATTCATTCGTATGATCCATTCTAATTCATTCTTATGATCTATTCTAATTCATTCGCTCGAATATATCCATTCTAATTCATTCGTATGATCCATTCTAATTCATTCGTACGATCCATTCTAATTTATTCGCATGATCCATTCGTACGATCCATTCTAATCCATTCGTACGAGCCATTCTAATTGATTCGTACGATCCATTCTAATTCATTCATACGATCTATTCTAATTCATTCGTATGATCAATTCTAATTCATTCGTATGATCCATTCTAATTCATTCGCACGAATATATCCATTCTAATTCATTCGTATGATCCTATCTAATTCATTCGCTCGAATGTATCCATTCTAATTCATTCGTACGATCCATTCTAATTCATTCGCACGATCCATTCTAATTCATTCGCACGAATGTATCCATTCTAATTCATTTGCACGATCCATTCTAATTCATTCCTATGATCCATTCTAATTCATTCGTACGATCCATTCTAATTCATTCACTCAAATGTATCCATTCTAATTCATTCGTATGATCCATTCTAATTCGTTCATACGATCCATTCTAATTCATTCGCACGATCCATTCTAATTCATTCGCATGATCCATTCTAATTCATTCGCACGATCCATTCTAATTCATTCGTACGATTTTTTCTAATTCATTTGTACGATCCATTCTAATTCATTCGTATGAATGTAACCATTCTAATTCATTTGTACGATCCATTCTAATTCATTCGCACGATCCATTCTAATTCATTCGTACGATTCATTCTAATTCATTCGCACGATCCATTCTAATTCATTCGTACGATCCATTCTAATTCATTCATACGATCCATTCTAATTCATTCGTACGATCCATTCTAATTCATTTTCACAAATGTAACCTTTCTAATTCATTTGTATGATCCATTCTAATTCATTCGTACGATCCATTCTAATCCATTCGTACGATCCATTCTAATCCATTCGTATGATCCTTTCTAATTCATTCTCACGAATGTAACCTTTCTAATTCATTTGTATGATCCATTCTAATTCATTCGTACGATCCATTCTAATCCATTCGTACGATCCATTCTAATTCATTCGCACGATCCATTCTAATTCATTCGTGCGAATGGATTAGAATGGATCGTACGAATGGATTAGAATGGATCGTATGAATGAATTAGAATGGATCGTACGAATGAATTAGAATGGATCCACCGAATGAGTTAGAATGGATCGTACGAATGAATTAGAATGGATCGTACGAATGAATTAGAATGGATCGTACGAATGGATTAGAATGGATCGTACGAATGAATTAGAATGGATCGTACAAATGAATTAGACAGGTTACATTTGTGAGAATGAATTAGAATGGATCGTACGAATGAATTAGAATGGATCGTATGAATTTGTACGAATGGATCGTACGAATGGATCGTATGAATGGATTAGAATGGATCGTACGAATGGATTAGAATGGATCGTGCAAATGAATTAGAACTGATCATACGAATGAATTAGAATGAATCGTATAAATGAATAAGAATGGATCGTACGAATGAATTAGAATGGATACATTCGAGCGAATGAATTAGAATAGATCGTAGGAATGAATTAGAATGGATCTTACGAATGAATTAGAATGGATCGTATGAATGAATTAGAATGGATCGTACGAATTAATTAGAATGGATACATTCGTGCGAATGAATTAGAATGGATCGTACGAATGAATTAGAATGAATCGTACGAATGAATTAGAATGGATCGTACGAATGAATTAGAATGGATACATTTGTACGAATAAATTAGAATGGATTGTACGAATGAATTAGAATAGATACATTCTTGCGAATTAATTAGAATGGATCGTATATTTGTGCAAATAAATTAGAATGGATCATACGAATGAATTAAAATGGATCGTGCGAATGAATTAGAATGAATCGTACGAATGCATTAGAATGGATCGTACGAATGGATTAGAATGAATCGTACGATCCATTCTAATTCATTCGTCCGATCCATTCTAATTCATTCGCACGAATGTATCCATTCTAATTCATTCGTACAATCCATTCTAATTCATTCGTACGATCCATTCTAATTCATTCGTATGATCCATTCTAATTCATTTGCATGATCCATTCTAATTCATTCCTAAGATCCATTCTAATTCATTCGCATGATCCATTCTAATTCATTCGCACAAATGTATCCATTCTAATTCATTCATATGATCCATTATAATTTATTCGTACGATCCATTCTAATTCATTCGTATGATCATGCAAATGAATTAGAATGGATCGGAATGAATTAGAATGGATCGTACAAATGAATTAGAATGGTTACATTCATGCGAATGAATTAGAATGGATCATAGGAATGAATTAGAACGGATCGTGCGAATAAATTAGAAATGATCGTATGAATGAATTAGAATGGATCGTGCGAATGAATTAGAATGAATCGTACGAATGAATTAGAATGGATACATTCGTGCGAATGAATTAGAATTGATCGTATGAATGGATTAGAATGGATCGTACGAATGGATTAGAATGGATCGTACGAATGAATAAGAAATGATCGTACAAATGAATTAGAAAGGTTACATTTGTGAGAATGAATTAGAATGGATCGTACGAATGAATTAGAATGGTTATATTCGTGCGAATGAATTAGAATGGATCGTATGAATGAATTAGAATGGATCGTGCGAATGAATTAGAATTGACCATACGAATGAATTAGAATGGATCATACGAATCAATTAGAATGGATCGTATGAACGAATTAGAATGGATCATACGAATGAATTAGAATGGATCATGCGAATGAATTAGAATGGATCGTACGAATGAATTAGAATAGATCGTACGAATGAATTAGAATAGATACATTCGTGCGAATGAATTAGAATGGATCGTACGAATGAATTAGAATGGATCGTGCGAATGAATTAGATTTGATCAAACGAATGAATTAGAATAGATCGTGCGAATGAATTAGAATTGATCATACGAATGAATTAGAATGGATCGTACGAATGAATTAGAATGGATCGTACGAATGAATTTGAATGGATATATTTGAGCGAATGAATTAGAATGGATCGTACGAATGAATTAGAATGGATCATAGGAATGAATTAGAATGGATAGTGCAAATGAGTTAGAATGGATACATTCGTGCGAATCAATTAGAATAGATCATACGAATGAATTAGAATGGATCGTACGAATGGATTAGAACGCATTGTACGAATGAATTAGAATGGATCATACGAATGAATTAGAATGGATCATACGAATGGATCTGAATGAGTTAGAATGGATCATTCGAATGAATTTGAATGGATCGTACGAATGAATTAGAATGGATTGTGCGAATGAGTTAGAATGGATCGTATGAACGAATTAGAATGGATCGTACGAATGAATTAGAATGGATACATTTGTGCGAATGCATTAGAATGGATCATATGAAACAATTAGAATGGATCGTACGAATGAATTAGAATGGATCATATGAACGAATTAGAATGGATCGTACGAATGAATTAGAATGGATACATTCGTACGATCCATTCTAATTCATTCGTACGATCCATTCTAATTCATTCGTACGATCCATTCTAATTCATTCGCACGAATGTAACCATTCTAATTCATTCATACGATCCATTCAAATTCATTCGTACGATCCATTCTAATTAATTCGCACAAATGTATCCATTCTAATTCATTCGTACGATCCATTCTTATTCATTCATACGATCCATTCTAATTTATTTGTCCGATCCATTCAAATTCATTCGTACGATGCAATCTAATTCATTCGCACAAATGTATATATTCTAATTCATTCGTACAATGCGTTCTAATCCATTCGTACGATCCATTCTAATCCATTCGTATGATCCATTCTAATCCATTCGTTCGATCAATTCTAATTCATTCGTACTTACAATCCATTCTAATTCATTCGTACGATCCATTCTAATTCATTCGCACTATCCATTCTAATTCATTCATACGATCCATTCTAATTCATTCGCACGATCCATTCTAATTCATTCGCACAAATGTATCCATTGATCGGACGAATGAATTAGAATGGATTGTGCGAATGAATTAGAATGGATCGTACGAATGAAGTAGAATGGATCGTACGAATGAATTAGAATGGATCGTGCGAATGAATTAGAATCGATCGTACGAATGAATTAGAATGGATCGTACGAATGAATTAGATCGTATGAATGAATTAGAATGGATCGTACGAATGAATTAAAATGGATACATTCATACGACTGAATTAGAATAGATCGTGCGAATTAATTAGAATGGATCGTATGAATGAATTTGAATGGATACATTTGTGCGAATGAACCTGAATGGATTCTAATTCATTCGCTAGAACGATCCATTCTAATTCATTCGCACGATCCATTCTAATTCATTCGTACGATCCATTCTAATTCATTCGTACGATCCATTCTAATTCATTCGCACGATCCATTCTAATTCATTTGTACGATCCATTTTAATTCATTCGCATGATCCATTCTAATTCATTCGTACGATTCATTCTAATTCATTCATACGATTCATTCTAATTCATTTGCATGATCCATTTTAATTCATTCGTATGATCAATTCTAATTCATTCGCACGAATGTATCCATTCTAATTCATTCGCACAATCCATTCTAATTCATTCGCACGATCCATTCTAATTTATTCGTATGATCCATTCTAATTCATTCAATGAATTAGAATGGATACATTCGTGTGAATGAATTAGAATGGATCGGACGAATGAATTAGAATGGATCGTACGATTCATTCTAATTCGTTCGTATGATCCATTCTAATTCATTCGTATAATCCATTCTAACTCATTCGATGGATCCATTCTAATTCATTCGTACGATCCATTCTAATTCATTCGCACTATCCATTCTAATTCATTCGCACGCTCTATTCTAATTCATTCGTACGATCTATTCTAATTCATTCACATGAATATATCCATTCTAATTCATTTGTACGATCCATTCTAATTCATTCGTACAATGCGTTCTAATCCATTCGTACGATCCATTCTAATTCATTCCTATGATCCATTCTAATTCATTCGTACGATCCATTCTAATTCATTCGCTCGAATGAATCCATTCTAATTCATTCGTACGATCCATTCTAATTCGTTCATACGATCCATTCTAATTCATTCGTACGAATGAATCCATTCTAATTCATTTGCACGATCCATTCTAATCCATTCGTACGATCCATTCTAATTCATTCGTACAAATGAATTAGAATGGATCGTATGAATGAATAAGAATGGATCGTACGAATGAATTAGAATGGATCGTGCGAATGAATTAGAATGATTCGTACGAATGCATTAGAATGGATACATTCGTGCAAATGAATTAGAATGGATCGTACGAATGAATTAGAATGGATCATACAAATGATTTAGAAAGGTTACATTAGTGAGAATGAATTAGAATGGATCGTACGAATAAATTAGAATGGATCGTGCGAATGAATTAGAATGGATCGTACGAATGAATTAGAATAGATCGTATGAATGAATATGAATGGATCGTACGAATGCATTAGAATGGATACATTCGTGCGAATTAATTAGAATGGATTCATTCTAATTCATTCTCATGATCCATTCTATTTCATTCGTACGATCCATTTTAATTCATTCGCACGATCCATTCTAATCCATTTGTACGATCCATTCTAATCCATTTGTACGATCCATCCATTCTAATTCATTCATACGATTCATTCTAATTCATTCACTCGAATGTATCTATTCTAATTCATTCGTTCGATCCATCTTAATTCATTCGTACGATCTATTCAAATTCGTTCGCATGATCCATTCTAGTTCATTCGTACGATCCATTCTAATTCATTCTCACGAATGTAACCTTTCTAATTCATTTGTATGATCCATTCTAATTCATTCGTACGATCCATTCTAATTCATTCGCACGAATGTATCCATTCTAATGCATTCGTACGATTCATTCTAATTCATTCGCACGATCCATTCTAATTCATTTGTACGATCCATTTTTATTCATTCATACGATCCATTCTAATTCATTTGTACGAATGAATTAGAATGGATCGTACGAATGGATTAGAATGCATCGTGCGAATGAATTAGAATGGATACATTCATACGAACGAATTAGAATGGATCGTATGAACGAATTAGAATGGATCGTACGAATGAATTAGAATGGATACATTCGAGGGAATGAATTAGAATGGATCGTACGAATGAATTAGAATGGATCATAGGAATGAATTAGAATGGATCGTACGAATGGATTAGAACGCATTGTACGAATGAATTAGAATGGATCGTATAAATGAATTAGAATGGATATATTCATGCGAATGAATTAGAATGGATTGTACGAATGAATTAGAATAGATCGTGCGAATGAATTAGAATGGATAGTGCGAATGAATTAGAATGGATCGTACGAATGAATTAGAATGGATCCACCGAATGAGTTAGAATGGATCATACGAATGAATTAGAATGGATCATACGAACGAATTAGAATGAATCGTACGATCCATTCTAATTCATTCATCCGATCCATTCTAATTCATTCGCACGAATGTATCCATACTAATTCATTGAATGAATTAGAATGGATCATACGAATGAATTAGAATGGATCGTGCGAATTAATTAGAATGGATTGTGCGAATGAATTAGAATTGATATATTCGTGCGAATGAATTAGAATTAATCGTACGAATGAATTAGAATAGATCGTGCAAATGAATTAGAAAGAATCGTACGAATGAATTAGAATGGATCGTACGAATGAATTAGAATAGATACATTTGTACGAATAAATTAGAATGGATTGTACGAATGAATTAGAATGGATACATTCTTGTGAATAAATTAGAATGGATCGTATATTCGTGCAAATAAATTAGAATGGATCATACGAATGAATTTGAATGGATCGTGCGAATGAATTAGAATGGATCGTACGAATGAATTAGAATGGATCATGCGAATGAATTAGAATAGATCATACGAATGAATTAGAATGGATCATACGAATGAATTAGAATGAATCGTACGATCCATTCTAATTCATTCATCCGTTCCATTCTAATTCATTCGCACGAATGTATCCATTCTAACTCATTCGTACAATCCATTCTAATTCATTCGTATGATCTATTCTAATTCATTCGCACGATCCATTCTAATTAATTCGCACGAATATATCCATTCTAATTCATTCGTACGATCCATTCTAATTTATTCGTACGATCCATTCTAATTCATTAGCATGATCCATTCTAATTCATTCATATGATCCATTCTAATTCATTAGTATGATCAATTCTTATTCATTCGTACGATCCATTCTAATTCATTCGTACGATCCATTCTAATTCATTCGCACAAATGTATCCATTCTAATTCGTTCGTACGATCCATTCTAATGCATTCGTACGATTCATTCTAATTCATTCGCACGATCCATTCTAATTCATTCGTATGATCCATTCTAATTTATTTGCATGAATATACGATCCATTCTAATTTATTCGCAAGAATGTATCCATTCTAATTCATTCGTACATTCCATTCTAATTTATTCGTACAAATGTATCCATTCTAATTCATTCGTACGATCCATTCTAATTCATTCGTACAATTCATTCTAATTCATTCGCACGATCCATTATAATTCATTCGTACGGTCCATTCTAATTTATTCGCACGAATGTATCCATTCTAATTCATTCGTACAATCCATTCTAATTCATTCGCACGATCCATTCTAATTCATTCGTATGATCCATTCTAATTCATTCATACGATCTATTCTAATTCATTCGCTCGAATGTATCCATTCTAATTCATTTGTTCGATCCATTCTAATTCATTCGTACGATCCATTCTAATTCATTCGCACGAATGTAACCATTCTAATTCATTCGTACGATCCATTCTAATTCATTCCTACGATCTATTCTAATTCATTCGCACGAATATATCCATTCTAATTCATTTGCACGATCCATTCTAATCCATTCGTACGATCCATTCTAATCCATTCATATGATCCATTCTAATTCATTCGTACGATCTATTTTAATTCATTCGCATGATCCATTCTAATTCATTCGTACGATCCATTCTAATTCATTCGTCCGATCCATTCAAATTCATTCGTATGATCCATTCTAATTTATTTGCACGAATATACGATCCATTCTAATTTATTCACAAGAATGTATCCATTCTAATACATTCATACGATCCATTCTAATTTATTCACAAGAATGTATCCATTCTAATACATTCGTACGATCCATTCTAATTCATTCGTACGATTCATTCTAATTCATTTGAACGATCCATTCTAATTCATTCGTATGATCCATTCAAATTCATTCGTATGATCCATTCTAATTTATTTGCAAGAATATACGATCCCTTCTAATTTATTCACAAGAATGTATCCATTCTAATTCATTCGTACAATCCATTCTAATTTATTCGTACAAATGTATCCATTCTAATTCATTCGTACGATCCATTCTAATTCATTCATACGATTCATTCTAATTCATTCGCACGATCCATTCTAATTCATTCATACGATCAATTCTAATTCATTCGCACGAATGTATCCATTCTAATTCATTCGCACAATCCATTCTAATTCATTCGCACGATCCATTCTAATTCATTCGTATGATCCATTCTAATTCATTCAATGAATTAGAATGGACACATTCGTACGAATGAATTAGAATGGATCGGACGAATGAATTAGAATGGATCGTACGATTCATTCTAATTCGTTCGTACGATCAATTATAATTCATTCGTATGATCCATTCTAACTCATTCGGTGGATCCATTCTAATTCATTCGTATGATCCATTCTAATTCATTCGCACTATCCATTCTAATTCATTCGCACGATCTATTCTAATTCATTCGTATGATCCATTCTAATTCATTCGCATGAATATATCCATTCTAATTCATTTGTACGATCCATTCTAATTCATTCGTACAATGCTTTCTAATCCATTCGTACGATCCATTCTAATTCATTCCTATGATCCATTCTAATTCATTCGTACGATCCATTCTGATTCATTCGCTCGAATGTATCCATTCTAATTCATTCGTACGATCCATTCTAATTCGTTCAAACGATCCATTCTAATTCGTTCGTACGAATGTATCCATTCTAATTCATTCGCACGATCCATTCTAATCCATTCGTATGATCCATTCTAATTCATTCGTACAAATGAATTAGAATGGATCGTATGAATGAATAAGAATGGATCGTACGAATGAATTAGAATGGATCGTGCGAATGAATTAGAATGAATCATACGAATGTATTAGAATGGATACATTCGTGCGAATGAATTAGAATGGATCGTACGAATGAATTAGAATAGATCATACAAATGAATTAGAAAGGTTACATTCGTGAGAATGAAATAGAATGGATCGAATGAATGAATTAGAATGGATCATGCGAATGAATTTGAATAGATCGTACAAATGAATTAAGATGGATCGAACGAATGAATTAGAATGGGTACATTCGAGCGAATGAATTAGAATGGATCGTATGAATGAATTAGAATGGATCGTGCGAATGAATTAGAATGGATTGTACGAATGGATTAGAATGGATCGCACAAATGGATTAGAATGGATCGTACGAATGGATTAGAATGGATTGTGCGAATAAATTAGAATGGATCGTACGAATGAATTAGAATGGATCGCTCGAATGTAACCATTCTAATTCATTCGTACGATTTATTATAGTTCATTCGTATGAGCTATTCTAATTCATTCGTATGATTCATTCTAATTCATTCGTACGATCCATTGTATTTCATTCATACAATCCATTCAGATTCATTCGCACAAATGTATCCATTCAAATTTATTCATACAATCCATTCTAATTAATTCGCACGATCCATTCTAATTCAGTCGTATGAATGTATCCATTTTAATTCATTCGTATAATCCGTTCTAATTCATTCGTACGATCTAATTCATTCGGATGATCCATTCTAATTCATTCGTACGATCGATTCTAATTCATTCGCACGATCGATTCTAATTCATTCGTATGATCCATTCAAATTCATTCGTACGATCCATTCTAATTCATTCATACAATGCGGTCTATAATCCATTCGTACGATCCATTCTAATTCATTCTCACGAATGTAACCTTTCTAATTCATTCATACGATCCATTCTAATTCATTCGTACGGACCATTCTAATTCATTCATACGATCTAATTCATTTGTACGATCCACTCTAATTCATTCGCACGAATGTAACCATTCTAATTCATTCCTACGATCTTTTCTAATTCATTAGCTCGAATGTATCCATTCTAATTCATTAGTTTGATCCATTCTAATTCATTCGTACGATCCATTCAAATTCATTCTCATGATCCATTCTAAATCATTCGTACGATCCATTCTAATTCATTCTCACGAATGTAACCTTTCTAATTCATTTGTATGATCCATTCTAATTCATTCGTATGATCCATTCTAATTCATTCGCACGAATCCATTCTAATTCATTCGTATGATTCATTCTAATTCATTCGCATTATAAATTCTAATTCATTTGCACGATCCATTCTAATTCATTCCTATGATCCATTCTAATTCGTTCGTACGATCTATTCTAATTCATTCGCTTGAATGTATCCATTCTAATTCATTCGTACGATCCATTCTAATTCATTCGTACGATCCATTCTAATTCATTCTCACGAATGTAACCTTTCTAATTCATTTGTATGATCCATTCTAATTCATTCGTACGATCCATTCTAATTCATTCGCACGAATGTATCCATTCTATTGCATTCGTACGATTCATTCTTATTCATTCGTACGATCCATTCTAATTCATTCGTACGATCCATTCTTATTTATTCATACGATCCATTCTAATTCATTTGTACGAATGAATTAGAATGGATCGTACGAATGGATTAGAATGGATCGTGCGAATGAATTAGAATGGATCATACGAATGAATTAGAATAGATCGTACGAATGAATTAGAATGGATCGTACGAATGAATTAGAATGGATCGTACGAATGAATTAGAATAGCTTATACGAATGAATTAGAATGAATCATACGAATGAATTAGAATGGTTACATTCGTGCGAATGAATTAGAATAGATCGTATAAATGAATTAGAATGGATCGTACGAATAAATTAGAATCGATCGTGCGAATGAATTAGAATCGATCGTACGAATGAATTAGAATGAATCCACCGAATGAGTTAGAGTGGATTGTACGAATAAATTAGAATGGATCGTACGAATGTATTAGAATGGATCGTACGAATGAATTAGAATGAATCGTACGATCCATTCTAATTCATTCATCTGATCCATTCTAATTCATTCGCACGAATGTATCCATTCTAATTCATTCGTACAATCCATTCTAATTCATTCGCACGATCCATTCTAATTCATTCGTATGATCCATTCTAATTCATTCCTATGATCTATTCTAATTCATTTGCTCGAATGTATCCATTCTAATTCATTCGTATAATCCATTCTAATTCATTCGCACGACCCATTCTAATTCATTCGTATGATCCATTCTAATTCATTCGTATGATCCATTCTAATTCATTCGTATGATCCATTCTAACTCATTTGCACAAATGTATCCATTCTAATTCATTCATACGATCCATTCTAAATCATTCGCACGATCCATTCTAATTCATTCGTACGATCCATTCTAATTCATTCGTACGATCCATTCTAATTCATTCCTACGATCCATTCTAATTCATTCGTATGATCCATTCTAATTCATTCGCACGAATGTATCCATTCTAATGCATTCGTACGATCCATTCTAATTCATTCGTACGATCCATTCTAATCCATTTGTACGATCTATTCTAATCCATTCATACGATCCATTCTAATTCATTCTCACAAATGTAACCTTTCTAATTCATTTGTATGATCCATTCTAATTCATTCGTACGATCCATTCTAATCCATTCGTACGATCCATTCTAATTCATTCGCACGAATGTAACCATTCTAATTCATTCGTAAGATCCATTTTAATTCATTCCTACGATCCATTCTAATTCATTCGCACGAATGTATCCATTCTAATTTATTTGCATGATCCATTCTAATTCATTCCTATGATCCATTCTAATTCATTCGTACGATCCATTCTAATTCATTCGCTCGAATGTATCCATTCTAATTCATTCATACGATCCATTCTAATTCATTCATATGATCCATTCTAATCCATTCGTACGATCCATTCGAATCGCACAATCCATTCTAATGCATTCGTATGATCCATTCTAATTTAATTGCACGAATATATGATCCATTCTAATTTATTCGCAATAATGTATCCATTCTAATTCATTCGTACAATCCATTCTAATTTATTCGTACAAATGTATCCATTCTAATGAATGGATCTTACGAATGAATTAGAATGGATCGTGCGAATGGATTAGAATGGATCGTACGAATGAATTACAATGGATCATACAAATGAATTAGAAAGGTTACATTCGTGAGAATGAATTAGAATGGATCATGCGAATGAATTTGAATGGATCGTACGAATGAATTAGATAGGATCGAACGAATGAATTAGAATGGATACATTCGAGCGAATGAATTAGAATAGATCAGGCAAATAAATTAGAATGGATCGTATGAATGGATTAGAATGGATCGTACGAATGGATTAGAATGGATCGTACGAATGGATTAGAATGGATCGTACGAATGAATTAGAATGGATCATACGAATGAATTAGAACGGATACATTTGTGAGAATGAATTAGAATGGATACATTTGTGCGAATGAATTAGAATAGATTAGAATGGATCTTACGAATGGATTAGAATCCATTCTAATTAATTTGTATGATCCATTATAATTCATCGCACGATCCATTCTAATTCATTCGCTCGATCCATTAATGAATTAGAATGGATCATACAAATGAATTAGAAAGGTTACATTCGTGAGAATGAATTAGAATGGATCGTACGAATGAATTAGAATGGATCATACGAATGAATTTGAATGGATCGTACAAATGAATTAGAATGGATACAATCGAGCGAATGAATTAGAATAGATCGTAGGAATGAATTAGAATGGATCATACGAATGAATTAGAATGGATCGTGCGAATGAATTAGAATGGATTGTACGATTGAATTAGAATGGATACATTCGTGCGAATGAATTAGAATGGATCATACGAATGAATTAGAATGGATCCTACGAATGGATTAGAATGGATCGTACGAATGGATTAGAATGGATCGTACGAATGGATTAGAATGGATTGTACGATTGAATTAGATTGGATCATGCGAATGAATTTGAATGGTTCGTACGAATGAATTAGAATGGATCGAACGAATGAATTAGAATGGATACATTCGAGCGAATGAATTAGAATAGATCGTAGGAATGAATTAGAATGGATCATACGAATGAATTAGAATGGATCGTGCGAATGAATTAGAATAGATTGTACGAATGAATTAGAATGGATCGTACGAATGCCTTTCTAATTCATTTGTACGATCCATTCTAATTCATTCATACGATCCATTCTAATCCATTCGTACGATCCATTCTAATCCATTCGTACGATCCATTCTACTTCATTCGTACGATCCATTCTAATTCATTCGCACGATCCATTCTAATTCATTCGTACAAATGTATCCATTCTAATTCATTCGTACAATCCATTCTAATTCATTCGTACGATCCATTCTAATTCATTCGCACAAATGTATCCATTCTAATTCATTCGTACGATCCATTCTAATTCATTCGCATGATCCATTCTAATTCATTCGTACGATCCATTCTAATTCATTCGTACGATCTATTCTAATTCATTCGTACAATCCATTCTAATTCATTCGTACGATCCATTCTAATTCATTCGTACAATCCATTCTAATTCATTCGTACGATCCATTCTAATTCATTCGCACAATCCAATCTAATTCATTCCTTTGATCCATTCTAATTCATTCGTACGATCCATTCTAATTCATTCGCTCGAATGTATCCATTCTAATTCATTCGTACGATCCATTCTAATTCGTTTGTACGATCCATTCTAATTCGTTCGTACGATCCATTCTAATTCATTCGCACGATCCATTCTAATTCATTCGCACGATCCATTCTATTTCATTCACACGATCCATTCTAATTCATTCGCACGATCCATTCTAATTCATTCGTACGATTCATTCTAATTCATTCGTACGATCCATTCTAATTCATTCGTACGATCCATTCTAATTCATTCACTCGAATGTATCCATTCTAATTCATTCATACGATCCATTCTAATTCGTTCATACGATCCATTCTAATTCATTCCAATGATCCATTCTAATTCATTCGTACGATCCATTCTAATTCATTCGCTCGAATGTATCCATTCTAATTCATTCGTACGATCCATTCTAATTCGTTCAAACGATCCATTCTAATTCGTTCGTACTATCCATTCTAATTCATTTGCACGAATGTAACCATTCTAATTCATTCGTACGATTCATTCTAATTCATTCGCACGATCTATTCTAATTCATTCGCACGAATGTATCCATTCTAATTCATTTGTACGATCCATTCTAATTCATTCGTACAATGCGTTCTAATCCATTCGTACGTTCCATTCTAATTCATTCCTATAATCCATTCTAATTCATTCGTACGATCCATTCTAATTCATTCGCTCGAATGTATCCATTCTAATTCATTCGTACAATCCTTTCTAATTCATTCGCACGATCCATTCTAATTCATTCGTATGATCCATTCTAATTCATTCCTACGATCTATTCTAATTCATTCGCTCGAATGTATCCATTCTAATTCATTCGTTCGATCCATTCTAATTCATTTGTACGATCCATTCTAATTCATTCGTACGATCCATTCTAATTCATTCCTACGATCCATTCTAATTCATTCGCACGAATGTATCCATTCTAATTCATTTGCACAATCCATTCTAATTCATTCCTATAATCCATTCTAATTCATTCGCACGCTCCATTCTAATTCATTCGTACGATCCATTCTAATTCATTCGCACGATCCATTCTAATTCATTCGTACGATCCATTCTAATTCATTCGCACGAATATATCCATTCTAATGCATTCGTACGATCCATTGTAATCCATTCGTATTATCCATTCTAATCCATTCTAATTCATTCGTACGATCCATTCTAATTCGTTCATATGATCCATTCTAATTCGTTCATACGATCCATTCTAATCCGTTCGTACGATCCATTCTAATTCATTCGCACGATCCATTCTAATTCATTCGTACGATCCATTCTAATTCATTCATTCGATCCATTGTAATTCATTCGTTCGATCCATTCTAATTCATTCGTATGATCCATTCAAATTCATTCTCACAAATGTAACCTTTCTAATTCATTTGTACGATCCATTCTAATTCATTCGTACAATCTATTCTAATTCATTTGTACGATCCATTCTTATTCATTCGTACGATCCATTCAAATTCATTCGCATGATACATTATAATTCATTCTTACGATCCATTCTAATTCATTCTCACGAATATAACGTTTCTAATTTATTTGTATGATCCATTCTAATTCATTCGCACGATCTATTCTAATTTATTCGCATGATCCATTCTAATTCATTCATCCGGTCCATTCTAATTCATTCGCACGAATGTATCCATTATAATTCATTCGTACGATCCATTCAAATTCATTCGCACGATCCATTCTAATTCATTCGTACGATCCAATCAAATTCATTCGCACGATCCATTCTAATTCATTCGTATGATTCATTCTAATTCATTCGTACGATCCATTCTAATTCATTCGCACGAATATAACCATTCTAATGCATTCGTACGATCCATTCTAATTAGAATGGATCATACGAATGAATTAGAATGGATACATTCGAGCGAATGAATTAGAATGGATCATACAAATGAATTAGAATGGATCATAGGAATGAATTAGAATGGATCGTGCAAATGAATTAGAATGGATACATTCGTGCGAATGAATTAGAATGGATCGTGCGAATGAATTAGAAGGGAATTTATGAATGAATTAGAATGGATATATTTGAACAAATAAATTAGAATGGATCATACGAATGAAGTAGAATGGATCGTACGAATGAATTAGAATGGATCGTGCGAATGAATTAGAATCGATCATACGAATGAATTAGAATGGATCGTACGAATGAATTAGAATGGATCGTACGAATGAATTAAAATGGATACATTCATACGACTGAATTAGAATAGATCGTGTGAATTAATTAGAATGGATCGTATGAATGAATTTGAATGGATACATTTGTGCGAATGAATCTGAATGGATTGTATGAATGAATTACAATGGATCGTACGAATGAATTAGAATGGATCGTACGAATGAATGAATTAGAATGGATCGTACGAACGAATTAGAATAGATCGTTTGAACGAATTAGAATGAATCGTACGAATGAATTAGAATGGATACATTCGAGCGAATGAATTAGAATGGATCGTACGAATGAATTAGAATGGATCATTGGAATGAATTAGAATGGATCGTATGAACGAATTAGAATGGATCGTACAAATGAATTAGAATGGATATATTCGAGCGAATGAATTAGAATGGATCGTACGAATGAATTAGAATGGATCGTACGAATGAATTAGAATGAATCGTACGAATGAATTAGAATGGATCATGCGAATGAATTAGAATGGATCGTGCGAATGAAATAGAATGGATCGTGCGAATGAATTAGAATGGATCGTGCGAATGAATTAGAATGGATCGTACGAACGAATTAGAATGGATCGTACGAACGAATTAGAATGGATCGTATGAACGAATTAGAATGGATCGTATGAATGAATTAGAATGGATACATTCGAGCGAATGAATTAGAATGGATCGTGCGAATGAATTAGAATGGATCGTACGAACGGATTAGAATGGATCGTATGAACGAATTAGAATGGATCATATGAACGAATTAGAATGGATCGTACGAATGAATTAGAATGGATTAGAATGGATAATACGAATGGATTACAATGGATCGTACGAATGCATTAGAATGGATATATTCGTGCGAATGAATTAGAATGGATCGTACGAATGAATTAGAATGGATCGTGCGAATGAATTAGAATGGATCGTACGAATGAATTAGAATGGATCGTGCGAATGAATTAGAATGGATCGTACGAATGAATTAGAATGGATCGTGCGAATGAATTAGAATGGATTATAGGAATGAATTAGAATGGATTGTGCAAATGAATTAGAATGGATACATTCGTGCGAATGAATTAGAATGGATCGTAGGAATGAATTAGAATGGATCGTACGAATGAATTAGAATGGATCGTACAAATGAATTAGAATGGATCGAACGAATGAATTAGAATGGATACATTCGAGCGAATGAATTAGAATAGATCGTAGGAATGAATTAGAATGGATCATACGAATGAATTAGAATGGATCGTGCGAATGAATTAGAAAGGATTGTACGAATGAATTAGAATGGATACATTCGAGCGAATGAATTAGAATGGATCGTACGAATGAATTAGAATGGATCATTGGAATGAATTAGAATGGATCGTATGAACGAATTAGAATGGATCGTACAAATGAATTAGAATGGATATATTCGAGCGAATGAATTAGAATGGATCGTACGAATGAATTAGAATGGATCGTACGAATGAATTAGAATGAATCGTACGAATGAATTAGAATGGATCATGCGAATGAATTAGAATGGATCGTGCGAATGAAATAGAATGGATCGTGCGAATGAATTAGAATGGATCGTGCGAATGAATTAGAATGGATCGTACGAACGAATTAGAATGGATCGTACGAACGAATTAGAATGGATCGTATGA
This sequence comes from Chamaelirium japonicum, assembly GCA_947650365.1. Taxonomy (NCBI): domain Eukaryota; kingdom Viridiplantae; phylum Streptophyta; class Magnoliopsida; order Liliales; family Melanthiaceae; genus Chamaelirium; species Chamaelirium japonicum. The sequence goes on along the minus strand of OX393552.1, from coordinate 46,977,166 downwards.
ACGAATTAGAATGGATCGTATGAATGAATTAGAATGGATACATTCGAGCGAATGAATTAGAATGGATCGTACGAATGAATTAGAATGGATCAAAGGAATGAATTAGATTGGATTATGCGAATGAATTAGAATGGATCGTACGAATGAATTAGAATGGATTGTACGATTGAATTAGAATGGATCGTACCAATGAATTAGAATGGATCATGCGAATGACTTAGAATAGATCATACGAATGAATTAGAATGGATCGTACGAATGAATTAGAATGGATACATTTGTGCGAATGAATTAGAATGGATCGTACGAATGAATTAGAATGGATTGTACGAATGAATTAGAATGGATACATTTGTACGAATGAATTAGAATGGATCGTGCGAATGAATTAGAATGGATCGTACGAATGGATTAGAATGGATCGTACGAATGGATTAGAATGGATCGTACGAATGGATTAGAATGGATCGTACGAAGGATTAGAATGGATCGTACAAATGAATTAGAAAGGCATTCGTACGATCCATTCTAATTCATTCGTACAATCCATTCTAATTCATTCGCACGATCCATTCTAATTCATTCGTATGATCCATTCTAATTCATTTGTACGATCCATTTTAATTCATTTGTACAAATGAATTAGAATGGATCGTATGAATGAATAAGAATGGATCGTACGAATGAATTAGAATGGATACATTCGAGCGAATGAATTAGAATGGATATATTCGTGCGAATGAATTAGAATGGATCGTACGAATGGATTAGAATGGATCGTACGAATGGATTAGAATGGATCGTACGAATGAATTAGAATGGATCATACAAATGTATTAGAAACGTTACATTCGTGAGAATGAATTAGAATGGATCATACGATGTACGAATGAATTAGAATGGATCGTACGAATGAATTAGAATAGATCGTACGAATGGATTTGAATGGATCATACGAATGGATTAGAATGGATCGTATAAATGGATTATAATGGATCGTACGAATGAATTAGAAAGGTTACATTTGTGCGAATGAATTAGAAAGGATCGTACAAACGAATTAGAATGGATCGTTTGAACGAATTGGAATGGATCGTACGAATGAATTAGAATGGATACATTCGAGCGAATGAATTAGAATGGATCGTACGAATGAATTTGAATGGATCATTAGAATGAATTAGAATGGATCGTATGAACGAATTAGAATGGATCGTACGAATGAATTAGAATGGATACATTCGAGCGAATGAATTAGAATGGATCGTACGAATGAAATAGAATGGATCGTACGAATGAATTAGAATGAATACATTCGAGTGAATGAATTAGAATTGATCGTGCGAATGAATTAGAATGGATCATACGAATGAATTAGAATGGATCGTACGAACGAATTAGAATGGATCGTACACGAATTAGAATGGATCGTATGAACGAATTAGAATGGATCATACGGATGAATTAGAATGGATACGTTCGAGCGAATGAATTAGAATGGATCGTACGAATAAATTAGAATGGATCATAGGAATGAATTAGAATGGATCGTGCAAATGAATTAGAATGGATACATTCGTGCGAATGAATTAGAATGGATCGTGTGAATGAATTAGAATGAATCGTACGAATGAATTCGAATAGATCGTACAAATGAATTAGAATGGATCGTGCGAATGAACTAGAATGGGTCGTACGAATGAATTAGAATGAATTAGAATGGATCGTGCGAATGAATTAGAATAGATCGTACGAATGAATTAGAATGGATCGTACGAATGAATTAGAATGGATACATTTGTGCGAATGAATCAGAATGGATCGTGCGAATGAATTAGAATGGATACATTCATACAAATGAATTAGAATGGATCGTGCGAATGAATTAGAATGGATCGTACGAATCAATTAGAATGGATACATTTGTGCGAATGAATTAGAATGGATCGTACGAATGAATTAGAATGAATCATATGAATGAATTAGAATGGATCATACAAATGAATTAGAATAGTTCGTACGAATGAATTTGAATCGATACATTTGTGCGAATGAATTAGAATGGATCGTACGAACGAATTGGACTAGATCGTACGAATAAATTAGAATGGATACATTCATACGAATGAATTAGAATGGATCGTACGAATGAATTAGAATGGATCGTACGAATGAATTAGAATGGATCGTACGAATGAATTAGAATGGATACATTCGAGCGAATGAATTAGAATAGATCGTAGGAATGAATTAGAATAGATCGTACGAATGAATTAGAATGGATCGTGCGAATGAATTAGAATGGATCGTACGAATGAATTAGAATGGATACATTCGAGCGAATGAATTAGAATGGATCGTACGAATGAATTAGAATGGATCATAGGAATGAATTAGAATGGATCGTGCAAATGAATTAGAATGGATACCTTTGTGCATATGAATTAGAATGGATCGTACGAATGAAATAGAATGGATCGTATTAATGATTTAGAATGGATCGTACGAATAAATTAGAATGGATACATTCGTGCGAATGAATTAGAATGGATCGTGCGAATCAATTAGACTGGATCGTGCGAATGAATAAGAATGGATCATACGAATGAATTAGAATAGATCGTATGAATTAATTAGAATGGATACATTCGTGCGAATGAATTAGAATGGATTGTATGAATGAATTAGAATGGATCGTACGAATGAATTAGAATGGTTACATTCGTGTGAATGAATTAGAATGGATTGTACGAATGGATTAGAATGGATCGTACGAATGGATTAAAATGGATCGTACGAATGAATTAGAATGGATCGTATAAATGAATTAGAAAGGTTACATTTGTGAGAATGAATTAGAATGGATCGTACGAATGAATTAGAATCGATCGTACAAATGAATTAGAATGGATCGTACGAATGAATTAGAATGGATACATTCGTGCGAATGAATTAGAATGGATCGTACAAATGAGTTTGAATGGATCATACGAATGAATTAGAATTGATCATGAATCGTACGTCCATTCGTACGATCCATTCTAATTCATTCGTACGATCCATTCTAATTCATTCGTACGATCCATTCTAATTCATTCGTACGATCCATTCTAATTCGTTCGTACTATTCATTCGTACGATCCATTCTATTCATTCGTACGAATGAATTTGAATGGATCATACAAATGAATTAGAAAGGTTACATTCCTGCGAATGAATTAGAATGGACACATTTGTGCGAATGAATTAGAATAGATTAGAATGGATCGTAAGAATGGATTAGAATCCATTCTAATTCATTTGTATGATCCATTCTAATTCATCGCACGATCCATTCTAATTCATTCGCTCGAATGTATCCGTTCTAATTCATTCGTACGATCCATTCTAATGCATTCGTACGATCCATACTAATTCATTCGTCCGATCCATTCTAATTTATTCGCACGAATGTATCCATTCTAATTCATTCGTACAATCCATTCTAATTCATTCGCACGATCCATTCTAATTCATTCGTATGATCCATTCTAATTCATTCCTACGATCTATTCTAATTCATTCGCACAAATGTATCCATTCTAATTTATTCGTACGATCCATTCTAATTCATTATCACGAATGTATCATACGAATGAATTAAAAAGGATCATACGAACGAATTAGAATGGATCGTGCGAATGAATTAGAAAGGATCATACGAATGAATTAGAATGGATCGTACGAATGGATTAAATGGATCATAGGAATGAATTAGACTGGATCATGCAAATAAATTAGAATGGATACATTCATGCAAATGAATTAGAATGGATCGTACGAATGAATTAGAATGGATCGTACGAATGGATTAGAATGGATACATTTGTGATATTGAATTAGAATGGATCGTACGAATGTATCCATTCTAATTCATTCGTACGATCCATTCTAATCCATTCGTACGATGCATTCTAATTCATTCGTACGATCCATTCTAATCCATTCGTACGATCCATTCTAACTCATTCGGTGGATCCATTCTAATTCGTTCGTACGATCCATTCTAATTCATTCGCACGATCCATTCTAGTTCATTCGTATGATCCATTCTAATTCATTCGCACGATCCATTCTAATTCATTCGCACGATCCATTCTAATTCATCCTCACGAATGTAACATTTCTAATTCATTTATATGATCCATTCTAAATCATTCGTACGATCCATTCTAATCCATTCGTACGATCCATTCTAATCCATTCGTATGATCCATTTTAATACATTCGTACGATCCATTCTAATTCATTCGTATGAATGTATCCATTCTAATTTATTCGTACGATACAGTCTAATTCATTCGTACGATCCATTCTAATTCATTCGCACGAATGTATCCATTCTAATTTATTCTAATTCATTCGCATGAATGTATATATCCATTCTAGTTCATTCGCACGAATGTATCCATTCTAATTCATTCGTACGATCTATTCTAATTCAATCGCAAGATCCATTCTAATTCATTCGTATGATACATTATAATTCATTCGTACGATCTATTTTAATTCATTCGCTCGATCCATTCTAATTCATTCGTCGAAATGTATCCATTCTAATTCATTCGTACGATCCATTCTAATTCATTCGTACAAATGTATCCTTTCTAATTCATTTGTACGATCACATTCTAATTCATTCGTACGATTCATTCTAATTCATTCGCACAATCCAAAATAATTCATTCCTTTGATCCATTCTAATTCATTCATACGATCCATTCTAATTCATTCGCTCGAATGTATCCATTCTAATTCATTCGTACGATCCATTCTAATTCGTTCATACGATCCATTCTAATTTGTTCGTATGATCCATTCTAATTCGTTCGTATGATCCATTCTAATTCATTCGCACGATCCATTCTAATTCATTCGTACAATCCATTCTAATTCATTCGTATGATCTATTTGTATGATCCATTCTAATTCATTCGTACAATGCGTTCTAATTCGTTCGTACGATCCATTCTTATTCTACGATCCATTCTTATTCATTCATACGATCCATTCTAATTCATTCGCACAATACATTCTAATTCATTCGTACGCATTGTACGAATGAATTAGAATAGATCGTACGAATGACTTAGAATTGATACATTCGTACGAATGAATTAGAATGGATCGTGCGAATTCGCACGAATGTATCCATTCTAATTCATTCGTACAATCCATTCTAATTCATTCGCATGATCCATTCTAATTAGAATGGATCGTACGAATGAACTAGAATGGATAGTGTGAATGAATTAGAATGGATCGTACGAATGAATTAGAATGGATTGTAAGTACGAATGAATTAGAATTGATCGAACGAATGGATTAGAATGGATCGTACGAATGGATTAGAATGGATCATACGAATGGATTAGAATGCATTGTACGAATGAATTAGAATAGATACATTTGTGCGAATGAATTAGATTGCATCTTACGAATGAGTTTGAATGGATTGTACGAATGAATTAGAATGGATCGTATGAATGAATTAGAATGGATCATGCGAATGAATTAAAATAGATCGTACGAATGAATTAGAATGGATCGTACGAATAAATTAGAATGGATCGTGCGAATGAATTAGAATGGATCGTACGAATGAATTAGAATGGATCCACCGAATGAGTTAGAATGGGTCATACGAATGAATTAGAATGGATCGTACGAATGAATTAGAATGGATTATGCGAATGAATTAGAATGGATCGTACGAATGAAGTAGAATGGATCGTACGAATGAATTAGAATGGATCGTGCGAATGAATTAGAATCGATCGTATGAATGAATTAGAATCGATCGTACGAATGAATTAGATCGTACGAATAAATTAGAATGGATCGTACGAATGAATTAAAATAGATACATTTATACGACTGAATTAGAATAGATCGTGCGAATTAATTAGAATGGATCGTAGGAATGAATTTGAATGGATACATTTGTGCGAATGAATCTGAATGGATTGTATGAATGAATTACAATGGATCGTACGAATGAATTAGAATGGATCGTACGAATGAATTAGAATAGCTCATATGAATGAATTAGAATGAATCGTACGAATGAATTAGAATGGTTACATTCGTGCGAATGAATTAGAATAGATCGTACGAATGAATTAGAATGGATCGAATGAATGAATTAGAATGGATATACGAATAAATTAGAATGAATTAGAATGGATCGTACGAATGAATTAGAATGGATACATTCGAGCGAATGAATTAGAATAGATCGTAGGAATGAATTAGAATGGATCGTACGAATGAATTAGAATGGATCGTGCGAATGAATTATAATGGATCATGCGATTGTATGAATGAATTAGAATGGTAACATTCTAATTCATTCGCACAAATGTATCCATTTTAATTCATTCGTACAATCCATTCTAATTTATTCATACGATCCATTCCAATTCATTCGCACGATCCATTCTAATTCATTCGTAAGATCCATTCTAATTCATTCGCATGAATATATCTATTCTAATTCATTCGTATGATCCATTCTAATTTATTCGCACGATCTATTCTAATTCATTCGTACGATCCATTCTAATTCATTCGTACGATCCATTCTAATTCATTCGCACGAATGTATCATACTAATTCATTCATACGAATGAATTAGAATGGATCATGCGAATGAATTAAAATGGATCGTACAAATGAATTAGAATGGATAGTGCGAACGAATTAGAATGGATCGTACGAACGAATTAGAATGGATCGTATGAATGAATTAGAATGGATCGTACGAATGGATTAGAATGGATCGTACGAATGGATCATGCGAATGAATTAGAATGGATCGTACGAATGAATGAATTTGTAACCATTCTAACTCATTCGGATCATACGAATGAATTAGAATGGATTATGTGAATGAATTAGAACATTCGTGCGAATGAATTAGAATGGATCGTACGAATAGATTAGAATGGATCGTATGAATGTATCCATTCTAATTCATTTGCACGATCCATTCTAATTCATTCCTATGATCCATTCTAATTCGTTCGTACGATCCATTCTAATTCATTCATACAATCCATTCTAATTCATTCACACGAATGTATCCATTATAATTCATTCGTACAATCCATTCTAATCCATTCGTACGATCCATTCTAATCCATTCGTATGATCCATTCTAATTCATTCGTACGATCCATTCTAATTCATTCTCATAAATATAACCTTTCTAATTCATTTGTACGATCCATTCTAATTCATTCGTACGATCCATTCTAATCCATTCCTACGATCCATTCTAATTCATTCGCACGAATGTATCCATTCTAATTCATTTGCACGATCCATTCTAATTCATTCCTATGATCCATTCTAATTCATTCGTACGATCCATTCTAATTCATTCGCACAATCCAATCTAATTCATTCCTTTGATCCATTCTAATTCATTCGTACGATCCATTCTAATTCATTCGCTCGAATGTATCCATTCTAATTCATTCGTACGATCCATTCTAATTCGTTCATACGATCCATTCTAATTCGTTCGTACGATCCATTCTAATTCGTTCGTAAGATCCATTCTAATTCATTCGCATGATCCATTCTAATTCATTCGTACAATCCATTCTAATTCATTCGTATGATCCATTCGTACGATCCATTCTAATTCATTCGTACAATGCGTTCTAATTCGTTCGTACGATCCATTCTAATTCATTCGCACGATCCATTCTAAATCATTTGTACGATCCATTTTAATTCATTCACATGATCCATTCTAATTCATTCGTACAATGCGTTCTAATTCATTCGCTCGAATGTATCCATTCTAATTCATTCGCATGAATGAATTAGAATGGATCGGACGAATAAATTAGAATAGATCGTACGATTCATTCTAATTCATTCGTACGATCCATTCTAATGCATTCGTACGATTCATTCTAATTCATTCGCACGATCCATTCTAATTCATTCGTACGATCCATTCTTATTCATTCATACGATCCATTTTAATTCATTCGTACAATCCATTCTAATTTATTCGTACAATCCATTCTAATTCATTCGTACGATCTATTCTAATTCATTCGCATGAATGTAACCATTCTAATTCATTCGTACGATTCATTCTAATTCATTCGTATGAGCTATTCTAATTCATTCATACGATCCATTCTAATTCATTCGTACGATCCATTGTAATTCATTCATACAATCCATTCAGATTCATTCGCACAAATGTATCCATTCAAATTCATTCATACGATCCATTCTAATTAATTCGCACGATCTATTCTAATTTATTCGTACGATCTAATTCATTCGTATGATCCATTCTAATTCATTCGTACGATCGATTCTAATTCATTCGCACGATCCATTCTAATTCATTCATACGATCCATTCTACTTCATTTGTACGATCCATTCTAATTCATTAGTACGTTCAATTCAAATTCATTTGCTCGAATGTATCCATTCTAATTCATTCGTACGATCCATTCTAATTCGTTCGTACGATTCATTCTAATTCATTCGTACGATCCATTCTAATGCATTCATACGATTCATTCTAATTCATTCGCACGATCCATTCTAATTCATTCGCACGATTCAATCTAATTCATTCGTACGATCCTTTCTAATTCATTCGCACGATCCATTCTAATTCATTCATATGATCCATTCTAATTTATTCGCACGAATGTGTCCATTCTAGTTGATTCATATGCTCTATTCTAATTCATTCATATGCTCCATTCTTATTCATCGCACAAATGTATCCATTCTAATTTATTCGTACGATCCATTCTAATGCATTCGTACGATTCATTCTAATTCATTCGCACGATCCATTCTAATTCATTCGTATGATCCATTCTAATTTATTTGCATGAATATACGATCCATTCTAATTTATTCGCAAGAATGTATCCATTCTAATTCATTCGCATGGTCCATTCTAATTATCCATTCTAATTCATTCGTACAAATGAATTAGAATTAATTAGAATAGATTGTGCGAATGAATTAGAATGGATCGTGCGAATGAATTAGAATCGATCGTATGAATGAATAAGAATGGATCGTACGAACGAATTAGAATTAGAATGGATACATTCGCACGAATGGATATATTCGTGCGAATGTATTAGAATGGATCGTACGAATGAATTAGAATGGATCATATGAAAGAATTAGAATGGATCGTGCGAATGAATTAGAAAGGATCGTATGAATGAATTAGAATGGATCGTGCGAATGAATTAGAATGGATCGTATGAACGAATTAGAATGGATCGTACGAATGAATTAGAATGGATACATTTGAGCGAATGAAATAGAATGGATCGTACGAATGAATTAGAATGGGTCATAGGAATGAATTAGAATGGATCGTATGAATGAATTAGAATGGATCGTACGAATGAATTAGAATAGATACATTCGAGCGAATGAATTAGAATGGATCGTACGAATGAATTAGAATGGATCATAGGAATGAATTAGAATGGATCATGCAAATGAATTAGAATGGATACATTTGTGCGAATGAATTAGAATGGATCGTAGGAATTAGAATGGATCGTACGAATGAATTAGAATGGATCGTACGAACGAATTAGAATGGATCGTACGAACGAATTAGAATGGATCATAGGAATGAATTAGAATGGATCATGCAAATGAATTAGAATGGATACATTCGTGCAAATGAATAAGAATGGATCGTAGGAATGAATTAGAATGGATCGTACGAATGAATTAGAATAGTTACATTCATTCGTATGAATTAGAATGGATCGTGCGAATGAATTAGAATGGATCGAACGAATGAATTAGCACGATCCATTCTAATTCATTCGTACGATCCATGATCCTTTCTAATCCATTCGTACGATCCATTCTAATCCATTCGTACGATCCATTCTAATTCATTCGCACGAATGTAACCATTCTAATTCATTCGTACGATCCAATCTAATTCATTCCTATGATCCATTCTAATTCATTCGCACGATCCATTCTAATCCAATCGTACAATGCGTTCTAATCCATTCGTACGATCCATTCTAATTCATTCCTACGATCCATTCTAATGCATTCGTACGATTCATTCTAATTCATTCGCACGATCCATTCTAATTCATTCGTACGATCCATTCTTATTCATTCATACGATCCATTCTAATTCATTCGTACAATCCATTCTAATTTATTCGTACAATCCATTCTAATTCATTCGTACGATCTATTCTAATTCATTCGCATGAATGTAACCATTCTAATTCATTCGTACGATTCATTATAATTCATTCGTATGAGCTATTCTAATTCATTCCTACGATCCATTGTAATTCATTCATACAATCCATTCAGATTCATTCGCACAAATGTATCCATTCAAATTCATTCATACGATCCATTCTAATTAATTCGCACGATCTATTCTAATTTATTCGTACGATCTAATTCATTCGTATGATCCATTCTAATTCATTTGTACGATCGATTCTAATTCATTCGCACGATCCATTCTAATTCATTCGTACGATCCATTCTACTTCATTTGTACGATCCATTCTAATTCATTAGTACGTTCAATTCAAATTCATTTGCTCGAATGTATCCATTCTAATTCATTCGTACGATCCATTCTAATTCGTTCGTACGATTCATTCTAATTCATTCGTACGATCCATTCTAATGCATTCATACGATTCATTCTAATTCATTCGCACGATCCATTCTAATTCATTCGCACGATTCAATCTAATTCATTCGTACGATCCTTTCTAATTCATTCGCACGATCCATTCTAATTCATTCATATGATCCATTCTAATTCATTCGCACGAATGTGTCCATTCTAGTTGATTCGTATGCTCTATTCTAATTCATTCATATGCTCTATTCTTATTCATCGCACAAATGTATCCATTCTAATTTATTTGTACGATCCATTCTAATGCATTCGTACGATTCATTCTAATTCATTCGCACGATCCATTCTAATTCATTCGTATGATCCATTCTAATTTATTTGCATGAATATACGATCCATTCTAATTTATTCGCAAGAATGTATCCATTCTAATTCATTCGCATGGTCCATTCTAATTATCCATTCTAATTCATTCGTACAAATGAATTAGAATTATTTAGAATGGATTGTGCGAATGAATTAGAATGGATCGTGTGAATGAATTAGAATCGATCGTATGAATGAATAAGAATGGATCGTACGAACGAATTAGAATTAGAATGGATACATTCGCACGAATGGATATATTCGTGCGAATGTATTAGAATGGATCGTACGAATGAATTAGAATGGATCATATGAAAGAATTAGAATGGATCGTGCGAATGAATTAGAAAGGATCGTATGAATGAATTAGAATGGATCGTGCGAATGAATTAGAATGGATCGTATGAACGAATTAGAATGGATCGTACGAATGAATTAGAATGGATAGATTTGAGCGAATGAAATAGAATGGATCGTACGAATGAATTAGAATGGGTCATAGGAATGAATTAGAATGGATCGTATGAATGAATTAGAATGGATCGTAAGAATGAATTAGAATAGATACATTCGAGCGAATGAATTAGAATGGATCGTACGAATGAATTAGAATGGATCATAGGAATGAATTAGAATGGATCATGCAAATGAATTAGAATGGATACATTTGTGCGAATGAATTAGAATGGATCGTAGGAATTAGAATGGATCGTACGAATGAATTAGAATGGATCGTACGAACGAATTAGAATGGATCGTACGAACGAATTAGAATGGATCATAGGAATGAATTAGAATGGATCGTGCAAATGAATTAGAATGGATACATTCATGCAAATGAATTAGAATGGATCGTAGGAATGAATTAGAATGGATCGTACGAATGAATTAGAATGGTTACATTCATTCGTATGAATTAGAATGGATCGTGCGAATGAATTAGAATGGATCGAACGAATGAATTAGCACGATCCATTCTAATTCATTCGTACGATCCACGATCCTTTCTAATCCATTCGTACGATCCATTCTAATCCATTCGTACGATCCATTCTAATTCATTCGCACGAATGTAACCATTCTAATTCATTCGTACGATCCAATCTAATTCATTCCTATGATCCATTCAAATTCATTCGCACGATCCATTCTAATCCAATCGTACAATGCGTTCTAATCCATTCGTACGATTCATTCTAATTCATTCATACGATCCATTCTAATGCATTCGTACGATTCATTCTAATTCATTCGCACGATCCATTCTAATTCATTCGTACGATCCATTCTTATTCATTCATACGATCCATTCTAATTCATTCGTACAATCCATTCTAATTTATTCGTACAATCCATTCTAATTCATTCGTACGATCTATTCTAATTCATTCGCATGAATGTAACCATTCTAATTCATTCGTACGATTCATTCTAATTCATTCGTATGAGCTATTCTAATTCATTCGTACGATCCATTCTAATTCATTCGTACGATCCATTGTAATTCATTCATACAATCCATTCAGATTCATTCGCACAAATGTATCCATTCAAATTCATTCATACGATCCATTCTAATTAATTCGCACGATCTATTCTAATTTATTCGTACGATCTAATTCATTCGTATGATCTATTCTAATTCATTCGTACGATCGATTCTAATTCATTCGCACGATCCATTCTAATTCATTCGTACGATCCATTCTACTTCATTTGTACGATCCATTCTAATTCATTAGTACGTTCAATTCAAATTCATTTGCTCGAATGTATCCATTCTAATTCATTCGTACGATCCATTCTAATTCGTTCGTACGATTCATTCTAATTCATTCATACGATCCATTCTAATGCATTCATACGATTCATTCTAATTCATTCGCACGATCCATTCTAATTCATTCGCACGATTCAATCTAATTCATTCGTACGATCCTTTCTAATTCATTCGCACGATCCATTCTAATTCATTCATATGATCCATTCTAATTCATTCGCACGAATGTGTCCATTCTAGTTGATTCGTATGCTCTATTCTAATTCATTCATATGCTCCATTCTTATTCATCGCACAAATATATCCATTCTAATTTATTCGTACGATCCATTCTAATGCATTCGTACGATTCATTCTAATTCATTCGCACGGTCCATTCTAATTCATTCGTATGATCCATTCTAATTTATTTGCATGAATATACGATCCATTCTAATTTATTCGCAAGAATGTATCCATTTTAATTCATTCGCATGGTCCATTCTAATTATCCATTCTAATTCATTCGTACAAATGAATTAGAATTAATTAGAATGGATTGTGCGAATGAATTAGAATGGATCGTGCGAATGAATTAGAATCGATCGTATGAATGAATAAGAATGGATCGTACGAACGAATTAGAATTAGAATGGATACATTCGCACGAATGGATATATTCGTGCGAATGTATTAGAATGGATCGAACGAATGAATTAGAATGGATCATATGAAAGAATTAGAATGGATCGTGCGAATGAATTAGAAAGGATCGTATGAATGAATTAGAATGGATCGTGCGAATGAATTAGAATGGATCGTATGAACGAATTAGAATGGATCGTACGAATGAATTAGAATGGATACATTTGAGCGAATGAAATAGAACGGATCGTACGAATGAATTAGAATGGGTCATAGGAATGAATTAGAATGGATCGTATGAATGAATTAGAATGGATCGTACGAATGAATTAGAATAGATACATTCGAGCGAATGAATTAGAATGGATCGTACGAATGAATTAGAATGGATCATAGGAATGAATTAGAATGGATCATGCAAATGAATTAGAATGGATACATTTGTGCGAATGAATTAGAATGGATCGTAGGAATTAGAATGGATCGTACGAATGAATTAGAATGGATCGTACGAACGAATTAGAATGGATCGTACGAACGAATTAGAATGGATCATAGGAATGAATTAGAATGGATCGTGCAAATGAATTAGAATGGATACATTCGTGCAAATGAATTAGAATGGATCATAGGAATGAATTAGAATGGATCGTACGAATGAATTAGAATGGTTACATTCATTCGTATGAATTAGAATGGATCGTGCGAATGAATTAGAATGGATCGAACGAATGAATTAGCACGATCCATTCTAATTCATTCGTACGATCCACGATTCTTTCTAATCCATTCGTACGATCCATTCTAATCTATTCGTACAATCCATTCTAATTCATTCGCACGAATGTAACCATTCTAATTCATTCATACGATCCAATCTAATTCATTCCTATGATCCATTCTAATTCATTCGCACGATCCATTCTAATCCAATCGTACAATGCGTTCTAATCCATTCGTACGATCCATTCTAATTTGTTCGTACGATCCATTCTAATTCATTCGTACGATCCATTCTAATTCATTCGTACGATCATGCGAATGAATTAGAATGGATCGTAGGAATGAATTAGAATGGATCGTACGAATGAATTAGAATGGTTACATTCGTGCGAATGAATTAGAATGGATCATAGGAATGAATTAGAACGGATCGTGCGAATAAATTAGAAATTATCGTACGAATGAATTAGAATGGATCGTACGAATGAATTAGAATGGATCGTACAAATGAATTAGAAAGGATACATTTGTGCGAATGAATTAGAATGGATCATACGAATGAATTATAATGGATCATACAAATGAATTAGAAAGGTTACATTCGTGAGAATAAATTAGAATGGATCGTACGAATGAATTAGAATGGATCGTACGAATGAATTAGAATGGATCATACAAATGAATTAGAAAGGATCGTATAGAATGGATCGTATGAAAGAATTAGAATGGATCGTACGAATGAATTAGAAAGGATACGAATGTAACCTTTCTAATTCATTTGTGCAAATGCATTCTAATTCATTTGCACGATCCATTCTAATTCATTCCTATGATCCATTCTAATTGATTCGCACGATCCATTCTAATTAGAAAGTTACATTCGAGCGAATGAAATAGAATAGATCGTAGGAATGAATTAGAATGGATCATACGAATGAATTAGAATGGATCGTGCGAATGAATTAGAATGGATCGTATGAACGAATTAGAATGGATCGTACGAATGAATTAGAAAGGATCGTACGAATGAATTAGAATGGCTATATTCATTCGAATGAATTAGATTGTACGAATATAACCTTTCAAATTCATTTGTGCGAATGCATTCTAATTCATTTGCACGATCCATTCTAATTCATTCCTATGATGCATTCTAATTCATTCGCACGATCCATTCTATTTAGAAGGGTTACATTCGAGCGAATGAAATAGAATAGATCGCAGGAATGAATTAGAATGGATCATACGAATGAATTAGAATGGATCGTGCGAATGAATTAGAATGGATCGTACGAATGAATTTGAATGGATCGTACGAATGAATTAGAATGGTTACATTCGTGCGAATGAATTAGAATGGATCGTACGAATGAATTAGAATGGATCGTGCGAATGAATTAGAATGGATCGTACGAATGAATTAGAATCGATCGTGCGAATGAATTAGAATGGATCATAGGAATGAATTAGAATGGATCATACGAATGATCGTACGAATATATCCATTCTAATTTACTTGCATGATCCATTCTAATTCATTCGTACGATCCATTCTAATTCATTCCTACGATCCATTCTAATTCATTCGCACGAATGTATCCATTCTAATTCATTTGCACGATCCATTCTAATTCATTACTATAATCCATTCTAATTCATTCGTACGATCTATTCTAATTCATTCGCACGAATGTATCCGTTCTAATTCATTCGTACGATCCATTCTAATTCATTCGTACGATCCATTCTAATTCATTCTCACAAATGTAACCTTTCTAATTCATTTGTACGATCATTTCTTATTCATTCGTACGATCCATTCTAATTCATTCTCACAAATATAACCTTTCTAATTCATTTGTACGATCCATTCTAATTCATTCGTACGATCCATTCTAATTCATTCGCACGAATATAACCATTCTAATTCATTCCTATGATCCATTCTAATTCATTCGCTCAAATATATCCATTCTAATTCATTTGCACAATCCATTCTAATTCATTCCTATGATCCATTCTAATTAATTCGTACGATCCATTCTAATTCATTCGCTCGAATGTATCCATTCTAATTCATTCGTACGATCCATTCTAATTCGTTCGTACGATCCATTCTAATTCATTCGTACGATCCATTCTAATTCATTCGCACGATCCATTCTAATTCATTCGCACAAATGTATCCATTCTTATTCCATACATACGATCCATTCTAATTCATTTGTATGATCTATTCAAATTCATTCGTACGATCCATTCTAATGGATACATTCGAGCGAATGAATTAGAATGGATCATATGAACGAATTAGAATGGATCGTACGAATGAATTAGAATGGATACATTCGTACGATCCATTCTAATTAATTCGTACGATCCATTCTAATCCATTTGTACGATCCATTCTAATTCATTCGTACGATCCATTCTAATTCATCCATTCTAATGCATTTGTAAGATTCATTCTATTTCATTCGTACGATCCATTCTAATTCATTCGTATGATCCATTCTAACTCATTTTAGAATGGATCGTACGTACAATCCTTTCTAATTCATTTGTATGATCCATTCTAATTCATTCGTACGATCCATTCTAATTCATTCGCACGAATGTTTCCATTCTAATTCATTCGTACGAATGAATTAGAATAGATCGTGCGCGAATGAATTAGAATGGATACATTCGTGCGAATGAATTAGAATTGATCGTACGAACGAATTAGAATGGATCGTGCAAATGAATTAGATTGAATCGTACGAATGAATTAGAATGGATTGTACAACTGAATTAGAATGGATACATTTGTACGAATAAATTAGAATGGATTGTACGAATGAATTAGAATGGATACATTCTTGTGAATAAATTTGAATGGATCGTATATTCGTGCAAATAAATTAGAATGGATCATACGAATGAATTTGAATGGATCGTGTGAATGAATTAGAATGAATCGTACGAATGCATTAGAATGGTTCGTACGAATGAATTAGAATGAATCGTACGATCCATTCTAATTCATTCGTCCGTTCCATTCTAATTCATTCGTACAATCCATTCTAATTCATTCGCACGATCCATTCAAATTCATTCGTATGATCCATTCTAATTCATTCCTACGATCCATTCTAATTCATTCGTAAGATCCATTCTAATTCATTCGTACGATCCATTCTAATACGATCCATTCTAATTCATTCGTACGATCCATTCTAATTCATTCATATGATCCATTCTAATTCATTCGTACGATCCATTCTAACTCAGTCGTATGAATGTATCCATTTTAATTCATTCGTACGATCCATTCTAATCCATTCGTACGATCTATTCTCATTCATTCGTACGATCCATTCTAATTCATTCGCACAAATGTAACCATTCTACTTCATTCGTACGATCCATTCTAATTCATTCCTACAATCCGTTCTAATTCAATCGCAAGATCCTTTCTAATTCATTCGTACGGTACATTATAATTCATTCGTACGATCCATTTTAATTCATTCGCACGATCCATTCTAATTCATTCGTACAATTGTATCCATTCTAATTCATTCGTACGATCCATTCTAATTCATTCGCACAAATGTATCCTTTCTAATTCATTTGTACGATCCATTCTAATTCATTCGTACGATCCATTCTAATTCATTCGTACGATCTTTTCTAATTTATTCGCACGATCCGTTCTAATTCATTCCTATGATCCATTCTAATTCATTCGCACGAATGTAACCATTCTAATTCATTCGTACGATCCATTCTAATTCATTCGCATGATCGTACGAATGAATTAGAATGGATCGTACGAATGAATTAGAATGGATCGTACGAATGAATTAGAATGGATCATATGAATGAATTAGAATGGATACATTTGTGCGAATGAATTAGAATGGATCATGCGAATGAATTAGAATGGATCATAGGAATGAATTAGAATGGATCGTGCAAATGAATTAGAATGGATCATACGAATGAATTAGAATGGATCGTACGAATGAATTAGAATAGATACATTCGTGCGAATGAATTAGAATGGATCAGACGAATGAATTAGAATGGATACATTTGTACGAATGAATTAGAATGGATCGTGAGAATGAATTAGAATGGATCGTACGAATGAATTAGAATGGATCATGCTTATGAATTAGAATGGATCATACGAATGAATTAGAATGGATCGTACGAACGAATTAGAATGGATCGTACGAACGAATTAGAATGGATCGTACGAATGAATTAGAATGGATCGTACAAATGAATTACAATGGATCGTGCGAATGAGTTAGAATTGATCATACAAATGAATTAGAATGGATTGTACGAATGAATTAGAATGGATTGTGCGAATGAATTAGAATGGATTGTACGAATGAATTAGAATGGATATATTTGAATGAATAAATTAGAATGGATCATACGAATGAATTAGAATGGATCGTACGAATGAATTAGAATGGTTACATTCGTGCGAATGAATTAGAATAGATCATAGGAATGAATTAAAACGGATCGTGCGAATAAATTAGAAAAGATCGTACGAATGAATTAGAATGGATCGTACGAATAAATTAGAATGGATACATTTGTACGAATGAATTAGAATGGATCATGCGAATGAATTAAAATGGATCGTACGAATGAATTATAATGTACCGTACGAATGAGTTGGAAAGGATCTTACGATTGAATTAGAACGGATTGTAGGAATGAATTAGAATGGATTGTACAAATGAAGTAGAATAGTTACATTTGTGCGAATGAATTAGAATGGATCGTACGAATGGATTAGAATGGATCGTACGAATGGATTAGAATGGATCGTACGAATTAGAATGGATTGTACGAATGAATTAAAATGGATACATTCATACGACTGAGTTAGAATGGATCGTACGAATGAATTAGAATGGATCATATGAATGAATAAGAATGGTTCGTACGAATGAATTAGAATGGATCGTATTAGAATGGATCGTACGAATAAATTAGAATGGATCGTACGAATGAATTAGAATGGATCGTAGGAATTAATTAGAATTGATCATACGAATGAATTAGAAGGGATCGTGCGAATGAATTAGAATGGATTGTACGAATGAATTAGAATGGATACATTCGTGCGAATGAATTAGAATGGATAGGACGAATGAATTAGTATGGATCGTACGATTCATTCTAATTCATTCGTACGATCCAATCTAATGCATTCGTACGATTCATTCTAATTCATTCACACGATCCATTCAAATTCATTCGTATGATCCATTTTAATTTATTTGCACGAATATACGATTCATTCTAATTTATTCACAAGAATGTATCCATCTAATTCATTCGTACAATCCATTCTAATTTATTCGTACAAATGTATCCATTCTAATTCATTCGTACGATCCAGTCTAATTCATTCGTACGATTCATTCTAATTCATTTGCACGATCCATTCTAATTCATTCGTACGATCAATTCTAATTCATTCGCACGAATTTATCCATTCTAATTCATTCGCACAATCTATTCTAATTCATTCACACGATCCATTCTAATTCATTCGTATGATCCATTCTAATTCATTCAATGAATTAGAATGGATACATTCGTGCGAATGAATTAGAATGGATCGGACGAATGAATTAGAATGGATCGTACGAATGAATTAGAATGGATCATACGAATGAATTAGAATGGATCGTATATTCGTCCATTCTAATTCATTCGTACGATCCATTCTAATTCATTTGCATGAATGTATCTATTCTAATTCATTCGTACGATCCATTCTAATTCGTTCGTACGATCCATTCTAATGCATTCGTATGATCCATTCTAATTCATTCATACAATCCATTCTTATTCATTCGCACGAATGTATCCATTCTAATTCATTCGTACAATCCATTCTAATCCATTCGTACGATCCATTCTAATCCATTCGTACGATCCATTCTAATTCATTCGTACGATCCATTCTAATTCATTCTCACAAATGTAACCTTTCTAATTCATTTGTACGATCCATTCTAATTCATTCGTACAAATGTAACCTTTCTAATTCAAATTCATTTGCACGATCCATTCTAATTCATTCTAATTAGAAAGGTTACATTCGAGCGAATGAAATAGAATAGATCGTAGGAATGAATTAGAATGGATCATACGAATGAATTAGAATGGATCGTGCGAATGAATTAGAATGGATTATACGAATGAATTAGAATGGATACATTCGTGCAAATGAATTAGAATGGATCGTACGAATGGATTAGAATGGATCGTACGAATGAATTAGAATGGATCGTACGAATGAATTAGAATGGATCGTACGAACGAATTAGAATGGATCATATGAATGAATTAGAATGGATCGTACGAATGAATTAGAATGGATACATTCGTGTGAATGAATTAGAATGGATCGTATGAATGAATTAGACTGGATCGTACGAATAAATTAGAATGGATACATTCGTGCGAATGAATTAGAATGGATTGTGCGAATGAATTAGAACGGATTGTGCGAATAAATTAGAATGGATCGTGCGAATGAATTAGAATGGATCGTACAAATGAATTAGAATGGATACATTCGTGCGAATGAATTAGAATGGATCGTACGAATGGATTAGAATGGATCGTACGAATGAATTAGAATTGTTATATTCATTCTAATTCATTCGTACAATCCATTCTAATTCATTCGTACGAATGTATCCATTCTAATTCATTCGTACGATCCATTCTAATTCATTCATATGATCCATTCTAATTCGTTCGTACGATCCATTCTAATTCGTTCGTACGATCCATTCTAATTCATTCGTACGATCCATTCTAATCCATTCGTACGATCCATTCCATTCTAATCCATTCGTACGATCCATTCTAATTCATTCGTACGATCCATTCTAATCCATTCGTATAATCCATTCTAATTCATTCGCACGAATGTATCCATTTAATTCATTTGCACGATCCATTCTAATTCATTCCTATGATCCATTCTAATTCATTCGTACGATCCATTCTAATTCATTCGCTCGAATGTATCCATTCTAATTCATTCGTACGATCCATTCTAATTGGTTCATACGATCCATTCTAATTCGTTCGTACGATCCATTCTAATTCATTTGTACGATCCATTCTAATTCATTCGTACGATCCATTCTAATCCATTTGTACGATCCATTCTAATCCATTCGAACGATCCATTCTAATCCATTCGTATGATCCATTCTAATCCATTCGTACGATCCATTCTAAATCATTCGGACGATCCATTCTAATTCATTCGTACAAATGTATCCATTCTAATTCATTCGTACAATCCATTCTAATTCATTCGTACGATCCATTCTAATTCATTCGCACAAATGTATCCATTCTAATTCATTCGTATGATCCATTCTAATTCATTCGCACGATCCATTCTAATTCATTCGTACGATCCATTCTAATTCATTCGTACGATCTATTCTAATTCATTCGCATGATCCATTCTAATTCATTCGTACGATCCATTCTAATTCATTCGTACAATCCATTCTAATTCATTCGTACGATCCATTCTAATTCATTCCTACGATCTATTCTAATTCATTCGCTCGAATGTATCCATTCTAATTCATTCGCACGAATGTATCAATTCTAATTCATTCGTACGATCCATTCTAATTCATTCGTACGATCCATTCTAATTCATTCGCACGAATGGATCTATTCTAATTCATTCGTGCGAATGAATTAGAATGGATCATACAAATGAATTAGAATGGATTGCACTAATGTATCCATTCTAATCCATTCGTATGAATGGATTAGAATGGATCGTACGATCAATTCTAATCCATTCGTACGATCCATTGTAATTCATTCATACAATCCATTCAGATTCATTCGCACAAATGTATCCATTCTAATTCATTCGTACGATCCATTCTAATTCATTCGCACGATCCATTCTAATTCATTCGTACGATCCATTCTAATTCATTCGCACGAATGTATCCATTCTAATTCATTCGTACGATCCATTCTAATTCATTTGTACGAACCATTCTAATCCATTCGTATGATCCATTCTAATTCATTCGTAGAATCCATTAAAATTCATTCATACGATCCATTCAAATCCATTCGTACGATCCATTCTAATTCATTCGCTTGAATGTATCCATTCTAATTAATTCGTACGATCCATTCTAATTCGTTCATACGATCCATTCTAATTCATTCGTACGATCTATTCTAATTCATTCGTACAATCCATTCTAATTCATTTGCACGAATGTATCGTACGAATGGATTAGAATGGATCGTATGAATGGATTAGAACGCATTGTATGAACGAATTAGAATAGATACATTTGTGCGATTGAATTAGATTGCATTCTTATTTATTCATTAATTCATTCGTACGCTCCATTCTTATTCATCGGACAAATGTATCCATTCTAATTCATTCATACGATCCATTCTAATTCACTCGCAGGAATGTAACCATTCTAATTCATTCGCATGATCCATTCTAATTCATTCGTACGATCCATTCTAATTCATTCTCACAAATGTAACCTTTCTAATTCATTTGTACGATCCATTCTAATTCATTCGTACAATCCAATCTAATACATTCGTACGATCCATTCTAATTCATTCGCACAATCCATTCTAATTCATTCGCACGAATATATCCATTCTAATTCATTTGTACGATCCATTCTAATTCATTCGTAAGATCCATTCTAATTCATTTGCATGATCCATTCGTACGATCCATTCTAATCCATTCGTACGATCCATTCTAATTCATTCGCACGAATGCATCCATTCTAATTAGAATGGATTATGCGAATGAATTAGAATGGATCGTATGAACGAATTAGAATAGATCATACGAATGAATTAGAATGGATCGTGCGAATGTATTAGAATTGATCGTACGAATGAATTAGAATGGATATATTTGTGCGAATGAGTTAGAATGGATCGTGCGAATGAATTAGAACGATCCATTCTAATTCATTCTTATGATCCATTCTAATTCATTCCTACGATCTATTCTAATTCATTCGCTCGAATGTATCCATTCTAATTCATTCGTTCGATCCATTCTAATTCTTTCGTATGATCCATTGTATTTCATTCATACAATCCATTCAGATTCATTCGCACAAATGTATCCATTCAAATTCATTTGCACGATCCATTCTAATTCATTCCTACGATCCATTCTAATTCATTCGCATGATCCATTCGTACGATCCATTCTAATCCATTCGTACGATCCATTCTAATTCGTTCGTACGATCCATTCTATCTCGTTCGTACGATCCATTCTAATTCATTCGCACGATCGATTCTAATTCATTTGTACGATCAATTTTAATTCATTCGTATGATCCATTCTAATTCATTCGTACAATGCGTTCTAATTCATTCGCATGATCCATTCGTATGATCCATTCTAATCCATTCGTACGATCCATTCTAATTCGTTCGTACGATCCATTCTAATTCGTTCGTACGATCCATTCTAATTCATTCGCACGATCGATTCTAATTCATTTGTACGATCAATTTTAATTCATTCGCATGATCCATTCTAATTCATTCGTACGATCCATTCTAATTCATTCGCTCGAATGTATCCATTCTAATTCATTCGTACGATCCATTATAATTCGTTCATACGATCCATTCTAATTCGTTCGTACAATCCATTCTAATTCATTCGCACGATCCATTCTAATCCATTCGTACGATCCATTCTAATTCATTCGTACAAATGAATTAGAATGGATCGTATGAATGAATAAGAATGGATCGTACGAATGAATTAGAATGGATCGTGCAAATGAATTAGAATGAATCATACGAATGCATTAGAATGGATACATTCGTGCGAATGAATTAGAATGGATCGTACGAATGAATTAGAATGGATCGTACGAACGAATTAGAATGAATAAGAATGAATAAAAATGGATCGTGCGAACGAATTAGAATGGATCGTACGAACGAATTAGAATGGATCGTATGAACGAATTAGAATGGATCGTACGAATGAATTAGAATGGATACATTCGAGCGAATGAATTAGAATGGATCGTACGAATGAATTAGAATGGATCATAGGAATGAATTAGAATGGATCGTGCAAATGAATTAGAATGGTTACATTCGTGCGAATGAATTAGAATGGATCGTACGAATGGATTAGAATGGATCATACGAATGGATTAGAACGCATTGTACGAATGAATTAGAATGGATCGTACGAATGGATTAGAATGGATCGTACGAATGAATTAGAATGGATCGTACGAATGAATTAGTATGGATCATACGAATGAATTAGAATGGTTATATTCGTGCGAATAAATTAGAATAGATCGTACGAATGAATTAGAATGGAATGTACGAATAAATTAGAATGAATTAGTATGGATCGTACGAATGGATTAGAATGGATCGTGCGAATGAATTAGAATGGATTGTACGAACGAATTAGAATGGATCATATGAACGAATTAGAATGGATCGTACGAATGAATTAGAATGGATACATTCGAGCGAATGAATTAGAATGGATCGTACGAATGAATTAGAATGGATCATAGGAATGAATTAGAATGGATCGTACGAATGATTTAGAATGGATCGTACGAATGAATTGGAATCGATCGTATGAATGAATTAGAATGGATCGTACGAATGAATTAGAATGGATCGTACGAATAAATTAGAATGGATCGTGCGAATGAATTAGAATGGATCGTACGAATGAATTAGAATGGATACATTTGTGCGAATGAGTTAAAATGGATCGTACGAATGAATTAGAATGGATCGTACGAATGAATTAGAATAGATCGTACAAATGAATTAGAATTGATTGTAGGAATGAATTAGAATGGATCGTGCGAATGAATTAGAATGGTTACATTCGTGCGAATGAATTAGAATTGATCGTATGAATGAATAAGAATGGATCGTACGAATGAATTAGAATAGATCGTGCGAATAAATTAGAATGAATCGTACGAATGCATTAGAATGGATCGTACGAATGAATTAGAATGAATCGTACGATCTAATTCATTCGAATGATTCATTCTAATTCATTCGTACGATCCATTCTAATTCATTCGGTGGATCCATTCTCTAATTCATTCGCATGAATATATCCATTCTAATTCATTTCTACGATCCATTCTAATTCATTCGTACAATGCGTTCTAATCCATTCGTACGATCCATTCTAATTCATTCGCATGATCCATTCTAATTCATTCGTACGATCCATTCTAATTCATTCTCACGAATGTAACCTTTCTAATTCATTTGTATGATCCATTCTAATTCATTCGTACGATCCATTCTAATTCATTCGCACGAATGTATCCATTCTAATGCATTCGTACGATTAATTCTAATTCATTCGCACGATCCATTCTAATTCATTCGTATGATCCATTCTTATTCATTCATACGATCCATTCTAATTCATTTGTACGAATGAATTAGAATGGATCGTACGAATGGATTAGAATGGATCGCGCGAATGAATTAGAATGGATACATTCGTACGAACGAATTAGAATGGATCGTATGAACGAATTAGAATGGATCGTACGAATGAATTAGAATGGATACATTCGAGCGAATGAATTAGAATGGATCGTACGAATGAATTAGAATGGATCATAGAAATGAATTAGAATGGATCGTACGAATGGATTAGAACGTATTATACGAATGAATTAGAATGGATCGTACAAATGAATTAGAATGGATATATTCATGCGAATGAATTAGAATGGATCGTACGAATGAATTAGAATAGATCGTGTGAATGAATTAGAATGGATAGTGCGAATGAATTAGAATGGATTGTACGAATGAATTAGAATGGATCCACCGAATAAGTTAGAATGGATCATACGAATGAATTAGAATGGATCATGCGAATGAATTAGAATGGATTGTGCGAATGAATTAGAATGGATTGTGCGAATGAATTAGAATGGATACATTCTAATGAATGGATCGTACGATCCATTCTAATTCATTCGTACTATCTATTCTAATTCATTTGCATGAATGTATCCATTCTAATTCATTCGTACGATCCATTCCAATTCATTCGTATGATCCATTCTAATTTATTCATGCAATCCATTCTAATTTATTCATACGATCCATTCTAATTCATTCGTACGATCTATTCTAATTCATTCGCACGATCCATTCTTATTCATTCGCACAAATGTATCCATTCTAATTCATTCGTACGATCCATTCTAATTCATTCATACGATCCATTCTAATTCATTCGCACGATCCATTCTAATTCATTCCTACGATCCATTCTATATCATTCGCACGAATGTATCCATTCTAATTCATTTGCACGATCCATTCTAATTCATTCCTATGATCCATTCTAATTCATTCGTACGATCCATTCTAATTCATTCGTACGATTCACGATCCATTCTAATTCATTCGTATGATCCATTCTAATTCATTTGTACGATCCATTCTAATTCATTCGCACGAATATATCCATTCTAATTCATTCGTACGGTCCATTCTAATTCATTTGTACGATCCATTCTAATTCATTCGTACGATCCATTCTAATTCATTCTCACAAATGTAACCTTTCTAATTCATTTGTACGATCCATTCTAATTCATTCGTATGATCCATTCTAATCCATTCGTACGATCCATTCTTATCCATTCGTACGATCCATTCTAATTCATTCGTACCATCCATTCTAATTCATTCGGACGAATGTATCCATTCTAATGCATTCGTACGATTCATTCTAATTCATTTGCACGATCCATTCTAATTCATTCGTACGATCCATTCTTATTCATTCATACGATCCATTCTAATTCATTTGTACGAATGAATTAGAATGGATCGTACGAATGAATTAGAATGGATCATATGAATGAATTAGAATGGATACATTTGTGCGAATGAATTAGAATGGATCATGCGAATGAATTAGAATGGATCATAGGAATGAATTAGAATGGATCGTGCAAATGAATTAGAATGGATCATACGAACGAAATAGAATGGATCGTACGAATGAATTAGAATGGATACATTCGTGCGAATGAATTAGAATGGATCGTACGAATGTATTAGAATGGATCGTACGAATGAATTAGAATGGATACATTCGAGCGAATGAATTAGAATGAATCGTATGAATGAATTAGAATGTATCCATTCTAATTCATTCGCACGATCCATTCTAATTCATTCGTACGATCCATTCTTATTCATTCGTACGATCCATTCTAATTCATTCATATTCATTCGTACGATCCATTCTAATTCATTCGTATGATCAATTCTAATTCATTAGTACAATCCATTCTAATTCATTCGTACGATCCGTTCTAATTCATTTGTATGATCAATTCTAATTCATTCGCACGATCCATTCTAATTCATTTGTACGATCTATTCTAATTCATTCGTACAATCCATTCTAATTCATTCGTACGATCCATTCTAATTGATTCGTACGATCCAATCTAATTAATTCGTACGATCCATTCTTATTAATTCGCACAAATGTATCCATTCTAATTCATTCGTACGATCCATTCTAATTCGTTCATATGATGCATTCTAATTCGTTCGTACGATCCATTCTAATTCGTTCGTATGATCCATTCTAATTCCTTCGCACAATCCATTCTAATTCATTCGCACGATCCATTCTAATTCTTTCATATAATCCATTCTAATTCATTCGCACAATTATATCCATTCTAGTTCATTCGTACGCTCCATTCTAATTCATTCGTACGCTCCATTCTTATTCATCGCACAAATGTATCCATTCTAATTCATTCGTACGATCCATTCTAATTCATTCGCACGATCGATTCTAATTTATTCGTATGATCCATTCTAATTTATTCATACGATCCATTCTAATTCTTTCGTACGATCCATTCTAATTCATTCGCATGATCAATTCTAATGCATTCGTACAATCCAGTCTAATTCATTCGTATCATCCATTCTAATTCATTCGTACGATCCATTCTAATTCATTCGTACGATCCATTCTAATTCATTCGCACGAATGTATCCATTCTAATTCATTCGTACAATCCATTCTAATTCATTCGCACGATCCATTCTAATTTATTCGTATGATCCATTCTAATTCATTCCTACGATCTATTCTAATTCATTCGCTCGAATGTATCCATTCTAATTCACTCGTTCGATCCATTCTAATTCATTCGTACGATCCATTCAAATTCATTCGCTCGAATGTATCGATTCTAATTCATTCGTACGATCCATTGTAATTCATTCTCACGAATGTAACCTTTCTAATTCAGTTGTACGATCCATTCTAATTAGAAAGTTTATATTCGAGCGAATGAATTAGAATAGATCGTAGGAATGAATTAGAATGGATCATACAAATGAATTAGAATGGATCGTGCGAATGAATTAGAATGAATCGTATGAATGCATTAGAATGGATCGTACGAATGAATTAGAATGAATCGTACGAACGAATTAGAATGGATCGTACGAATGAATTAGACTGGATACATTCGAGCAAATGAATTTGAATGGATCGTACGAATGAATTAGAATGGATCAAACGAATGAATTAGAATGGATACATTCGAGCGAATGAATTAGAATAGATCGTGGGAATGAATTAGAATGGATCATACGAATGAATTAGAATGGATCGTGCGAATGAATTAGAAAGGATCGTACGAATGTATTAGAATGGATCGTGCGAATGAATTAGAATGGATTGTACAAACGAATTAGAATGGATCGTACGAACGAATTAGAATGGATCGTATGAACGAATTAAATGGATCATACGAATGAATTAGAATGGATACATTCGAGCGAATGAATTAGAATGGATCATACGAATGAATTAGAATGGATCAAAGGAATGAATTAGATTGGATTGTGCGAATGAATTAGAATGGATCGTACGAATGAATTAGAATGGATTGTACGAATGAATTAGAATGGATCGTACGAATGAATTAGAATGGATCATGCGAATGAATTAGAATAGATCGTACGAATGAATTAGAATGGATCGTACGAATGGATTAGAATGGATCGTGTGAATGAATTAGAATGGATTGTACGAATGAATTAGAATGGATCGTACAAATGAATTAGAATGGATCATAGGAATGAATTAGAATGGATACATTCATACGACTGAATTAGAATGGATCGTGCGAATGAATTAGAATGGATCGTGCGAATGAATTAGAATGGATACATTCGTACAAATGAATTAGAATGGATCGTACGAATGAATTAGAAGGGATCATATGAAAGAATTAGAATGGATCGTATGAACGAATTACAAATTCATTCGTACGATCCATTCTAATCCATTCGTACGATCCATTCTAATCCATTCGTACGATCCATTCTAATTCATTCGCACGAATGTAACCATTCTAATTCATTCGTACGATCCATTCAAATTCATTCATACGATCCATTCTAATAATTCGCACAAATGTATCCATTCTAATTCATTCGTACGATCCATTCTTATTCATTCATACGATCCATTCTAATTCATTTGTCCGATCCATTCAAATTCATTCGTACGATGCAATCTAATTCATTCGCACAAATGTATCTATTCTAATTCATTCGTACAATGCGTTCTAATCCATTCGTACGATCCATTCTATTCCATTCGTACGATCCATTCTAATCCATTCGTTCGATCAATTCTAATTCATTCGTACTTACAATCCATTCTAATTCATTCATACGATCCATTCTAATTCATTCGCACTATCCATTCTAATTCATTCGTACGATCCATTCTAATTCATTCGTATGATCCATTCTAATTCATTCACACAAATGTATCCATTCTAATTCATTCATCCGATCCATTCTTATTCATTCATACGATCCATTCTAATTCATTTACACGATCTATTCTAATTCATTCCTATGATCCATTCTAATTCATTCGTACGATCCATTCTAATTCATTCGTACGATCCATTCTAATTCATTCGTATGATCCATTCTAATTCATTCGGACGAATGTAACCATTCTAATTCATTCGTACGAATGAATCGATTAGAATGGATGGTACAAATGGATTCTATACGAATGCATTAGAATGGATCATACAAATGAATTAGAAAGATTACATTCGTGAGAATGAATTAGAATGGATACATTTGTGCGAATGAATTAGAATAGATTAGAATGCATCGTACAAATGAATTAGAATGGATCGTACGATTCATTCTATTTCATTCGTACGATCCAATCTAATGCATTCGTACGATTCATTCTAATTCATTCGCACGATCCATTCTAATTCATTCGTATGATCCACTCTAATTTATTTGCACGAATATACGATCCATTCTAATTTATTCGCAAAATGTATCCATTATAATTCATTCGTACAATCCATTCTAATTTATTCGTACAAATGTATCCATTCTAATTCATTCGCACGATCCATTCTAATTCATTCGTACGATTCATTCTAATTTATTCGCTCGATCCACTCTAATTCATTCGTACGATCCATTCTAATTCATTCGCACGAATGTATCCATTCTAATTCATTCGTACGATCCATTCTAATTCGTTCATACGAACCATTCTAATTCGTTCGTACGATCCATTCTAATTCGTTCGTACGATCCATTCTAATTCATTCGTATGATCCATTCTAATTCATTCTTATGATCTATTCTAATTCATTCGCTCGAATGTATCCATTCTAATTCTTTCGTTCGATCCATTCTAATTCATTCGTACGATCCATTCAAATTCATTCGCATGATCCATTCGTGCGCATGAATTAGAATGGATACATTCGTGCGAAAGAATTAGAATGGATCGTACGAATGAAATAAAATGGATCGTACGAATAAATTAGAATGTATCCACCGAATGAGTTAGAATGGATCATACGAATGAATTAGAATAGATCGTACGAATGAATTAGAATGGATACATTCGAGCGAATGAATTAAAATAGATCATAGGAATGAATTAGAATGGATCATACGAATGAATTAGAATGGATCTTGCGAATGAATTAGAATGGATTGTATGAATGAATTAGAATGGATACATTCGAGCGAATGAATTAGAATAGATCATAGGAATGAATTAGAATGGATTGTACGAATGAATTAGAATGGATTGTACGAACGAATTAGAATGGATACATTCGTACGAATGAATTAGAATGGATCGTACGAATGAATTAGAATGGATCATGTGAATAAATTTTAATGGATTGTACGAATGAATTAGAATAGATCGAACGAATGAATTAGAATGGATCATGCGAATGAATTAGAATGGAATGAAATAGAATGGATCATTCATATGATCAATTCTAATTCATTCGCACGATTCATTCTAATTCGTTCGCACGATCTATTCTAATCCATTTGTACGATCCATTCTAATTCATTCGTACGATCCATTCTAATTCATTCTCACAAATGTAACCTTTCTAATTCATTTTTACGATCCATTCTAATTCATTCGTACGATCCATTCTAATCCATTCCTACGACCCATTCTAATTCATTCTTACGAATGTAACCAATCTAATTCATTCGTACGATCCATTCTAATTCATTCCTACGATCCATTCTAATTCATTCTCACGAATGTAACCTTTCTAATTCATTTGTACGATCCATTCTAATTCATTCGTAGGATCCATTCTAATTCGTTCGTACGATCCATTCTAATTCATTCGTACGATCTATTCTAATTCATTCGCTCAAATGTATCCATTCTAATTCATTCGCACGATCCATTCTAATTCATTCGCATGATCCATTCTAATTCATTTGTACGAATGTATCCATTCTAATTCATTCGCACGATCCATTCTAATTCATTCGCACGATCCATTCTAATTCATTCGTATGATCCATTCTAATTCATTCATACGATCCATTCTAATTCATTTGTATGAATGTATCCATTCTAATTCATTTGTATAATCCATTCTAATTCATTTGTACGATCCATTCTAATCTATTCGTACGATCCATTCTAATCCATTTGTACGATCCATTCTAATTCATTCGTACGAATGAATTAGAATGAATCGTGCGAATGAATTAGAATGGATCGTACGAATGAATTAGAATGGATCGTGCGAATGAATTAGAATGGATCGTACGAACGAATTAGAACGGATCGTACGAACGAATTAGAATGGATCGTACGAACGAATTAGAATGGATCGTACGAATGGATTAGAATGGATCGTACGAATGGATCATGCGAATGAATAAGAATGGATCGTACGAATGAATTAGAATGGATCGTACGAATGAATTAGAATGGATCGTACGAATGAATTAGAATGGATCGTGCAAATGAATTAGAATGGATACATTTGTGCGAATGAATTAGAATGGATTGTAGGAATGCATTAGAATGGATCGTACGAATAAATTAGAATGGTTACATTCGTGCGAATGGATTAGAATGGATCGTACGAATGGATCAGAATGGATCGTACGAATGGATTAGAATGGATTGTACGAATGAATTAGAATGGATCGTACAAATGAATTAGAAAGGTTACATTTCTGAGAATGAATTAGAATGGATCGTACGAATGGATTAGAATGGATCGTACGAATGGATTAGAATGGATCGTATGAATGGATTAGAATGGATCGTACGAATGGATTAGAATTGATCGTACGGAACGAATTAGAATGGATCGTACGAACGAATTAGAATGGATCGTACGAATGAATTAGAATGGATACATTCGAGCAAATGAATTAGAATGGATCGTACAAATGAATTAGAATGGATCATTGGAATGAATTAGAATGGATCATGCAAATGAATTAGAATAGATACATTCGTGCGAATGAATTAGAATGGATCATAGGAATAAATTAGAATGGATCGTACGAATGAATTAGAATGGTTACATTCGTGCGAATGAATTTGAATGGATCGTACGAATGAATTAGAATGGATCGTACGAATGGATTGGAACGCATTGTACAAATGAATTAGTATAGATACATTTGTGCGAATGAATTAGATTGCATCGTACGAATGAATTTGAATGGATTGTACGAATGAATTAGAATGGATCGTGCGAATGAATTAGAATGAATCATACGAATGAATTAGAATGGAGAGTACGAATGAATTAGAATGGAGAGTACGAATGAATTAGAATGGATCATATGAAACAATTAGAATGGATCATATGAAACAATTAGAATGGATCGTGCGAATGAATTAGAAAGGATCGTACGAATGAATTAGAATGGATATATTCGTGCGAATGAATTAGAATGGATCATACGAATGAATTAGAATGGATACATTCGAGCGAATAAATTAGAATGGATTATACGAATGAATTAGAATGGATCATAGGAATGAATTAGAATGGATCGTGCAAATGAATTAGAATGGATACATTCGTTCGAATGAATTAGAATGGATCGTAGGAATGAATTAGAATGGATCGTACGAATGAATTAGAATGGTTACATTCGAGCGAATTAATTAGAATGGATCGTGCGAATGAATTAGAATGGATCATACGAATGCATTAGAATGGATCGTACGAACGAATTAGAATGGATCGTACGAACGAATTAGAATGGATACATTCAAGCGAATGAATTAGAATGGATCGTACGAATGAATTAGAATGGATCATAGGAATGAATTAGAATAGATCGTGCAAATGAATTAGAATGGATACATTCATGCGAATGAATTAGAATTCATTCATACGAATGAATTAGAATGGATCGTAGGAATGAATTAGAATGGATCGTGCGAATGAATTAGAATGGATTGTACGAATGAATTAGAATGGATACATTCGTGCAAATGAATTAGAATGGATCGTACGAATGAATTAGACTGGATGGTACGAATAAATTAGAATGGATACATTCATACGAATGAATTAGAATGGATCATACGAATGGATTAGAATGGATCGTAAGAATGGATTAGAATGGATCGTACGAATGGATTAGAATGGATCGTACGAATGAATTAGAATGGATCGTACGAATGAATTAGAATGGATTGTATGAACGAATTAGAATAGATCGTACGAATGAATTAGAATGGATACATACAAATGAATTAGAAAGGTTACATTCTTGAGAATGAATTAGAATGGATCGTACGAATGAATTAGAATGGATCGTACGAATTAATTAGAATGGATACATTTGAGCGAATGAATTAGAATGGATCGTACGAATGAATTAGAATGGATCATAGGAATGAATTAGAATGGATCGTATGAATGAATTAGAATGGATCGTATGAATGAATTAGAATGGATCGTGCGAATGAATTAGAATCGATCGTACAAATGGATTAGAATGGATCGTACGAATGAATTAGAATGGATCGTACGAATGAATTAGAATGGATTGTACGAATGAATTAGAATGGATACATTCGAGCGAATAAATTAGAATGGATTGTATGAATGAATTAGAAAGGATACATTCTTGTGAATAAATTAGAATGGATCGTATATTCGTGCAAATCAATTAGAATGGATCGTGCGAATGAATTAGAATGGATTATACGAATGAATTAGAATGGATCGTATGAATGAATTAGAATGGATCGTATAAATGAATTAGAATGGATCGCTCGAATGTATCCATTCTAATTCATTCGTACGATCTATTCTAATTCATTCGCACGATCCATTCTAATTCATTCGTACGATCCATTCTAATTCATTCGTCCGATCCATTCAAATTCATTTGTACGATGCAATCTAATTTATTCACACAAATGTATCTATTCTAATTCATTCGTACAATGCGTTCTAATCCATTCGTACGATCCATTCTAATCCATTCGTACGATCCATTCTAATCCATTCGTACGATCCATTCTAATTCATTTGCTCGAATGTATCCATTCTAATTCATTCGTACGATCCATTCTAATTCGTTCATACGAATGAATTAGAATGGATTGTGCGAATGAATTAGAATGGATTGTGCGAATGAATTAGAATGGATCGTGCGAATGAATTAGAATGGATCGTATGAATGAATAAGAATGGATCGTACGAATGAATTAGAATGGATCGTACGAATGAATTAGAATGGATACAACGAATGAATTAGAATGGATAGTACGAAAAAATTAGAATGGATCGTGCGAATGAATTAGAATGGATCGTACGAATGAATTAGAATGGATCCACCGAATGAATTAGAATGGATCATACGAATGAATTAGAATGAATCATCCGAATGAATTAGAATGGATCATACGAATGAATTAGAATGGATCAGACGAATAAATTAGAATGGATCGTACGAATAAATTAGAATGGATCGTGCGAATGAATTAGAATGAATCGTACGAATACATTAGAATGGATACATTCGTTCGAATGAATTAGAATGGATCGTACGAATGGATTAGAATGGATCGTATGAATGAATTAGAATGGATCGTACAAATGAATTAGAAAGGTTACATTTGTGAGAATGAATTAGAATGGATCGTACGAATGAATTAGAATGGATCGTACGAATGAATTAGAATAGATACATTCGTGCGAATGAATTAGAATGGATCATACAAATAAATTAGAAAGGTTACATTTGTGAGAATGAATTAGAATGGTTCGTACGAATGAATTAGAATGGATCGTACGAATGAATTAGAATGGTTACATTCGTGCGAATGAATTAGAATGGATCGTACGAACGAATTAGAATGGATCGTACGAACGAATTAGAATGGATCGTACGAATGAATTAGAATGGATACATTCGTGCGAATGAATTAGAATGGATCGTACAAATAAATTAGAAAGGTTACATTTGTGAGAATGAATTAGAATGGTTTGTAAGAATGAATTAGAATGGATTGTACGAATGGATTAGAATCGATCTTTTGAATGAATTAGAATGGATCGTATGAATGAATTAGAATAGCTCATATGAATAAATTAGAATGGATCGTACGAATGAATTAGAATGGATTATGCGAATGAATTAGAATGGATTGTATGAATGAATAAGAATGGATCGTACGAATGAATTAGAATGGATCCACCGAATGAGTTAGAATGGATCATACGAATGAATTAGAATGGATCGTACGAACGAATTAGAATGAATCGTACGATCCATTCTAATTTATTCGTCCGATCCATTCTAATTCATTCGCACGAATGTATCCATTCTAATTCATTTATACGATCCATTCTAATTCATTCGTACAATGCGTTCTAATCCATTCGTACGATCCATTCTAATTCTTTCCTATGATCCATTCTAATTTATTTGTACGATCCATTCTTATTCATTCATACAATCCATTCTAATTCATTCGCACAATCCATTCTAATTCATTCGTACGATCCATTCTAATTCATTCTAATTTTTTCGTATGAGCTATTCTAATTCATTCGTACGATCCATTCGAATTCATTCATACGATCCATTCTAATCCATTCGTACAATCCATTCTAATTCATTCGTACGATCCATTCAAATTTATTCATACGATCCATTCTAATTCATTAGCACGATCCATTCTAATTCATTCATACGATCAATTCTAATTCATTCGCATGAATATATCTATTCTAATTCATTCGTATGATCCATTCTAATTCATTCGTACGATCCATTCTAATTCATTCGTACGATCCATTTTAATTCATTCTCACAAATGTAACCTTTCTAATTCATTTGTACGATCCATTCTAATTCATTCGTACGATCCATTCTAATCCATTCGTATGATCAATTCTAATTCATTCGCACGATCCATTCTAATTCATTCGTATGATCCTTTCTAATTCATTCGCACGAATGTATCCATTCTAATTCATTCGTACGATCCATTCTAATTCATTCGTACGATCCATTCTAATTCATTCGCACGAATGTATCCATTCTAATTCATTCGTGCGAATGAATTAGAATGAATCGTACAAATGAATTAGAATGGATTGCACGAATGTATCCATTCTAATCCATTCGTACGAATGAATTAGAATGGATCATGCGAATGAATTAGAATGGATTGTACGAATGAATTAGAATGGATCGAACGAATGAATTAGAATGGATACATTCATGCAAATGAATTAGAATGGATCGTACGAATGAATTAGAATGGATACATTCTAATTCATTCGTACGCTCCACTCTTATCCATCGCACAAATGTATCCATTCTAATTCATTTGTGCGATCCATTCTAATTCATTCGTACGATCTATTCTAATTCATTCCTATGATCCATTCTAATTCATTCGTATGATCCATTCTAATTCATTCGCTCGAATGTATCAATTCTAATTCATTCGTACGATCCATTCTAATTCGTTCATACGATCCATTCTAATTCGTTCGCACGATCCATTCTAATTCATTCATACGATCTATTCTAATTCATTCGCATGATCCATTCTAATTCATTCGTACGATCCATTCTAATTCATTCGTACAATCCATTAAATATCATTCATACGATGCAATCTAATTCAATCGCACAAATGTATCTATTCTAATGCATTCGTACGATCGATTCTAATTCATTCGTCCGATCCATTCTAATTCATTCGCACGAATGTATCCATTCTAATTCATTCGTACAATCCATTCTAATTCATTCGCACGATCCATTCTAATTCATTCGTATGATCCATTCTAATTCATTCCTACGATCTATTCTAATTCATTCGCTCGAATGTATCCATTCTAATTCATTCGTTCGATCCATTCTAATTCATTCATACGATCCATTCAAATTCATTCGCATGATCCATTCTAATTCATTCCTACGATCCATTCTAATTCAATCGTATGATCCATTCTAATTCATTCGCACAAATGTATCCATTTTAATTCATTAGTACGATCCATTCTAATTTATTCATACGATCCATTCTAATTCATTCGCATGATTCATTCTAATTCATTCGTACGATCCATTCTAATCCATTCGTACGAATGGATTAGAATGGATACATTCGTGCAATCCATTCTAATTCATTTGTACGATCCATTCTAATTCATTCGCACGAATGAATTAGAATGTATCGTACGAATGAATTAGAATGGATCGTATGAATGAATTAGAATGGATACATTCGTGCGAATGAATTAGAATGGATCGTACGAATGAATTAGAATGGATCGTGCGAATGAATTAGAATTGATCATACGAATGAATTAGAATGGATCGTACGAATGAATTAGAATGGATACATTCGTGCGAATGAATTAGAATGGATCGTACAAATGAATTAGAATGGATCGGACGAATGAATTAGAATGGATCGTACGAATGAATTAGAATGGATAGTGCGAATGAATTAGAATGGATCGTACGAATGAATTAGAATGGATAGTGCGAATGAATTAGAATGGATCGTACGAATGAATTAGAATGGATACATTCGTGTGAATGAATTAGAATGGATTGTACGAATGAATTAGAATAGATCGTACAAATGAATTAGAATGGATCGTGCGAATGAATTAGAATTGATCATACGAATGAATTAGAATGGATCGTACGAATGAAATAGAATGAATCGTGCGAATGAATTAGAATGGATCGTGCGAATGAATTAGAATGAATCGTATGAATGCATTAGAATGGATCGTACGAATGAATTAGAATGAATCGTACGAACGAATTAAAATGGATCGTACGAATGAATTAGAATGGATACATTCGAGCAAATGAATTTGAAAGGATCGTACGAATGAATTAGAATGGATCGTACGAATGAAGTAGAATGGATCGTACGAATGAATTAGAATGGATCGTGCGAATGAATTAGAATCGATCGTACGAATGAATTAGAATGGATCGTACGAATGAATTAGATCGTACGAATGAATTAGAATGGATCGTACGAATAAATTAAAATGGATACATTCATACGACTGAATTAGAATAGATCGTGCGAATTAATTAGAATGGATCGTATGAATGAATTTGAATGGATACATTTGTGCGAATGAATCTGAATGGATTGTATGAATGAATTACAATGGATCGTACGAATGAATTAGAATGGATCGTACGAATGAATTAGAATAGCTCATACGAATGAATTAGAATGAATCGTACGAATGAATTAGAATGGTTACATTCGTGCGAATGAATTAGAATAGATCGTACGAATGAATTAGAATGGATTGTACGAATAAATTAGAATGGATCGTGCTAATGAATTAGAATGGATCGTACGAATGAATTAGAATGGATCCACCGAATTTATTCGTACGATCCATTCTAATTCATTCAAACGATCCATTCTAATTCGTTCGTACGATCCATTCTAATTCGTTCGCATGAATATATCTATTCAAATTCATTCGTATGATCCATTCAAATTCATTCGTACGATCCATTATAATTCATTCGTACAATCCATTCAAATTCATTCGTACGATGCAATTTAATTCATTGACACAAATGTATCTATTCTAGTTCATTCGTACAATGCGTTCTAATCTATTCATACGATCCATTCTAATCTATTCGTACGATCCATTCTAATTCATTCGCACGAATGTAACCATTCTAATTCATTCGTACGATCAATTCTAATTCATTCGTACGATCCATTCTAATTCATTCGTACGATCCATTCTAATTCATTCTCGCAAATGTAACCTTTCTAATTCATTTGTACGATCCATTCTAATTCATTCGTACGATCCATTCTAATCCATTTGTACGATCCATTCTAATTCATTCACTCGAATATATCCATTCTAATTCATTCGCATGAATGTATCCATTCTAATTCATTCGTACGATCCATTCTAATTCATTCGCACTATCCATTCTAATTCATTCGTACGATCCATTCTAATTCATTCGTCCGATCCATTCTAATTCATATGTAGGATCCATTCTAATTCATTCGCATGAATGTATCTATTCTAATTCATTCGTACGATCTATTCTAATTCATTCGTATGATCAATTCTAATTCATTCACACGATCCATTCTAATTCATTCGTACGATCCATTCTAATTCATTCGCACGAATGTATCCATTCTAATTCATTCGTACGATCCATTCTAATTCATTCGCACGAATGTATCCATTCTAATTCATTCGTGCGAATGAATTAGAATGGATCGTACAAATGAATTAGAATAGATTGCACGAATGTATCCATTCTAATCCATTCGTACGAATGGATTAGAATTGATCGTACGAATGAATTAGAATGGATCATATGAATGAATTAGAATGGATCGTTCGAATGAATTAGAATGGATCGTGCGAATGAATTAGAATGGATAGTGCGAATGAATTAGAATGGATCGTACGAATGAATTAGAATGGATACATTCGAGCGAATGAATTAGAATGGATCGTACGAATGAATTAGAATGTATCCTTTCTAATTCATTCGCACGATACATTCTAATTTATTCGTACGATCATACGAATGAATTAGAATGGATCGTGCGAATGAATTAGAATGGATACATTCTAATTCATTCGTACGATCCATTCTAATTCATTCACTCGAATGTATCCATTCTAATTCATTCGTATGATCTGAATTAGAATGGATCATACAAATGAATTAGAATAGATCGTGCGAATGAATTAGAATGGATCGTACGAACGAATTAGAATGGATCATGCGAATGAATTAGAATAGATCGTACAATCCATTTTAATTCATTCGCACGATCCATTCTAATTCATTCGTATGATCCAATGAATTAGAATGGATCATACGAATGAATTAGAATGGATACATTTGGGAGAATGAATTAGAATTGATATATTTGTGCGAATGAATTAGAATAGATTAGAATGGATCGTACGAATGGATTATAATCCATTCTAATTCATTTGTATGATCCATTCTAATTCATCGCACGATCCATTCTAATTCATTCGCTCGATCCATTAATGAATTAGAATGGATCATACAAATGAATTAGAAAGGTTACATTCGTGAGAATGAATTAGAATGGATCGTACGAATGAATTAGAATGGATCATACGAATGAATTTAAATGGATCGTACGAATGAATAAGAATGGAACGTATGAATGAATTAGAATAGATACAATCGAGCGAATGAATTAGAATAGATCGTAGGAATGAATTAGAATAGATCATACGAATGAATTAGAATGGATCGTGCGAATGAATTAGAATGGATTGTACGAATGAATTAGAATGGATACATTCGTGCGAATGAATTAGAATGGATCATACGAATGAATTAGAATGGATCCTACGAATGTATTAGAATGGATCGTACGAATGAATTAGAATGGATCATGCGAATGAATTAGAATGGATTGTACGAATGAATTAGAATGGATACATTTGTGCGAAAGAATTAGAATGGATCGTGCAAATGAATTAGAATGGATCGTACAAATGAATTAGAGTGAATCGTACGATTGAATTAGAATGGATCGTGCAAATCAATTAGAGTGGATCATAGGAATGAATTAGAATGGATACATTCGTGTGAATGAATTAGAATATATCATATGAATGAATTTGAATGGATCATACGAATAAATTAGAATGGATCGTGCGAATGAATTAGAATGGATCGTACGAATGGATTAGAATGGATCGTATCCTTGACTTTGGAGAAGGTAAACTGCCAGTTAAGTACCTTGGTCTTCCTCTTATTTCTAAGTGTCTTAAGCAAGCTGATTGCCAAACTCTTATTGATAAAATCAGAGTCAGAATCAGCTCTTGGAATAAGAATTTTCTCTTCTTTGCTGGTAGAGTTGAATTGATAAAATCAGTGCTTAATTCTATCCAAGTTTATTGGTCTGGTGTGTTTGAATTTCCTAAGTCTATTATAAAGGAGATTGAAAGGATTTTCACCAGATTCCTATGGGGAGGAAACAGTAATTCGAAGAGGATGATTCCTATTGCTTGGAAAAAGCTTTGCCTTCCCAAAAAAGAAGGAGGTCTGGGCTTTAGAAATATTAGAGATTGGAACATTGCAGCTTTGGCTAAATACATTTGGAGAATTTGCTCTAATGATCAGTCTTTATGGTCTAAATGGATTAGGATGAAGTATTTGAAGAAGGATACTATTTGGGACTGTAAAAATAATCCAAGAGCTTCAGGCATCTGGAGAGGTTTCTTAAATGCAGAGATCAGGTTAAACCTCTTATTCAAAATATAGTCGGCAATGGTTGCAATACTAATTTT
Organism: Chamaelirium japonicum; assembly: GCA_947650365.1. Classification (NCBI taxonomy): domain Eukaryota; kingdom Viridiplantae; phylum Streptophyta; class Magnoliopsida; order Liliales; family Melanthiaceae; genus Chamaelirium; species Chamaelirium japonicum. The sequence continues at coordinate 46,934,665 of OX393552.1, read as the reverse complement.
TGGATGGATATATGGCATTCTGAAGGCAGGCTGATTGATAAATATGGTAAAAGAGCAGCTTATGATATGGGGTATGGTACTGAATTTATGATTAACAAATTCAGGAATGGCAATTGCTGGTCTCTTCCTTCACCTAATTTTGCAGAGCTTATGATTATGTATGAGAAGATTAGAGCTCATATCATCCAATATCCAGATAGTTCAGATTTAATTGTGTGGAAGTCTTCAAGTGATGGCCTTTACTCTCTTAAATCAGCTTGGAATGCTATCAGAATTAAAATGCCTCTCATTGCTGAATACAACTGGATTTGGCATAAGCATAGGATTGAAAGACATGCCCTATGTTTATGGAGATCCTTTAAACAGAATCTTCTCACTAGTGATAAACTGCAAAGAAGAGGGATTAATGTTCATTCATTGTGCACTCTCTGTTGGTCGGATAGAGAGAATCATGACCATATTTTCTTTAAATGTTCTTATTCAAATTGGATATGGAGATCAGTTCTTGCACGGTTAGGGATCAAAGTAATGAGAATTGGATCTCTACAAGAGGAAATTCAAAGGCTTCAACATAAATTCAAAGGGGAAGGTTTGATTGCTACTATTGCTAAAATAGCTTTAGGATGTGTAGTATATGTGTTATGGGAGGAAAGGAACAAAAGGATCTTTGATAAGGTTACTAGACATAAAAGACTACTGTTGGCTATTATTACTAGAACTATTCATATTCGGCTTTCTGATATCAAATTGTATGAAGAAGACAGCTATGAAACGAGAATTTCTGCAGCTAAATGGGGTCTTTCTTTCTCTTCTTATCACAAGAATACAACCCATGTATTCTGGGAAAAACCTACAGTGGATTGGATTAAGCTCAACACAGATGGGGCTGTTAAAGATAGTAACACCTCAATTGGAGGGATTTTCAGAAATTCCGAAGGTCAGGATATTTTGAGCTATTATGGTCCTTCTAAACATAAGCATATAATTGCTGTGGAATTAGATGCTATAGAGTATGGGCTGTCTTATGCAGAGAAGATGAATATTTCGCATTTATGGATAGAATCTGATTCCTTACTAGCAGTGAACTACATTAAGAATATCTTTTCTATTCCTTGGAGCTGCTGTCAGCAAGTTCATTATATTCAAAAGAAGCTAGATAGATTTCAACATTATAAAATTACTCATATATGGAGAGAAGGGAATCAGCCTGCAGATATTCTATCTAAAATGGGACATGATATTCATTAGGTTACTGAACTGTATCCTGCGGAGCTTAAAGGAAACTTAAGAATTGCTATTGAAGCTGATCGAAGGAAGATTTATTATGAAAGGAGGACTTACTGAATTGACTGCTGTATTCTTTTGTCTCAGGGCTGTAATTGAGAAGGTTTACTGAATTTCTTATTTGCTGAGTTTGTGAGAAGGCTTTGTTTGAGGGGAGTTAAGCTGATTTCAGAGATAGTGTTATCAGAAAGGTTGATATCTTCAGATTTAGTCTACTTTGGCTGATATATGGTCTTAGCTTGTCTTGTTCTAGGCTTTGTTTGAGGGGAGTTAAGCTGATTTCTGGATTCAGAAAGTTCTTTCAAGACTAAGATGAATTGCTTTTGAAGCTGTTAGGAGGACGATTCATTATGAAAGGAGGACTATCTGAATTGTCTGCTGTATTTTTTTGTCTCAGGGTTGTGATTGAGAAGGTTTACTGAATTTCTAATTTTCAGAGAAGGTTGGAGCAGAGGCTGAGACTGTGAGAAGGCTTGTTTGAGGGGAGTTAAGCTGATTTCAGAGATAGTTTTATCAGAAAGGTTGATATCTTCAGATTCAGTCTACATTGGCTGATATATGGTCTAAGCTTGTATTGTTCTAGGCTTTGTTTGAGGGGAGTTAAGCTGATTTCTGGATTCAGAAAGTTCTTTCAGGACTAAGATGCAAATTTTTCTTTTGTTGTATTTTGGTTCCTTTATTTTCTTTCTTGAGGACTTGTTTATATAAAGTCCAGAGATGTAATGGATATTCTTGTTGGGCGGGGTCCCTAATAAAATCCCCTAGTCTTGATTAAAAAAAAAAAAAAGAATGGATCGTACGAATGGATTAGAATGGATCGTACGAATGAATTAGAATGGATCGTACAAATGAATTAGAAAGGTTACATTTGTGAGAATGAATTAGAATGGATCGTATGAATGAATTAGAATGGATCGTACGAATGGATTAGAATGGATCGTACGAATGGATCATGCGAATGAATTAGAATGGATCGTACGAATGAATTAGAATGGATCATACGAATGAATTAGAATGGATACATTCATGCGAATGAATTAGAATGGATTGTGCGAATGAATTAGAATGGATCGTACGAATGAATTAGAATGGATTGTGCGAATGAATTAAAATGGATCGTGCAAATGAATTAGAATGGATCGTATGAATGAATAAGAATGGATCGTACGAATGAATTAGAATGGATCGTACGAATGAATTAGAATGGATACATTTGTGCGATGAATAAGAATGGAGCGTACGAATGAATTAGAATGGATCATACGAATGGATTAGAATGGATCGTACGAATGGATTAGAATGGATCGTGCAAATGAATTAGAATGGATACATTCGTGCGAATGAATTAGAATGGATCGTAGGAATGAATTAGAATGGATCGTACGAATGAATTAGAATGATTACATTCGTGCGAATGAATTAGAATGGATCGTACGAATGAATTAGAATGGATCGTACGAATGGATTAGAATGGATCATACAAATGAATTAGAATGGATCGTACGAATGGATTAGAATGGATCGTACGAATGGATCGTAGGAATGAATTAGAATGGATCGTGCGAATGAATTAGAATGGATTGTACGAATGAATTAGAATGGATACATTCGTGTAAATGAATTAGAATGGATCGTACGAATGAATTAGACTGGATCGTACGAATAAATTAGAATGGATACATTCATACGAATGAATTAGAATGGATCGTACGAATGGATTAGAATGGATCGTACGAATGGATTAGAATGGATACATTCGTGCGAATGAATTAGAATAGATCGTACGAATGAATTAGAATGGATCATAGGAATGAATTGGAATGGATCGTGCAAATGAATTAGAAAGGTTATATTCGTGAGAATGAATTAGAATGGATCGTACGAATGCATTAGAATGGATCGTACGAATGAATTAGAATGGATACATTCGAGCGAATGAATTAGAATGGATCGTACGAATGAATTCGAATGGATCGTGCGAATGAATTGGAATGGATCGTATTTTCGTGCAAATAAATTAGAATGGATCGTACAAATGAATTATAATGGATACATTTGTGCGAATGAATTAAAATAGATTAGAATAGATCGTACGAATGGATTAGAATCCATTCTAATTCATTTGTATAATCCATTCTAATTCATCGCTCGATCCATTCTAATTCATTCGCTCGAATGTATCCATTCTAATTCATTCGTACGATCCATTCTAATGCATTCGTACGATCCATTCTAATTCATTCGTACGATCCATTCTAATACATTCGCACGAATATATCCATTCTAATTCATTCGTACGATCCTTTCTAATTCATTCGCACGATCCATTCTAATTCTTTCAAATGATCCATTCTAATTCATTCGCACGAATGTATCCATTCTAGTTCATTCGTACTCTCCATTCTAATTCATTCGTACGCTCCATTCTTATTCATCGCACAAATGTATCCATTCAAATTTATTCGTACGATCCATTCTAATTCATTCGTACGATCCATTCTAATTCATTCGTATGATCCATTCTAACTCATTCGGTGGATCCATTCTAATTCATTCCTACGATCTATTCTAATTCATTCGTACGATCCATTCTAATTCATTCGTACGATCCATTCAAATTCATTCGCACGAATGTATCCATTCTAATTCATTCGTACGATCTATTCTAATTCATTCGCACTATCCATTCTAATTTATTCGCACGATCCATTCTAATTCGTTCGTACGATCCATTCTAATTCATTCGCACGATCCGTTCTTATTCATTCGTACGATCCATTCTAATTCATTCGCATGAATGAATTAGAATAGATTGTGCGAATGAATTAGAATGGATCGTATGAATGAATAAGAATGGATCGTACGAATGAATTAGAATGGATCGTGCGAATGAATTAGAATGAATCGTACGAATGCATTAGAATGGATCGTACGAATGAATTAGAATGAATCGGACGATCCATTCTAATTCATTCGTGCGAATGAATTAGAATGGATACATTCGAGCGAATGAATTAGAACGCATTGTACGAATGAATTAGAATGGATCATGTGAATGAATTAAAATGGATCGTACAAATGAATTAAATCGATCGTGTGAATGAATTAGAATGGATCGTACGAACGAATTAGAATGGATCGTACGAACGAATTAGAATGGATCGTACGAACGAATTAGAATGGATCGTACGAATGAATTAGAATGGATCGCACGAATGAATTAGAATCGATATATTCATGCGAATGAATTAGAATGGATCGTGCGAATGAATTAGAAAGGTTACATTCGTGAGAATGAATTAGAATGGATACATTCGAGCGAATGAATTAGAATGGATACATTTGTGCGAATGAATTAGAATGGATCGTGCGAATGAATTAGAATGGATCATACGAATGGATTAGAATGGATCGTACGAATGGATTAGAATGGATCGTACGAATGAATTAGAATGGATCATAGGAATGAATTAGAATGGATCGTACGAATGGATTAGAACGCATTGTACGAATGAATTAGAATGGATCGTACAAATGAATTAGAATGGATATATTCATGCGAAAGAATTAGAATGGATCGTACGAATGAATTAGAATAGATCGTGCGAATGAATTAGAATGGATAGTGCGAATGAATTAGAATGGATCGTACGAATGAATTAGAATGGATCCACGAAATGAGTTAGAATGGATCATACGAATGAATTAGAATGGATCGTACGAACGAATTAGAATGAATCGTATGATCCATTCTAATTCATTCGTCTGATCCATTCTAATTCATTCGCACGAATGTATCCATTCTAATTCATTGAATGAATTAGAATGGATCATACGAATGAATTAGAATGGATCGTGCGAATGAATTAGAATGGATTGTGCGAATGAATCAGAATGGATACATTCGTGCGAATGAATTAGAATTGATCGTACGAATGAATTAGAATTGATCGTGCAAATGAATTAGAAAGGATCGTACGAATGAATTAGAATGGATACATTCGAGCGAATGAATTAGAATGGATCGTACGAATGAATTAGAATGGATCATTGGAATGAATTAGAATGGATCCTATGAACGAATTAGAATGGATCGTATGAATGAATTAGAATAGATACATTCGAGCGAATGAATTAGAATGGATCGTACGAATGAATTAGAATGGATACATTCGAGCGAATGAATTAGAATGGATCGTGCGAATGAATTAGAATGGATCATACGAATGAATTAGAATGGATCGTACAAACGAATTAGAATGGATCGTACGAACGTATTAGAATGGATCGTATGTTAGAATGGATCATACGAATGAATTAGAATGGATACATTCGAGCGAATGAATTAGAATGGATCTTACGAATGAATTAGAATGGACCATAGGAATGAATTAGAATGGATCGTGCAAATGAATTAGAATGGATACATTCGTGCGAATGAATTAGAATGGATCATGCGAATGAATTAGAATGGATCGTACGAATGAATTCGAATGGATATATTTGAACGAATAAATTAGAATGGATCATACGAATGAAATAGAATGGATCGTACGAATGAATTAGAATGGATCGTGCGAATGAATTAGAATCGATCGTATGAATGAATTAGAATGGATCGTACGAATGAATTAGAATGGATCGTACGAATGGATTAGATCGTACGAATGAATTAGAATGGATCGTACGAATGAATTAAAATGGATACATTCATACGACTGAATTAGAATAGATCGTGCGAGTTAATTAGAATGGATCGTATGATTGAATTTAAATGGATACATTTGTGCGAATGAATCTGAATGGATTATATGAATCAATTACAATGGATCGTACGAATGAATTAGAATGGATCATACGAATGAATTAGAATAGCTCATACGAATGAATTAGAATGAATCGTACGAATTAATTAGAATGGTTACATTCGTGCGAATGAATTAGAATAGATCGTACGAATGAATTAGAATGGATTGTACGTATAAATTAGAATGGATCGTGCGAATGAATTAGAATGGATCGTACGAATGAATTAGAATGGATCCACCGAATGAGTTAGAATGGATCATACGAATGAATTAGAATGGATCGTACGAATGAATTAGAATGGATTGTGCGAATGAATTAGAATGGATCGAATGAATGAATTAGAATGGATCATGCGAATGAATTAGAATAGATCGTAGGAATGAATTAGAATGGATCGTACGAATGGATTAGAATGGATCGTACGAATGAATTAGAATAGATCGTACGAATGAATTAGAATGGATCGTACGAATGGATAAGAATGGAGCGTATGAATGAATTAGAATGGATCGTACGAATGGATTAGAATGGATCGTACGAATGGATTAGAATGGATCGTGCGAATGAATTAGAATGGATCATACAAATGAATTAGAAAGGTTTCATTCGTGAGAATGAATTTGAATGGATCGTACGAATGGATTAGAATGGATCATATTAATGAATTAGAATGGATCGTACGAATGGATTAGAATGGATCGTACTAATGAATTAGAAAGGATCGTATGAATGAATTAGAATGGATCGTGCGAATGAATTAGAATGGATCGTACGAATGAATTAGAATGGATACATTCGAGCGAATGAATTAGAATGGATCATACGAATGAATTAGAATTGATATATTTGTGCGAATGAATTTGAATGGATCATACGAATGAATTAGAATGGATCGTGCGAATGAATTAGAATGGATCGTGCGAATGAATTAGAATTGATCATACGAATGAATTAGAATGGATCGTACATATGAATTAGAATGGATACATTCGTGCGAATGAATTAGAATGGATCGTACGAATGAATTTGAATGGATCGTGCGAATGAATTAGAATGGATAGTGCGAATAAATTAGAATGGATCGTACGAATGAATTAGAATGGATACATTCGTGCGAATGAATTAGAATGGATCGTACGAATGAATTAGAATGGATCGTATGAATGAATTAGAATGGATCGTACAAATGGATTAGAATGGATCGTACGAATAGATTAGAATGGATCGTACGAATGAATTAGAATGGATCATACAAATGAATTAGAATGGATAGTGCGAATGAATTAGAATGGATCATGCAAATGAATTAGAAAGGTTACATTTGTGAGAATGAATTAGAATGGACCGTGTGAATGAATTAGAATGGATCGAACGAATGAATTATATTGGATCGTACGAATGAATTAGAATGGATCTTGCGATTGAATTAGAATAGACCGTATGAATGAATTAGAATGGATCGTACGAATGTATTAGAATGGATCGTGCGAATGAATTAGAATGAATCGTACAAATGCTTTAGAATGGATCGTACGAATGAATTAAAATGGATACATTTGGGCGAATGAATTAGAATGGATCGTATGAATGAATTAGAATGGATCGTACGAATGAATTAGAATTGATCATACTAATGAAATAGAATGGATCTTACGAATGAATTAGAATGGATCGTGCGAATGAATTATAATGGATCATACGAATGAATTAGAATGGATCGTATGAATGAATTAGAATGGATATATTCGTGCAAATGAATTAGAATGGATCGTGCGAATGAAATAGAATAGATCATACGAATGAATTAGAATGGATTGTACGAATGAATTAGAATGGATACATTCGTGCAAATGAATTAGAATGGATCGGATGAATGAATTAGAATGGATCGTACGATTCATTCTAATTCATTTGTATGATCCATTCTAATTCATTCGTACGATCTATTCTAATTCATTCGCATGATCCATTCTAATTCATTCGTACGATCCATTCTAATTCATTCATCCGATCCATTAAAATTCATTCGTACGATGCAATCTAAATCATTCGCACAAATATATCTATTCTAATTAATTCGTATAATGAGTTCTAATCCATTCGTACGATCCATTCTAATCCATTCGTACAATCCATTCTAATTCATTCATATGATCCATTCTAATTCATTCGTACGATCCATTCTAATTCATTTGCATGAATGTATCCATTCTAATTTATTCGTACCATCCAGTCTAATTCATTCGTACAATTCATTCTAATTCATTCGCACGAATATATCAATTCTAATTCATTTGTACGATCCTTTCTAATTCATTCGTACGATCCATTCTAATTCATTCGTATGATCCATTCTAATTTATTCGTTCAAATATATCCATTCTAATTCATTCGTATGATCCATTCTAATCCAGTCATACGATCCATTCTAATTCATTCATACAATGCGTTCTAATCCGTTCGTACGATCCATTCTAATTCATTCGTACGATCCATTCTAATTTGTTTGTACGATTCATTCGTACGATCCATTCTATTCATTCGTACGAATGAATTTGAATGGATCATACAAATGAATTACAAAGGTTACATTCGTGCGAATGAATTAGAATGGATACATTTGTGCGAATAAATTAGAATAGATTAGAATGGATCGTACGAATGGATTAGAATCCATTCTAATTCATTTGTATGATCCATTCTAATTCATCGCACGATCCATTCTAATTCATTCGCTCGAATGTATCCGTTCTAATTCATTCGTACGATCCATTCTAACGCATTCGAACGATCCATTCTAATTCATTCGTCCGATCCATTCTAATTCATTCGCACGAATGTATCCATTCTAATTCATTCGTACAATCCATTCTAATTCATTCGCACGATCCATTCTAATTCATTCGTATGATCCATTCTAATTCATTCCTATGATCTATTCTAATTCATTCGCTCGAATGTATCCATTCTAATTTATTCGTTCGATCCATTATAATTCATTCGTACGATCCATTCAAATTCATTCGCATGATCCATTCTAATTCATTCTTACGATCCATTCTAATTCAATCGTATGATCCATTCTAATTCATTCGCACAAATGTATCCATTTTAATTCATTACTACTATCCATTCTAATTTATTCATACGATCCATTCAAATTCATTCGCACGATTTATTCTAATTCATTCGTACAATCCATTCTAATCCATTCGTACGAATGGATTAGAATGGATACATTCGTGCAATCCATTCTAATTCATTTGTACGATCCATTCTAATTCATTCGCACGAATGAATTAGAATGGATACATTCGTGCGAATGAATTAGAATGGATCGTACGAATGAATTAGAATGGATACATTCGTGCGAATGAATTAGAATGGATCGTACGAATGACTTAGAATGGATCGTGCGAATGAATTAGAATGGATCATACGAATGAATAGAATGGATACATTCGTGCGAATGATTTAGAATGGATCGTACAAATGAATTAGAATGGATCGGACGAATGAATTAGAATGGATCGTACAAATGAATTAGAATGGATACATTCGTGCGAATGAATTAGAATGGATTGTACGAATGAATTAGAATAGATCGTACAAATGAATTAGAATGGATCGTGCGAATGAATTAGAATTGATCGTACGAATGAATAAGAATGGATCGTACAAATGAATTAGAAAAGTTACGTTTGTGAGAATGAATTAGAATGGATCGTACGAATGAATTAGAATGGATCGTACGAATGAATTAGAATTGATCGTACGAATGAATTAGAATGGTTACATTCGTGCGAATGAATTAGAATGGATCGTACGAATAGATTAGAATGGATCATACGAATGAATTAGAATTGATCATTCGTACGATGCAATCTAATTCATTGACACAAATGTATCTATTCTAGTTCATTCGTACAATGCGTTCTAATCCATTCGTACGATCCATTCTAATCTATTCGTACGATCCATTCTAATTCATTCGCACGAATGTAACCATTCTAATTCATTCGTACGATCAATTCTAATTCATTCGTACGATCCATTCTAATTCATTCGTACGATCCATTCTAATTCATTCTCACAAATGTAACTTTTCTAATTCATTTGTACGATCCATTCTTATTCATTCATACGATCCATTCTAATCCATTCGTACGATCCATTCTAATTCATTCGCTCGAATGTATCCATTCTAATTCATTCATACGATCCATTCTAATTCTTTCGCACTATCCATTCTAATTCATTCGTACGATCCATTCTAATTCATTCGTCCGATCCATTCTAATTCTTTTGTACGATCCATTCTAATTCATTCGCACGAATGTATCCATTCTAATTCATTCGTACGATCCATTCTAATTCATTCGTATGATCAATTCTAATTCATTCGCACGATCCATTCTAATTCATTCGTACGATCCATTCTAATTCATTCGCACGAATGTATCCATTCTAATTCATTCGTACGATCCATTCTAATTCATTTGTACGATCAATTCTAATTTATTCGCACGAATGTATCCATTCTAATTCATTCGTGCGAATGAATTAGAATGGATCGTACAAATGAATTAGAATGGATTGCACGAATGTATCCATTCTAATCCATTCGTACGAATGGATTAGAATGGATCTACGAATGAATTAGAATGAATCATCCAAATGAATTAGAATGGATCGTACGATTGAATTAGAATGGATCATATAAATGAATTAGAATGGTTACATTCGTGCGAATGAATTAGAATGGATCGTATGATCCATTCTAATCCATTCGTACGATCCATTCTAATTCATTCGTATGATCCATTCTAACTCATTCGGATCCATTCGTACGATCCATTCTAATTCATTCGTATGATCCATTCGTACGATCCATTCTAATTCATTCATACAATGCGCTCAAATCCATTCGTACGATCCATTCTAATTCATTCTATGATCTATTCTAATTCATTCGCACGAATGTATCCATTCTAATTCATTCGTACTATCCATTCTAATTCATTCGCATGATCCATTCTAATTCATTTGTACGAATGTATCCATTCTAATTCATTTGCACGATCCATTCTTATTTATTCGCACAAATGTATCAATTCTAATTCATTCGCACGAATGTATCCATTCTAATTCATTTGCACAATCCATTCTAATCCAGTCCTATGATCCATTCTAATTCTAATTCATTCGCACGATCCATTCTAATTAATTCGCTCGAATGTATCCATTCTAATTCATTCGTACGATTCATTCTAATTCATTCGCACAATCTATTTTAATCCATTCGTACGATCCATTCTAATCCATTCGTACGATCCATTCTAATCCATTCGTATGATCCATTCTAATTCAATCGCACGAATGTAACCATTCTAATTCATTCGTACGATCCATTCTAATTCATTCCTACGATCCATTCTAATTCATTCGCACGAATGTAACCATTCTAATTCATTCACACGATCCATTCTAATTCATTCGTACGATCCATTCTAATTCATTCGTACAATCCATTCAAATTCATTCGTACAATGCAATCTAATTCATTCGAATGAATATATCCATTCTAATTAATTCGTACGATCCTTTCTAATTCATTCGCACGATCCATTCTAATTCTTTCATATGATCCATTCTAATTCATTCGTACGATCCATTCTAATTCATTCGTATGATCAATTCTAATTCATTCGCACGATCCATTCTAATCCATTCGTACGATCCATTCTAATCCATTCGTACGATCCATTCTAATCCATTCGTACGATCCATTCTAATTCGTTCATACGATCCAATCTAATTGATTCGTATGATCCATTCTAATTCATTCGTATGATCAATTCTAATTCATTCGCACGATCCATTCTAATTCATTCGTACGATCCATTCTAATTCATTCGCACGAATGTAACCATTCTAATTCATTCGTACAATCCATTCTAATTCATTCGTACGATCCATTCGTACAATCCATTCTAATTCATTCGCACGAATGTATCCATTCTAATTCATTTGCACGATCCATTCTAATTCATTCCTATGATCCATTCTAATTCATTTGTACGATCCATTCTAATTCATTCGCTCGAATGTATCCATTCTAATGCATTCGTATGATTCATTCTAATTCATTCGCACGATCCATTCTAATTCATTCATACGATCCATTCTTATTCATTCATACGATTCATTCTAATTCATTTGTACGAATGAATAAGAATGGATCAGACGAATGAATTAGAATGGATCGTGCGAATGAATTAGAATGAATCGTACGAATGCATTAGAATGGATCGTACGAATGAACTAGAATGAATCGTACGACCCATTCTAATTTATTCGTCCGATCCATTCTAATTCATTCGTGCTAATGAATTAGAATGGATACATTCGAGCGAATGAATTAGAACGCATTGTATGAATGAATTAGAATGGATCATGTGAATGAATTAAAATGGATCGTACAAATAAATTAGAATGGATCGTACGAATGAATTAGAATGGATCGTACGAACGAATTAGAATGGATCGTACGAACGAATTAGAATGGATCGTACGAATGAATTAGAATCGATATATTCGTGCAAATGAATTAGAATGGATCGTGCGAATGAATTAGAATGGATCATACGAATGAATTAGAATGGATACATTCGTGCGAACGAATTAGAATGGATCATAGGAATGAATTAGAACGGATCGTGCGAATGAATTAGAATGGATCGTACGAATGAATTAGAATGGATCGTACGAATGGATTAGAATGGATCATAGGAATGAATTAGATTGGATCGTACGAATGAATTAGAATAGATCGTGCGAATGTATTAGAATCGATCGTACGAATGAATTAGATAGGATCATGCGAATGAATTAGAATGGATCGTACGAATGAATTAGAATGGATCGTACGAATGAATTAGAATGGATCGTACGAATGAATTAGAATGGATACATTCACATGATGTTTTCTAATTCATTTGTATGATCCATTCTAATTCATTCGTATGATTCATTCTAATTCATTCGTACGATCCATTCTAATTCATTCGCTCCATTCTAATTCATTCAGACGATCTATTCTAATTCATTCGTACAATCCATTCCAATTCATTCGTACGATCCATTCTAATTCATTCGCATGATCCATTCTAATCCATTCGTACGATCCATTCTAATCCATTCGTACGATCCATTCTAATTCATTCGTACGATCCATTCTATTTCATTCGCTCGAACGAATTAGAATGGATCGTACGAATGAATTAGAATGGATCATACGATTGAATTTGAATGGATAGTACAAATGAATTATAATGGATCGTCTGAACGAATTAGAATGGATCGTACGAATGAATTAGAATGGATACATTCGAGCGAATGAATTAGAATGGATCGTATGAATGAATTAGAATGGATCATAGGAATGAATTAGAATGGATCGTGCAAATGAATTAGAATGGACACATTCGTGCGAATGAATTAGAATGGATCGTAGGAATGAATTAGAATGGATCGTACGAATGAATTAGAATGGTTACATTCGTGCGAATGAATTAGAATGGATCGTACGAATGGATTAGAATGGATCATACGAATGGATTAGAATGGATCGTACGAATAAATTAGAATGGATCGTACAAATAAATTAGAAAGGTTACATTTGTGAGAATGAATTAGAATGGATCATACGAATGAATTAGAATGGATCGTACGAATGGATTAGAATGGATCGTACGAATGAATTAGAATGGATCGTACGATCCATTCTAATTCATTCGTACAATGCGTTCTAATCCATTCGTACGATCCATTCTAATCCATTCGTACGATCCATTCTAATCCATTCGTACGATCCATTCTAATTCATTCGTACTATACATTCTAGAATGGATCATACGAATGAATTAGAATGGATCGTACGAACGAATTAGAATGGATCGTACGAATGAATTAGAATGGATACATTCTGGTTACATTCGTGCGATTGAATTAGAATGGATCATACGAATGGATTAGAATTGATCGTACGAATGGATTAGAATGGATCGTACGAATGGATTAGAATGGATTGTGCGAATCAATTAGAATGGATCGTACGAATAAATTAGAATGGATCGAACGAATGAATTAGAATGGTTACATTCGAGCGTATGAATTAGAATAGATCGTAGGAATGAATTAGAATGGATCGTACGAATGAATTAGAATGGATCGAGCGTATGAATTAGAATGGTTATATTCGTGCGAATGAATTAGAATGGATCGCACGAATGGATTAGAATGGATCATATGAATGGATTAGAACGCATTGTACGAATGAATTAGAATAGATACATTTGTGCGAATGAAGTAGATTGCATCGTACGAATGAATTTGAAAGGTAACATTTGTGAGAATGAATTAGAATGGATCGTATGAATGAATTAGAATGGATACATTCGTGCGAATGAATTAGAATGGATCTTAGGAATGAATTAGAATGGATCGTACGAATGAATTAGAATGGTTACATTCGTGCGAATGAATTAGAATGTATCGTACGAATGAATTAGAATGGATCGTACGAATGGATTAGAATGGATCGTACGAATGAATTAGAATGGATCGTACAAATGAATTAGAAAGGTTACATTTGTGAGAATGAATTAGAATGGATCATACGAATAGATTAGAATAGATCGTATGAATGGATTAGAATGGATCGTACGAATGGATTAGAATTGATCGTACGAACGAATTAGAATGGATCGTACGAACGAATTAGAATGGATCGTACGAATGAATTAGAATGGATACATTCGAGCGAATGAATTAGAATGGATCGTACAAATGAATTAGAATGGATCATAGGAATGAATTAGAATGGATCGTGCAAATGAATTAGAATGGATACATTCGTGCGAATGAATTAGAATGGATCGTAGGAATAAATTAGAATGGATCGTACGAATGAATTAGAATGGTTACATTTGTGAGAATGAATTAGAATGGATCGTACGAATGAATTAGAATGGATCGTACGAATGAATTAGAATGGATTGTGCGAATTAATTAGAATGGATCGTATGAATGAATAAGAATGGATCGTACGAATGAATTAGAATGGATCTTGCGAATGAATTAGAATGAATCGTACGAATGCATTAGAATGGATCATACGAATGAATTAGAATGAATCGTACGATCCATTCTAATTTATTCGTCCGATCCATTCTAATTCATTCGTGCGAATGAATTAGAATGGATATATTCGAGCGAATGAATTAGAACGCATTGTACGAATGAATTAGAATGGATCATGTGAATGAATTAAAATGGATCGTACAAATGAATTAGAATGGATCGTGCGAATGAATTAGAATGGATCGTACGAATGAATTAGAATGGATCGTACGAACGAATTAGAATGGATCGTACGAACGAATTAGAATGGATCGTACGAATGAATTAGAATGGATCGTACGAATGAATTAGAATCGATATATTCGTGCGAATGAATTAGAATGGATCGTGCGAATGAATTAGAATGGATCATACGAATGAATTAGAATAGATACATTTGTGAGAATGAATTAGAATGGATCGTACGATCCATTCTAATTCATTCATACGATCCATTCTAATTCATTTGCACGATCCATTATAATTCATTCCTATGATCCATTCTAATTCATTCGTACGATCCATTCTAATTCATTCGTACGATCCATTCTAATTCATTCGCACGATCCATTCTAATTCATTCGCACATTCCGTTCTAATTCATTCGCACAATCCATTCTAATTCATTCGCACGAATGTATCCATTCTAATTTATTCTTACGATCCAGTCTAATTCATTCGTACGATCCATTCTAATTCATTCGCAGGAATGTATCCATTCTAATTCATTCGTACGATCCATTCTAATTAATTCATATGATCCATTCTAATTCGTTCGTACGATCCTTTCTAATTCGTTCGTACGATCCATTCTAATTCATTCGTACGATCCATTCTAATCCATTCGTACGATCCATTCTAATTCATTCGTACAAATGAATTAGAATGGATCGTACGAATAAATTAGAATGGATTGTGCGAATGAATTAGAATGGATCGTGCGAATGAACTAGAATGGATCGTATGAATGAATAAGAATGGATCGTACGAATGAATTAGAATGGATTATGCGAATGAATTAGAATCGATCGTACGAATGAATTAGAATGGATAGTACGAATAAATTAGAATGGATCGCGCGAATAAATTAGAATGGATCGTACGAATGAATTAGAATGGATCCACCGAATGAATTAGAATGGATCGTACGAATGAATTAGAATGAATCATCCGAATGAATTAGAATGGATCGTACGAATGAATTAGAATGTATCGTATGAATGAATTAGAATGGATCGTGCGAATGAATTCGAATGAATCGTACGAATGAATTAGAATGGATCGTACGTATGGATTAGAATGGGTCGTACGAATGGATTAGAATGGATCGTACGAATGAATTAGAATGGATCATACAAATGAATTAGAAAGGTTATATTTGTGCGAATGAAATAGAATGGATCGTACGAATGAATTAGAATAGATCGTACGAATGAATTACAATGGATACATTTGTGCGAATGAATTAGAATAGATCGTGCGAATGAATTAGAATGGATCGTACAAATGAATTAGAATGGATCGTACGAATGAATTAGAATGGATCGTACGAACGAATTAGAATGGATACATTCGAGTGAATGAATTAGAATGGATCGTACGAATGAATTAGAATGGATCATAGGAATGAATTAGAATGGATCATACAAATGAATTAGAATGGATATATTTGTGCGAATGAATTAGAATGGATCATAGGAATGAATTATAATAGATCGTACGAATGAATTACAATGGTTATATTCGTGCGAATGAATTAGAATGGATCGTACGAATGGATTAGAATGGATCGTACGAATGAATTAGAAAGGTTATATTTGTGAGAATGAATTAGAATGGATCGTACGAATGAATAAGAAATGATCATACAAAAGAATTAGAAAGGTTACATTTGTGAGAATGAATTAGAATGGATCGTATGAATGAATTAGAATGGATCGTACGAATGAATTAGAATGGATACATTCGTGCGAATGAATTAGAATGGATCGTACGAATGAATTAGAATGGATCATAGTAATGAATTAGAATGGATCGTGCAAATGAATTAGAATGGATACATTCGTGCGAATGAATTAGAATAGATCGTAGGAATGAATTAGAATGGATCGTACGAATGAATTAGAATGGATTGTGCAAATAAATTAGAATGGATACATTCGTACGATCATTCGTATAATCTATTCTAATTGATTCGTATGATTCATTCTAATTCATTCGCACGATCCATTCTAATTCATTCGTACGATCCATTCTAATTCATTCGCACGATCCATTCTAATTCATTCGTACGATCCATTCTAATTCATTCGCACGAATGTAACCATTCTAATTCATTCGTACGATCCATTCAAATTCATTCATACGATCCATTCTAATTCATTCGCACGATCCATTCTAATTCATTCGTATGATCCATTCTAATTCATTCCTACGATCTATTCTATTTCATTCGCTCGAATGTAACCTTTCTAATTAGAATGGATCGTGCGAATGAATTAGAATGGATCATAGGAATGAATTAGAATGGATCGTGCAAATGAATTAGAATGCATTCGCACAAATGAATTAGAAAGGTTACATTCGTACAATCTAATTCATTCGAATGAATATATCCATTCTAATTCATTCGTACGATCCTTTCTAATTCATTCGTACGATCCATTCTAATTCGTTCATACGATCCATTCTAATTGATTCGTATGATCCATTCTAATTTATTCGTATGATCCATTCTAATTCATTCGCCCGATCCATTCTAATTCATTCGTACGATCCATTCTAATTCGTTCGCAAGAATGTAACCATTCTAATTCATTCGTACGATCCATTATAATTTATTCCTACTATCCATTCTAATTCATTGGCACGAATGTATCCATTCTAATTCATTCGTACGATCCATTCTAATTCATTTGTACGATCCATTCTAATTCATTCTCACAAATGTAACCTTTCAAATTCGTTCGTACGATGCAATCTAATTCATTCGCACAAATGTATCTATTCTAATTCATTCGTACAATGCATTCTAATCCATTCGTACGATCCATTCTAATTCATTCGTACGATCCATTCTAATTCATTCGCACGAATGTAACCATTCTAATTCATACGCTAGATCCATTCTAATTCATTCGTACAATCCATTCTAATTCATTCCTCCGATCTATTCTAATTCATACGCTCGAATGTATCCATTCTAATTCATTCGTTCGATCCATTCTAATTCATTCGTACGATCCATTCTAATTCATTCGCACAATCCATTCTAATCCATTCATACGATCCATTCTAATCCTTTCGTACGATCCATTCTAATCTATTCGTATGATCCATTCTAATTCAATCGCACGAATGTAACCAGAATGTATCCATTCTAATTCATTCATACGATCCATTCTAATTCGTTCATACGATCCATTCTAATTCATTCGTATGATCTATTATAAAATGGATAGTATGAATGAATTAGAATGGATCGTACGAATGGATTAGAATGGATCGTACGAATGGATTAGAATGCATTGTACGAATGAATTAGAATGGATCGTACGATCCATTCTAATTCATTCGTACGATCCATTCTAATCCATTCGTATGATCCATTCTAATTCACTCGTATGATCCATTCTAATTCATTCTCACAAATGTAACCTTTCTAATTCATTTGTACGATCCATTCTAATTCATTCGTACGATCCATTCTAATCCATTCGTATGATCCATTCTAATCCATTCGTACGATCCATTCTAATTCATTCGTTCGATCTATTCTAATTCATTCGTACGATCCATTATAAATCATTCGTACGATCCATTCTAATTCATTCCTACGATCCATTCTAATTCATTCGCACGAATGTATCCATTCTAATTCATTCGTACGATCCATTCTAATTCATTCGTACGATCCATTCTAATTCATTCGTACGATCCATTGTAATTCATTCGTACAAATGAATTAGAATGGATCATATGAATGAATAAGAATGGATCGTACGAATGAATTAGAATGGAACGTGCGAATGAATTAGAATGAATCGTACGAATGAATTAGAATGGATACATTCGTGCGAATGAATTAGAATGGATCATACGAATGGATTAGAATGGATCGAACGAATGGATTAGAATGGATCGTACGAATGAATAAGAAATGATCGTACAAATGAATTAGAAAGGTTACATTTGTGAGAATGAATTAGAATGGATCCATTCTAATTTATTCATACAATCCATTCTAATTCATTCGTTAGATCCATTCCAATTCATTCGTACGATCCATTCTAATTCATTCGTACGATCCATTCTAATTCATTCGCACGATCCATTCTAATTTATTCGTGCGATCCATTCTAATTCATTCATACGATCTATTCTAATTCATTCACATGAATGTAACCATTCTAATTCAGTCGTACGATTCATTCTAATTCTTTCGTATAAGCTATTCTAATTCATTCGTACGATCCATTCTAATTCATTCGTACGATCCATTCTAATTCATTCGTACGATCCATTCTAATTCATTCGTACAATCCATTCTAATTCATTCGCACCAATGTATCCATTCTAATTCATTCGTACGATCCATTCTAATTCATTCGCACGATCCATTCTAATTCATTCGTACGATCCATTCTAATTCATTCGTACGATCCATTCTAATTCATTCGCACGATCCATTCTAATCCATTCGTACGATCCATTCTAATTCATTCGTTCAAATGAAATAGAATGGATCGTATGAATGAATAAGAATGGATCGTACAAATGAATTAGAATGGATCGTGCGAATGAATTAGAATGAATCGTACGAATGTATTAGAATGGATACATTCGTGCGAATGAATTAGAATGGATCGTACGAATGAATTAGAATGGATCATACAAATGAATTAGAAAGGTTACATTCGTGAGAATGAATTAGAATGGATCGTACAAATGAATTAGAATGGATCGTACGAATGAATTAGAATGGATACATTCAAGCGAATGAATTAGAATGGATCGTACGAACGAATTAGAATGGATCATAGGAATGAATTAGAATGGATCGTGCAAATGAATTAGAATTTATCGTGCGAATGAATTAGAATGAATCGTACGAATGAATTAGAACGGATTCGTGCGAATGAATTACAATGGATCGTACGAATGAATTAGAATGGATCATACAAATGAATTTGAAAGGTTACATTCGTGAGAATAAATTAGAATGGATCGTACGAATGAATTAGAATGGATCATGCGAATGAATTTGAATGGATCGTACGAATGAATTAGAATGGATCAAACTAATGAATTAGAATGGATACATTCGAGCGAATGAATTAGAATAGATCATAGGAATGAATTAGAATGGTTACATTCGTTCGATCCATTCTAATTCATTCGCACAATCCATTCTAATTCATTCATACGATCCATTCTAATTCATTCGTTCGATCCATTCTAATTCATTCATACGATCCATTCTAATTCATTCATACGATCCATTCTAATTCATTCGCACGATCCATTCTAATTTATTCGTACGATCCATTCTAATTCATTCGTACGATCTTTTCTAATTCATTCGCATGATCCATTCTAATTCATTCGTACGATCCATTCTAATTCATTCGTACAATCCATTCAAATTCATTCGTACAATGCAATCTAATTCATTAGTATGATCCATTCTAATCCATTCGTATGATCCATTCTAATCCATTCGTACGATCCATTCTAATTCATTCGTACGATCCATTCTAATTCATTCGCACAAATATATCCATTCTAATTCATATAATCAATTCTAACTCGTTCATACGATCCATTCTAATTCATTCGTACGAATGTATCCATTCTAATTCATTTCTACGATCCATTCTAATTCATTCGTACGATTCATTCTAATTCATTCGGTGGATCCATTCTAATTCATTCATACGATCCATTCTAATTCATTCGCACGATCCATTCTAATTTATTCGTACGATCCATTCTAATTCATTCGTACGATCTATTCTAATTCATTCGCATGATCCATTCTAATTCATTCCTACGATCTATTCTAATTCATTCGCTCGAACGAATGAATTAGAATGGATCATAGGAATGAATTAGAATGGATCGTGCAAATGAATTAGAATGGATACATTCGAGCGAATGAATTAGAATAGATCCTAGTAATGAATTAGAATGGATCATACGAATGAATTAGAATGCATCGTGCGAATGAATTAGAATGGATTGTTCGAATGAATTAGAATGGATACATTCGTGCGAATGAATTAGAATGGATCGGACGAATGAATTAGTTTGGATCGTGCGAATGAATTAGAATGGATTGTACGAATGAATTAGAATGGATCGTGCGAATGAATTAGAATTGATCTTACGAATGAATTAGAATGGATCGTACGAATGAATTAGAATGGATCATACGAATAAATTAGAATGGATCGTGCGAATGAATTAGAATGGATCGTACGAATGAATTAGAATGGATCCACCGAATGAGTTAGAATGGATAATGCGAATGAATTAGAATGGATCGTACGAATGAATTAGAATGGATACATTCGTGCGAATGAATTACAATGGATCATACGAATGAATTAGACTGGATCGTACGAATAAATTAGAATGGATACATTCATGCGAATGAATTAGAATGGATCGTACGAATGTATTAGAATGGATCGTACGAATGGATTAGAATGGATCGTACGAATGGATTAGAATGGATCGTACGAATGAATTAGAATGGATCATACAAATGAATTAGAAAGGTTACATTCGTGAGAATGAATTAGAATGGATCGTGCGAATGAATTAGAATGGATCGTGCGAATGAATTAGAATGGATCGTACGAATGAATTAGAATGGATCATGCGAATGAATTAGAATGGATCGTACGAATGAATTAGAATGGATCCACCGAATGAGTTAGAATGGATCATACGAATGAATTAGAATGAATCGTACGAATGGATTAGAATGGATCGTATGAATGAATTAGAATGGATCGTACGAATGGATTAGAATGGATCGTACGAATAAATTAGAATGGATACATTCGTACGATCCATTCTAATTCATTCTCACAAATGTATCCATTCTAATCCATTCATACGATCTATTCTAATTCATTCGTACGATCCATTCTAATTCATTCGCACGAATGTATCCATTCTAATTCATTTGCACGATCCATTCTAATTCATTACTATGATCCATTCTAATCCATTCGTACGATCCATTCTAATTCATCCGTACGATCCTTTCTAATTCATTCGCACGATCCATTCGAATTCGTTCGTATGATTCTTTCTAATTCATTCGTATGATAAATTCGTGAGAATGAATTAGAATGGATCGTACGAATAAATTAGAATGGATACATTTGTGCGAATGAATTAGAATGGATCGTACAAATGAATTAGAATGGATCGTACAAATGAATTAGAATGGATCATGCGAATGAATTAGAATGGATTGTACGAATGAATTAGAATGGATACATTTGTGCGAATGAATTAGAATGGATTAGGCGAATGAATTAGAATGGATTATACGAACGAATTAGAATGGTTACATTCGTGCGAATGAATTTGAATGGATCATACGAATGGATTAGAATGGATCGTACGAATGGATTAGAATGGATCGTACGAAAGAATTAGAAAGGTTACATTTGTGAGAATGAATTAGAATGGATCATACGAATGAATTAGAATGGATTGTGCGAATGAATTAGAATGGATCGTATGAGTGAATAAGAATGGATCGTACGAATGAATTAGAATGGATCATGCGAATGAATTAGAATGAATCATACGAATGCATTAGAATGGATCGTACGAATGAATTAGAATGAATCGTACGATCCATTCTAATTTATTCGTGCGAATGAATTAGAATGCATACATTCGAGCGAATGAATTAGAACGCATTGTACTAATTCATTAGAATGGATCGTACAATGCGTTCTAATCCATTCGCATGATCGTACGATCCATTCTAATTTATTCATACGATCCATTCTAATTCATTCTCACGATCCATTCTAATTCATTCGTACGATCCATTCTAATTCATTCGCATGAATATATCTATTCTAATTCAGTCGTATGATCCATTCTAATTTATTCGCACGATCTATTCTAATTCATTCGTACGATCCATTCTAATTCATTCGTACGATCCATTCTAATTCATTCGCACGAATGTATCATACGAATGAATTAGAATGGATCATGCGAATGAATTAAAATGGATCGTACAAATGAATTAGAATGAATCTTACGAATGAATTAGAATAGATTGTGCGAATAAATTAGAATGGATCATACGAATGAATTAGAATAGATATATTCATGCGAATGAATTAGAATGGATCGTACGAATGAATTAGAATGGATCGTATAAATGAATTAGAATGGATACATTCGTCCGATCCATTCTAATTTATTCCTACGGTCCATTCTAATTCATTCGCACGAATGTATCCATTCTAATTCATTTGCACGATCCATTGTAATTCATTCCTATGATCCATTCTAATTCATTTGTACGATCCATTCAAATTCATTCGCTCGAATGTATCCATTCTAATTCATTCGTACGATCCATTCTAATTCGTTCATACGATCCATTGTAATTCATTCGTACGATCAATTCTAATCCATTCGTATGAACCATTCTAATCCATTCATACGATCTATTCTAATCCATTCGTACGATCCATTCTAATCCATTCGTACGATCAATTCTAATTCATTCTCACAAATATAACCTTTCTAATTCATTTGTACGATCCATTATAATTCATTCGTACGATCCATTCTAATCCATTCGTACGATCCATTCTAATCCATTCGCACGAAAGTAACCATTCTAATTCATTCGTACGATCCATTCTAATACATTCCTACGATCCATTCTAATTCATTCGCACAAATATATCCATTCTAATTCATTTGCACGATCCATTCTAATTTATTCCTATGATCCATTCTAATTCATTCGTACGATCCATTCTAATTCATTCGCTCGAATGTATCCATTCTAATTCATTCGTACGATCTATTCTAATTCGTTCATACGATCCATTCTAATTCGTTCGCACGATCCATTCTAATTCATTTGTACGATCTATTCTAATTCATTCACATAATCCATTCTAATTCATTCGTACAATCCATTCTAATTCATTCGTACAATCCATTAAAATTCATTCATACGATGCAATCTAATTTAATCGCACAAATGTATATATTCTAATTCGTTCATACAATGCGTTCTAATCCATTCGTACGATCCATTCTAATCCATTCGTACGATTCATTCTAATTCATTCGCATGATCCAGTCTAATTTATTCATACGATCCATTCTAATTCATTCGTATGATCCATTCTAATCCATTCGTATGATCAATTCTAATTCATTCGCACGATCCATTCTAACTAATTCTCATGAATGTAACCTTTCTAATTCATTTGTATGATCCATTCTAATCCATACGTACGATCCATTCTAATCCATTCGTACGATCCATTCTAATCCATTCGTACGATCCATTCTAATTCATTCGTACGATCCATTCTAATTCATTCGCTCGAATATATCCATTCTAATTCATTCGTACGATCCATTCTAATCCATTCGTACAATCCATTCTAAACCATTCGTACGATCCATTCTAATTCGTTCGCACGAATGTAACTATTCTAATTCATTCATACGATCCATTCTAATTCATTCGCACAATCCATTCTAATTCATTCGTACGATCCATTCTAATCCATTCGTAAGATCCATTCTAATTCATTCGTACAGTCCATTCAAATTCATTCTCACAAATATAACCTTTCTAATTCATTTGTACGATCCATTCTAATTCATTCGTACGATCCATTCTAATCCATTCGTACGATCCATTCTAATTCATTCGCACGAATATAACCATTCTAATTCATTCGTACGATCCATTCTAATTCATTCCTACGATCCATTCTAATTCATTCGCACAAAAATATCCATTCTAATTCATTTGCACGATCCATTCTAATTCATTCCTATGATCCATTCTAATTCATTCGTACGATCCATTCTAATTCATTTGCTCGAATGTATCCATTCTAATTCATTCGTACGATCCATTCTAATTCGTTCGTACGATCCATTCTAATTCATTCGTACGATCCATTCTAATTTATTCGTACGATCCATTCTAATTCATTCACACGATCCATTCTAATTCATTCGTACGATCTATTCTAATTCATTCGTATGATCCATTCTAATTCTTTCGCACAAATGTAACCTTTCTAATTCATTTGTATGATCCATTCTAGTTCACTCCTACGATCCATTCTAATCCATTCGCATGACCCATTCTAATCCATTCGTACGATCCATTCTAATTCATTCGTACGATTCATTCTAATTCATTCGCATGATCAATTCTAATTCATTCATACGATCCATTCTAATTCACTCGTATGATCCATTCTATTTCATTCGGATGATTCATTCTAATTCATTCGTACGATCCATTCTAATTCATTCGGTGGATCCATTCTAATTCATTCGTACGATCCATTCTAATTCATTCGCACGATCCATTCTAATTTATTCATACTATCCATTCTAATTCATTCGTACGATCTATTCTAATTCATTCGCATGATCCATTCTAATTCATTCGTACGATCCATTCTAATTCATTCGCACGATCCATTCTAATTCATTCGCACAATCCATTCTAATTCATTCGTACGATCCATTCTAATTCATTTGTACGAATGAATTAGAATGGATCGTACGAATGGATTAGAATGGATCGTACGAATGAATTAGAATGGATCGTACGAATGAATTAGAATGGATCGTACGAACGAATTAGAATGGATCATATGAATAAATTAGAATGGATCGTACGAATGAATTAGAATGGATACATTCGTGCGAATGAATTAGAATGGATCGTATGAATGAATTAGACTGGATCGTACGAATAAATTAGAATGGATACATTCGTGCGAATGAATTAGAATGGATTGTGCGAATGAATTAGAACGGATTGTGCGAATGAATTAGAATAGATCGTGCGAATGTATTAGAATGGATCGTACGAATGAATTAGAATGGATCGTACGAATGAATTAGAATGGATCATAGGAATGAATTAGAATGGATCGTGCAAAAAAATTAGATGAATCGTACGAATGAATTAGAATGGATTGTACGACCCATTCTAATTCATTCTCACAAATGTATCCATTCTAATTCATTCGTATGATCCATTCTAATTCATTCGCACGATCCATTCTAATTCATTCGCACGAATATATCGATTCTAATTCATTCGTACGATCCATTCTAATTCGTTCGTACGATCCATTCTAATTCGTTCGTACGATCCATTCTAATTCATTCACACGATCCATTCTAATTCATTTGTACGATCCATTTTAATTCATTCACATGATCCATTCTAATTCATTCGTACAATGTGTTCTAATTCATTCGCTCGAATATATCCATTCTAATTCATTCGCACGAATGAATTAGAATGGATCGGACGAATAAATTAGAATGGATCGTACGATTCATTCTAATTCATTCGTACGATCCATTCTAATGCATTCGTATGATTCATTCTAATTCATTCGCACGATCCATTCTAATTCATTCGTACGATCCATTCTTATTCATTCATACGATCCATTCTAATTCATTCGCACAATCCATTCTAATTCATTCGTACGATCCATTCTAATTCATTCGTACGATCCATTCTAATTCATTCTCACAAATGTAACTATTCTAATTCATTCGTACGATCCATTCTAATTTATTCCTACGATCCATTCTAATTCATTCGCACGAATGTATCCATTCTAATTCATTTGCACGATCCATTCTAATTCATTCCTATGATCCATTCTAATTCATTTGTACGATCCATTCTAATTCATTCGCTCGAATGTATCCATTCTAATTCATTCGTACGATCCATTCTAATTCGTTCGTACGATCTATTCTAATTCGTTCGTACGATCAATTCTAATCCATTCGTACGATCCATTCTAATCCATTTGTACGATCCATTCTAATTCATTCTCACAAATGTAACCTTTCTAATCCATTTGTACGAATGAATTAGAATAGATCGTGCGAATGAATTAGAATGAATCGTACGAATGCATTAGAATGGATCGTACGAATGAATTAGAATGAATCGTACAATCCATTCTAATTCATTCGTCCGATACATTCTAATTCATTCGCACGAATGTATCCATTCTAATTCATTCGTACGATCCATTCTAATTCATCCTCACGAATGTAACCTTTCTAATTCATTCGTATGATCCATTCTAATTCATTCGTACGATCCATTCTAATCCATTCGTACGATCCATTCTAATTCATTCCTATGATCCATTCTAATTCATTCTCACGAATGTATCCATTCTAATGCATTCGTACGATCCATTCTAATGCATTCGTACGATCCATTCTAATCCATTCGTACGATCCATTCTAATCCATTCGTACGATCCATTCTAATTCATTCGTACGATCCATTCAAATTCGTTCGTACGATCCATTCTAATTCGTTCGTACGATCCATTCTAATTCATTCGCATGATCCATTCTAATTCATTTGTACGATCCATTTTAATTCATTCACATGATCCATTCTAATTCATTCGTACAATGCGTTCTAATTCATTCGCTCGAATGTATCCACTCTAATTCATTCGCACGAATGAATTAGAATGGATCGGACGAATAAATTAGAATGGATCGTACGATTCATTCTAATTCATTCGTACGATCCATTCTAATGCATTCGTACGATTCATTCTAATTCATTCGCACGATCCATTCTAATTCATTCGTACGATCCATTCTTATTCATTCATACGATCTATTCTAATTCATTCGCACAATCCATTCTAATTCATTCGTACGATCCATTCTAATTCATTCGTACGATCCATTCTAATTCATTCTCACAAATGTAACCATTCTAATTCATTCGTACGATCCATTCTAATTAATTCCTACGATCCATTCTAATTCATTCGCACGAATGTATCCATTCTAATTCATTCGCACGAATGTATCCATTCTATTTCATTTGCACGATCCATTTTAATTCATTCCTATGATCCATTCTAATTCATTTGTACGATCCATTCTAATTCATTCACTCGAATGTATCCATTCTAATTCATTCGTACGATCCATTCTAATTCGTTCGTATGATCCATTCTAATTCGTTCGTACGATCAATTCTAATCCATTCGTACGATCCATTCTAATCCATTCCTACGATCCATTCTAATCCATTCATACGATCCATTCTAATCCATTCGTACGATCCATTCTAATTCATTCTCACAAATGTAACCTTTCTAATTCATTTGTACGATCCATTCTAATTCATTCGTACGATCCATTCTAATCCATTCGTACGATCCATTCTAATCCATTCGTACGATCCATTCTAATCCATTCGCACGAATGTAACCATTCTAATTCATTCGTATGATCCATTCTAATGCATTCCTACGATCCATTCTAATTCATTCGCACAAATGTATCCATTCTAATTCATTTGCACGATCCATTCTAATTCATTCCTATGATCCATTCTAATTCATTCGTACGATCCTTTCAAATTCATTCGCTCGAATGTATCCATTCTAATTCATTCGTACGATCCATTCTAATTCGTTCATACGATCCATTCTAATTCGTTCGCACGATCCATTCTAATTCATTCGTACGATCTATTCTAATTCATTCGCATGATCCATTCTAATTCATTCGTACGATCCATTCTAATTCATTCGTACAATCCATTAAAATTCATTCATACGATGCAATCTAATTCAATCGCACAAATGTATCTATTCTAATTTGTTCATACAATGCGTTCTAATCCGTTCGTACGATCCATTCTAATCCATTCGTACGATTCATTCTAATTCATTCGCATGATCCATTCTAATTTATTCATACGATCCATTCTAATTCATTCGTACGATCCATTCTAATCCATTTGTATGATTAATTCTAATTTATTCGCACGATCTATTCTAATTCATTCTCACGAATGTAACCTTTCTAATTCATTTGTATGATCCATTCTAATCCATTTGTACAATCCATTCTAATCCATTCGTACGATCCATTCTAATCCATTCGTACGATCCATTCTAATCCATTCGTACGATCCATTCTAATTCATTCGCTCGAATGTATCCTTTCTAATCCATTCGTATTATCCATTCTAAACCATTCGTACGATCCATTCTAATTCGTTCGCACGAATGTAACTATTCTAATTCATTCATACGATCCATTCTAATTCATTCGCACAATCCATTCTAATTCATTCGTACGATCCATTCTAATCCATTCGTACGATCCATTCTAATTCATTCGTACGATCCATTTTAATTCATTCTCACAAATATAACCTTTCTAATTCATTTTTACGATCCATTCTAATCCATTCTTACGATCCATTCTAATCCATTCGTACGATCCATTCTAATTCATTCGCACGAATATAACCATTCTAATTCATTCGTACGATCCATTCTAATTCATTCCTACGATCCATTCTAATTCATTCGCACAAATGTATCCATTCTAATTCATTTGCACGATCCATTCTAATTCATTCCTATGATCCATTCTAATTCATTCGTACGATCCATTCTAATTCATTTGCTCGAATGTATCCATTCTAATTCATTCGTACGATCCATTCTAATTCGTTCGTACGATCCATTCTAGTTCATTCGTACGATCTATTCTAATTCATTCGTACGATCCATTCTAATTCATTCGCACGATCCATTCTAATTCATTCGCACAAATGTATCCATTCTAATTCATTCGTATGATCTATTCTAATTCATTCGTACGATCCATTCTAATTCATTCGCACAAATGTAACCTTTCTAATTCATTTGTATGATCCATTCTAATTCATTCGTACGATCCATTCTAATCCATTCGTACGACCCATTCTAATCCATTCGTACGATCCATTCTAATTCATTCGTACGATTCATTCTACTTCATTCGCACGATCCATTCAAATTCATTCGTACGATCCATTCTAATTCATTCGTATGATCCATTCTAATTCATTCGGATGATTCATTCTAATTCATTCGTACGATCCATTCTAATTCATTTGGTAGATCCATTCTAATTCATTCGTACGATCCATTCTAATTCATTCGCACGATCCATTCTAATTTATTCGTACTATCCATTCTAATTCATTCGTACGATCTATTCTAATTCATTCGCATGATCCATTCTAATTCATTCGTACGATCCATTCTTATTCATTCATACTATCCATTCTAATTCATTCGCACGATCCATTCTAATTCATTCGCACAATCCATTCTAATTCATTCGTACGATCCATTCTAATTCATTTGTACGAATGAATTAGAATGGATCATACGATTGGATTAGAATGGATCGTACGAATGAATTAGAATGGATCGTACGAACGAATTAGAATGGATCGTACGAACGAATTAGAATGGATCGTACGAATGAATTAGAATGGATACATTCGTGCGAATGAATTAGAATGGATCGTACGAATGAATTAGACTGGATCGTATGAATAAAGTAGAATGGATACATTCGTACGAATGAATTAGAATGGATTTTGCGAATGAATTAGAACGGATTGTGCGAATGAATTAGAATGGATCGTGCGAATGAATTAGAATTGATCGTACGAATGAATTAGAATGGATCATAGGAATGAATTAGAAAGGATCATGCAAATGAATTAGAATGGATCGTACGAATGAATTAGAATGGATCATACGATCCATTCTAATTCATTCTTACAAATGTATCCATTCTAATTCATTCGTATGATCCATTCTAATTCATTCGCACGATCCATTCTAATTCATTCGCACGAATATATCGATTCTAATTCATTCGTACGATCCATTCTAATTCGTTCGTATGATCCATTCTAATTCGTTCGTACGATCCATTCTAATTCGTTCGTACGATCCATTCTAATTCATTCGCACGATCCATTCTAATTCATTTGTACGATCCATTTTAATTCATTCACATGATACATTCTAATTCATTCGTATGATCCATTCTAATTCATTCGTACGATCCATTCACATTCATTCTCACGAATGTAACCTTTCTAATTCATTTGTATGATCCATTCTAATTCATTAATGGATGGAGCGAATGAATTAGAATGGATCGTGCGATGAATTAGAATGGATCATAAAAATGA
Organism: Chamaelirium japonicum; assembly: GCA_947650365.1. Lineage (NCBI taxonomy): Eukaryota > Viridiplantae > Streptophyta > Magnoliopsida > Liliales > Melanthiaceae > Chamaelirium > Chamaelirium japonicum. The sequence goes on along the minus strand of OX393552.1, from coordinate 46,903,062 downwards.
ATTAGAATGGATTCTAATCGATTCGTACGATCCATTCTAATCTATTCTAATTCATTCGCACAAATGTATCCATTCTAATTCATTCTCACAAATGTATCCATTCTAATTCATTAGTATGATCCATTCTAATTCATTCGTACGATCCATTCTAATCCATTCGTACGATCCATTCTAATCCATTCGTACGATCCATCCTAATTCATTCGTATGATCTATTCTAATTCATTCGCTCGAATGTATCCATTCTAATTCATTCGTTCGATCCTATCTAATTCATTCGTACGATCCATTCAAATTCATTCGCATGATCCATTCTAATTCATTCTCACGAATGTAACCTTTCTAATTCATTTGTATGATCCATTGTAATTCATTCGTACGATCCATTCTAATCCATTCGTACGATCCATTCTAATTCATTCGTACGATCCATTCATTAGAATGGATACATTTGTACGAATAAATTAGAATGGATTGTACGAATGAATTAGAATGGATACATTCTTGCGAATAAATAAGAATGGATCGTATATTCGTGCAAATAAATTAGAATGGATCATACGAATTAGAATGGATTGTGCGATTCGAATGGATCGTATTAATGGATTAGAATGGATCATACGAATGAATTAGAATGGATCGTACGAATAAATTAGAATGGATACATTCGAGCGAATAAATTAGAATGGATCATACGAATGAATTAGAATGGATCATAGGAATGAATTAGAATGGATCGTGCAAATAAATTAGAATGGATACATTCGTGTGAATGAATTAGAATGGATCGTAGGAATGAATTAGAATGGATCGTACGAATGAATTAGAATGGTTACATTCGTGCGAATGAATTAGAATGGATCGTACGAATGGATTAGAATGGATCGTACGAATGAATTAGAATGGATCGTACAAAAGAATTAGAAAGGTTACATTTGTGAGAATGGATTAGAATGGATCGTACGAATGGATTAGAATGGATCGTACGAATGAATTAGAATGGATCGTACGAATGCATTAGAATGGATACATTTGTGCGAATGAATTAGAATGGATCGTACGAACGAATTAGAATGGATCGTACGAACGAATTAGAATGGATCATATGAATGAATTAGAATGGATCGTACGAATGAATTAGAATGGATACATTCGTGCGAATGAATTAGAATGGATCGTACGAATGAGTTAGACTGGATCGTACGAATAAATTAGAATGGATACATTCGTGCGAATGAATTAGAATGGATTGTGCGAATGAATTAGAACGGATTGTGCGAATGAATTAGAATGGATCTTGTGAATGAATTAGAAAGGATCGTACGAATGAATTAGAATGGATCATAGGAATGAATTAGAATGGATCGTGCAAATGAATTAGAATAGATCGTACGAATGAATTAGAATGGATCATACGATCCATTCTAATTCATTCTCGCAAATGTATCCATTCTAATTCATTCGCACGAATATATCGATTCTAATTCATTCGTACGATCTATTCTAATTCATTCATACGATCCATTCTAATTCGTTCGTACGATCCATTCTAATTCGTTCGTACGATTCATTCTAATTCATTCGCACGATCCATTCTAATTCATTTGTACGATCCATTTTAATTCATTCACATTCTAATTCATTCGTACAATGAGTTCTAATTCATTCGCTCGAATGTATCCATTCTAATTCATTCGCACGAATGAATTAGAATGGATCGGACGAATAAATTAGAATGGATCGTACGATCCATTCTAATGCATTCGTACGATTCATTCTAATTCATTCGCACGATCCATTCTAATTCATTCCTACAATCCATTCTTATTCATTCATACGATCCATTCTTATTCATTCGCACAATCCATTCTAATTCATTCGTATGATCCATTCTAATTCATTCTCACAAATGTAACCTTTCTAATTCATTCGTACGATCCATTCTAATCCATTCGTACGATCCATTCTAATCCATTTGTACGATCCATTCAAATACATTCGGACGAATGTATCCATTCTAATTCGTTCATACGATCCATTCTAATTCGTTCGTACGATCCATTCTAATCCATTCGTACGATCCATTCTAATTCATTCGCCTGATCCATTCTAATTCATTCGCACAAATGTATCCATTCTAATTCATTCGTACAATCCATTCTAATTCATTCGCATGATCCATTCTAATTCATTCGTACGATCCATTCTAATTCATTTGTACGATCCATTCTAATTCATTCGCACAAATGTAACCATTCTAATTTATTCGTACGATCCATTCTAATTCATTCTCACGAATGTATCATACGAATGAATTAGAAAGGATCATACGAACGAATTAGAATGGATCGTGCGAATGAATTAGAAAGGATCGTACGAATGAATTAGAATGGATCGTACGAATGGATTAGAATGGATCATAGGAATGAATTAGAATGGATGGTGCAAATGAATTAGAATGGATATATTCGTGCGAATGAATTAGAATGGATCGTACGAATGAATTAGAATGGATCGTACAAATGGATTAGAATGGATACATTTGTGAGAATGAATTAGAATGGATCGTACGAATTTATCCATTCTAATTCATTCGTACGATCCATTCTAATCCATTCGTACGATCCATTCTAATTCATTCGTACGATCCATTATAATCCATTCGTACGATCCATTCTAATTCATTCGTATGATCCATTCTAACTCATTTGGTGGATCCATTCTAATTCATTCGTACGATCCATTCTAATTCATTCACACGATCCATTCTAATTCATTCATACGATCCATTCTAATTCATTCGCACGATCCATTCTAATTCATTCGCATGATCCATTCTAATTTCATTCTCACGAATGTAACCTTTCTAATTCATTTGTATGATCCATTCTAATTCATTCGTACGATCCATTCTAATCCATTCGTACGATCCATTCTAATCCATTCGTACGATCCATTCTAATACATTCGTACGATCCACTCTAATTCATTCGTATGAATGTATCCATTCTAATTCGTTCGTACGATCCAGTCTAATTCATTCGTACGATCCATTCTAATTCATTCGCACGAATGTATCCATTCTAATTCATTCGTACGATCCATTCTAATTCATTCGCATTATCCATTCTAACTCATTCGGTGGATCCATTCTAATTCATTCGTACGATCCATTCTAATTCATTCGCACGATCCATTCTAATTTATTCGTATGATCCATTGTAATTCATTCGTACGATCCATTCTAATTCATTCTTATGACCAATTCTAATTCATTCGCACGATCCATTCTAATTCATTCGTACAATCCATTCTAATTCATTCGCACGATCCATACTAATTCATTCGTCCGATCCATTCTAATTCATTTGCACGAATGTATCCATTCTTATTCATTCGTACAATCCATTCTAATTCATTCACACGATCCATTCTAATTCATTCGTATGATCCATTCTAATTCATTCCTACGATCTATTCTATTCATTCGCTCGAATGTATCCATTCTAATTCATTTGCACGATCCATTCTAATTCATTCCTATGATCCATTCTAATTCATTCGTTCGAGCGAATGAATTAGAATAGATCGTAAGAATGAATTAGAATGGATCATGCGAATGAATTAGAATAGATCGTACGAATGAATTTGAATGGATCGTACGAATAAATTAGAATGGATCGTGCGAATGAATTAGAATGGATCGTACGAATGAATTAGAATGGATCCACCAAATGAATTAGAATGAATCGTACGAATGAATTAGAATGGATCATACAAATGAATTAGAATGGATACATTCGTACGAATGAATTACAATGGATCGTATGAACGAATTAGAATGGATCATATGAATTAGAATGGATATATTTGTGCGAATGAATTAGAATGGATCGTACGAATGAATTAGAATGGATCGTACGAATGGATTAGAATGGATCGTACGAATGGATTAGAATGGATCATACGAATGAATTAGATTGCATCGTACGAATGAATTTGAATGGATTGTACGAATGAATTAGAATGGATCGTACGAATGAATTAGAATGGATCATGCGAATGAATTAGAATAGATCGTACGAATGAATTAGAATGGATCGTACGAATAAATTAGAATAGATCGTGCGAATGAATTAGAATGGATTGTACGAATGAATTAGACTGGATCATATGAATGAAATTGAATGGATCGAACGAATGAATTAGAATGGATCGTATGAATGAATTAGAATGGATTGTGCGAATGAATTAGAATGGATCGAACGAAAGTAACCATTCTAATTCATTCCTATGATCTATTCTAATTCATTCGCTCGAATGTATCCATTCTAATTTATTAGTTTGATCCATTCTAATTCATTCATACGATCGATTCAAATTCATTCGCATGATCCATTCTAATTCATTCGTACGATCCATTCTAATTCATTCTCACGAATGTAACCCTTCTAATTCATTTGTATGATCCATTCTAATTCATTCGTACGATCCATTCTAATTCATTCACACGAATCCGTTCTAATTCATTCGTACGATTCATTCTAATTCATTCGCATGATAAATTCTAATTCATTTGCACGATCCATTCTAATTCATTCCTATGATCCATTCTAATTCGTTCGTACGATCCATTCTAATTCATTCGCTTGAATGTATCCATTCTAATTCATTCGTACGATTCATTCTAATTCATTCTCACGAATGTAACCTTTCTAATTCATTTGTATGATCCATTCTAATTCATTCGTACGATCCATTCTAATCCATTCGTACGATCCATTCTAATCCATTCGTACGATCCATTCTAATACATTCGTACGATCCATTCTAATTCATTCGTATGAATGTATCCATTCTAATTTATTCGTACGATCCAGTCTAATTCATTCGTACGATCCATTCTAATTTATTCGCACGAATGTATCCATTCTAATTCATTCTTACGATCCATTCTAATTCATTCGCATTATCCATTTTAACTCATTCGGTGGATCCATTCTAATTCATTCGTACGATCCATTCTAATTCATTCGCACGATCCATTCTAATTTATTCGTACGATCCATTGTAATTCATTCGTACGATCCATTCTAATTCATTCGTATGACCAATTCTAATTCATTCGCACGATCCATTCTAATTCATTCGTACAATCCATTCTAATTCATTCACACGATCCATACTAATTCATTCGTCCGATCCATTCTAATTCATTTGCACGAATGTATCCATTCTAATTCATTCGTACAATCCATTCTAATTCATTCGCACGATCCATTCTAATTCATTCGTATGATCCATTCTAATTCATTCCTACGATCTATTCTAATTCATTCGCTCGAATGTATCCATTCTAATTCATTTGCACGATCCATTCTAATTCATTCCTATCCTCCATTCTAATTCATTCGTTCGAGCGAATGAATTAGAATAGATCGTAGGAATGAATTAGAATGGATCATACGAATGAATTAGAATAGATCATACGAATAAATTAGAATGGATCGTACGAATAAATTAGAATGGATCGTGCGAATGAATTAGAATGGATCGTACGAATGAATTAGAATGGATCCACCAAATGAATTAGAATGAATCGTACGAATGAATTAGAATGGATCATACAAATGAATTAGAATGGATACATTCGTACGAATGAATTACAATGGATCGAATGAACGAATTAGAATGGATCATATGAATTAGAATGGATATATTTGTGCGAATGAATTAGAATGGATCGTACGAATGAATTAGAATGGATCGTACGAATGGATTAGAATGGATCGTACGAATGGATTAGAATGGATCATACGAATGAATTAGATTGCATCGTACGAATGAATTTGAATGGATTGTACGAATGAATTAGAATGGATCGTACGAATGAATTAGAATGGATCATGCGAATGAATTAGAATAGATCGTACGAATGAATTAGAATGGATCATACGAATAAATTAGAATGGATCGTGCGAATGAATTAGAATGGATCGTACGAATGAATTAGACTGGATCGTATGAATGAATTTGAATGGATCGAACGAATGAATTAGAATGGATCGTATGAATGAATTAGAATGGATTGTGCGAATGAATTAGAATGGATCAAACGAAAGTAACCATTCTAATTCATTCCTACGATCTATTCTAATTCATTCGCTCGAATATATCCATTCTAATTTATTAGTTTGATCCATTCTAATTCATTCGTACGATCTATTCAAATTCATTCGCATGATCCATTCTAATTCATTCGTACGATCCATTCTAATTCCTTCTCACGAATGTAACCTTTCTAATTCATTTGTATGATCCATTCTAATTCATTCGTACGATCCATTCTAATTCATTAACACGAATCCGCTCTAATTCATTCGTACGATTCATTCTAATTCATTCGCACGATAAATTCTAATTCATTTGCACGATCCATTCTAATTCATTCCTATGATCCATTCTAATTCGTTCGTACGATCCATTCTAATTCATTCGCTTGAATGTATCCATTCTAATTCATTCGTACGATCCATTCTAATTCATTCGTACGATCCATTCTAATTCATTCTCACGAATATAACCTTTCTAATTCATTTGTATGATCCATTCTAATTCATTCGTACGATCCATTCTAATTCATTCGCACGAATGTATCCATTCTAATGCATTCGTACGATTCATTCTAATTCATTCGCACGATCCATTCTAATTCATTCGTACGATCTATTCTTATTCATTCATACGATCCATTCTAATTCATTTGTACGAATGAATTAGAATGGATCGTACAAATGAATTAGAATGGATCGTGCGAATGAATTAGAATGGATCGTACGAACGAATTAGAATGGATCGTACGAACGAATTAGAATGGATCGTACGAACGAATTATTCATACAAATGGATTAGAATGGATCGTACTAATTCATTAGAATGGATCGTACAATGCGTTCTAGTCCATTCGCATGATCGTACGATCCATTCTAATTTATTCATACGATCCATTCTAATTCATTCGCACGATCCATTCTAATTCATTCGTACGATCCATTCTAATTCATTCGCATGAATATATCTATTCTAATTCATTCATATGATCCATTCTAATTTATTCGCACGATCTATTCTAATTCATTCGTACGATCCATTCTAATTCATTCGTACGATCCATTCTAATTCATTCGCACGAATGTATCATACGAATGAATTAGAATGGATCATGCGAATGAATTAAAATGGATCGTACAAATGAATTAGAATGGATCTTACGAATGAATTAGAATAGATTGTGCGAATAAATTAGAATGGATCATACGAATGAATTAGAAATGATATATTCATGCGAATGAATTAGAATGGATCGTACGAATGAATTAGAATGGATCGTACAAATGAATTAGAATGGATACATTCGTCCGATCCATTCTAATTTATTCCTACGGTCCATTCTAATTCATTCGCACGAATGTATCCATTCTAATTCATTTGCACGATCCATTCTTATTCATTCCTATGATCCATTCTAATTCATTTGTACGATCCATTCTAATTCATTCGCTCGAATGTATCCAATCTAATTCATTCGTACGATCCATTCTAATTCGTTCATACGATCCATTCTAATTCATTCGTACGATCAATTCTAATCCATTCGTATGATCCATTCTAATCCATTCATACGATCTATTCTAATCCATTCGTACGATCCATTCTAATCCATTCGTACGATAAATTCTAATTCATTCTCACAAATATAACCATTCTAATTCATTCGTACGATCCATTCTAATTCATTCGTACGATCCATTCTAATCCATTCGTACGATCCATTCTAATCCATTCGCACGAATGTAACCATTCTAATTCATTCGTACGATCCATTCTAATACATTCCTACGATCAATTCTAATTCATTCGCACAAATATATCCATTCTAATTCATTTGCACGATCCATTCTAATTCATTCCTATGATCCATTCTAATTCATTCGTACGATCCATTCTAATTCATTCGCTCGAATGTATCCATTCTAATTCATTCTTACGATCCATTCTAATTCGTTCATACGATCCATTCTAATTCGTTCGCACGATCCATTCTAATTCATTCGTACGATCTATTCTAATTCATTCGCATGATCCATTCTAATTCATTCGTACAATCCATTCTAATTCATTCGTACAATCCATTAAAATTCATTCATACGATGCAATCTAATTTAATCGCACAAATGTATCTATTCTAATTCGTTCATACAATGCGTTCTAATTCATTCGTACGATCCATTCTAATCCATTCGTACGATTCATTCTAATTCATTCGTATGATCAGTCTAATTTATTCATACGATCCATTCTAATTCATTCGTACGATCCATTCTAATCCATTCGTATGATCAATTCTAATTCATTCGCACGATCCATTCTAATTAATTCTCATGAATGTAACCTTTCTAATTCATTTGTATGATCCATTCTAATCCAAGAGTACGATCCATTCTAATCCATTCGTACGATCCATTCTAATCCATTCGTACGACCCATTCTAATTCATTCGTACGATCCATTCTAATTCATTCGCTCGAATATATCCATTCTAATTCATTCATACGATCCATTCTAATCCATTCGTACGATCCATTCTAAACCATTTGTACGATCCATTCTAATTCGTTCGAACGAATGTAACTATTCTAATTCATTCATACGATCCATTCTAATTCATTCGCACAATCCATTCTAATTCATTCGTACGATCCATTCTAATCCATTCGTACGATCCATTCTAATTCATTCGTACGATCCATTCAAATTCATTCTCACAAATATAACCTTTCTAATTCATTTGTACGATCCATTCTAATTCATTCGTACGATCCATTCTAATCCATTCGTACGATCCATTCTAATTCATTCGCACGAATATAACCATTCTAATTCATTCGTACGATCCATTCTAATTCATTCCTACGATCCATTCTAATTCATTCGCACAAATATATCCATTCTAATTCATTTGCACGATCCATTTTAATTAATTCCTATGATCCATTCTAATTCATTCGTACGATCCATTCTAATTCATTCGCTCGAATGTATCCATTCTAATTCATTCGTACGATCCATTCTAATTCGTTCGTATGATCCATTCTAATTCGTTCGTACGATCCATTCTAATTCATTCGTACGATCCATTCTAATTCATTCGTACGATCCATTCTAATTCATTCGCACAATCCATTCTAATTCATTCGCACAAATGTATCCATTCTAATTCATTCGTACGATCTATTCTAATTCATTCGTATGATCCATTCTAATTCATTCGCACAAATGTAACCTTTCTAATTCATTTGTATGATCCATTCTAGTTCATTCGTATGATCCATTCTAATCCATTCGTATGACCCATTCTAATCCATTCGTACGATCCATTCTAATTCATTCGTATGATTCATTCTAATTCATTCGCACGATCAATTCTAATTCATTCGTACGATCCATTCTAATTCATTCGTATGATCCATTCTATTTCATTCGGATGATTCATTCTAATTCATTCGTACGATCCATTCTAATTCATTCGGTGGATCCATTCTAATTCATTCGTACGATCCATTCTAATTCATTCGCATGATCCATTCTAATTTATTCGTACTATCCATTCTAATTCATTCGTACGATCTATTCTAATTCATTCGCATGATCCATTCTAATTCATTCGTACGATCCATTCTAATTCATTCGCACGATCCATTCTAATTCATTCGCACAATCCATTCTAATTCATTCGTATGATCCATTCTAATTCATTTGTACGAATGAATTAGAATGGATCGTACGAATGGATTAGAATGGATCATACGAATGAATTAGAATGGATCGTACGAATGAATTAGAATGGATCGTACGAACGAATTAGAATGGATCATATGAATGAATTAGAATGGATCGTACGAATGAATTAGAATGGATACATTCGTGCGAATGAATTAGAATGGATCGTACGAATGAATTAGACTGGATCGTACGAATAAATTAGAATGGATACATTCGTGCGAATGAATTAGAATGGATTGTGCGAATGAATTAGAACGGATTGTGTGAATGAATTAGAATAGATCGTGCGAATGAATTAGAATGGATCGTACGAATGAATTAGAATGGATCGTACGAATGAATTAGAATGGATCATAGGAATGAATTAGAATGGATCGTGCAAATAAATTAGATGAATCGTACGAATGAATTAGAATGGATCGTACGACCCATTCTAATTCATTCTCACAAATGTATCCATTCTAATTCATTCGTATGATCCATTCTAATTCATTCGCACGATCCATTCTAATTCATTCGCACGAATATATCGATTCTAATTCATTCGTACGATCCATTCTAATTTGTTCGTACGATCCATTCTAATTCGTTCGTACGATCCATCCTAATTCATTCGTACGATCCATTCTAATTCATTCGCACGATCCATTCTAATTCATTTGTACGATCCATTTTAATTCATTCACATGATCCATTCTAATTCATTCGTACAATGCGTTGTAATTCATTCGCTCGAATGTATCCATTCTAATTCATTCGCACGAATGAATTAGAATGGATCGGACGAATAAATTAGAATGGATCGTACGATTCATTCTAATTCATTCGTACGATCCATTCTAATGCATTCGTACGATTCATTCTAATTCATTCGCACGATCCATTCTAATTCATTCGTACGATCCATTTTTATTTATTCATACGATCCATTCTAATTCATTCGCACAATCCATTCTAATTCATTCGTACGATCCATTCTAATTCATTTGTATGATCCATTCTAATTCATTCTCACAAATGTAACCATTCTAATTCATTCATACGATCCATTCAAATTTATTCCTACGATCCATTCTAATTCATTCGCACGAATGTATCTATTCTAATTCATTTGCACGATCCATTCTAATTCATTCCTATGATCCATTCTAATTCATTTGTACGATCCATTCTAATTCATTCGCTCGAATGTATCCATTCTAATTCATTCGTACGATCCATTCTAATTCGTTCGTACGATCCATTCTAATTCGTTCCTACGATCAATTCTAATCCATTCGTACAATCCATTCTAATCCATTCGTACGATCCATTCTAATCCATTCGTACGATCCATTCTAATTCATTCTCACAAATGTAACCTTTCTAATCCATTTGTACGAATGAATTAGAATAGATCGTGCGAATGAATTAGAATAAATCGTACGAATGCATTAGAATGGATCGTACGAATGAATTAGAATGAATCGTACAATCCATTCTAATTCATTCGTCCGATACATTCTAATTCATTCGCACGAATGTATCCATTCTAATTCATTCGTACGATCCATTCTAATTCATCCTCACGAATGTAACCTTTCTAATTCATTCGTATGATCTATTCTAATTCATTCGTACGATCCATTCTAATCCATTCGTACGATCCATTCTAATTCATTCCTATGATCCATTCTAATTCATTCTCACGAATGTATCCATTCTAATGCATTCGTACGATCCATTCTAATGCATTCGTACGATCCATTCTAATCCATTCGTACGATCCATTCTAATTCATTCGTACGATCCATTCTAATTCATTCGTACGATCCATTCAAATTCGTTCGTACGATCCATTCTAATTCGTTCGTACGATACATTCTAATTCATTCGCATGATCCATTCTAATTCATTTGTACGATCCATTTTAATTTATTCACATGATCCATTCTAATTCATTCGTACAATGCGTTCTAATTCATTCGTTCGAATGTATCCATTCTAATTCATTCGCACGAATGAATTAGAATGGATCGGATGAATAAATTAGACTGGATCGTACAATTCATTCTAATTCATTCGTACGATCCATTCTAATGCATTCGTACGATTCATTCTAATTCATTCGCACGATCCATTCTAATTCATTCGTAAGATCCATTCTTATTCATTCATACGATCTATTCTAATTCATTCGCACAATCCATTCAAATTCATTCGTACGATCCATTCTAATTCATTCGTACGATCCATTCTAATTCATTCTCACAAATGTAACCATTCTAATTCATTCGTACGATCCATTCTAATTCATTCGCACGAATGTGTCCATTCTAATTCATTCGCACGAATGTATCCATTCTATTTCATTTGCACGATCCATTCTAATTCATTCCTATGATCCATTCTAATTCATTTGTACGATCCATTCTAATTCATTCGCTCGAATGTATCCATTCTAATTCATTCGTACGATCCATTCTAATTCGTTCGTATGATCCATTCTAATTCGTTCGTACGATCAATTCTAATCCATTCGTACGATCCATTCTAATCCATTCATACAATCCATTCTAATCCATTCGTACGATCCATTCTAATCCATTCGTACGATCCATTCTAATTCATTCTCACAAATGTAACCTTTCTAATTCATTTGTACGATCCATTCTAATTCATTCGTACGATCCATTCTAATCCATTCGTACGATCCATTCTAATCCATTCGTACGATCCATTCTAATCCATTCGCATGAATGTAACCATTCTAATTCATTCGTACAATCCATTCTAATGCATTCCTACGATCCATTCTAATTCATTCGCACAAATGTATCCATTCTAATTCATTTGCACGATCCATTCTAATTCATTCCTATGATCCATTCTAATTCATTCGTACGATCCTTTCAAATTCATTCGCTCGAATGTATCTATTCTAATTCATTCGTACGATCCATTCTAATTCGTTCATACGATCCATACTAATTCGTTCGCACGATCCATTCTAATTCATTCGTACGATCTATTCTAATTCATTCGCATGATCCATTCTAATTCATTCGTACGATCCATTCTAATTCATTCGTACAATCCATTAAAATTCATTCATACGATGCAATCTAATTCAATCGCACAAATGTATCTATTCTAATTCGTTCATACAATGCGTTCTAATCCATTCATACGATCCATTCTAATCCATTCGTACGATTCATTCTAATTCATTCGCATGATCCATTCTAATATATTCATACGATCCATTCTATATCATTCGTACGATCCATTCTAATCCATTCGTATGATTAATTCTAATTTATTCGCACGATCTATTCTAATTCATTCTCACGAATGTAACCTTTCTAATTCATTTGTATGATCCATTCTAATCCATTTGTACAATCCATTCTAATCCATTCGTATGATCCATTCTAATCTATTCGTACGATCCATTCTAATTCATTCGTACGATCCATTCTAATTCATTCGCTCGAATGTATCCTTTCTAATCCATTCGTATGATCCATTCTAAACCATTCGTACGATCCATTCTAATTCGTTCGCACGAATGTAACTATTCTAATTCATTCATACGATCCATTCTAATTCATTCGCACAATCCATTCTAATTCATTCGTACGATCCATTCTAATCCATTCGTACGATCCATTCTAATTCATTCGTACGATCCATTTTAATTCATTGTCACAAATATAACCTTTCTAATTCATTTGTACGATCCATTCTAATCCATTCGTACGATCCATTCTAATCCATTCGTACGATCCCTTCTAATCCATTCGTACGATCCATTCTAATTCATTCGCACGAATATAACCATTCTAATTCATTCTTACGATCCATTCTAATTCATTCCTACGATCCATTCTAATTCATTCGCACAAATGTATCCATTCTAATTCATTTGCACGATCCATTCTAATTCATTCCTATGATCCATTCTAATTCATTCGTACGATCCATTCTAATTCATTTGCTCGAGTGTATCCATTCTAATTCATTCGTACGATCCATTCTAATTCGTTCGTACGATCCATTCTAGTTCATTCGTACGATCTATTCTAATTCATTCGTACGATCCATTCTAATTCATTCGCACGATCCATTCTAATTCATTCGCACAAATGTATCCATTCTAATTCATTCGTACGATCTATTCTAATTCATTCGTACGATCCATTCTAATTCATTCGCACAAATGTAACCTTTCTAATTCATTTGTATGATCCATTCTAATTCATTCGTAGGATCCATTCTAATCCATTCGTATGACCCATTCTAATCCATTCGTATGATCCATTCTAATTCATTCGTACGATTCATTCTAATTCATTCGCACGATCCATTCTAATTCATTCGTACGATCCATTCTAATTCATTCGTATGATCCATTCTAATTCATTCGGATGATTCATTCTAATTCATTCGTACGATCCATTCTAATTCATTTGGTGGATCCATTCTAATTCATTCGTACGATCCATTCTAATTCATTCGCACGATCCATTCTAATTTATTCGTACAATCCATTCTAATTCATTCGTACGATCTATTCTAATTCATTCGCATGATCCATTCTAATTCATTCGTACGATCCATTCTTATTCATTCATACTATCCATTCTAATTCATTCGCACGATCCATTCTAATTCATTCGCACAATCCGTTCTAATTCATTCGTACGATCCATTCTAATTCATTTGTACGATTGAATTAGAATGGATCGTACGATTGGATTAGAATGGATCGTACGAATGAATTAGAATGGATCGTACGAACGAATTAGAATGGATCGTACGAATGAATTAGAATGGATACATTCGTGCGAATGAATTAGAATGGATCGTACGAATGAATTAGACTGGATCGTACGAATAAATTAGAATGGATACATTCGTACGAATGAATTAGAATGGATTGTGCGAATGAATTAGAACGGATTGTGCGAATGAATTAGAATGGATCGTGCGAATGAATTAGAATTGATCGTACGAATGAATTAGAATGGATCATAGGAATGAATTAGAAAGGATCATGCAAATGAATTAGAATGGATCGTACGAATGAATTAGAATGGATCGTACGATCCATTCTAATTCATTCTTACAAATGTATCCATTCTAATTCATTCGTATGATCCATTCTAATGCATTCGCACGATCCATTCTAATTCATTCGCACGAATATATCGATTCTAATTCATTCGTACGATCCATTCTAATTCGTTCGTACGATCCATTCTAATTCGTTCGTACGATCCATTCTAATTCATTCGCACGATCCATTCTAATTCATTTGTACGATCCATTTTAATTCATTCATATGATACATTCTAATTCATTCGTATGATCCATTCTAATTCATTCGTACGATCCTTTCTAATTCATTCTCACGAATGTAACCTTTCTAATTCATTTGTATGATCCATTCTAATTCATTAATGGATGGAGCGAATGAATTAGAATGGATCGTGCGATGAATTAGAATGGATCATACAAATGAATTAGAATGGATTCTAATCCATTCGTACGATCCATTCTAATCTATTCTAATTTATTCGCACAAATATATCCATTCTAATTCATTCTCACAAATGTATCCATTCTAATTCATTCGTATGATCCATTCTAATTCATTCGTACGATCCATTCTAATCCATTCGTACGATCCATTCTAATCCATTCGTACGATCCATTCTAATCCATTCGTACGATCCATCCTAATTCATTCGTATGATCTATTCTAATTCATTCGCTCGAATGTATCCATTCTAATTCATTCGTTCGATCCTATCTAATTCATTCGTACGATCCATTCAAATTCATTCGCATGATCCATTCTAATTCATTCTAACGAATGTAACCTTTCTAATTCATTTGTATGATCCATTGTAGTTCATTCGTACGTTCCATTCTAATCCATTCGTACGATCCATTCTAATTCATTCGTACGATCCATTCTAATTCATTCGCACAAATATATCCATTCAAATTCATATGATCCATTCTAATTCGTCCATACGATCCATTGTAATTCAATCGTACGAATGTATCCATTCTAATTCATTTGTATGATCCATTCTAATTCATTCGTACGATTCATTCTAATTCATTCGCACGATCCATTCTAATTTATTCGTACGATCCATTCTAATTCATTCGTACGATCTATTCTAATTCATTCGCATGATCCATTCTAATTCATTCCTACGATCTATTCTAATTCATTCGCTCGAACGAATGAATTAGAATGGATCATAGGAATGAATTAGAATGGATCGTGCAAATGAATTAGAATGAATACATTCGAGCGAATGAATTAGAATAGATCCTAGGAATGAATTAGAATGGATCATACGAATGAATTAGAATGCATCGTGCGAATGAATTAGAATGGATTGTTTGAATGAATTAGAATGGATACATTCGTGCGAATGAATTAGAATGGATCGGACGAATGAATTAGTATGGATCGTGCGAATGAATTAGAATGGATTGTACGAATGAATTAGAATGGATCGTGCGAATGAATTAGAATTGATCTTACGAATGAATTAGAATGGATCGTACGAATGAATTAGAATGGATCGTACGAATAAATTAGAATGGATCGTGCGAATGAATTAGAATGGATCGTACGAATGAATTAGAATGGATCCACCGAATGAGTTAGAATGGATAATGCGAATGAATTAGAATGGATCGTACGAATGAATTAGAATGGATACATTCGTGCGAATGAATTACAATGGATCATATGAATGAATTAGACTGGATCGTACGAATAAATTAGAATGGATACATTCATACGAATGAATTAGAATGGATCGTACGAATGTATTAGAATGGATCGTACGAATGGATTAGAATGGATCGTACGAATGAATTAGAATGGATCATACAAATGAATTAGAAAGGTTACATTCGTGAGAATGAATTAGAATGGATCGTGCGAATGAATTAGAATGGATCGTGCGAATGAATTAGAATGGATCGTACGAATGAATTAGAATGGATCATGCGAATGAATTAGAATGGATCGTACGAATGAATTAGAATGGATCCACCGAATGAGTTAGAATGGATCATACGAATGAATTAGAATGGATCGTACGAATGGATTAGAATGGATCGTATGAATGAATTAGAATGGATCGTACGAATGGATTAGAATGGATCGTACGAATAAATTAGAATGGATACATTCGTACGATCCATTCTAATTCATTCTCACAAATGTATCCATTCTAATCCATTCATACGATCCATTCTAATTCATTCGTACGATCCATTCTAATTCATTCGCACGAATGTATCCATTCTAATTCATTTGCACGATCCATTCTAATTCATTACTATGATCCATTCTAATCCATTCGTACGATCCTTTCTAATTCATCCGTACGATCCTTTCTAATTCATTCGCACGATCCATTCTAATTCGTTCGTATGATTCTTTCTAATTCATTCGTATGAAACATTTGTGAGAATGAATTAGAATGGATCGTACGAATAAATTAGAATGGATATATTTGTGCGAATGAATTAGAATGGATCGTACAAATGAATTAGAATGGATCGTACGAATGAATTAGAATGGATCATGCGAATGAATTAGAATGGATTGTTCGAATGAATTAGAATGGATACATTTGTGCGAATGAATTAGAATGGATTAGGCGAATGAATTAGAATGGATTATACGAACGAATTAGAATGGTTACATTCGTGCGAATGAATTTGAATGGATCATACGAATGGATTAGAATGGATCGTACGAATGGATTAGAATGGATCGTACGAATGAATTAGAAAGGTTACATTTGTGAGAATGAATTAGAATGGATCATACGAATGAATTAGAATGGATTGTGCGAATGAATTAGAATGGATCGTATGAGTGAATAAGAATGGATCGTACGAATGAATTAGAATAGATCATGCGAATGAATTAGAATGAATCATACGAATGCATTAGAATGGATCGTACGAATGAATTAGAATGAATCGTACGATCCATTCTAATTTATTCGTCAGATCCATTCTAATTCATTCGTGCGAATGAATTAGAATGCATACATTCGAACGAATAAATTAGAACGCATTGTACTAATTCATTAGAATGGATCGTACAATGCGTTCTAATCCATTCGCATGATCGTACGATCCATTCTAATTTATTCATACGATCCATTCTAATTCATTCGCACGATCCATTCTAATTCATTCGTACGATCCATTCTAATTCATTCGCATGAATATATCTATTCTAATTCAGTCGTATGATCCATTCTAATTTATTCGCACGATCTATTCTAATTCATTCGTACGATCCATTCTAATTCATTCATACGATCCATTCTAATTCATTCGCACGAATGTATCATACGAATGAATTAGAATGGATCATGCGAATGAATTAAAATGGATCGTACAAATGAATTAGAATGGATCTTACGAATGAATTAGAATAGATCGTGCGAATAAATTAGAATGGATCATACGAATGAATTAGAATAGATATATTCATGCGAATGAATTAGAATGGATCGTACGAATGAATTAGAATGGATCGTATAAATGAATTAGAATGGATACATTCGTCCGATCCATTCTAATTTATTCCTACGGTCCATTCTAATTCATTCGCACGAATGTATCCATTCTAATTCATTTGCACGATCCATTCTAATTCATTCCTATGATCCATTCTAATTCATTTGTACGATCCATTCAAATTCATTCGCTCGAATGTATCCATTCTAATTCATTCGTACGATCCATTCTAATTCGTTCATACGATCCATTCTAATTCATTCGTACGATCAATTCTAATCCATTCGTATGAACCATTCTAATCCATTCATACGATCTATTCTAATCCATTCGTACGATCCATTCTAATACATTCGTACGATCAATTCTAATTCATTCTCACAAATATAACCTTTCTAATTCATTTGTACGATCCATTCTAATTCATTCGTACGATCCATTCTAATCCATTCGTACGATCAATTCTAATCCATTCGCACGAATGTAACCATTCTAATTCATTCGTACGATCCATTCTAATACATTCCTACGATCCATTCTAATTCATTCGCACAAATATATCCATTCTAATTCATTTGCACGATCCATTCTAATTCATTCCTATGATCCATTCTAATTCATTCGTACGATCCATTCTAATTCATTCGCTCGAATGTATCCATTCTAATTCATTCGTACGATCCATTCTAATTCGTTCATACGATCCATTCTAATTCGTTCGCACGATCTATTCTAATTCATTCGTACGATCTATTCTAATTCATTCACATGATCCATTCTAATTCATTCGTACAATCCATTCTAATTCATTCGTACAATCCATTAAAATTCATTCATACGATGCAATCTAATTTAATCGCACAAATGTATCTATTCTAATTCGTTCATACAATGCGTTCTAATCCATTCGTACGATCCATTCTAATCCATTCGTACGATTCATTCTAATTCATTCGCATGATCCAGTCTAATTTATTCATACGATCCATTCTAATTCATTCGTATGATCCATTCTAATCCATTCGTATGATCAATTCTAATTCATTCGCACGATCCATTCTAACTAATTCTCATGAATGTAACCTTTCTAATTCATTTGTATGATCCATTCTAATCCATACGTACGATCCATTCTAATCCATTCGTACGATCCATTCTAATCCATTCGTACGATCCATTCTAATTCATTCGTACGATCCATTCTAATTCATTCGCTCGAATATATCCATTCTAATTCATTCGTACGATCCATTCTAATCTATTCGTACGATCCATTCTAAACCATTCGTACGATCCATTCTAATTCGTTCGCACGAATGTAACTATTCTAATTCATTCATACGATCCATTCTAATTCATTCGCACAATCCATTCTAATTCATTCGTACGATCCATTCTAATCCATTCGTAAGATCCATTCTAATTCATTCGTACGATCCATTCAAATTCATTCTCACAAATATAACCTTTCTAATTCTTTTGTACGATCCATTCTAATTCATTCGTACGATCCATTCTAATCCATTCGTACGATCCATTCTAATTCATTCGCACGAATATAACCATTCTAATTCATTCATACGATCCATTCTAATTCATTCCTACGATCCATTCTAATTCATTCGCACAAATATATCCATTCTAATTCATTTGCACGATCCATTCTAATTCATTCCTATGATCCATTCTAATTCATTCGTACGATCCATTCTAATTCATTCGCTCGAATGTATCCATTCTAATTCATTCGTACGATCCATTCTAATTCGTTCGTACGATCCATTCTAATTCATTCGTACGATCCATTCTAATTCATTCGTACGATCCATTCTAATTCATTCGCACGATCCATTCTAATTCATTCGTACGATCTATTCTAATTCATTCGTATGATCCATTCTAATTCATTCGCACAAATGTAACCTTTCTAATTCATTTGTATGATCCATTCTAGTTCATTCCTACGATCCATTCTAATACATTCGCATGACCCATTCTAATCCATTCGTACGATCCATTCTAATTCATTCATACGATTCATTCTAATTCATTCGCATGATCAATTCTAATTCATTCGTACGATCCATTCTAATTCATTCGTATGATCCATTCTATTTCATTCGGATGATTCATTCTAATTCATTCGTACGATCCATTCTAATTCATTCGGTGGATCCATTCTAATTCATTCGTACGATCCATTCTAATTCATTCGCACGATCCATTCTAATTTATTCGTACTATCCATTCTAATACATTCGTACGATCTATTCTAATTCATTCGCATGATCCATTCTAATTTATTCGTACGATCCATTCTAATTCATTCGCACGATCCATTCTAATTCATTCGCACAATCCATTCTAATTCATTCGTACGATCCATTCTAATTCATTTGTACGAATGAATTAGAATGGATCGTACGAATGGATTAGAATGGATCGTACGAATGAATTAGAATGGATCGTACGAATGAATTAGAATGGATCGTACGAATGAATTAGAATGGATCATATGAATGAATTAGAATGGATCGTACGAATGAATTAGAATGGATACATTCGTGCGAATGAATTAGAATGGATCGTATGAATGAATTAGACTGGATCGTACGAATAAATTAGAATGGATACATTCGTGCGAATGAATTAGAATGGATTGTGCGAATGAATTAGAACGGATTGTGCGAATGAATTAGAATAGATCATGCGAATGTATTAGAATGGATCGTACGAATGAATTAGAATGGATCGTACGAATGAATTAGAATGGATCATAGGAATGAATTAGAATGGATCGTGCAAATAAATTAGATGAATCGTACGAATGAATTAGAATGGATTGTACGACCCATTCTAATTCATTCTCACAAATGTATCCATTCTAATTCATTCGTATGATCCATTCTAATTCATTCGCACGATCCATTCTAATTCATTCGCACGAATATATCGATTCTAATTCATTCGTACGATCCATTCTAATTTGTTCGTACGATCCATTCTAATTCGTTCGTACGATCCATTCTAATTCGTTCGTACGATCCATTCTAATTCATTCACACGATCCATTCTAATTCATTTGTACGATCCATTTTAATTCATTCACATGATCCATTCTAATTCATTCGTACAATGCGTTCTAATTCATTCGCTCGAATGTATCCATTCTAATTCATTCGCACGAATGAATTAGAATGGATTGGACGAATAAATTAGAATGGATCGTACGATTCATTCTAATTCATTCGTACGATCAATTCTAATGCATTCGTATGATTCATTCTAATTCATTCGCACGATCCATTCTAATTCATTCGTACGATCCATTCTTATTCATTCATACGATCCATTCTAATTCATTTGCACAATCCATTCTAATTCATTCGTACGATCCATTCTAATTCATTCGTACGATCCATTCTAATTCATTCTCACAAATGTAACCATTCTAATTCATTCGTACGATCCATTCTAATTTATTCCTATGATCCATTCTAATTCATTCGCACGAATGTATCCATTCTAATTCATTTGCACGATCCATTCTAATTCATTCCTATGCTCCATTCTAATTCATTTGTACGATCCATTCTAATTCATTCGCTCGAATGTATCCATTCTAATTCATTCGTACGATCCATTCTAATTCGTTCGTACGATCCATTCTAATTCGTTCGTACGATCAATTCTAATCCATTCGTACGATCCATTCTAATCCATTCGTACGATCCATTCTAATCCATTCGTACGATCCATTCTAATTCATCCTCACGAATGTAACCTTTCTAATTCATTCGTATGATCCATTCTAATTCATTCGTACGATCCATTCTAATCCATTCGTACGATCCATTCTAATTCATTCCTATGATCCATTCTAATTCATTCTCACGAATGTATCCATTCTAATGCATTCGTACGATCCATTCTAATGCATTCGTACGATCCATTCTAATCCATTCGTACGATCCATTCTAATTCATTCGTACGATCCATTCAAATTCGTTCGTACGATCCATTCTAATTCGTTCGTACGATCCATTCTAATTCATTCGCATGATCCATTCTAATTCATTTGTACGATCCATTTTAATTCATTCATATGATCCATTCTAATTCATTCGTACAATGCGTTCTAATTCATTCGCTCGAATGTATTCACTCTAATTCATTCGCACGAATGAATTAGAATGGATCGGACGAATAAATTAGAATGGATCGTACGATTCATTCTAATTCATTCGTACGATCCATTCTAATGCATTCATACGATTCATTCTAATTCATTCGCACGATCCATTCTAATTCATTCGTACGATCCATTCTTATTCATTCATACGATCCATTCTAATTCATTCTCACAAATGTAACCATTCTAATTCATTCGTATGATCCATTCTAATTAATTCCTACGATCCATTCTAATTCATTCGCACGAATGTATCCATTCTAATTCATTCGCACGAATGTATCCATTCTATTTCATTTGCACGATCCATTTTAATTCATTCCTATGATCCATTCTAATTCATTTGTACGATCCATTCTAATTCATTTGCTCGAATGTATCCATTCTAATTCATTCGTACGATCCATTCTAATTCGTTCGTATGATCCATTCTAATTCGTTCGTACGATCAATTCTAATCCATTCGTACGATCCATTCTAATCCATTCATACGATCCATTCTAATCCATTCGTACGATCCATTCTAATCCATTCGTACGATCCATTCTAATTCATTCTCACAAATGTAACCTTTCTAATTCATTTGTACGATCCATTCTAATTCATTCGTACGATCCATTCTAATCCATTCGTACGATCCATTCTAATCCATTCGTACGATCCATTCTAATCCATTCGCACGAATGTAACCATTCTAATTCATTCGTACGATCCATTCTAATGCATTCCTACGATCCATTCTAATTCATTCGTACAAATGTATCCATTCTAATTCATTTGCACGATCCATTCTAATTCATTCCTATGATCCATTCTAATTCATTCGTACGATCCTTTCAAATTCATTCGCTCGAATGTATCCATTCTAATTCATTTGTACGATCCATTCTAATTCGTTCATACGATCCATTCTAATTCGTTCGCACGATCCATTCTAATTCATTCGTACGATCTATTCTAATTCATTCGCATGATCCATTCTAATTCATTCGTACGATCCATTCTAATTCATTCGTACAATCCATTAAAATTCATTCATACGATGCAATCTAATTCAATCGCACAAATGTATCTATTCTAATTCGTTCATACAATGCGTTCTAATCCATTCGTACGATCAATTCTAATCCATTCGTACGATTCATTCTAATTCATTCGCATGATCCATTCTAATTTATTCATACGATCCATTCTAATTCATTCGTACGATCCATTCTAATCCATTCGTATGATTAATTCTAATTTATTCGCACGATCTATTCTAATTCATTCTCACGAATGTAACCTTTCTAATTCATTTGTATGATCCATTCTAATCCATTTGTACAATCCATTCTAATCCATTCGTACGATCCATTCTAATCCATTCGTACGATCCATTCTAATTCATTCGCTCGAATGTATCCTTTCTAATCCATTCGTATTATCCATTCTAAACCATTCGTACGATCCATTCTAATTCGTTCGCACGAATGTAACTATTCTAATTCATTCATACGATCCATTCTAATTCATTCGCACAATCCATTCTAATTCATTCGTACGATCCATTCTAATCCATTCGTACGATCCATTCTAATTCATTCGTACGATCCATTTTAATTCATTCTCACAAATGTAACCTTTCTAATTCATTTGTACGATCCATTCTAATCCATTCTTACGATCCATTCTAATCCATTCGTACGATCCATTCTAATTCATTCGCACGAATATAACCATTCTAATTCATTCGTACGATCCATTCTAATTCATTCCTACGATCCATTCTAATTCATTCGCACAAATGTATCCATTCTAATTCATTTGCACGATCCATTCTAATTCATTCCTATGATCCATTCTAATTCATTCGTACGATCCATTCTAATTCATTTGCTCGAATGTATCCATTCTAATTCATTCGTACGATCCATTCTAATTCGTTCGTACGATCCATTCTAGTTCATTCGTACGATCTATTCTAATTCATTCGTACGATCCATTCTAATTCATTCGCACGATCCATTCTAATTCATTCGCACAAATGTATCCATTCTAATTCATTCGTACGATCTATTCTAATTCATTCGTACGATCCATTCTAATTCATTCGCACAAATGTAACCTTTCTAATTCATTTGTATGATCCATCCTAATTCATTCGTACGATCCATTCTAATCCATTCGTACGACCCATTCTAATCCATTCATACGATCCATTCTAATTCATTTGTACGATTCATTCTACTTCATTCGCACGATCCATTCTAATTCATTTGTACGATCCATTCTAATTCATTCGTATGATCCATTCTAATTCATTCGGATGATTCATTCTAATTCATTCGTACGATCCATTCTAATTCATTTGGTGGATCCATTCTAATTCATTCGTACGATCCATTCTAATTCATTCGCACGATCCATTCTAATTTATTCGTACTATCCATTCTAATTCATTCGTACGATCTATTCTAATTCATTCGCATGATCCATTCTAATTCATTCGTACGATCCATTCTTATTCATTCATACTATCCATTCTAATTCATTCGCACGATCCATTCTAATTCATTCGCACAATCCATTCTAATTCATTCGTACGATCCATTCTAATTCATTTGTACGAATGAATTAGAATGGATCATACGATTGGATTAGAATGGATCGTACGAATGAATTAGAATGGATCGTACGAACGAATTAGAATGGATCGTACGAACGAATTAGAATGGATCGTACGAATGAATTAGAATGGATACATTCGTGCGAATGAATTAGAATGGATCGTACGAATGAATTAGACTGGATCGTACGAATAAATTAGAATGGATACATTCGTACGAATGAATTAGAATGGATTGTGCGAATGAATTAGAACGGATTGTGCGAATGAATTAGAATGGATCGTGCGAATGAATTAGAATTGATCGTACGAATGAATTAGAATGGATCATAGGAATGAATTAGAAAGGATCATGCAAATGAATTAGAATGGATCGTACGAATGAATTAGAATGGATCATACGATCCATTCTAATTCATTCTTACAAATATATCCATTCTAATTCATTCGTATGATCCATTCTAATTCATTCGCACGATCCATTCTAATTCATTCGCACGAATATATCGATTCTAATTCATTCGTACGATCCATTCTAATTCGTTCGTATGATCCATTCTAATTCGTTCGTACGATCCATTCTAATTCGTTCGTACGATCCATTCTAATTCATTCGCACGATCCATTCTAATTCATTTGTACGATCCATTTTAATTCATGCACATGATACATTCTAATTCATTCGTATGATCCATTCTAATTCAATCGTACGATCCATTCTAATTCATTCTCACGAATGTAACATTTCTAATTCATTTGTATGATCCATTCTAATTCATTAATGGATGGAGCGAATGAATTAGAATGGAACGTGCGATGAATTAGAATGGATCATAAAAATGAATTAGAATGGATTCTAATCCATTCGTACAATCCATTCTAATCTATTCTAATTCATTCGCACAAATGTATCCATTCTAATTCATTCTCATAAATGTATCCATTCTAATTCATTAGTATGATCCATTCTAATTCATTCGTACGATCCATTCTAATCCATTCGTACGATCCATTCTAATCCATTCGTACGATCCATTCTAATTCATTCGTATGATCTATTCTAATTCATTCGCTCGAATGTATCCATTCTAATTCATTCGTTCGATCCTATCTAATTCATTCGTACGATCCATTCAAATTCATTCGCATGATCCATTCTAATTCATTCTCACGAATGTAACCTTTCTAATTCATTTGTATGATCCATTGTAATTCATTCGT
Organism: Chamaelirium japonicum; assembly: GCA_947650365.1. Classification (NCBI taxonomy): domain Eukaryota; kingdom Viridiplantae; phylum Streptophyta; class Magnoliopsida; order Liliales; family Melanthiaceae; genus Chamaelirium; species Chamaelirium japonicum. The sequence continues at coordinate 46,876,639 of OX393552.1, read as the reverse complement.
ACGATCCATTCTAATCCATTCGTACGATCCATTCTAATTCATTCGTACGATCCATTCATTAGAATGAATACATTTGTACGAATAAATTAGAATGGATTGTACGAATGAATTAGAATGGATACATTCTTGCGAATAAATAAGAATGGATCGTATATTCGTGCAAATAAATTAGAATGGATCATACGAATTAGAATGGATTGTGCGATTCGAATGGATCGTATGAATGGATTAGAATGGATCATACGAATGAATTAGAATGGATCGTACGAATGAATTAGAATGGATACATTCGAGCGAATGAATTAGAATGGATCGTACGAATGAATTAGAATGAATCATAGGAATGAATTAGAATGGATCGTGCAAATAAATTAGAATTGATACATTCGTGCGAATGAATTAGAATGGATCGTAGGAATGAATTAGAATGGATCGTACGAATGAATTAGAATGGTTACATTCGTGCGAATGAATTAGAATGGATCGTACGAATGGATTAGAATGGATCGTACGAATGAATTAGAATGGATCGTACAAAAGAATTAGAAAGGTTACATTTGTGAGAATGGATTAGAATGGATCGTACGAATGGATTAGAATGGATCGTACGAATGAATTAGAATGGATCGTACGAATGCATTAGAATGGATACATTTGTGCGAATGAATTAGAATGGATCGTACGAACGAATTAGAATGGATCGTACGAACGAATTAGAATGGATCATATGAATGAATTAGAATGGATACATTCGTGCGAATGAATTAGAATGGATCGTACGAATGAGTTAGACTGGATCGTACGAATAAATTAGAATGGATACATTCGTGCGAATAAATTAGAATGGATTGTGCGAATGAATTAGAACGGATTGTGCGAATGAATTAGAATGGATCTTGTGAATGAATTAGAATGGATCGTACGAATGAATTAGAATGGATCATAGGAATGAATTAGAATGGATCGTGCAAATGAATTAGAATGGATCGTACGAATGAATTAGAATGGATCATACGATCCATTCTAATTCATTCTCGCAAATGTATCCATTCTAATTCATTCGCACGAATATATCGATTCTAATTCATTCGTACGATCTATTCTAATTCATTCATACGATCCATTCTAATTCGTTCGTACGATCCATTCTAATTCATTTGTACGATCCATTCTAATTCGTTCGTACGATTCATTCTAATTCATTCGCACGATCCATTCTAATTCATTTGTACGATCCATTTTAATTCATTCACATTCTAATTCATTCGTACAATGAGTTCTAATTCATTCGCTCGAATGTATCCATTCTAATTCATTCGCACGAATGAATTAGAATGGATCGGACAAATAAATTAGAATGGATCGTACGATCCATTCTAATGCATTCGTACGATTCATTCTAATTCATTCGCACGATCCATTCTAATTCATTCGTACAATCCATTCAAATACATTCGGACGAATGTATCCATTCTAATTCGTTCGTACGATCCATTCTAATTCGTTCGTACGATCCATTCTAATCCATTCGTACGATCCATTCTAATTCATTCGCCTGATCCATTCTAATTCATTCGCACAAATGTATCCATTCTAATTCATTCGTACAATCCATTCTAATTCATTCGCATGATCCATTCTAATTCATTCGTACGATCCATTCTAATTCATTTGTACGATCCATTCTAATTCATTCGCACAAATGTATCCATTCTAATTTATTCGTACGATCCATTCTAATTCATTCTCACGAATGTATCATACGAATGAATTAGAAAGGATCATACGAACGAATTAGAATGGATCGTGCGAATGAATTAGAAAGGATCGTACGAATGAATTAGAATGGATCGTACGAATGGATTAGAATGGATCATAGGAATGAATTAGAATGGATGGTGCAAATGAATTAGAATGGATATATTCGTGCGAATGAATTAGAATGGATCGTACGAATGAATTAGAATGGATCGTACGAATGGTTTAGAATGGATACATTTGTGAGAATGAATTAGAATGGATCGTACGAATTTATGCATTCTAATTCATTCGTACGATCCATTCTAATCCATTCGTACGATCCATTCTAATTCATTCGTACGATCCATTATAATCCATTCGTACGATCCATTCTAATTCATTCGTATGATCCATTCTAACTCATTTGGTGGATCCATTCTAATTCATTCGTACGATCCATTCTAATTCATTCACACGATGCATTCTAATTCATTCATACGATCCATTCTAATTCATTCGCACGATCCATTCTAATTCATTCGCATGATCCATTCTAATTTCATTCTCACGAATGTAACCTTTCTAATTCATTTGTATGATCCATTCTAATTCATTCGTACGATCCATTCTAATCCATTCGTACGATCCATTCTAATCTATTCGTACGATCCATTCTAATATATTCGTACGATCCACTCTAATTCATTCGTATGAATGTATCCATTCTAATTCGTTCGTACGATCCAGTCTAATTCATTCGTACGATCCATTCTAATTCATTCGCACGAATGTATCCATTCTAATTCATTCGTACGATCCATTCTAATTCATTCGCATTATCCATTCTAACTCATTCGGTGGATCCATTCTAATTCATTCGTACGATCCATTCTAATTCATTCGCACGATCCATTCTAATTTATTCGTACGATCCATTGTAATTCATTCGTACGATCCATTCTAATTCATTCTTATGACCAATTCTAATTCATTCGCACGATCCATTCTAATTCATTCGTACAATCCATTCTAATTCATTCGCACGATCCATACTAATTCATTCGTCCGATCCATTCTAATTCATTTGCACGAATGTATCCATTCTTATTCATTCGTACAATCCATTCTAATTCATTCACACGATCCATTCTAATTCATTCGTATGATCCATTCTAATTCATTCCTACGATCTATTCTAATTCATTCGCTCGAATGTATCTATTCTAATTCATTTGCACGATCCATTCTAATTCATTCCTATGATCCATTCTAATTCATTCGTTCGAGCGAATGAATTAGAATAGATCGTTGGAATGAATTAGAATGGATCATGCGAATGAATTAGAATAGATCGTACGAATGAATTAGAATGGATCGTACGAATAAATTAGAATGGATCGTGCGAATAAATTAGAATGGATCGTATGAATGAATTAGAATGGATCCACCAAATGAATTAGAATGAATCGTACGAATGAATTAGAATGGATCATACAAATGAATTGGAATGGATACATTCGTACGAATGAATTACAATGGATCGTATGAATGAATTAGAATGGATCATATGAATTAGAATGGATATATTTGTGCGAATGAATTAGAATGGATCGTACGAATGAATTAGAATGGAACGTACGAATGGATTAGAATGGATCGTACGAATGAATTAGATTGCATCGTACGAATGAATTTGAATGGATTGTACGAATGAATTAGAATGGATCGTACGAATGAATTAGAATGGATCATGCGAATGAATTAGAATAGATCGTACGAATGAATTAGAATGGATCGTACGAATAAATTAGAATAGATCGTGCGAATGAATTAGAATGGATTGTACGAATGAATTAGACTGGATCGTATGAATGAAATTGAATGGATCGAACGAATGAATTAGAATGGATCGTATGAATGAATTAGAATGGATTGTGCGAATGAATTAGAATGGATCGAACGAAAGTAACCATTCTAATTGATTCCTAAGATCTATTCTAATTCATTCGCTCGAATGTATCCATTCTAATTTATTAGTTTGATCCATTCTAATTCATTCGTACGATCCATTCAAATTCATTCGCATGATCCATTCTAATTCATTCGTACGATCCATTCTAATTCATTCTCACGAATGTAACCTTTCTAATTCATTTGTATGATCCATTCTAATTCATTCGTACGATCCATTCTAATTCATTCACACGAATCTGTTCTAATTCATTCGTACGATTCATTCTAATTCATTCGCACGATAAATTCTAATTCATTTGCACGATCCATTCTAATTCATTCCTATGATCCATTCTAATTCGTTCGTACGATCCATTCTAATTCATTCGCTTGAATGTATCCATTCTAATTCATTCGTACGATCCATTCTAATTCATTCTCACGAATGTAACCTTTCTAATTCATTTGTATGATCCATTCTAATTCATTCGTACGATCCATTCTAATCCATTCGTACGATCCATTCTAATCCATTCGTACGATCCATTCTAATACATTCCTATGATCCATTCTAATTCATTCGTATGAATGTATCCATTCTAATTTATTCGTACGATCCAGTCTAATTCATTCGTACGATCCATTCTAATTCATTCGCACGAATGTATCCATTCTAATTCATTCGTACGATCAATTCTAATTCCTTCGCATTATCCATTCTAACTCATTCGGTGGATCCATTCTAATTCATTCGTACGATCCATTCTAATTCATTCGCACGATCCATTCTAATTTATTCGTACGATCCATTGTAATTTATTCGTACGATCCATTCTAATTCATTCGTAAGACCAATTCTAATTCATTCGCACGATCCATTCTAATTCATTCGTACAATCCATTCTAATTCATTCGCACGATCCATACTAATTCATTCGTCCGATCCATTCTAATTCATTTGCACGAACGTATCCATTCTAATTCATTCGTACAATCCATTCTAATTCATTCGCACAATCCATTCTAATTCATTCGTATGATCCATTCTAATTCATTCCTACGATCTATTCTAATTCATTCGCTCGAATGTATCCATTCTAATTCATTTGCACGATCCATTCTAATTCATTCCTATCATCCATTCTAATTCATTCGTTCGAGCGAATGAATTAGAATAGATCGTAGGAATGAATTAGAATGGATCATGCGAATGAATTAGAATAGATCATACGAATGAATTAGAATGGATCGTACGAATAAATTAGAATGGATCGTGCGAATGAATTAGAATGGATCGTACGAATGAATTAGAATGGATCCACCAAATGAATTAGAATGAATCGTACGAATGAATTAGAATGGATCATACAAATGAATTAGAATGGATACATTCGTACGAATGAATTACAATGGATCGAATGAATGAATTAGAATGGATCATATGAATTAGAATGGATATATTTGTGCGAATGAATTAGAATGGATCGTACGAATGAATTAGAATGGATCGTACGAATGGATTAGAATGGATCGTACGAATGGATTAGAATGGATCATACGAATGAATTAGATTGCATCGTACGAATGAATTTGAATGGATTGTACGAATGAATTAGAATGGATCGTACGAATGAATTAGAATGGATCATGCGAATGAATTAGAAAAGATCGTACGAATGAATTAGAATGGATCATACGAATAAATTAGAATGGATCGTGCGAATGAATTAGAATGGATCATACGAATGAATTAGACTGGATCGTATGAATGAATTTGAATGGATCGAACGAATGAATTAGAATGGATCGTATGAATGAATTAGAATGGATTGTGAGAATGAATTAGAATGGATCAAACGAAAGTAACCATTCTAATTCATTCCTACGATCTATTCTAATTCATTCGCTCGAATGTATCCATTCTAATTTATTAGTTTGATCCATTCTAATTCATTCGTACGATCCATTCAAATTCATTCGCATGATCCATTCTAATTCATTCGTACGATCCATTCTAATTCATTCTCACGAATGTAACCTTTCTAATTCATTTGTATGATCCATTCTAATTCATTCGTACGATCCATTCTAATTCATTAACACGAATCCGTTCTAATTCATTCGTCCGATTCATTCTAATTCATTCGCACGATAAATTCTAATTCATTTGCACGATCCATTCTAATTCATTCCTATGATCCATTCTAATTCGTTCGTACGATCCATTCTAATTCATTCGCTTGAATGTATCCATTCTAATTCATTCGTACGATCCATTCTAATTCATTCGTACGATCCATTCTAATTCATTCTCACGAATGTAACCTTTCTAATTCATTTGTATGATCCATTCTAATTCATTCGTACGATCCATTCTAATTCATTCGCACGAATGTATCCATTCTAATGCATTCGTACGATTCATTCTAATTCATTCGCACGATCCATTCTAATTCATTCGTACGATCTATTCTTATTCATTCATACGATCCATTCTAATTCATTTGTACGAATGAATTAGAATGGATCGTACAAATGAATTAGAATGGATCGTGCGAATGAATTTGAATGGATCGTACGAACGAATTAGAATGGATCGTACGAACGAATTAGAATGGATCGTACGAACGAATTATTCATACAAATGGATTAGAATGGATCGTACTAATTCATTAGAATGGATCGTACAATGCGTTCTAATCCATTCGCATGATCGTACGATCCATTCTAATTTATTCATACGATCCATTCTAATTCATTCGCATGATCCATTCTAATTCATTCGTACGATCCATTCTAATTCATTCGTATGAATATATCTATTCTAATTCATTCGTATGATCCATTCTAATTTATTCGCACGATCTATTCTAATTCATTCGTACGATCCATTCTAATTCATTCGTACGATCCATTCTAATTCATTCGCACGAATGTATCATACGAATGAATTAGAATGGATCATGCGAATGAATTAAAATGGATCGTACAAATGAATTAGAATGGATCCTACGAATGAATTAGAATAGATTGTGCGAATAAATTAGAATGGATCATACGAATGAATTAGAAATGATATATTCATGCGAATGAATTAGAATGGATCGTACGAATGAATTAGAATGGATCGTACAAATGAATTAGAATGGATACATTCGTCCGATCCATTCTAATTTATTCCTACGGTCCATTCTAATTCATTCGCACGAATGTATCCATTCTAATTCATTTGCACGATCCATTCTTATTCATTCCTATGATCCATTCTAATTCATTTGTACGATCCATTCTAATTCATTCGCTCGAATGTATCCATTCTAATTCATTCGTACGATCCATTCTAATTCGTTCATACGATCCATTCTAATTCGTTCGTACGATCAATTCTAATCCATTCGTATGATCCATTCTAATCCATTCATACGATCTATTCTAATCCATTCGTACGATCCATTCTAATCCATTCGTACGATCAATTCTAATTCATTCTCACAAATATAACCATTCTAATTCATTCGTACAATCCATTCTAATTCATTCGTACGATCCATTCTAATCCATTCGTACGATCCATTCTAATCCATTCGCACGAATGTAACCATTCTAATTCATTCGTACGATCCATTCTAATACATTCCTACGATCCATTCTAATTCATTCGCACAAATATATCCATTCTAATTCATTTGCACGATCCATTCTAATTCATTCCTATGATCCATTCTAATTCATTCGTACGATCCATTCTAATTCATTCGCTCGAATGTATCCATTCTAATTCATTCTTACGATCCATTCTAATTCGTTCATACGATCCATTCTAATTCGTTCGCACGATCCATTCTAATTCATTCGTACGATCTATTCTAATTCATTCGCATGATCCATTCTAATTCATTCGTACAATCCATTCTAATTCATTCGTACAATCCATTAAAATTCATTCATACGATGCAATCTAATTTAATCGCACAAATGTATCTATTCTAATTCGTTCATACAATGCGTTCTAATTCATTCGTACGATCCATTCTAATCCATTCGTACGATTCATTCTAATTCATTCGCATGATCCAGTCTAATTTATTCATACGATCCATTCTAATTCATTCGTACGATCCATTCTAATCCATTCGTATGATCAATTCTAATTCATTCGCACGATCCATTCTAATTAATTCTCATGAATGTAACCTTTCTAATTCATTTGTATGATCCATTCTAATCCAAGCGTACGATCCATTCTAATCCATTCGTACGATCCATTCTAATCCATTCGTTCGACCCATTCTAATTCATTCATACGATCCATTCTAATTCATTCGCTCGAATATATCCATTCTAATTCATTCATACGATCCATTCTAATCCATTCGTACGATCCATTCTAAACCATTTGTACGATCCATTCTAATTCGTTCGCACGAATGTAACTATTCTAATTCATTCATACGATCCATTCTAATTCATTCGCACAATCCATTCTAATTCATTCGTACGATCCATTCTAATCCATTCGTACGATCCATTCTAATTCATTCGTACGATCCATTCAAATTCATTCTCACAAATATAACCTTTCTAATTCATTTGTACGATCCATTCTAATTCATTCGTACGATCCATTCTAATCCATTCGTACGATCCATTCTAATTCATTCGCACGAATATAACCATTCTAATTCATTCGTACGATCCATTCTAATTCATTCGCACAAATATATCCATTCTAATTCATTTGCACGATCCATTCTAATTAATTCCTATGATCCATTCTAATTCATTCGTACGATCCATTCTAATTCATTCGCTCGAATGTATCCATTCTAATTCATTCGTACGATCCATTCTAATTCGTTCGTACGATCCATTCTAATTCATTCGTACGATCCATTCTAATTCATTCGTACGATCCATTCTAATTCATTCGCACGATCCATTCTAATTCATTCGCACAAATGTATCCATTCTAATTCATTCGTACGATCTATTCTAATTCATTCGTATGATCCATTCTAATTCATTCGCACAAATGTAACCTTTCTAATTCATTTGTATGATCCATTCTAGTTCATTCGTACGATCCATTCTAATCCATTCGTATGACCCATTCTAATCCATTCGTACGATCCATTCTAATTCATTCGTACGATTCATTCTAATTCATTCGCACGATCAATTCTAATTCATTCGTACGATCCATTCTAATTCATTCGTATGATCCATTCTATTTCATTCGGATGATTCATTCTAATTCATTCGTACGATCCATTCTTATTCATTCGGTGGATCCATTCTAATTCATTCATACGATCCATTCTAATTCATTCGCATGATCCATTCTAATTTATTCGTACTATCCATTCTAATTCATTCGTACGATCTATTCTAATTCATTCGCATGATCCATTCTAATTCATTCGTACGATCCATTCTAATTCATTCGCACGATCCATTCTAATTCATTCGCACAATCCATTCTAATTCATTCGTACGATCCATTCTAATTCATTTGTACGAATGAATTAGAATGGATCGTACGAATGGATTAGAATGGATCGTACGAATGAATTAGAATGGATCGTACGAATGAATTAGAATGGATCGTACGAACGAATTAGAATGGATCATATGAATGAATTAGAATGGATCGTACGAATGAATTAGGATGGATACATTTTTGCGAATGAATTAGAATGGATCGTACGAATGAATTAGACTGGATCGTACGAATAAATTAGAATGGATACATTCGTGCGAATGAATTAGAATGGATTGTGCGAATGAATTAGAACGGATTGTGCGAATGAATTAGAATAGATCGTGCGAATGAATTAGAATGGATCGTACGAATGAATTAGAATGGATCGTACGAATGAATTAGAATGGATCATAGGAATGAATTAGAATGGATCGTGCAAATAAATTAGATGAATCATACGAATGAATTAGAATGGATCGTATGACCTATTCTAATTCATTCTCACAAATGTATCCATTCTAATTCATTCGTATGATCCATTCTAATTCATTCGCACGATCCATTCTAATTCATTCGCACGAATATATCGATTCTAATTCATTCGTACGATCCATTCTAATTTGTTCGTACGATCCATTCTAATTCGTTCGTACGATCCATTCTAATTCGTTCCTACGATCCATTCTAATTCATTCGCACGATCCATTCTAATTCATTTGTACGATCCATTTTAATTCATTCACATGATCCATTCTAATTCATTCGTACAATGCGTTGTAATTCATTCGCTCGAATGTATCCATTCTAATTCATTCGCACGAATGAATTAGAATGGATCGGACGAATAAATTAGAATGGATCGTACGATTCATTCTAATTCATTCGTACGATCCATTATAATGCATTCGTACGATTCATTCTAATTCATTCGCACGATCCATTCTAATTCATTCGTACGATCCATTCTTATTCATTCATACGATCCATTTTAATTTATTCGCACAATCCATTCTAATTCATTCGTACGATCTATTCTAATTCATTCGTACGATCCATTCTAATTCATTCTCACAAATGTAACCATTCTAATTCATTCGTACGATCCATTGAAATTTATTCCTACGATCCATTCTAATTCATTCGCACGATTGTATCCATTCTAATTCATTTGCACGATCCATTCTAATTCATTCCTATGATCCATTCTAATTCATTTGTACGATCCATTCTAATTCATTCGCTCGAATGTATCCATTCTAATTCATTCGTACGATCCATTGTAATTCGTTCGTACGATCCATTCTAATTCGTTCCTACGATCAATTCTAATCCATTCGTACGATCCATTCTAATCCATTCGTACGATCCATTCTAATCCATTCGTACGATCCATTCTAATTCATTCTCACAAATGTAACCTTTCTAATCCATTTGTACGAATGAATTAGAATAGATCGTGCGAATGAATTAGAATAAATCGTACGAATGCATTAGAATGGATCGTACGAATGAATTAGAATGAATCGTACAATCCATTCTAATTCATTCATCCGATACATTCTAATTCATTCGCACGAATGTATCCATTCTAATTCATTCGTACGATCTATTCTAATTCATCCTCACGAATGTAACCTTTCTAATTCATTCGTATGATCCATTCTAATTCATTCGTACGATCCATTCTAATCCATTCGTACGATCCATTCTAATTCATTCCTATGATCCATTCTAATTCATTCTCACGAATGTATCCATTCTAATGCATTCGTACGATCCATTCTAAAGCATTCGTACAATCCATTCTAATCCATTCGTACGATCCATTCTAATTCATTCGTACGATCCATTCTAATTCATTCGTACGATCCATTCAAATTCGTTCGTACGATCCATTCTAATTCGTTCGTACGATCCATTCTAATTCATTCGCATGATCCATTCTAATTCATTTGTACGATCCATTTTAATTTATTCACATGATCCATTCTAATTCATTCGTTCGAATGTATCCATTCTAATTCATTCGCACGAATGAATTAGAATGGATCGGACGAATAAATTAGAATGGATCGTACAATTCATTCTAATTCATTCGTACGATCCATTCAAATGCATTCGTACGATTCATTCTAATTCATTCGCACGATCCATTCTAATTCATTCGTACGATCCATTCTTATTCATTCATACGATCTATTCTAATTCATTCGCACAATCCATTCTAATTCATTCGTACGATCCATTCTAATTCATTCGTACGATCCATTCTAATTCATTCTCACAAATGTAACCATTCTAATTCATTCGTACGATCCACTCTAATTAATTCCTACGATCCATTCTAATTCATTCGCACGAATGTGTCCATTCTAATTCATTCGCACAAATGTATCCATTCTATTTCATTTGCACGATCCATTCTAATTCATTCCTATGATCCATTCTAATTCATTTGTACGATCCATTCTAATTCATTCGCTCGAATGTATCCATTCTAATTCATTCGTACGATCCATTCTAATTCGTTCGTATGATCCATTCTAATTCGTTCGTACGATCAATTCTAATCCATTCGTACGATCCATTCTAATCCATTCATACGATCCATTCTAATCCATTCGTACGATCCATTCTAATCCATTCTAATTCATTCTCACAAATGTAACCTTTCTAATTCATTTGTACGATCCATTCTAATTCATTCATACGATCCATTCTAATCCATTCTTACGATCCATTCTAATCCATTCGTACGATCCATTCTAATCCATTCGCATGAACAACCATTCTAATTCATTCGTACGATCCATTCTAATGCATTCCTACGATCCATTCTAATTTATTCGCACAAATGTATCCATTCTAATTCATTTGCACGATCCATTCTAATTCATTCCTATGATCCATTCTAATTCATTCGTACGATCCTTTCAAATTCATTCGCTCGAATGTATCCATTCTAATTCATTCGTACGATCCATTCTAATTCGTTCATACGATCCATACTAATTCGTTCGCACGATCCATTCTAATTCATTCGTACGATCTATTCTAATTCATTCGCATGATCCATTCTAATTCATTTGTACGATCCATTCTAATTCATTCGTACAATCCATTAAAATTCATTCATACGATGCAATCTAATTCAATCGCACAAATGTATCTATTCTAATTCGTTCATACAATGCGTTCTAATCCATTCGTACGATCCATTCTAATCCATTCGTACAATTTATTCTAATTCATTCGCATGATCCATTCTAACTTATTCATACGATCCATTCTATATCATTCGTACGATCCATTCTAATCCATTCGTATGATTAATTCTAATTTATTCGCACGATCTATTCTAATTCATTCTCACGAATGTAACCTTTCTAATTCATTTGTATGATCCATTCTAATCCATTTGTACAATCCATTCTAATCCATTCGTACGATCCATTCTAATCGATTCGTACGATCCATTCTAATTCATTCGTACGATCCATTCTAATTCATTCGCTCGAATGTATCCTTTCTAATCCATTCGTATGATCCATTCTGAACCATTCGTACGATCCATTCTAATTCGTTTGCACGAATGTAACTATTCTAATTCATTCATACGATCCATTCTAATTCATTCGCACAATCCATTCTAATTCATTCGTACGATCCATTCTAATCCATTCGTACGATCCATTCTAATTCATTCGTACGATCCATTTTAATTCATTGTCTCAAATATAACCTTTCTAATTCATTTGTACGATCCATTCTAATCCATTCGTACGATCCCTTCTAATCCATTCGTACGATCCATTCTAATTCATTCGCACGAATATAACCATTCTAATTCATTCGTACGATCCATTCTAATTCATTCCTACGATCCATTCTAATTCATTCCTACGATCCATTCTAATTCATTCGTACGATCCATTCTAATTCGTTCGTACGATCCATTCTAGTTCATTCGTACGATCTATTCTAATTCATTCGTACGATCCATTCTAATTCATTCGCACGATCCATTCTAATTCATTCGCACAAATGTATCCATTCTAATTCATTCGTACGATCTATTCTAATTCATTCGTACGATCGATTCTAATTCATTCGCACAAATGTAACCTTTCTAATTCATTTGTATGATCCATTCTAATTCATTCGTAGGATCCATTCTAATCCATTCGTACGACCCATTCTAATCCATTCGTATGATCCATTCTAATTCATTCGTACGATTCATTCTAATTCATTCGCACGATCCATTCTAATTCATTCGTACGATTCATTCTAATTCATTCGTATGATCCATTCTAATTCATTCGGATGATTCATTCTAATTCATTCGTACGATCCATTCTAATTCATTTGGTGGATCCATTCTAATTCATTCGTACGATCCATTCTAATTCATTCGCACGATCCATTCTAATTTATTCGTACTATCCATTCTAAGTCATTCGTACGATCTATTCTAATTCATTCGCATGATCCATTCTAATTCATTCGTACGATCCATTCTTATTCATTCATACTATCCATTCTAATTCATTCGCACGATCCATTCTAATTCATTTGCACAATCCGTTCTAATTCATTCGTACGATCCATTCTAATTCATTTGTACGATTGAATTAGAATGGATCGTACGATTGGATTAGAATGGATCGTACGAATGAATTAGAATGGATCGTACGAACGAATTAGAATGGATCGTACGAACGAATTAGAATGGATCGTACGAATGAATTAGAATGGATACATTCGTGCGAATGAATTAGAATGGATCGTACGAATGAATTAGACTGGATTGTACGAATAAATTAGAATGGATACATTCGTACGAATGAATTAGAATGGATTGTGCGAATGAATTAGAACGGATTGTGCGAATGAATTAGAATGGATCGTGCGAATGAATTAGAATTGATCGTACGAATGAATTAGAATGGATCATAGGAATGAATTAGAAAGGATCATGCAAATGAATTAGAATGGATCGTACGAATGAATTAGAATGGATCGTACAATCCATTCTAATTCATTCTTACAAATGTATCCATTCTAATTCATTCGTATGATCCATTCTAATTCATTCGCACGATCCATTCTAATTCATTCGCACGAATATATCGATTCTAATTCATTCATACGATCCATTCTAATTCGTTCGTACGATCCATTCTAATTCGTTCGTACGATCCATTCTAATTCATTCGCACGATCCATTCTAATTCATTTGTACGATCCATTTTAATTCATTCATATGATACATTCTAATTCATTCGTATGATCCATTCTAATTCATTCGTACGATCCATTCTAATTCATTCTCACGAATGTAACCTTTCTAATTCATTTGTATGATCCATTCTAATTCATTAATGGATGGAGCGAATGAATTAGAATGGATCGTGCGATGAATTAGAATGGATCATACAAATGAATTAGAATGGATTCTAATCCATTCGTACGATCCATTCTAATCTATTCTAATTCATTCGCACAAATGTATCCATTCTAATTCATTCTCACAAATGTATCCATTCTAATTCATTCGTATGATCCATTTTAATTCATTCGTACGATCCATTCTAATCCATTCGTACGATCCATTCTAATCCATTCGTACGATCCATTCTAATCCATTCGTACGATCCATCCTAATTCATTCGTATGATCTATTCTAATTCATTCGCTCGAATGTATCCATTCTAATTCATTCGTTCGATCCTATCTAATTCATTCGTACGATCCATTCAAATTCATTCGCATGATCCATTCTAATTCATTCTAACGAATGTAACCTTTCTAATTCATTTGTACGATCCATTGTAGTTCATTCGTACGATCCATTCTAATCCATTCGTACGATCCATTCTAATTCATTCGTACGATCCATTCTAATTCATTCGCACAAATATATCCATTCTAATTCATATGATCCATTCTAATTCGTCCATACGATCCATTGTAATTCATTCGTACGAATGTATCCATTCTAATTCATTTGTATGATCCATTCTAATTCATTCGTACGATTCATTCTAATTCATTCGCACGATCCATTCTAATTTATTCGTACGATCCATTCTAATTCATTCGTACGATCTATTCTAATTCATTCGCATGATCCATTCTAATTCATTCCTACGATCTATTCTAATTCATTCGCTCGAACGAATGAATTAGAATGGATCATAGGAATGAATTAGAATGGATCGTGCAAATGAATTAGAATGGATACATTCGAGCGAATGAATTAGAATAGATCCTAGGAATGAATTAGAATGGATCATACGAATGAATTAGAATGCATCGTGCGAATGAATTAGAATGGATTGTTCGAATGAATTAGAATGGATATATTCGTGCGAATGAATTAGAATGGATCGGACGAATGAATTAGTATGGATCTTGCGAATGAATTAGAATGGATTGTACGAATGAATTAGAATGGATCGTGCGAATGAATTAGAATTGATCTTACGAATGAATTAGAATGGATTGTACGAATGAATTAGAATGGATCGTACGAATAAATTAGAATGGATCGTGCGAATGAATTAGAATGGATCGTAGGAATGAATTAGAATGGATCCACCGAATGAGTTAGAATGGATAATGCGAATGAATTAGAATGGATCGTACGAATGAATTAGAATGGATACATTCGTGCGAATGATTTACAATGGATCATATGAATGAATTAGATTGGATCGTACGAATAAATTAGAATGGATACATTCATACGAATGAATTAGAATGGATCGTACGAATGTATTAGAATGGATCGTACGAATGGATTAGAATGGATCGTACGAATGGATTAGAATGGATCGTACGAATGAATTAGAATGGATCATACAAATGAATTAGAAAGGTTACATTCGTGAGAATGAATTAGAATGGATCGTGCGAATGAATTAGAATGGATCGTGCGAATGAATTAGAATGGATCGTACGAATGAATTAGAATGGATCATGCGAATGAATTAGAATGGATCGTACGAATGAATTAGAATGGATCCACCGAATGAGTTAGAATGGATCATACGAATGAATTAGAATGGATCGTACGAATGGATTAGAATGGATCGTATGAATGAATTAGAATGGATCGTACGAATGGATTAGAATGGATCGTACGAATAAATTAGAATGGATACATTCGTACGATCCATTCTAATTCATTCTCACAAATGTATCCATTCTAA
Organism: Chamaelirium japonicum; assembly: GCA_947650365.1. Lineage (NCBI taxonomy): Eukaryota > Viridiplantae > Streptophyta > Magnoliopsida > Liliales > Melanthiaceae > Chamaelirium > Chamaelirium japonicum. Next base: position 46,860,247 of record OX393552.1, on the reverse strand, counting down.
TCCATTCATACGATCCATTCTAATTCATTCGTACGATCCATTCTAATTCATTCGCACGAATGTATCCATTCTAATTCATTTGCACGATCCATTCTAATTCATTACTATGATCCATTCTAATCCATTCGTACGATCCATTCTAATTCATCCGTACGATCCTTTCTAATTCATTCGCACGATCCATTCTAATTCGTTCGTATGATTCTTTCTAATTCATTCGTATGATACATTCGTGAGAATGAATTAGAATGGATCGTACGAATAAATTAGAATGGATACATTTGTGCGAATGAATTAGAATGGATCGTACAAATGAATTAGAATGGATCGTACGAATGAATTAGAATGGATCATGCGAATGAATTAGAATGGATTGTACGAATGAATTAGAATGGATACATTTGTGCGAATGAATTAGAATGGATTAGGCGAATGAATTAGAATGGATTATACGAACGAATTAGAATGGTTACATTCGTGCGAATGAATTTGAATGGATCATACGAATGGATTAGAATGGATCGTACGAATGGATTAGAATGGATCGTACGAATGAATTAGAAAGGTTACATTTGTGAGAATGAATTAGAATGGATCATACGAATGAATTAGAATGGATTGTGCGAATGAATTAGAATGGATCGTATGAGTGAATAAGAATGGATCGTACGAATGAATTAGAATGGATCATGCGAATGAATTAGAATGAATCATACGAATGCATTAGAATGGATCGTACGAATGAATTAGAATGAATCGTACGATCCATTCAAATTCATTCGTGCGAATGAATTAGAATGCATACATTCGAGCGAATGAATTAGAACGCATTGTACTAATTCATTAGAATGGATCGTACAATGCGTTCTAATCCATTCGCATGATCGTACGATCCATTCTAATTTATTCATACGATCCATTCTAATTCATTCGCACGATCCATTCTAATTCATTCATACGATCCATTCTAATTCATTCGCATGAATATATCTATTCTAATTCAGTCGTATGATCCATTCTAATTTATTCGCACGATCTATTCTAATTCATTCGTACGATCCATTCTAATTCATTCGTACGATCCATTCTAATTCATTCGCACGAATGTATCATACGAATGAATTAGAATGGATCATGCGAATGAATTAAAATGGATCGTACAAATGAATTAGATTGGATCTTACGAATGAATTAGAATAGATCGTGCGAATAAATTAGAATGGATCATACGAATGAATTAGAATAGATATATTCATGCGAATGAATTAGAATGGATCGTACGAATGAATTAGAATGGATCGTATAAATGAATTAGAATGGATACATTCGTCCGATCCATTCTAATTTATTCCTACGGTCCATTCTAATTCATTCGCACGAATGTATCCATTCTAATTCATTTGCACGATCCATTCTAATTCATTCCGATGATCCATTCTAATTCATTTGTACGATCCATTCAAATTCATTCGCTCGAATGTATCCATTCTAATTCATTCGTACGATCCATTCTAATTCGTTCATACGATCCATTCTAATTCATTCGTACGATCAATTCTAATCCATTCGTATGAACCATTCTAATCCATTCATACGATCTATTCTAATCCATTCGTACGATCCATTCTAATCCATTCGTACGATCAATTCTAATTCATTCTCACAAATATAACCTTTCTAATTCATTTGTACGACCCATTCTAATTCATTCGTACGATCCATTCTAATCCATTCGTACGATCCATTCTAATCCATTCGCACGAATGTAACCATTCTAATTCATTCGTACGATCCATTCTAATACATTCCTACGATCCATTCTAATTCATTCGCACAAATATATCCATTCTAATTCATTTGCACGATCCATTCTAATTCATTCCGAAGATCCATTCTAATTCATTCGTACGATCCATTCTAATTCATTCGCTCGAATGTATCCATTCTAATTCATTCGTACGATCCATTCTAATTCGTTCATACGATCCATTCTAATTCGTTCGCACGATCCATTCTAATTCATTCGTACGATCTATTCTAATTCATTCACATGATCCATTCTAATTCATTCGTACAATCCATTCTAATTCATTCGTACAATCCATTAAAATTCATTCATACGATGCAATCTAATTTAATCGCACAAATGTATCTATTCTAATTCATTCATACAATGCGTTCTAATCCATTCGTAAGATCCATTCTAATCCATTCGTATGATTCATTCTAATTCATTCGCATGATCCAGTCTAATTTATTCATACGATCCATTCTAATTCATTCGTATGATCCATTCTAATCCATTCGTATGATCAATTCTAATTCATTCGCACGATCCATTCTAACTAATTCTCATGAATGTAACCTTTCTAATTCATTTGTATGATCCATTCTAATCCATACGTACGATCCATTCTAATCCACTCGTACGATCCATTCTAATCCATTCGTACGATCCATTCTAATTCATTCGTACGATCCATTCTAATTCATTCGCTCGAATATATCCATTCTAATTCATTCGTACGATCCATTCTAATCCATTCGTACGATCCATTCTAAACCATTCGTACGATCCATTCTAATTCGTTCGCACGAATGTAACTATTCTAATTCATTCATACGATCCATTCTAATTCATTCGCACAATCCATTCTAATTCATTCGTACGATCCATTCTAATCCATTCGTAAGATCCATTCTAATTCATTCGTACGATCCATTCAAATTCATTCTCACAAATATAACCTTTCTAATTCATTTGTACGATCCATTCTAATTCATTCGTACGATCCATTCTAATCCATTCGTACGATCCATTCTAATTCATTCGCACGAATATAACCATTCTAATTCATTCGTACGATCCATTCTAATTCATTCCTACGATCCATTCTAATTCATTCGCACAAATATATCCATTCTAATTCATTTGCACGATCCATTCTAATTCATTCCTATGATCCATTCTAATTCATTCGTACGATCCATTCTAATTCATTCGCTCGAATGTATCCATTCTAATTCATTCGTACGATCCATTCTAATTCGTTCGTACGATCCATTCTAATTCATTCGTACGATCCATTCTAATTCATTCGTACGATCCATTCTAATTCATTCGCACGATCCATTCTAATTCATTCGTACGATCTATTCTAATTCATTCGTATGATCCATTCTAATTCATTCGCACAAATGTAACCTTTCTAATTCATTTGTATGATCCATTCTAGTTCATTCCTACGATCCATTCTAATCCATTCGCATGACCCATTCTAATCCATTCGTACGATCCATTCTAATTCATTCGTACGATTCATTCTAATTCATTCGCATGATCAATTCTAATTCATTCGTACGATCCATTCTAATTCATTCGTATGATCCATTCTATTTCATTCGGATGATTCATTCTAATTCATTCGTACGATCCATTCTAATTCATTCGGTGGATCCATTCTAATTCATTCGTACGATCCATTCTAATTCATTCGCACGATCCATTCTAATTTATTCGTACTATCCATTCTAATTCATTCGTACGATCTATTCTAATTCATTCGCATGATCCATTCTAATTCATTCGTACGATCCATTCTAATTCATTCGCATGATCCATTCTAATTCATTCGCACAATCCATTCTAATTCATTCGTACGATCCATTCTAATTCATTTGTACGAATGAATTAGAATGGATCGTACGAATGGATTAGAATGGATCGTACGAATGAATTAGAATGGATCGTATGAATGAATTAGAATGGATCGTACGAACGAATTAGAATGGATCATATGAATGAATTAGAATGGATCGTACGAATGAATTAGAATGGATCGTATGAATGAATTAGACTGGATCGTACGAATAAATTAGAATGGATACATTCGTGCGAATGAATTAGAATGGATTGTGCGAATGAATTAGAACGGATTGTGCGAATGAATTAGAATAGATCGTGCGAATGTATTAGAATGGATCGTACGAATGAATTAGAATGGATCGTACGAATGAATTAGAATGGATTATAGGAATGAATTAGAATGGATCGTGCAAATAAATTAGATGAATCGTACGAATGAATTAGAATGGATCGTACGACCCATTCTAATTTATTCTCACAAATGTATCCATTCTAATTCATTCGTATGATCCATTCTAATTCATTCGCACGATCCATTCTAATTCATTCGCACGAATATATCGATTCTAATTGATTCGTATGATCCATTCTAATTTGTTCGTACGATCCATTCTAATTCGTTCGTACGATCCATTCTAATTCGTTCGTACAATGCGTTCTAATTCATTCGTACAATGCGTTCTAATTCATTCGCTCGAATGTATCCATTCTAATTTATTCGCACGAATGAATTAGAATGGATCGTACGAATAAATTAGAATGGATCGTACGATTCATTCTAATTCATTCGTACGATCCATTCTAATGCATTTGTAAGATTCATTCTAATTCATTCGCACGATCCATTCTAATTCATTCGTACGATCCATTCTTATTCATTCATACGATCCATTCTAATTCATTCGCACAATCCATTCTAATTCATTCGTATGATCCATTCTAATTCATTCGTACGATCCATTCTAATTCATTCTCACAAATGTAACCATTCTAATTCATTCGTACGATCCATTCTAATTTATTCCTACGATCCATTCTAATTCATTCGCACGAATGTATCCATTCTAATTCATTTGCACGATCCATTCTAATTCATTCCTATGATCCATTCTAATTCATTTGTACGATCCATTCTAATTCATTCGCTCGAATGTATCCATTATAATTCATTCGTACGATCCATTCTAATTCGTTCGTACGATCCATTCTAATTCGTTCCTACGATCAATTCTAATCCATTCGTACGATCCATTCTAATCCATTCGTACGATCCATTCTAATCCATTCTTACGATCCATTCTAATTCATTCTCACAAATGTAACCTTTCTAATCCATTTGTACGAATGAATTAGAATAGATCGTGCGAATGAATTAGAATGAATCGTACGAATGCATTAGAATGGATCGTACGAATGAATTAGAATGAATCGTACAATCCATTCTAATTCATTCGTCCGATACATTCTAATTCATTCGCACGAATGTATCCATTCTAATTCATTCGTACGATCCATTCTAATTCATCCTCACGAATGTAACCTTTCTAATTCATTCGTATGATCCATTCTAATTCATTCGTACGATCCATTCTAATCCATTCGTACGATCCATTCTAATTCATTCCTATGATCCATTCTAATTCATTCTCACGAATGTATCCATTCTAATGCATTCGTACGATCCATTCTAATGTATTCGTACGATCCATTCTAATCCATTCGTACGATCCATTCTAATTCATTCGTACGATCCATTCTAATTCATTCGTACGATCCATTCAAATTCGTTCGTACGATCCATTCTAATTCGTTCGTACGATCCATTCTAATTCATTCACATGATCCATTCTAATTCATTTGTACGATCCATTTTAATTCATTCACATGATCCATTCTAATTCATTCGTACAATGCGTTCTAATTCATTCGCTCGAATGTATCCACTCTAATTCATTCGCACGAATGAATTAGAATGGATCGGACGAATAAATTAGAATGGATCGTACGATTCATTCTAATTCATTCGTACGATCCATTCTAATGCATTCGTACGATTCATTCTAATTCATTCGCACGATCCATTCTAATTCATTCGTACGATCCATTCTTATTCATTCATACGATCTATTCTAATTCATTCGCACAATCCATTCTAATTCATTCGTACGATCCATTCTAATTCATTCTCACAAATGTAACCATTCTAATTCATTTGTACGATCCATTCTAATTAATTCCTACGATCCATTCTAATTCATTCGCACGAATGTATCCATTCTAATTCATTCGCACGAATGTATCCATTCTATTTCATTTGCACGATCCATTTTAATTCATTCCTATGATCCATTCTAATTCATTTGTACGATCCATTCTAATTCATTCGCTCGAATGTATCCATTCTAATTCATTCGTACGATCCATTCTAATTCGTTCGTATGATCCATTCTAATTAGTTCGTACGATCAATTCTAATCCATTCGTACGATCCATTCTAATCCATTCATACGATCCATTCTAATCCATTCGTACGATCCATTCTAATCCATTCGTACGATCCATTCTAATTCATTCTCACAAATGTAACCTTTCTAATTCATTTGTACGATCCATTCTAATTCATTCGTACGATCCATTCTAATCCATTTGTACGATCCATTCTAATCCATTCGTACGATCCATTCTAATCCATTCGCACGAATGTAACCATTCTAATTCATTCGTACGATCCATTCTAATTCATTCGCACAAATGTATCCATTCTAATTCATTTGCACGATCCATTCTAATTCATTGCTATGATCCATTCTAATTCATTCGTACGATCCTTTCAAATTCATTCGCTCGAATGTATCCATTCTAATTCATTCGTACGATCCATTCTAATTCGTTCATACGATCCATTCTAATTCGTTCGCACGATCCATTCTAATTCATTCGTACGATCTATTCTAATTCATTCGCATGATCCATTCTAATTCATTCGTACGATCCATTCTAATTCATTCGTACAATCCATTAAAATTCATTCATACGATGCAATCTAATTCAATCGCACAAATGTATCTATTCTAATTCGTTCATACAATGCGTTCTAATCTATTCGTACGATCCATTCTAATCCATTCGTACGATTCATTCTAATTCATTCGCATGATCCATTCTAATTTATTCATACGATCCATTCTAATTCATTCGTACGATCCATTCTAATCCATTCGTATGATTAATTCTAATTTATTCGCACGATCTATTCTAATTCATTCTCACGAATGTAACCTTTCTAATTCATTTGTATGATCCATTCTAATCCATTTGTACAATCCATTCTAATCCATTCGTACGATCCATTCTAATCCATTCGTACGATCCATTCTAATCCATTCGTACGAATGTATCCATTCTAATTCATTTGCACGATCCATTCTAATTCATTCCTATGATCCATTCTAATTCATTTGTACGATCCATTCTAATTCATTCGCTCGAATGTATCCATTCTAATTCATTCGTACGATCCATTCTAATTCGTTCGTACGATCCATTCTAATTCGTTCCTACGATCAATTCTAATCCATTCGTACGATCCATTCTAATCCAGTCGTACGATCCATTCTAATCCATTCGTACGATCCATTCTAATTCATTCTCACAAATGTAACCTTTCTAATCCATTTGTACGAATGAATTAGAATAGATCGTGCGAATGAATTAGAATAAATCGTACGAATGCATTAGAATGGATCGTACGAATGAATTAGAATGAATCGTACAATCCATTCTAATTCATTCGTCCGATACATTCTAATTCATTCGCATGAATGTATCCATTCTAATTCATTCGTACGATCCATTCTAATTCATCCTCACGAATGTAACCTTTCTAATTCATTCGTATGATCCATTCTAATTCATTCGTACGATCCATTCTAATCCATTCGTACGATCCATTCTAATTCATTCCTATGATCCATTCTAATTCATTCTCACGAATGTATCCATTCTAATGCATTCGTACGATCCATTCTAATGCATTCGTACGATCCATTCTAATCCATTCGTACGATCCATTCTAATTCATTCGTACGATCCATTCTAATTCATTCGTACGATCCATTCAAATTCGTTCGTACGATCCATTCTAATTCGTTCGTACGATCCATTCTAATTCATTCGCATGATCCATTCTAATTCATTTGTACGATCCATTTTAATTTATTCACATGATCCATTCTAATTCATTCGTACAATGCGTTCTAATTCATTCGTTCGAATGTATCCATTCTAATTCATTCGCACGAATGAATTAGAATGGATCGGACGAATAAATTAGAATGGATCGTACAATTCATTCTAATTCATTCGTACGATCCATTCTAATGCATTCGTACGATTCATTCTAATTCATTCGCACGATCCATTCTAATTCATTCGTACGATCCATTCTTATTCATTCATACGATCTATTCTAATTCATTCGCACAATCCATTCTAATTCATTCGTACGATCCATTCTAATTCATTCGTACGATCCATTCTAATTCATTCTCACAAATGTAACCATTCTAATTCATTCGTACGATCCATTCTAATTCATTCGCACGAATGTGTCCATTCTAATTCATTCGCACGAATGTATCCATTCTATTTCATTTGCACGATCCATTCTAATTCATTCCTATGATCCATTCTAATTCATTTGTACGATCCATTCTAATTCATTCGCTCGAATGTATCCATTCTAATTCATTCGTACGATCCATTCTAATTCGTTCGTATGATCCATTCTAATTCGTTCGTACGATCAATTCTAATCCATTCGTACGATCCATTCTAATCCATTCATACGATCCATTCTAATCCATTCGTACGATCCATTCTAATCCATTCGTACGATCCATTCTAATTCATTCTCACAAATGTAACCTTTCTAATTCATTTGTACGATCCATTCTAATTCATTCGTACGATCCATTCTAATCCATTCGTACGATCCATTCTAATCCATTCGTACGATCCATTCTAATCCATTCGCATGAATGTAACCATTCTAATTCATTCGTACGATCCATTCTAATGCATTCCTACGATCCATTCTAATTCATTCGCACAAATGTATCCATTCTAATTCATTTGCACGATCCATTCTAATTCATTCCTATGATCCATTCTAATTCATTCGTACGATCCTTTCAAATTCATTCGCTCGAATGTATCCATTCTAATTCATTCGTACGATCCATTCTAATTCGTTCATACGATCCATACTAATTCGTTCGCACGATCCATTCTAATTCATTCGTACGATCTATTCTAATTCATTCGCATGATCCATTCTAATTCATTCGTACGATCCATTCTAATTCATTCGTACAATCCATTAAAATTCATTCATACGATGCAATCTAATTCAATCGCAAAAATGTATCTATTCTAATTCGTTCATACAATGCGTTCTAATCCATTCGTACGATCCATTCTAATCCATTCGTACGATTCATTCTAATTCATTCGCATGATCCATTCTAATTTATTCATACGATCCATTCTATATCATTCGTACGATCCATTCTAATCCATTCGTATGATAAATTCTAATTTATTCGCACGATCTATTCTAATTCATTCTCACGAATGTAACCTTTCTAATTCATTTGTATGATCCATTCTAATCCATTTGTACAATCCATTCTAATCCATTCGTACGATCCATTCTAATCTATTCGTACGATCCATTCTAATTCATTCGTACGATCCATTCTAATTCATTCGCTCGAATGTATCCTTTCTAATCCATTCGTATGATCCATTCTAAACCATTCGTACGATCCATTCTAATTCGTTCGCACGAATGTAACTATTCTAATTCATTCATACGATCCATTCTAATTCATTCGCACAATCCATTCTAATTCATTCGTACGATCCATTCTAATCCATTCGTACGATCCATTCTAATTCATTCGTACGATCCATTTTAATTCATTGTCACAAGTATAACCTTTCTAATTCATTTGTACGATCCATTCTAATCCATTCGTACGATCCCTTCTAATCCATTCGTACGATCCATTCTAATTCATTCGCACGAATATAACCATTCTAATTCATTCTTACGATCCATTCTAATTCATTCCTACGATCCATTCTAATTCATTCGCACAAATGTATCCATTCTAATTCATTTGCACGATCCATTCTAATTCATTCCTATGATCCATTCTAATTCATTCGTACGATCTATTCTAATTCATTTGCTCGAATGTATCCATTCTAATTCATTCGTACGATCCATTCTAATTCGTTCGTACGATCCATTCTAGTTCATTTGTACGATCTATTCTAATTCATTCGTACGATCCATTCTAATTCATTCGCACGATCCATTCTAATTCATTCGCACAAATGTATCCATTCTAATTCATTCGTACGATCTATTCTAATTCATTCGTACGATCCATTCTAATTCATTCGCACAAATGTAACCTTTCTAATTCATTTGTATGATCCATTCTAATTCATTCGTAGGATCCATTCTAATCCATTCGTACGACCCATTCTAATCCATTCGTATGATCCATTCTAATTCATTCGTACGATTCATTCTAATTCATTCGCACGATCCATTCTAATTCATTCGTACGATCCATTCTAATTCATTCGTATGATCCATTCTAATTCATTCGGATGATTCATTCTAATTCATTCGTACGATCCATTCTAATTCATTTGGTGGATCCATTCTAATTCATTCGTACGATCCATTCTAATTCATTCGCACGATCCATTCTAATTTATTCGTACTATCCATTCTAATTCATTCGTACGATCTATTCTAATTCATTCGCATGATCCATTCTAATTCATTCGTACGATCCATTCTTATTCATTCATACTATCCATTCTAATTCATTCGCACGATCCATTCTAATTCATTCGCACAATCCGTTCTAATTCATTCGTACGATCCATTCTAATTCATTTGTACGATTGAATTAGAATGGATCGTACGATTGGATTAGAATGGATCGTACGAATGAATTAGAATGGATCGTACGAACGAATTAGAATGGATCGTACGAAAGAATTAGAATGGATCGTACGAATGAATTAGAATGGATACATTCGTGCGAATGAATTAGAATGGATCATACGAATAAATTAGACTGGATCGTACGAATAAATTAGAATGGATACATTCGTACGAATGAATTAGAATGGATTGTGCGAATGAATTAGAACGGATTGTGCGAATGAATTAGAATGGATCGTGCGAATGAATTAGAATTTATCGTACGAATGAATTAGAATGGATCATAGGAATGAATTAGAAAGGATCATGCAAATGAATAAGAATGGATCGTACGAATGAATTAGAATGGATCGTACGATCCATTCTAATTCATTCTTACAAATGTATCCATTCTAATTCATTCGTATGATCCATTCTAATTCATTCGCACGATCCATTCTAATTCATTCGCACGAATATATCGATTCTAATTCATTCGTACGATCCATTCTAATTCGTTCGTACGATCCATTCTAATTCGTTCGTACGATCCATTCTAATTCATTCGCACGATCCATTCTAATTCATTTGTACGATCCATTTTAATTCATTCATATGATACATTCTAATTCATTCGTATGATCCATTCTAATTCATTCGTACGATCCATTCTAATTCATTCTCACGAATGTAACCTTTCTAATTCATTTGTATGATCCATTCTAATTCATTAATGGATGGAGCGAATGAATTAGAATGGATCGTGCGATGAAATAGAATGGATCATACAAATGAATTAGAATGGATTCTAATCCATTCGTACGATCCATTCTAATCTATTCTAATTCATTCGCACAAATGTATCCATTCTAATTCATTCTCACAAATGTATCCATTCTAATTCATTCGTATGATCCATTCTAATTCATTCGTATGATCCATTCTAATCCATTCGTACGATCCATTCTAATCCATTCGTACGATCCTTTCTAATCCATTCGTACGATCCATCCTAATTCATTCGTATGGTCTATTCTAATTCATTCGATCGAATGTATCCATTCTAATTCATTCGTTCGATCCTATCTAATTCATTCGTACGATCCATTCAAATTCATTCGCATGATCCATTCTAATTCATTCTAACGAATGTAACCTTTCTAATTCATTTGTATGATCCATTGTAGTTCATTTGTACGATCCATTCTAATTCATTCGTACGATCCATTCTAATTCATTCGCACAAATATATCCATTCTAATTAATATGATCCATTCTAATTCGTCCATACGATCCATTGTAATTCATTCGTACGAATGTATCCATTCTAATTCATTTGTATGATCCATTCTAATTCATTCATACGATTCATTCTAATTCATTCGCACGATCCATTCTAATTTATTCGTACGATCCATTCTAATTCATTCGTACGATCTATTCTAATTCATTCGCATGATCCATTCTAATTCATTCCTACGATCTATTCTAATTCATTTGCTCGAACGAATGAATTAGAATGGATCATAGGAATGAATTAGAATGGATCGTGCAAATGAATTAGAATGGATACATTCGAGCGAATGAATTAGAATAGATCCTAGGAATGAATTAGAATGGATCATACGAATGAATTAGAATGCATCGTGCGAATGAATTAGAATGGATTGTTCGAATGAATTAGAATGGATACATTCGTGCGAATGAATTAGAATGGATCGGACGAATGAATTAGTATGGATCTTGCGAATGAATTAGAATGGATTGTACGAATGAATTAGAATGGATCGTGCGAATGAATTAGAATTGATCTTACGAATGAATTAGAATGGATTGTACGAATGAATTAGAATGGATCGTACGAATAAATTAGAATGGATCGTGCGAATGAATTAGAATGGATCGTACGAATGAATTAGAATGGATCCACCGAATGAGTTAGAATGGATAATGCGAATGAATTAGAATGGATCGTACGAATGAATTAGAATGGATACATTCGTGCGGATGAATTACAATGGATCATATGAATGAATTAGACTGGATCGTACGAATAAATTAGAATGGATACTTTCATACGAATGAATTAGAATGGATCGTACGAATGTATTAGAATGGATCGTACGAATGGATTAGAATGGATCGTACGAATGAATTAGAATGGATCATACAAATGAATTAGAAAGGTTACATTCGTGAGAATGAATTAGAATGGATCGTGCGAATGAATTAGAATGGATCGTGCGAATGAATTAGAATGGATCGTACGAATGAATTAGAATGGATCATGCGAATGAATTAGAATGGATCGTACGAATGAATTAGAATGGATCCACCGAATGAGTTAGAATGGATCATATGAATGAATTAGAATGGATCGTACGAATGGATTAGAATGGATCGTATGAATGAATTAGAATGGATCGTACGAATGGATTAGAATGGATCGTACGAATAAATTAGAATGGATACATTCGTACGATCCATTCTAATTCATTCTCACAAATGTATCCATTCTAATCCATTCATACGATCCATTCTAATTCATTCGTACGATCCATTCTAATTCATTCGCACGAATGTATCCATTCTAATTCATTTGCACGATCCATTCTAATTCATTACTATGATCCATTCTAATCCATTCGTACGATCCATTCTAATTCATCCGTACGATCCTTTCTAATTCATTCGCACGATCCATTCTAATTCGTTCGTATGATTCTTTCTAATTCATTCGTATGATACATTCATGAGAATGAATTAGAATGGATCGTACGAATAAATTAGAATGGATACATTTGTGCGAATGAATTAGAATGGATCGTACAAATGAATTAGAATGGATCGTACGAATGAATTTGAATGGATCACGCGAATGAATTAGAATGGATTGTACGAATGAATTAGAATGGATACATTTGTGCGAATGAATTAGAATGGATTAGGCGAATGAATTAGAATGGATTATACGAACGAATTAGAATGGTTACATTTGTGCGAATGAATTAGAATGGATCGTACAAATGAATTAGAATGGATCGTACGAATGAATTAGAATGGATCACGCGAATGAATTAGAATGGATTGTACGAATGAATTAGAATGGATACATTTGTGCGAATGAATTAGAATGGATTAGGCGAATGAATTAGAATGGATTATACGAAAGAATTAGAATGGTTACATTCGTGCGAATGAATTTGAATGGATCATACGAATGGATTAGAATGGATCGTACGAATGGATTAGAATGGATCGTACGAATGAATTAGAAAGGTTACATTTGTGAGAATGAATTAGAATGGATCATATGAATGAATTAGAATGGATTGTGCGAATGAATTAGAATGGATCGTATGAGTGAATAAGAATGGATCGTACGAATGAATTAGAATGGATCATGCGAATGAATTAGAATGAATCATACGAATGCATTAGAATGGATCGTACGAATGAATTAGAATGAATCGTACGATCCATTCTAATTTATTCGTCCGATCCATTCTAATTCATTCGTGCGAATGAATTAGAATGCATACATTCGAGCGAATGAATTAGAACGCATTGTACTAATTCATTAGAATGGATCGTACAATGCGTTCTAATCCATTCGCATGATCGTACGATCCATTCTAATTTATTCATACGATCCATTCTAATTCATTCGTACGATCCATTCTAATTCATTCACATGAATATATCTATTCTAATTCAGTCGTATGATCCATTCTAATTTATTCGCACGATCTATTCTAATTCATTCGTACGATCCATTCTAATTGATTCGTACGATCCATTCTAATTCATTCGCACGAATGTATCATACGAATGAATTAGAATGGATCATGCGAATGAATTAAAATGGATCGTACAAATGAATTAGAATGGATCTTACGAATGAATTAGAATAGATCGTGCGAATAAATTAGAATGGATCATACGAATGAATTAGAATAGATATATTCATGCGAATGAATTAGAATGGATCGTACGAATGAATTAGAATGGATCGTATAAATGAATTAGAATGGATACATTCGTCCGATCCATTCTAATTTATTCCTACGGTCCATTCTAATTCATTCGCACGAATGTATCCATTCTAATTCATTTGCACGATCCATTCTAATTCATTCCTATGATCCATTCTAATTCATTTGTACGATCCATTCAAATTCATTCGCAAGAATGTATCCATTCTAATTCATTCGTACGATCCATTCTAATTCGTTCATACGATCCATTCTAATTCATTCATACGATCAATTCTAATCCATTCGTATGAACCATTCTAATCCATTCATATGATCTATTCTAATCCATTCGTACGATCCATTCTAATCCATTCGTACGATCAATTCTAATTCATTCTCACAAATATAACCTTTCTAATTCATTTGTACGATCCATTCTAATTCATTCGTACGATCCATTCTAATCCATTCGTACGATCCATTTTAATCCATTCGCACGAATGTAACCATTCTAATTCATTCGTACGATCCATTCTAATACATTCCTACGATCCATTCTAATTCATTCGCACAAATATATCCATTCTAATTCATTTGCATGATCCATTCTAATTCATTCCTATGATCCATTCTAATTCATTCGTACGATCCATTCTAATTCATTCGCTCGAATGTATCCATTCTAATTCATTCGTACGATCCATTCTAATTCGTTCATACGATCCATTCTAATTCGTTCGCACGATCCATTCTAATTCATTCGTACGATCTATTCTAATTCATTCACATGATCCATTCTAATTCATTCGTACAATCCATTCTAATTCATTCGTACAATCCATTAAAATTCATTCATACGATGCAATCTAATTTAATCGCACAAATGTATCTATTCTAATTCGTTCATACAATGCGTTCTAATCCATTCGTAAGATCCATTCTAATCCATTCGTACGATTCATTCTAATTCATTCGCATGATCCAGTCTAATTTATTCATACGATCCATTCTAATTCATTCGTATGATCCATTCTAATCCATTCGTATGATCAATTCTAATTCATTCGCACGATCCATTCTAACTAATTGTCATGAATGTAACCTTTCTAATTCATTTGTATGATCCATTCTAATCCATACGTATGATCCATTCTAATCCATTCGTACGATCCATTCTAATCCATTCGTACGATCCATTCTAATCCATTCGTACGATCCATTCTAATTCATTCGCTCGAATATATCCATTCTAATTCATTCGTACGATCCATTCTAATCCATTCGTACGATCCATTCTAAACCATTTGTACGATCCATTCTAATTCGTTCGCACGAATGTAACTATTCTAATTCATTCATACGATCCATTCTAATTCATTCGCACAATCCATTTTAATTCATTCGTACGATCCATTCTAATCCATTCGTAAGATCCATTCTAATTCATTCGTACGATCCATTCAAATTCATTCTCACAAATATAACCTTTCTAATTCATTTGTACGATCCATTCTAATTCATTCGTACGATCCATTCTAATCCATTCGTACGATCCATTCTAATTCATTCGCACGAATATAACCATTCTAATTCATTCGTACGATCCATTCTAATTCATTCCTACGATCCATTCTAATTCATTCGCACAAATATATCCATTCTAATTCATTTGCACGATCCATTCTAATTCATTCCTATGATCCATTCTAATTCATTCGTACGATCCATTCTAATTCATTCGCTCGAATGTATCCATTCTAATTCATTCGTACGATCCATTCTAATTCGTTCATACGATCCATTCTAATTCATTCGTACGATCCATTCTAATTCATTCGCACGATCCATTCTAATTCATTCGTACCATCTATTCTAATTCATTCGTATGATCCATTCTAATTCATTCGCACAAATGTAACCTTTCTAATTCATTTGTATGATCCATTCTAGTTCATTCCTACGATCCATTCTAATCCATTCGCATGACCCATTCTAATCCATTCGTACGATCCATTCTAATTCATTCGTACGATTCATTCTAATTCATTCGCATGATCAATTCTAATTCATTCGTACGATCCATTCTAATTCATTCGTATGATCCATTCTATTTCATTCGGATGATTCATTCTAATTCATTCGTACGATCCATTCTAATTCATTCGGTGGATCCATTCTAATTCATTCGTACGATCCATTCTAATTCATTCGCACGATCCATTCTAATTTATTCGTACTATCCATTCTAATTCATTCGTACGATCTATTCTAATTCATTCGCATGATCCATTCTAATTCATTCGTACGATCCATTCTAATTCATTCGCACGATCCATTCTAATTCATTCGCACAATCCATTCTAATTCATTCGTACGATCCATTCTAATTCATTTGTACGAATGAATTAGAATGGATCGTACGAATGGATTAGAATGGATCGTACGAATGAATTAGAATGGATCGTACGAACGAATTAGAATGAATCATATGAATGAATTAGAATGGATCGTACGAATGAATTAGAATGGATACATTCGTGCGAATGAATTAGAATGGATCGTATGAATGAATTAGACTGGATCGTACGAATAAATTAGAATGGATACATTCGTGCTAATGAATTAGAATGGATTGTGCGAATGAATTAGAACGGATTGTGCGAATGAATTAGAATAGATCGTGCGAATGTATTAGAATGGATCGTACGAATGAATTAGAATGGATCGTACGAATGAATTAGAATGGATCATAGGAATGAATTAGAATGGATCGTGCAAATAAATTAGATGAATCGTACGAATGAATTAGAATGGATTGTACGACCCATTCTAATTCATTCTCACAAATGTATCCATTCTAATTCATTCGTATGATCCATTCTAATTCATTCGCACGATCCATTCTAATTCATTCGCACGAATATATCGATTCTAATTCATTCGTACGATCCATTCTAATTTGTTCGTACGATCCATTCTAATTCGTTCGTACGATCCATTCTAATTCGTTCGTACAATCCATTCTAATTCATTCACACGATCCATTCTAATTCATTTGTACGATCCATTTTAATTCATTCACATGATCCATTCTAATTCATTCGTACAATGCGTTCTAATTCATTCGCTCGAATGTATCCATTCTAATTCATTCGCACGAATGAATTAGAATGGATCGGACGAATAAATTAGAATGGATCGTACGATTCATTCTAATTCATTCGTACGATCCATTCTAATGCATTCGTATGATTCATTCTAATTCATTCGCACGATCCATTCTAATTCATTCGTACGATCCATTCTTATTCATTCATACGATCCATTCTAATTCATTCGCACGATCCATTCTAATTCATTCGTACGATCCATTCTAATTCATTCGTACGATCCATTCTAATTCATTCTCACAAATGTAACCATTCTAATTCATTCGTACGATCCATTCTAATTTATTCCTACGATCCATTCTAATTCATTCGCACGAATGTATCCAATCTAATTCATTTGCACGATCCATTCTAATTCATTCCTATGATCCATTCTAATTCATTTGTACGATCCATTCTAATTCATTCGCTCGAATGTATCCATTCTAATTCATTCGTACGATCCATTCTAATTCGTTCGTACGATCCATTCTAAATCGTTCGTACGATCAATTCTAATCCATTCGTACGATCCATTCTAATCCATTCGTACGATCTATTCTAATCCATTCGTACGATCCATTCTAATTCATTCTCACAAATGTAACCTTTCTAATCCATTTGTATGAATGAATTAGAATAGATCGTGCGAATGAATTAGAATGAATCGTACGAATGCATTAGAATGGATCGTACGAATGAATTAGAATGAATCGTACAATCCATTCTAATTTATTCGTCCGATACATTCTAATTCATTCGCACGAATGTATCCATTCTAATTCATTCGTACGATCCATTCTAATTCATCCTCACGAATGTAACCTTTCTAATTCATTCGTATGATCCATTCTAATTCATTCGTACGATCCATTCTAATCCATTCGTACGATCCATTCTAATTCATTCCTATGATCCATTCTAATTCATTCTCACGAATGTATCCATTCTAATGCATTCGTACGATCCATTCTAATGCATTCGTACGATCCATTCTAATCCATTCGTACGATCCATTCTAATTCATTCGTACAATCCATTCTAATTCATTCGTACGATCCATTCAAATTCGTTCGTACGATCCATTCTAATTCGTTTGTACGATCCATTCTAATTCATTCGCATGATCCATTCTAATTCATTTGTACGATCCATTTTAATTCATTCACATGATCCATTCTAATTCATTCGTACAATGCGTTCTAATTCATTCGCTCGAATGTATCCACTCTAATTCATTCGCACGAATGAATTAGAATGGATCGGACGAATAAATTAGAATGGATCGTACGATTCATTCTAATTCATTCGTACGATCCATTCTAATGCATTCGTACGATTCATTCTAATTCATTCGCACGATCCATTCTAATTCATTCGTACGATCCATTCTTATTCATTCATACGATCTATTCTAATTCATTCGCACAATCCATTCTAATTCATTCGTACGATCCATTCTAATTCATTCGTACGATCCATTCTAATTCATTCTCACAAATGTAACCATTCTAATTCATTCGTACGATCCATTCTAATTAATTCCTACGATCCATTCTAATTCATTCGCACAAATGTATCCATTCTAATTCATTCGCACGAATGTATCCATTCTATTTCATTTGCACGATCCATTTTAATTTATTCCTATGATCCATTCTAATTTATTTGTACGATCCATTCTAATTCATTCGCTCGAATGTATCCATTCTAATTCATTCGTACGATCCATTCTAATTCGTTCGTATGATCCATTCTAATTCGTTCGTACGATCAATTCTAATCCATTCGTACGATCCATTCTAATCCATTCATACGATCCATTCTAATCCATTCGTACGATCCATTCTAATTCATTCTCACAAATGTAACCTTTCTAATTCATTTGTACGATCCATTCTAATTCATTCGTACGATCCATTCTAATCCATTCGTACGATCCATTCTAATCCATTCGTATGATCCATTCTAATCCATTCGCACGAATGTAACCATTCTAATTCATTCGTACGATCCATTCTAATGCATTCCTACGATCCATTCTAATTCATTCGCACAAATGTATCCATTCTAATTCATTTGCACGATCCATTCTAATTCATTCCTATGATCCATTCTAATTCATTCGTACGATCCTTTCAAATTCATTCGCTCGAATGTATCCATTCTAATTCATTCGTACGATCCATTCTAATTCGTTCATACGATCCATTCTAATTCGTTCGCACGATCCATTCTAATTCATTCGTACGATCTATTCTAATTCATTCGCATGATCCATTCTAATTCATTCGTACGATCCATTCTAATTCATTCGTACAATCCATTAAAATTCATTCATACGATGCAATCTAATTCAATCGCACAAATGTATCTATTCTAATTCGTTCATACAATGCGTTCTAATCCATTCGTACGATCCATTCTAATCCATTCGTACGATTCATTCTAATTCATTCGCATGATCCATTCTAATTTATTCATACGATCCATTCTAATTCATTCGTACGATCCATTCTAATCCATTCGTATGATTAATTCTAATTTATTCGCACGATCTATTCTAATTCATTCTCACGAATGTAACCTTTCTAATTCATTTGTATGATCCATTCTAATCCATTTGTACAATCCATTCTAATCCATTCGTACGATCCATTCTAATCCATTCGTACGATCCATTCTAATCCATTCGTACGATCCATTCTAATTCATTCGCTCGAATGTATCCTTTCTAATCCATTCGTATTATCCATTCTAAACCATTCGTACGATCCATTCTAATTCGTTCGCACGAATGTAACTATTCTAATTCATTCATACGATCCATTCTAATTCATTCGCACAATCCATTCTAATTCATTCGTACGATCCATTCTAATCCATTCGTACGATCCATTCTAATTCATTCGTACGATCCATTTTAGTTCATTCTCACAAATATATCCATTCTAATTCATTTGCACGATCCATTCTAATTCATTCCTATGATCCATTCTAATTCATTCGTACGATCCATTCTAATTCATTTGCTCGAATGTATCCATTCTAATTCATTCGTACGATCCATTCTAATTCGTTCGTACGATCCATTCTAGTTCATTCGTACGATCTATTCTAATTCATTCGTACGATCCATTCTAATTCATTCGCACAAATGTAACCTTTCTAATTCATTTGTATGATCCATTCTAATTCATTCCTACGATCCATTCTAATCCATTCGTACGACCCATTCTAATCCATTCGTACGATCCATTCTAATTCATTCGTACGATTCATTCTACTTCATTCGCACGATCCATTCTATATCATTCGTACGATCCATTCTAATTCATTCGTATGATCCATTCTAATTCATTCGGATGATTCATTCTAATTCATTCGTACGATCCATTCTAATTCATTTGGTGGATCCATTCTAATTCATTCGTACGATCCATTCTAATTCATTCGCACGATCCATTCTAATTTATTCGTACTATCCATTCTAATTCATTCGTACGATCTATTCTAATTCATTCGCATGATCCATTCTAATTCATTCGTACGATCCATTCTTATTCATTCATACTATCCATTCTAATTCATTCGCACGATCCATTCTAATTCATTCGCACAATCCATTCTAATTCATTCGTACGATCTATTCTAATTCATTTGTACGAATGAATTAGAATGGATCATACGATTGGATTAGAATGGATCGTACGAATGAATTAGAATGGATCGTACGAACGAATTAGAAGGGATCGTACGAACGAATTAGAATGGATCGTACGAATGAATTAGAATGGATACATTCGTGCGAATGAATTAGAATGGATCGTACGAATAAATTAGAATGGATACATAAGTACGAATGAATTAGAATGGATTGTGCGAATGAATTAGAACGGATTGTGCGAATGAATTAGAATGGATCGTGCGAATGAATTAGAATTGATCGTACGAATGAATTAGAATAGATCATAGGAATGAATTAGAAAGGATCATGCAAATGAATTAGAATGGATCGTACGAATGAATTAGAATGGATCATACGATCCATTCTAATTCATTCTTACAAATGTATCCAATCTAATTCATTCGTATGATCCATTCTAATTCATTAGCACGATCCATTCTAATTCATTCGCACGAATATATCGATTCTAATTCATTCGTACGATCCATTCTAATTCGTTCGTATGATCCATTCTAATTCGTTCGTACGATCCATTCTAATTCGTTCGTACGATCCATTCTAATTCATTCGCACGATCCATTCTAATTCATTTGTACGATCCATTTTATTTCATTCACATGATACATTCTAATTCATTCGTATGATCCATTCTAATTCATTCGTACGATCCATTCTAATTCATTCTAACGAATGTAACCTTTCTAATTCATTTGTATGATCCATTCTAATTCATTAATGGATGGAGCGAATGAATTAGAATGGATCGTGCGATGAATTAGAATGGATCATAAAAATGAATTAGAATGGATTCTAATCCATTCGTACGATCCATTCTAATCTATTCTAATTCAATCGCACAAATGTATCCATTCTAATTCATTCTCACAAATGTATCCATTCTAATTCATTAGTATGATCCATTCTAATTCATTCGTACGATCCATTCTAATCCATTCGTACGATCCATTCTAATCCATTCGTACGATCCATCCTAATTCATTCGTATGATCTATTCTAATTCATTCGCTCGAATGTAACCATTCTAATTCATTCGTTCGATCCTATCTAATTCATTCGTACGATCCATTCAAATTCATTCGCATGATCCATTCTAATTCATTCTCACGAATGTAACCTTTCTAATTCATTTGTATGATCCATTGTAATTCATTCGTACGATCCATTCTAATCCATTCGTACGATCCATTCTAATTCATTCGTACGATCCATTCATTAGAATGGATACATTTGTACGAATAAATTAGAATGGATTGTACGAATGAATTAGAATGGATACATTCTTGCGAATAAATAAGAATGGATCGTATATTCGTGCAAATAAATTAGAATGGATCATACGAATTAGAATGGATTGTGCGATTCGAATGGATCGTATGAATGGATTAGAATGGATCATACGAATGAATTAGAATGGATCGTACGAATGAATTAGAATGGATACATTCGAGCGAATGAATTAGAATGGATCGTACGAAGGAATTAGAATGGATCATAGGAATGAATTAGAATGGATTGTGCAAATAAATTAGAATGGATACATTCGTGCGAATGAATTAGAATGGATCGTAGGAATGAATTAGAGTGGATCGTACGAATGAATTAGAATGGTTACATTCTTGCGAATGAATTAGAATGGATCGTACGAATGGATTAGAATGGATCGTACGAATGAATTAGAATGGATCGTACAAAAGAATTAGAAAGGTTACATTTGTGAGAATGGATTAGAATGGATCGTACGAATGGATTAGAATGGATCGTACGAATGAATTAGAATGGATCGTACGAATGCATTAGAATAGATACATTTGTGCGAATGAATTAGAATGGATCGTACGAACGAATTAGAATGGATCGTACGAACGAATTAGAATGGATCATATGAATGAATTAGAATGGATCGTACGAATGAATTAGAATGGATACATTCGTGCGAATGAATTAGAATGGATCGTACGAATGAGTTAGACTGGATCGTACGAATAAATTAGAATGGATACATTCGTGCGAATGAATTAGAATGGATTGTGCGAATGAATTAGAACGGATTGTGCGAATGAATTAGAATGGATCTTGTGAATGAATTAGAATGGTTCGTACGAATGAATTAGAAAGGATCATAGGAATGAATTAGAATGGATCGTGCAAATGAATTAGAATGGATCGTACGAATGAATTAGAATGGATCATACGATCCATTCTAATTCATTCTCGCAAATGTATCCATTCTAATTCATTCGCACGAATATATCGATTCTAATTCATTCGTACGATCTATTCTAATTCATTCATACGATCCATTCTAATTCGTTCGTACGATCCATTCTAATTCGTTTGTACGATCCATTCTAATTCGTTCGTACGATTCATTCTAATTCATTCGCACGATCCATTCTAATTCATTTGTACGATCCATTTTAATTCATTCACATTCTAATTCATTCGTACAATGAGTTCTAATTCATTCGCTCGAATGTATCCATTCTAATTCATTCGCACGAATGAATTAGAATGGATCGGACGAATAAATTAGAATAGATCGTACGATCCATTCTAATGCATTCGTACGATTCATTCTAATTCATTCGCACGATCCATTCTAATTCATTCGTACAATCCATTCTTATTCATTCATACGATCCATTCTTATTCATTCGCACAATCCATTCTAATTCATTCGTATGATCCATTCTAAATCATTCTCACAAATGTAACCTTTCTAATTCATTCGTACGATCCATTCTAATCCATTCGTACGATCCATTCTAATCCATTCGTACGATCCATTCAAATACATTCGGACGAATGTATCCATTCTAATTCGTTCGTACGATCCATTCTAATTCGTTCGTACGATCCATTCTAATCCATTCGTACGATCCATTCTAATTCATTCGCCTGATCCATTCTAATTCATTCGCACAAATGTATCCATTCTAATTCATTCGTACAATCCATTCTAATTCATTCGCATGATCCATTCTAATTCATTCGTACGATCCATTCTAATTCATTTGTACGATCCATTCTAATTCATTCGCACAAATGTATCCATTCTAATTTATTCGTACGATCCATTCTAATTCATTCTCACGAATGTATCATACGAATGAATTAGAAAGGATCATACGAACGAATTAGAATGGATCGTGCGAATGAATTAGAAAGGATCGTACGAATGAATTAGAATGGATCGTACGAATGGATTAGAATGGATCATAGGAATGAATTAGAATGGATGGTGCAAATGAATTAGAATGGATATATTCGTGCGAATGAATTAGAATGGATCGTACGAATGAATTAGAATGGATCTTACGAATGGATTAGAATGGATACATTTGTGAGAATGAATTAGAATGGATCGTACGAATTTATCCATTCTAATTCATTCGTACGATCCATTCTAATCCATTCGTACGATCTATTCTAATTCATTCGTACGATCCATTATAATCCATTCGTACGATCCATTCTAATTCATTCGTATGAACCATTCTAACTCATTTGGTGGATCCATTCTAATTCATTCGTACGATCCATTCTAATTCATTCACACGATCCATTCTAATTCATTCATACGATCCATTCTAATTCATTCGCACGATCCATTCTAATTCATTCGCATGATCCATTCTAATTTCATTCTCACGAATGTAACCTTTCTAATTCATTTGTATGATCCATTCTAATTCATTCGTACGATCCATTCTAATCCATTCGTACGATCCATTCTAATCCATTCGTACGATCCATTCTAATACATTCGTACGATCCACTCTAATTCATTCGTATGAATGTATCCATTCTAATTCGTTCGTACGATCCAGTCTAATTCATTAGTACGATCCATTCTAATTCATTCGCACGAATGTATCCATTCTAATTCATTCGTACGATCCATTCTAATTCATTCGCATTATCCATTCTAACTCATTCGATGGATCTATTCTAATTCATTCGTACGATCCATTCTAATTCATTCGCATGATCCATTCTAATTTATTCGTACGATCCATTGTAATTCATTCGTACGATCCATTCTAATTCATTCTTAAGACCAATTCTAATTCATTCGCACGATCCATTCTAATTCATTCGTACAATCCATTCTAATTCATTCGCACGATCCATACTAATTCATTCGTCTGATCCATTCTAATTCATTTGCACGAATGTATCCATTCTTATTCATTCGTACAATCCATTCTAATTCATTCACACGATCCATTCTAATTCATTCGTATGATCCATTCTAATTCATTCCTACGATCTATTTTAATTCATTCGCTCGAATGTATCCATTCTAATTCATTTGCACGATCCATTCTAATTCATTCCTATGATCCATTCTAATTCATTTGTTCGAGCGAATGAATTAGAATAGATCGTAGGAATGAATTAGAATGGATCATGCGAATGAATTAGAATAGATCGTACGAATGAATTAGAATGGATCGTACGAATAAATTAGAATGGATCGTGCGAATGAATTAGAATGGATCGTACGAATGAATTAGAATGGATCCACCAAATGAATTAGAATGAATCGTACGAATGAATTAGAATGGATCATACAAATGAATTAGAATGGATACATTCGTACGAATGAATTACAATGGATCGTATGAACGAATTAGAATGGATCATATGAATAAGAATGGATATATTTGTGCGAATGAATTAGAATGGATCGTACGAATGAATTAGAATGGATCGTACGAATGGATTAGAATGGATCGTACGAATGGATTAGAATGGATCATACGAATGAATTAGATTGCATCGTACGAATGAATTTGAATGGATTGTACGAATGAATTAGAATGGATCGTACGAATGAATTAGAATGGATCATGCGAATGAATTAGAATAGATCGTACGAATAAATTAGAATGGATCGTACGAATAAATTGGAATAGATCGTGCGAATGAATTAGAATGGATTGTACGAATGAATTAGACTGGATCGTATGAATGAAATTGAATGGATCGAACGAATGAATTAGAATGGATCGTATGAATGAATTAGAATGGATTGTGCGAATGAATTAGAATGGATCGAATGAAAGTAACCATTCTAATTCATTCCTACGATCTATTCTAATTCATTCGCTCGAATGTATCCATTCTAATTTATTAGTTTGATCCATTCTAATTCATTCGTACGATCCATTCAAATTCATTCGCATGATCCATTCTAATTCATTCGTACGATCCATTCTAATTCATTCTCACGAATGTAACCTTTCTAATTCATTTGTATGATCCATTCTAATTCATTCGTACGATCCATTCTAATTTATTCACACGAATCCGTTCTAATTCATTCGTACGATTCATTCTAATTCATTCGCACGATAAATTCTAATTCATTTGCACGATCCATTCTAATGAATTAGTACGATCCATTCTAATCCATTTGTATGAATAATTCGTTCGTACGATCCATTCTAATTCATTCGCACGATCCATTCTAATTCATTCGTACAATCCATTCTAATTCATTCGCACGATCCATACTAATTCATTCATCTGATCCATTCTAATTCATTTGCACGAATGTATCCATTCTTATTCATTCGTACAATCCATTCTAATTCATTCACACGATCCATTCTAATTCATTCGTATGATCCATTCTAATTCATTCCTACGATCTATTTTAATTCATTCGCTCGAATGTATCCATTCTAATTCATTTGCACGATCCATTCTAATTCATTCCTATGATCCATTCTA
This sequence comes from Chamaelirium japonicum, assembly GCA_947650365.1. NCBI lineage: Eukaryota > Viridiplantae > Streptophyta > Magnoliopsida > Liliales > Melanthiaceae > Chamaelirium > Chamaelirium japonicum. The sequence continues at coordinate 46,833,012 of OX393552.1, read as the reverse complement.
ATTCATTCGTTCGAGCGAATGAATTAGAATAGATCGTAGGAATGAATTAGAATGGATCATGCGAATGAATTAGAATAGATCGTACGAATGAATTAGAATGGATCGTACGAATAAATTAGAATGGATCGTGCGAATGAATTAGAATGGATCGTACGAATGAATTAGAATGGATCCACCAAATGAATTAGAATGAATCGTACGAATGAATTAGAATGGATCATACAAATGAATTAGAATGGATACATTCGTACGAATGAATTACAATGGATCGTATGAACGAATTAGAATGGATCATATGAATTAGAATGGATATATTTGTGCGAATGAATTAGAATGGATCGTACGAATGAATTAGAGTGGATCGTACGAATGGATTAGAATGGATCGTACGAATGGATTAGAATGGATCATACGAATGAATTAGATTGCATCGTACGAATGAATTTGAATGGATTGTACGAATGAATTAGAATGGATCGTACGAATGAATAATAATGGATCATGCGAATGAATTAGAATAGATCGTACGAATGAATTAGAATGGATCATACGAATAAATTAGAATGGATCGTGCGAATGAATTAGAATGGATCGTACGAATGAATTAGACTGGATCGTATGAATGAATTTGAATGGATCGAACGAATGAATTAGAATGGATCGTATGAATGAATTAGAATGGATTGTGCGAATGAATTAGAATGGATCAAACGAAAGTAACCATTCTAATTCATTCCTACGATCTATTCTAATTCATTCGCTCGAATGTATCCATTCTAATTTATTAGTTTGAAACATTCTAATTCATTCGTACGATCCATTCAAATTCATTCGCATGATCCATTCTAATTCATTCGTACGATCCATTCTAATTCATTAACACGAATCCGTTCTAATTCATTCGTACGATTCATTCTAATTCATTCGCACGATAAATTCTAATTCATTTGCACGATCCATTCTAATTCATTCCTATGATCCATTCTAATTCGTTCGTACGATCCATTCTAATTCATTCGCTTGAATGTATCCATTCTAATTCATTCGTACGATCCATTCTAATTCATATGTACGATCCATTCTAATTCATTCTCACGAATGTAACCTTTCTAATTCATTTGTATGATCCATTCTAATTCATTCGTACGATCCATTCTAATTCATTCGCACGAATGTATCCATTCTAATGCATTCGTACGATTCATTCTAATTCATTCGCACGATCCATTCTAATTCATTCGTACGATCTATTCTTATTCATTCATACGATCCATTCTAATTCATTTGTACGAATGAATTAGAATGGATCGTACAAATGAATTAGAATGGATCGTGCGAATGAATTAGAATGGATCGTACGAACGAATTAGAATGGATCGTACGAACGAATTAGAATGGATCGTACGAACGAATTATTCATACAAATGGATTAGAATGGATCGTACTAATTCATTAGAATGGATCGTACAATGCGTTCTAATCCATTCGCATGATCGTACGATCCATTCTAATTTATTCATACGATCCATTCTAATTCATTCGCACGATCCATTCTAATTCATTCGTACGATCCATTCTAATTCATTCGCATGAATATATCTATTCTAATTCATTCGTATGATCCATTCTAATTTATTCGCACGATCTATTCTAATTCATTCGTACGATCCATTCTAATTCATTCGCACGAATGTATCATACGAATGAATTAGAATGGATCATGCGAATGAATTAAAATGGATCGTACAAATGAATTAGAATGGATCTTACGAATGAATTAGAATAGATTGTGCGAATAAATTAGAATGGATCATACGAATGAATTAGAAATGATATATTCATGCGAATGAATTAGAATGGATCGTACGAATGAATTAGAATGGATCGTACAAATGAATTAGAATGGATACATTCGTCCGATCCATTCTAATTTATTCCTACGGTCCATTCTAATTCATTCGCACGAATGTATCCATTCTAATTCATTTGCACGATCCATTCTTATTCATTCCTATGATCCATTCTAATTCATTTGTACGATCCATTCTAATTCATTCGCTCGAATGTATCCATTCTAATTCATTCGTACGATCCATTCTAATTCGTTCATACGATCCATTCTAATTCGTTCGTACGATCAATTCTAATCCATATGTATGATCCATTCTAATCCATTCATACGATCTATTCTAATCCATTCGTAAGATCCATTCTAATCCATTCGTACGATCAATTCTAATTCATTCTCACAAATATAACCATTCTAATTCATTCGTACGATCCATTCTAATTCATTCGTACGATCCATTCTAATCCATTCGTACGATCCATTCTAATCCATTCGCACGAATGTAACCATTCTAATTCATTCGTACGATCCATTCTAATACATTCCTATGATCCATTCTAATTCATTCGCACAAATATATCCATTCTAATTCATTTGCACGATCAATTCTAATTCATTCCTATGATCCATTCTAATTCATTCGTACGGTCTATTCTAATTCATTCGCTCGAATGTATCCATTCTAATTCATTCTTACGATCCATTCTAATTCGTTCATACGATCCATTCTAATTCGTTCGCACGATCCATTCTAATTCATTCGTACGATCTATTCTAATTCATTCGCATGATCCATTCTAATTCATTCGTACAATCCATTCTAATTCATTCGTACAATCCATTAAAATTCATTCATACGATGCAATCTAATTTAATCGCACAAATGTATCTATTCTAATTCGTTCATACAATGCGTTCTAATTCATTCGTACGATCCATTCTAATCCATTCGTACGATTCATTCTAATTCATTCGCATGATCCAGTCTAATTTATTCATACGATCCATTCTAATTCATTCGTACGATCCATTCTAATCCATTCGTATGATCAATTCTAATTCATTCGCACGATCCATTCTAATTAATTCTCATGAATGTAACCTTTCTAATTCATTTGTATGATCCATTCTAATCCAAGCGTACGATCCATTCTATTCCATTCGTACGATCCATTCTAATCCATTCGTACGACCCATTCTAATTCATTCGTACGATCCATTCTAATTCATTCGCTCGAATATATCCATTCTAATTCATTCATACGATCCATTCTAATCCATTCGTACGATCCATTCTAAACCATTTGTACGATCCATTCTAATTCGTTCGCACGAATGTAACTATTCTAATTCATTCATACGATCCATTCTAATTCATTCGCACAATCCATTCTAATTCATTCGTACGATCCATTCTAATCCATTCGTATGATCCATTCTAATTCATTCGTACGATCCATTCAAATTCATTCTCACAAATATAACCTTTGTAATTCATTTGTACGATCCATTCTAATTCATTCGTACGATCCATTCTAATCCATTCGTACGATCCATTCTAATTCATTCGCACGAATATAACCATTCTAATTCATTCGTACGATCCATTCTAATTCATTCCTACGATCCATTCTAATTCATTCGCACAAATATATCCATTCTAATTCATTTGCACGATCCATTCTAATTAATTCCTATGATCCATTCTAATTCATTCGTACGATCCATTCTAATTCATTCGCTCGAATGTATCCATTCTAATTCATTCGTACGATCCATTCTAATTCGTTCGTACGATCCATTCTAATTCATTCGTACGATCCATTCTAATTCATTCGCACGATCCATTCTAATTCATTCGCACAAATGTATCCATTCTAATTCATTCGTACGATCTATTCTAATTCATTCGTATGATCCATTCTAATTCATTCGCACAAATGTAACCTTTCTAATTCATTTGTATGATCCATTCTAGTTCATTCGTACGATCCATTCTAATCCATTCGTATGACCCATTCTAATCCATTCGTACGATCCATTCTAATTCATTCGTACGATTCATTCTAATTCATTCGCACGATCAATTCTAATTCATTCGTACGATCCATTCTAATTCATTCGTATGATCTATTCTATTTCATTCGGATGATTCATTCAAATTCATTCGTACGATCCATTCTAATTCATTCGGTGGATCCATTCTAATTCATTCGTACGATCCATTCTAATTCATTCGCATGATCCATTCTAATTTATTCGTACTATCCATTCTAATTCATTCGTACGATCTATTCTAATTCATTCGCATGATCCATTCTAATTCATTCGCACGATCCATTCTAATTCATTCGCACAATCCATTCTAATTCATTCGTACGATCCATTCTAATTCATTTGTACGAATGAATTAGAATGGATCGTACGAATGGATTAGAATGGATCGTACGAATGAATTAGAATGGATCGTATGAATGAATTAGAATGGATCGTACGAACGAATTAGAATGGATCATATGAATGAATTAGAATGGATCGTACGAATGAATTAGAATGGATACATTCGTGCGAATGAATTAGAATGGATCGTACGAATGAATTAGACTGGATCGTACGAATAAATTAGAATGGATACATTCGTGCGAATGAATTAGAATGGATTGTGCGAATGAATTAGAACGGATTGTGCGAATGAATTAGAATAGATCGTGCGAATGAATTAGAATGGATCGTACGAATGAATTAGAATGGATCGTACGAATGAATTAGAATGGATCATAGGAATGAATTAGAATGGATCGTGCAAATAAATTAGATGAATCATACGAATGAATTAGAATGGATCGTACGACCCATTCTAATTCATTCTCACAAATGTATCCATTCTAATTCATTCGTATGATCCATTCTAATTCATTCGCACGATCCATTCTAATTCATTCGCACGAATATATCGATTCTAATTCATTCGTACGATCCATTCTAATTTGTTCGTACGATCCATTCTAATTCGTTCGTACGATCCATTCTAATTCGTTCGTACGATCCATTCTAATTCATTCGCACGATCCATTTTAATTCATTTGTACGATCCATTTTAATTCATCCACATGATCCATTCTAATTCATTCGTACAATGCGTTGTAATTCATTCGCTCGAATGTATCCATTCTAATTCATTCGCACGAATGAATTAGAATGGATCGGACGAATAAATTAGAATGGATCGTACGATTCATTCTAATTCATTCGTACGATCCATTCTAATGCATTCGTACGATTCATTCTAATTCATTCGCACGATCCATTCTAATTCATTCGTACGATCCATTCTTATTCATTCATACGATCCATTCTAATTCATTTGCACAATCCATTCTAATTCATTCGTACGATCCATTCTAATTCATTCGTACGATCCATTCTAATTCATTCTCACAAATGTAACCATTCTAATTCATTCGTACGATCCATTCAAATTTATTCCTACGATCCATTCTAATTCATTCGCACGAATGTATCCATTCTAATTCATTTGCACGATCCATTCTAATTCATTCCTATGATCCATTCTAATTCATTTGTACGATCCATTCTAATTCATTCGCTCGAATGTATCCATTCTAATTCATTCGTACGATCCATTCTAATTCATTCGTACGATCCATTCTAATTCGTTCCTACGATCAATTCTAATCCATTCGTACGATCCATTCTAATCCATTCGTACGATCCATTCTAATCCATTCGTACGATCCATTCTAATTCATTCTCACAAATGTAACCTTTCTAATCCATTTGTACGAATGAATTAGAATAGATCGTGCGAATGAATTAGAATAAATCGTATGAATGCATTAGAATGGATCGTACGAATGAATTAGAATGAATCGTACAATCCATTCTAATTCATTCATCCGATACATTCTAATTCATTCGCACGAATGTATCCATTCTAATTCATTCGTACGATCCATTCTAATTCATCCTCACGAATGTAACCTTTCTAATTCATTCGTATGATCCATTCTAATTCATTCGTACGATCCATTCTAATCCATTCGTACGATCCATTCTAATTCATTCCTATGATCTATTCTAATTCATTCTCACGAATGTATCCTTTCTAATGCATTCGTATGATCCATTCTAATGCATTCGTACGATCCATTCTAATCCATTCGTACGATCCATTCTAATTCATTCGTACGATCCATTCTAATTCATTCGTACGATCCATTCAAATTCGTTCGTACGATCCATTCTAATTCGTTCGTACGATCCATTCTAATTCATTCGCATGATCCATTCAAATTCATTTGTACGATCCATTTTAATTTATTCACATGATCCATTCTAATTCATTCGTACAATGCGTTCTAATTCATTCGTTCGAATGTATCCATTCTAATTCATTCGCACGAATGAACTAGAATGGATCGGACGAATAAATTAGAATGGATCGTACAATTCATTCTAATTCATTCGTACGATCCATTCTAATGCATTCGTACGATTCATTCTAATTCATTCGCACGATCCATTCTTATTCATTCGTACGATCCATTCTTATTCATTCATACGATCTATTCTAATTCATTCGCACAATCCATTCTAATTCATTCGTACGATCCATTCTAATTCATTCGTACGATCCATTCTAATTCATTCTCACAAATGTAACCATTCTAATTCATTCGTACGATCCATTCTAATTAATTCCTACGATCCATTCTAATTCATTCGCACGAATGTGTCCATTCTAATTCATTCGCACGAATGTATCCATTCTATTTCATTTGCACGATCCATTCTAATTCATTCCTATGATCCATTCTAATTCATTTGTACGATCCATTGTAATTCATTCGCTCGAATGTATCCATTCTAATTCATTCGTACGATCCATTCTAATTCGTTCGTATGATCCATTCTAATTCGTTCGTACGATCAATTCTAATCCATTCTAATCCATTCATACGATCCATTCTAATCCATTCGTACGATGCATTCTAATCCATTCGTACGATCCATTCTAATTCATTCTCACAAATGTAACCTTTCTAATTCATTTGTACGATCCATTCTAATTCATTCGTACGATCCATTCTAATCCATTTGTACGATCCATTCTAATCCATTCGTACGATCCATTCTAATCCATTCGCATGAATGTAACCATTCTAATTCATTCGTACGATCCATTCTAATGCATTCCTACGATCCATTCTAATTCATTCGCACAAATGTATCCATTCTAATTCATTTGCACGATCCATTCTAATTCATTCCTATGATCCATTCTAATTCATTCGTACGATCCTTTCAAATTCATTCGCTCGAATGTATCCATTCTAATTCATTCGTACGATCCATTCTAATTCGTTCATACGATCCATACTAATTCGTTCGCACGATCCATTCTAATTCATTCATACGATCTATTCTAATTCATTCGCATGATCCATTCTAATTCATTCGTACGATCCATTCTAATTCATTCGTACAATCCATTAAAATTCATTCATACGATGCAATCTAATTCAATCGCACAAATGTATCTATTCTAATTCGTTCATACAATGCGTTCTAATCCATTCGTACGATCCATTCTAATCCATTCGTACGATTCATTCTAATTCATTCGCATGATCCATTATAATTTATTCATACGATCCATTCTATATCATTCGTACGATCCATTCTAATCCATTCGTATGATTAATTCTAATTTATTCGCACGATCTATTCTAATTCATTCTCACGAATGTAACCTTTCTAATTCATTTGTATGATCCATTCTAATCCATTTGTACAATCCATTCTAATCCATTCGTACGATCCATTCTAATCTATTCGTACGATCCATTCTAATTCATTCGTACGATCCATTCTAATTCATTAGCTCGAATGTATCCTTTCTAATCCATTCGTATGATCCATTCTAAACCATTCGTACGATCCATTCTAATTCGTTCGCACGAATGTAACTATTCTAATTCATTCATACGATCCATTCTAATTCATTCGCACAATCCATTCTAATTCATTCGTATGATCCATTCTAATCCATTCGTACGATCCATTCTAATTCATTCGTACGATCCATTTTAATTCATTGTCACAAATATAACCTTTCTAATTAATTTGTACGATCCATTCTAATCCATTCGTACGATCCCTTCTAATCCATTCGTACGATCCATTCTAATTCATTCGCACGAATATAACCATTCTAATTCATTCTTACGATCCATTCTAATTCATTCCTACGATCCATTCTAATTCATTCGCACAAATGTATCCATTCTAATTCATTTGCACGATCCATTCTAATTCATTCCTATGATCCATTCTAATTCATTCGTACGATCCATTCTAATTCATTTGCTCGAATGTATCCATTCTAATTCATTCGTACGATCCATTCTAATTCGTTCGTACGATCCATTCTAGTTCATTCGTACGATCTATTCTAATTCATTCGTACGATCCATTCTAATTCATTCGCACGATCCATTCTAATTCATTCGCACAAATGTATCCATTCTAATTCATTCGTACGATCTATTCTAATTCATTCGTACGATCCATTCTAATTCATTTGCACAAATGTAACCTTTCTAATTCATTTGTATGATCCATTCTAATTCATTCGTAGGATCCATTCTAATCCATTTGTACGACCCATTCTAATCCATTCGTATGATCCATTCTAATTCATTCGTACGATTCATTCTAATTCATTCGCACGATCCATTCTAATTCATTCGTACGATCCATTCTAATTCATTCGTACGATCCATTCTAATTCATTCGGATGATTCATTCTAATTCATTCGTACGATCCATTCTAATTCATTTGGTGGATCCATTCTAATTCATTCGTACATTCCATTCTAATTCATTCGCACGATCCATTCTAATTTATTCGTACTATCCATTCTAATTCATTCGTACGATCTATTCTAATTCATTCGCATGATCCATTCTAATTCATTCGTACGATCCATTCTTATTCATTCATACTATCCATTCTAATTCATTCGCACGATCCATTCTAATTCATTCGCACAATCCATTCTAATTCATTCGTACGATCCATTCTAATTCATTTGTACGATTGAATTAGAATGGATCGTACGATTGGATTAGAATGGATCGTACAAATGAATTAGAATGGATCGTACGAACGAATTAGAATGGATCGTACGAACGAATTAGAATGGATCGTACGAATGAATTAGAATGGATACATTCGTGCGAATGAATTAGAATGGATCGTACGAATGAATTAGACTGGATCGTACGAATAAATTAGAATGGATACATTCGTACGAATGAATTAGAATGGATTGTGCGAATGAATTAGAATGGATCGTGCGAATGAATTAGAATTGATCGTACGAATGAATTAGAATGGATCATAGGAATGAATTAGAAAGGATCATGCAAATGAATTAGAATGGATCGTACGAATGAATTAGAATGGATCGTACGATCCATTCTAATTCATTCTTACAAATGTATCCATTCTAATTCATTCGTATGATCCATTCTAATTCATTCGCACGATCCATTCTAATTCATTCGCACGAATATATCGATTCTAATTCATTCGTACGATCCATTCTAATTCGTTCGTACGATCCATTCTAATTCGTTCGTACGATCCATTCTAATTCATTCGCACGATTCTTTCTAATTCATTTGTACGATCCATTTTAATTCATTCATATGATACATTCTAATTCATTCGTATGATCCATTCTAATTCATTCGTACGATCCATTCTAATTCATTCTCACGAATGTAACCTTTCTAATTCATTTGTATGATCCATTCTAATTCATTAATGGATGGAGCGAATGAATTAGAATGGATCGTGCGATGAATTAGAATGGATCATACAAATGAATTAGAATGGATTCTAATCCATTCGTACGATCCATTCTAATCTATTCTAATTCATTCGCACAAATGTATCCATTCTAATTCATTCTCACAAATGTATCCATTCTAATTCATTCGTATGATCCATTCTAATTCATTCGTACGATCCATTCTAATCCATTCGTACGATCCATTCTAATCCATTCGTACGATCCATCCTAATTCATTCGTATGATCTATTCTAATTCATTCGCTCGAATGTATCCATTCTAATTCATTCGTTCGATCCTATCTAATTCATTCGTACGATCCATTCAAATTCATTCGCATGATCCATTCTAATTCATTCTAACGAATATAACCTTTCTAATTCATTTGTATGATCCATTGTAGTTCATTCGTACGATCCATTCTAATCCATTCGTACGATCCATTCTAATTCATTCGTACGATCCATTCTAATTCATTCGCACAAATATATCCATTCTAATTCATATGATCCATTCTAATTCGTCCATACGATCCATTGTAATTCATTCGTACGAATGTATCCATTCTAATTCATTTGTATGATCCATTCTAATTCATTCGTACGATTCATTCTAATTCATTCGCACGATCCATTCTAATTTATTCGTACGATCCATTCTAATTCATTCGTACGATCTATTCTAATTCATTCGCATGATCCATTCTAATTCATTCCTACGATCTATTCTAATTCATTCGCTCGAACGAATGAATTAGAATGGATCATAGGAATGAATTAGAATGGATCGTGCAAATGAATTAGAATGGATACATTCGAGCGAATGAATTAGAATAGATCCTAGGAATGAATTAGAATGGATCATACGAATGAATTAGAATGCATCGTGCGAATGAATTAGAATGGATTGTTCGAATGAATTAGAATGGATACATTCGTGCGAATGAATTAGAATGGATCGGACGAATGAATTAGTATGGATCGTGCGAATGAATTAGAATGGATTGTACGAATGAATTAGAATGGATCGTGCGAATGAATTAGAATTGATCTTACGAATGAATTAGAATGGATCGTACGAATGAATTAGAATGGATCGTACGAATAAATTAGAATGGATCGTGCGAATGAATTAGAATGGATCGTACGAATGAATTAGAATGGATCCACCGAATGAGTTAGAATGGATAATGCGAATGAATTAGAATGGATCGTACGAATGAACTAGAATGGATACATTCGTGCGAATGAATTACAATGGATCATACGAATGAATTAGACTGGATCGTACGAATAAATTAGAATGGATACATTCATACGAATGAATTAGAATGGATCGTACGAATGTATTAGAATGGATCGTACGAATGGATTAGAATGGATCGTACGAATGGATTAGAATGGATCGTACGAATGAATTAGAATGGATCATACAAAAGAATTAGAAAGGTTACATTCGTGAGAATGAATTAGAATGGATCGTGTGAATGAATTAGAATGGATCGTGCGAATGAATTAGAATGGATCGTACGAATGAATTAGAATGGATCATGCGAATGAATTAGAATGGATCGTACGAATGAATTAGAATGGATCCACCGAATGAGTTAGAATGGATCATACGAATGAATTAGAATGGATCGTACGAATGGATTAGAATGGATCGTATGAATGAATTAGAATGGATCGTACGAATGGATTAGAATGGATCGTACGAATAAATTAGAATGGATACATTCGTACGATCCATTCTAATTCATTCTCACAAATGTATCCATTCTAATCCATTCATACGATCTATTCTAATTCATTCGTACGATCCATTCTAATTCATTCGCACGAATGTATCCATTCTAATTCATTTGCACGATCCATTCTAATTCATTACTATGATCCATTCTAATCCATTCGTACGATCCATTCTAATTCATCCGTACGATCCTTTCTAATTCATTCGCACGATCCATTCTAATTCGTTCGTATGATTCTTTCTAATTCATTCGTATGATACATTCGTGAGAATGAATTAGAATGGATCGTACGAATAAATTAGAATGGATACATTTGTGCGAATGAATTAGAATGGATCGTACAAATGAATTAGAATGGATCGTACGAATGAATTAGAATGGATCATGCGAATGAATTAGAATGGATTGTACGAATGAATTAGAATGGATACATTTGTGCGAATGAATTAGAATGGATTAGGCGAATGAATTAGAATGGATTATACAAACGAATTAGAATGGTTACATTTGTGCGAATGAATTTGAATGGATCATACGAATGGATTAGAATGGATCGTACGAATGGATTAGAATGGATCGTACGAATGAATTAGAAAGGTTACATTTGTGAGAATGAATTAGAATGGATCATACGAATGAATTAGAATGGATTGTGCGAATGAATTAGAATGGATCGTATGAGTGAATAAGAATGGATCGTACGAATGAATTAGAATGGATCATGCGAATGAATTAGAATGAATCATACGAATGCATTAGAATGGATCGTACGAATGAATTAGAATGAATCGTACGATCCATTCTAATTTATTCGTCCGATCCATTCTAATTCATTCGTGCGAATGAATTAGAATGCATACATTCGAGCGAATGAATTAGAACGCATTGTACTAATTCATTAGAATGGATCGTACAATGCGTTCTAATCCATTCGCATGATCGTACGATCCATTCTAATTTATTCATACGATCCATTCTAATTCATTCGCACGATCCATTCTAATTCATTCGTACGATCCATTCTAATTCATTCGCATGAATATATCTATTCTAATTCAGTCGTATGATCCATTCTAATTTATTCGCACGATCTATTCTAATTCATTCGTACGATCCATTCTAATTCATTCGTACGATCCATTCTAATTCATTCGCACAAATGTATCATACGAATGAATTAGAATGGATCATGCGAATGAATTAAAATGGATCGTACAAATGAATTAGAATGGATCTTACGAATGAATTAGAATAGATCGTGCGAATAAATTAGAATGGATCATACGAATGAATTAGAATAGATATATTCATGCGAATGAATTAGAATGGATCGTACGAAAGAATTAGAATGGATAATATAAATGAATTAGAATGGATACATTCGTCCGATCCATTCTAATTTATTCCTACGGTCAATTCTAATTCATTCGCACGAATGTATCCATTCTAATTCATTTGCACGATCCATTCTAATTCATTCCTATGATCCATTCTAATTCATTTGTACGATCCATTCAAATTCATTCGCTCGAATGTATCCATTCTAATTCATTCGTACGATCCATTCTAATTCGTTCATACGATCCATTCTAATTCATTCGTACGATCAATTCTAATCCATTCGTATGAACCATTCTAATCCATTCATACGATCTATTCTAATCCATTCGTACGATCCATTCTAATCCATTCGTACGATCAATTCTAATTCATTCTCACAAATATAACCTTTCTAATTCATTTGTACGATTTATTCTAATTCATTCGTACGATCCATTCTAATCCATTCGTACGATCCATTCTAATCCATTCGCACGAATGTAACCATTCTAATTCATTCGTACGATCCATTCTAATACATTCCTACGATCCATTCTAATTCATTCGCACAAATATATCCATTCTAATTCATTTGCACGATCCATTCTAATTCATTCCTATGATCCATTCTAATTCATTCGTACGATCCATTCTAATTCATTCGCTCGAATGTATCCATTCTAATTCATTCGTACGATCCATTCTAATTCGTTCATACGATCCATTCTAATTCGTTCGCACGATCCATTCTAATTCATTCGTACGATCTATTCTAATTCATTCACATGATCCATTCTAATTCATTCGTACAATCCATTCTAATTCATTCGTACAATCCATTAAAATTCATTCATACGATGCAATCTAATTTAATCGCACAAATGTATCTATTCTAATTCGTTCATACAATGCGTTCTAATCCATTCGTAAGATCCATTCTAATCCATTCGTACGATTCATTCTAATTCATTCGCATGATCCAGTCTAATTTATTCATACGATCCATTCTAATTCATTCGTATGATCCATTCTAATCCATTCGTATGATCAATTCTAATTCATTCGCACGATCCATTCTAACTAATTCTCATGAATGTAACCTTTCTAATTCATTTGTATGATCCATTCTAATCCATATGTACGATCCATTCTAATCCATTCGTACGATCCATTCTAATCCATTCGTACGATCCATTCTAATTCATTCGTACGATCCATTCTAATTCATTCGCTCGAATATATCCATTCTAATTCATTCGTACGATCCATTCTAATCCATTCGTACGATCCATTCTAAACCATTCGTACGATCCATTCTAATTCGTTCACACGAATGTAACTATTCTAATTCATTCATACGATCCATTCTAATTCATTCGCACAATCCATTCTAATTCATTCGTACGATCCATTCTAATCCATTCGTAAGATCCATTCTAATTCATTCGTACGATCCATTCAAATTCATTCTCACGAATATAACCTTTCTAATTCATTTGTACGATCCATTCTAATTCATTCGTACGATCCATTCTAATCCATTCGTACGATCCATTCTAATTCATTCGCACGAATATAACCATTCTAATTCATTCGTACGATCCATTCTAATTCATTCCTACGATCCATTCTAATTCATTCGCACAAATATATCCATTCTAATTCATTTGCACGATCCATTCTAATTCATTCCTATGATCCATTCTAATTCATTCGTACGATCCATTCTAATTCATTCGCTCGAATGTATCCATTCTAATTCATTCGTACGATCCATTCTAATTCGTTCGTACGATCCATTCTAATTCATTCGTACGATCCATTCTAATTCATTCGTACGATCCATTCTAATTCATTCGCACGATCCATTCTAATTCATTCGTACGATCTATTCTAATTCATTCGTATGATCCATTCTAATTCATTCGCACAAATGTAACCTTTCTAATTCATTTGTATGATCCATTCTAGTTCATTCCTACGATCCATTGTAATCCATTCGCATGACCCATTCTAATCCATTCGTACGATCCATTCTAATTCATTCGTACGATTCATTCTAATTCATTCGCATGATCAATTCTAATTCATTCGTACGATCCATTCTAATTCATTCGTATGATCCATTCTATTTCATTCGGATGATTCATTCTAATTCATTCGTACGATCCATTCTAATTCATTCGGTGGATCCATTCTAATTCATTCGTACGATCCATTCTAATTCATTCGCACGATCCATTCTAATTTATTCGTACTATCCATTCTAATTCATTCGTACGATCTATTCTAATTCATTCGCATGATCCATTCTAATTCATTCGTACGATCCATTTTAATTCATTCGCACGATCCATTCTAATTCATTCGCACAATCCATTCTAATTCATTCGTACGATCCATTCTAATTCATTTGTACGAATGAATTAGAATGGATCGTACGAATGGATTAGAATGGATCGTACGAATGACTTAGAATGGATCGTACGAATGAATTAGAAAGGATCGTACGAACGAATTAGAATGGATCATATGAATGAATTAGAATGGATCGTACGAATGAATTAGAATGGATACATTCGTGCATATGAATTAGAATGGATCGTATGAATGAATTAGACTGGATCGTACGAATAAATTAGAATGGATACATTCGTGCGAATGAATTAGAATAGATTATGCGAATGAATTAGAACGGATTGTGCGAATGAATTAGAATAGATCGTGCGAATGTATTAGAATGGATCGTACGAATGAATTAGAATGGATCGTACGAATGAATTAGAATGGATCATAGGAATGAATTAGAATGGATCGTGCAAATAAATTAGATGAATCGTACGAATGAATTAGAATGGATTGTACGACCCATTCTAATTCATTCTCACAAATGTATCCATTCTAATTCATTCGTATGATCCATTCTAATTCATTCGCACGATCCATTCTAATTCATTCGCACGAATATATCGATTCTAATTCATTCGTACGATCCATTCTAATTCGTTCGTACGATCCATTCTAATTCGTTCGTACGATCCATTCTAATTCATTCACACGATCCATTCTAATTCATTTGTACGATCCATTTTAATTCATTCACATGATCCATTCTAATTCATTCGTACAATGCGTTCTAATTCATTCGCTCGAATGTATCCATTCTAATTCATTCGCACGAATGAATTAGAATGGATCGGACGAATAAATTAGAATGGATCGTACGATTCATTCTAATTCATTCGTACGATCCATTCTAATGCATTCGTATGATTCATTCTAATTCATTCGCACGATCCATTCTAATTCATTCGTACGATCCATTCTTATTCATTCATACGATCCATTCTAATTCATTCGCACAATCCATTCTAATTCATTCGTACGATCCATTCTAATTCATTCGTACGATCCATTCTAATTCATTCTCACAAATGTAACCATTCTAATTCATTCGTACGATCCATTTTAATTTATTCCTACGATCCATTCTAATTCATTCGCACGAATGTATCCATTCTAATTCATTTGCACGATCCATTGTAATTCATTCCTATGGTCCATTCTAATTCATTTGTACGATCCATTCTAATTCATTCGCTCGAATGTATCCATTCTAATTCATTCGTACGATCCATTCTAATTCGTTCGTACGATCCATTCTAATTCGTTCGTACGATCAATTCTAATCCATTCGTACGATCCATTCTAATCCATTCGTACGATCCATTCTAATCCATTCTCACAAATGTAACCTTTCTAATCCATTTGTACGAATGAATTAGAATAGATCGTGCGAATGAATTAGAATGAATCGTACGAATGCATTAGAATGGATCGTACGAATGAATTAGAATGAATCGTACAATCCATTCTAATTCATTCGTCCGATACATTCTAATTCATTCGCACGAATGTATCCATTCTAATTCATTCGTACGATCCATTCTAATTCATCCTCACGAATGTAACCTTTCTAATTCATTCGTATGATCCATTCTAATTCATTCGTACGATCCATTCTAATCCATTCGTACGATCCATTCTAATTCATTCCTATGATCCATTCTAATTCATTCTCACGAATGTATCCATTCTAATGCATTCGTACGATCCATTCTAATGCATTCGTACGATCCATTCTAATCCATTCGTACGATCCATTCTAATCCATTCGTACGATCCATTCTAATTCATTCGTACGATCCATTCAAATTCGTTCGTACGATCCATTCTAATCGTTCGTACGATCCATTCTAATTCATTTGCATGATCCATTCTAATTCATTTGTACGATCCATTTTAATTCATTCACATGATCCATTCTAATTCATTCGTACAATGCGTTCTAATTCATTCGCTCGAATGTATCCACTCTAATTCATTCGCACGAATGAATTAGAATGGATCGGACGAATAAATTAGAATGGATCGTACGATTCATTCTAATTCATTCGTACGATCCATTCTAATGCATTCGTACGATTCATTCTAATACATTCGCACGATCCATTCTAATTCATTCGTACGATCCATTCTTATTCATTCATACGATCTATTCTAATTCATTCGCACAATCCATTCTAATTCATTCGTACGATCCATTCTAATTCATTCGTACGATCCATTCTAATTCATTCTCACAAATTTAACCATTCTAGTTCATTCGTACGATCCATTCTAATTAATTCCTACGATCCATTCTAATTCATTCGCACAAATGTATCCATTCTAATTCATTCGCACGAATGTATCTATTCTATTTCATTTGCACGATCCATTTTAATTCATTCCTATGATCCATTCTAATTCATTTGTACGATCCATTCTAATTCATTCGCTCGAATGTATCCATTCTAATTCATTCGTACGATCCATTCTAATTCGTTCGTATGATCCATTCTAATTCGTTCGTACGATCAATTCTAATCCATTCGTACGATCCATTCTAATCCATTCATACGATCCATTCTAATCCATTCGTACGATCCATACTAATCCATTCGTACGATCCATTCTAATTCATTCTCACAAATGTAACCTTTCTAATTCATTTGTACGATCCATTCTAATTCATTCGTACGCTCCATTCTAATTCATTCGTACGATCCATTCTAATCCATTCGTACGATCCATTCTAATCCATTCGCACGAATGTAACCATTCTAATTCATTCGTACGATCCATTCTAATGCATTCCTACGATCCATTCTAATTCATTCGCACAAATGTATCCATTCTAATTCATTTGCACGATCCATTCTAATTCATTCCTATGATCCATTCTAATTCATTCGTACGATCCTTTCAAATTCATTCGCTCGAATGTATCCATTCTAATTCATTCGTACGATCCATTCTAATTCGTTCATACGATCCATTCTAATTCGTTCGCACGATCCATTCTAATTCATTCGTACGATCTATTCTAATTCATTCGCATGATCCATTCTAATTCATTCGTACGATCCATTCTAATTCATTCGTACAATCCATTAAAATTCATTCATACGATGCAATCTAATTCAATCGCACAAATGTATCTATTCTAATTCGTTCATACAATGCGTTCTAATCCATTCGTACGATCCATTCTAATCCATTCGTACGATTCATTCTAATTCATTCGCATGATCCATTCTAATTTATTCATACGATCCATTCTAATTCATTCGTACGATCCATTCTAATCCATTCGTATGATTAATTCTAATTTATTCGCACGATCTATTCTAATTCATTCTCACGAATGTAACCTTTCTAATTCATTTGTATGATCCATTCTAATCCATTTGTACAATCCATTCTAATCCATTCGTACGATCCATTCTAATCCATTCGTACGATCCATTCTAATCCATTCGTACGATCCATTCTAATTCATTCGCTCGAATGTATCCTTTCTAATCCATTCGTATTATCCATTCTAAACCATTCGTACGATCCATTCTAATTCGTTCGCACGAATGTAACTATTCTAATTCACTCATACGATCCATTCTAATTCATTCGCACAATCCATTCTAATTCATTCGTACGATCCATTCTAATCCATTCGTACGATCCATTCTAATTCATTCGTACGATCCATTTTAATTCATTCTCACAAATATAACCTTTCTAATTCATTTGTACGATCCATTCTAATCCATTCTTACGATCCATTCTAATCCATTCGTACGATCCATTCTAATTCATTCGCACGAATATAACCATTCTAATTCATTCGTACGATCCATTCTAATTCATTCCTACGATCCATTCTAATTCATTCGCACAAATGTATCCATTCTAATCCATTTGCACGATCCATTCTAATTCATTCCTATGATCCATTCTAATTCATTCGTACGATCCATTCTAATTCATTTGCTCGAATGTATCCATTCTAATTCATTCGTACGATCCATTCTAATTCGTTCGTACGATCCATTCTAGTTCATTCGTACGATCTATTCTAATTCATTTGTACGATCCATTCTAATTCATTCGCACGATCCATTCTAATTCATTCGCACAAATGTATCCATTCTAATTCATTCGTACGATCTATTCTAATTCATTCGTACGATCCATTCTAATTCATTCGCACAAATGTAACCTTTCTAATTCATTTGTATGATCCATTCTAATTCATTCGTACGATCCATTCTAATCCATTCGTACGACCCATTCTAATCCATTTGTACGATCCATTCTAATTCATTCGTACGATTCATTCTACTTCATTCGCACGATCCATTCTAATTCATTCGTACGATCCATTCTAATTCATTCGTATGATCCATTCTAATTCATTCGGATGATTCATTCTAATTCATTCGTACGATCCATTCTAATTCATTTGGTGGATCCATTCTAATTCATTCGTACGATCCATTCTAATTCATTCGCACGATCCATTCTAATTTATTCGTACTATCCATTCTAATTCATTCGTACGATCTATTCTAATTCATTCGCATGATCCATTCTAATTCATTCGTACGATCCATTCTTATTCATTCATACTATCCATTCTAATTCATTCGCACGATCCATTCTAATTCATTCGCACAATCCATTCTAATTCATTCGTACGATCCATTCTAATTCATTTGTACGAATGAATTAGAATGGATCATACGATTGGATTAGAATGGATCGTACGAATGAATTAGAATGGATCGTACGAACGAATTAGAATGGATCGTACGAACGAATTAGAATGGATCGTACGAATGAATTAGAATGGATACATTCGTGCGAATGAATTAGAATGGATCGTACGAATGAATTAGACTGGATCGTACGAATAAATTAGAATGGATACATTCGTACGAATGAATTAGAATGGATTGTGCGAATGAATTAGAACGGATTGTGCGAATGAATTAGAATGGATCGTGCGAATGAATTAGAATTGATCGTACGAATGAATTAGAATGGATCATAGGAATGAATTAGAAAGGATCAAGCAAATGAATTAGAATGGATCGTACGAATGAATTAGAATGGATCATACGATCCATTCTAATTCATTCTTACAAATGTTTCCATTCTAATTCATTTGTATGATCCATTCTAATTCATTCGCACGATCCATTCTAATTCTTTCGCACGAATATATAGATTCTAATTCATTCGTACGATCCATTCTAATTCGTTCGTATGATCCATTCTAATTCGTTCGTACGATCCATTCTAATTCGTTCGTACGATCCATTCTAATTCATTCGCAAGATCCATTCTAATTCATTTGTACGATCCTTTTTATTTCATTCACATGATACATTCTAATTAATTCGTATGATCCATTCTAATTCATTCGTACGATCCATTCTAATTCATTCTCACGAATGTAACCTTTCTAATTCATTTGTATGATCCATTCTAATTCATTAATGGATGGAGCGAATGAATTAGAATGGATCGTGCGATGAATTAGAATGGATCATAAAAATGAATTAGAATGGATTCTAATCCATTCGTACGATCCATTCTAATCTATTCTAATTCATTCGCACAAATGTATCCATTCTAATTCATTCTCACAAATGTATCCATTCTAATTCATTAGTATGATCCATTCTAATTCATTCGTACGATCCATTCTAATCCATTCGTACGATCCATTCTAATCCATTCGTACGATCCATCCTAATTCATTCGTATGATCTATTCTAATTCAGTCGCTCGAATGTATCCATTCTAATTCATTCGTTCGATCCTATGTAATTCATTCGTATGATCCATTCAAATTCATTCGCATGATCCATTCTAATTCATTCTCACGAATGTAACCTTTCTAATTCATTTGTATGATCCATTGTAATTGATTCGTACGATCCATTCTAATCCATTCGTACGATCCATTCTAATTCATTCGTACGATCCATTCATTAGAATGGATACATTTGTACGAATAAATTAGAATGGATTGTACGAATGAATTAGAATGGATACATTCTTGCGAATAAATAAGAATGGATCGTATATTCGTGCAAATAAATTAGAATGGATCATACGAATTAGAATGGATTGTGCGATTCGAATGGATCGTATGAATGGATTAGAATGGATCATACGAATGAATTAGAATGGATCGTACGAATGAATTAGAATGGATACATTCGAGCGAATGAATTAGAATGGATCGTACGAATGAATTAGAATGGATCATAGGAATGAATTAGAATGGATCGTGCAAATAAATTAGAATGGATACATTCGTGCGAATGAATTAGAATGGATCGTAGGAATGAATTAGAATGGATCGTACGAATGAATTAGAATGGTTACATTCGTGCGAATGAATTAGAATGGATCGTACGAATGGATTAGAATGGATCGTACGAATGAATTAGAATGGATCGTACAAAAGAATTAGAAAGGTTACATTTGTGAGAATGGATTAGAATGGATCGTACGAATGGATTAGAATGGATCGTACGAATGAATTAGAATGGATCGTACGAATGCATTAGAATGGATACATTTGTGCGAATGAATTAGAATGGATCGTACGAACGAATTAGAATGGATCGTACGAACGAATTAGAATGGATCATATGAATGAATTAGAATGGATCGTACGAATGAATTAGAATGGATACATTCGTGCGAATGAATTAGAATGGATCGTACGAATGAGTTAGACTGGATCGTACGAATAAATTAGAATGGATACATTCGTGCGAATGAATTAGAATGGATTGTGCGAATGAATTAGAACGGATTGTGCGAATGAATTAGAATGGATCTTGTGAATGAATTAGAATGGATCGTACGAATGAATTAGAATGGATCATAGGAATGAATTAGAATGGATCGTGCAAATGAATTAGAATGGATCGTACAAATGAATTAGAATGGATCATACGATCCATCCTAATTTATTCTCGCAAATGTATCCATTCTAATTCATTCGCACGAATATATCGATTCTAATTCATTCGTACGATCTATTCTAATTCATTCATACGATCCATTCTAATTCGTTCGTACGATCCATTCTAATTCGTTTGTAGGATCCATTCTAATTCGTTCGTACGATTCATTCTAATTCATTCGCACGATCCATTCTAATTCATTTGTACGATCCATTTTAATTCATTCACATTCTAATACATTCGTACAATGAGTTCTAATTCATTCGCTCGAATGTATCCATTCTAATTCATTCGCACGAATGAATTATAATGGATCGGACGAATAAATTAGAATGGATCGTACGATCCATTCTAATGCATTCGTACGATTCATTCTAATTCATTCGCACGATCCATTCTAATTCATTCGTACAATCCATTCTTATTCATTCATACGATCCATTCTTATTCATTCGCACAATCCATTCTAATTCATTCGTATGATCCATTCTAATTCATTCTCACAAATGTAACCTTTCTAATTCATTCGTACGATCCATTCTAATCCATTCGTACGATCCATTCTAATCAATTCGTACGATCCATTCAAATACATTCGGACGAATGTATCCATTCTAATTCGTTCGTACGATCCATTCTAATTCGTTCGTACGATCCATTCTAATCCATTCGTACGATCCATTCTAATTCATTCGCCTGATCTATTCTAATTCATTCGCACAAATGTATCCATTCTAATTCATTCGTACAATCCATTCTAATTCATTCGCATGATCCATTCTAATTCATTCGTACGATCCATTCTAATTCATTTGTACGATCCATTCTAATTCATTCGCACAAATGTATCCATTCTAATTTATTCGTACGATCCATTCTAATTATTCTCACGAATGTATCATCGAATGAATTAGAAAGGATCATACGAACGAATTAGAATGGATCGTGCGAATGAATTAGAAAGGATCGTACGAATGAATTAGAATGGATCGTACGAATGGATTAGAATGGATCATAGGAATGAATTAGAATGGATGGTGCAAATGAATTAGAATGGATATATTCGTGCGAATGAATTAAAATGGATCGTACGAATGAATTACAATGGATCGTACGAATGGATTAGAATGGATACATTTGTGAGAATGAATTAGAATGGATCGTACGAATTTATCCATTCTAATTCATTCGTACGATCCATTCTAATCCATTCGTACGATCCATTATAATCCATTCGTACGATCCATTCTAATTCATTCGTATGATCCATTCTAACTCATTTGGTGGATCCATTCTAATTTATTCGTACGATCCATTCTAATTCATTCACACGATCCATTCTAATTCATTCATACGATCCATTCTAATTCATTCGCACGATCCATTCTAATTCATTCGCATGATCCATTCTAATTTCATTCTCACGAATGTAACCTTTCTAATTCATTTGTATGATCCATTCTAATTCATTCGTCGATCCATTCTAATCCATTCGTACGATCCATTCTAATCCATTCGTACGATCCATTCTAATACATTCGTACGATCCACTCTAATTCATTCGTATGAATGTATCCATTCTAATTCGTTCGTACGATCCAGTCTAATTCATTCGTACGATCCATTCTAATTCATTCGCACGAATGTATCCATTCTAATTCATTCGTACGATCCATTCTAATTCATTCGCATTATCCATTCTAACTCATTCGGTGGATCCATTCTAATTCATTCGTACGATCCATTCTAATTCATTCGCACATCCATTCTAATTTATTCGTACGATCCATTGTAATTCATTCGTACGATCCATTCTAATTCATTCTTATGACCAATTCTAATTCATTCGCACGATCCATTCTAATTCATTCGTACAATCCATTCTAATTCATTCGCACGATCCATACTAATTCATTCGTCCGATCCATTCTAATTCATTTGCACGAATGTATCCATTCTTATTCATTCGTACAATCCATTCTAATTCATTCACACGATCCATTCTAATTCATTCGTATGATCCATTTTAATTCATTCCTACGATCTATTCTAATTCATTCGCTCGAATGTATCCATTCTAATTCATTTGCACGATCCATTCTAATTCATTCCTATGATCCATTCTAATTCATTCGTTCGAGCGAATGAATTAGAATAGATCGTAGGAATGAATTAGAATGGATCATGCGAATGAATTAGAATAGATCGTACGAATGAATTAGAATGGATCGTACGAATAAATTACAATGGATCGTGCGAATGAATTAGAATGGATCGTACGAATGAATTAGAATGGATCCACCAAATGAATTAGAATGAATCGTACGAATGAATTAGAATGGATCATACAAATGAATTAGAATGGATACATTCGTACGAATGAATTACAATGGATCGTATGAACGAATTAGAATGGATCATATGAATTAGAATGGATATATTTGTGCGAATGAATTAGAATGGATCGTACGAATGAATTAGAATGGATCTTACGAATGGATTAGAATGGATCGTACGAATGGATTAGAATGGATCTTACGAATGAATTAGATTGCATCGTACAAATGAATTTGAATGGATTGTACGAATGAATTTGAATGGATCGTATGAATGAATTAGAATGGATCATGCGAATGAATTAGAATAGATCGTACGAATGAATTAGAATGGATCGTACGAATAAATTAGAATAGATCGTGCGAATGAATTAGAATGGATTGTACGAATGAATTAGACTGGATCGTATGAATGAAATTGAATGGATCGAACGAATGAATTAGAATGGATCGTATGAATGAATTAGAATGGATTGTGCGAATGAATTAGAATGGATCGAACGAAAGTAACCATTCTAATTCATTCCTACGATCTATTCTAATTCATTCGCTCGAATGTATCCATTCTAATTTATTAGTTTGATCCATTCTAATTCATTCGTACGATCCATTCAAATTCATTCGCATGATCCATTCTAATTCATTCGTATGATCCATTCTAATTCATTCTCACGAATGTAACCTTTCTAATTCATTTGAATGATCCATTCTAATTCATTCGTACGATCCATTCTAATTCATTCACACGAATCCGTTCTAATTCATTCGTACGATTCATTCTAATTCATTCGCACGATAAATTCTAATTCATTTGCACGATCCATTCTAATTCATTCCTATGATCCATTCTAATTCGTTCGTATGATCCATTCTAATTCATTCGCTTGAATGTATCCATTCTAATTCATTCGTACGATCCATTCTAATTTATTCTCACGAATGTAACCTTTCTAATTCATTTGTATGATCCATTCTAATTCATTCGTACGATCCATTCTAATCCATTCGTACGATCCATTCTAATCCATTCGTACGATCCATTCTAATACATTCCTACGATCCATTCTAATTCATTCGTATGAATGTATCCATTCTAATTTATTCGTACGATCCAGTCTAATTCATTCGTACGATCCATTCTAATTCATTCGCACGAATGTATCCATTCTAATTCATTCGTACGATCCATTCTAATTCATTCGCATTATCCATTCTAACTTATTCGGTGGATCCATTCTAATTCATTCGTACGATCCATTCTAATTCATTCGCACGATCCATTCTAATTTATTCGTACGATCCATTGTAATCCATTCGTACGATCCATTCTAATTCATTCGTATGACCAATTCTAATTCATTCGCATGATCCATTCTAATTCATTCGTACAATCCATTCTAATTCATTCGCACGATCCATACTAATTCATTCGTCCGATCCATTCTAATTCATTTGCACGAATATATCCATTCTAATTCATTCGTACAATCCATTCTAATTCATTCGCACGATCCATTCTAATTCATTCGTATGATCCATTCTAATTCATTCCTACGATCTATTCTAATTCATTCGCTCGAATGTATCCATTCTAATTCATTTGCACGATCCATTCTAATTCATTCCTATCATCCATTCTAATTCATTCGTTCGAGCGAATGAATTAGAATAGATCGTAGGAATGAATTAGAATAGATCATGCGAATGAATTAGAATAGATCGTACGAATGAATTAGAATGGATCGTACGAATAAATTAGAATGGATCGTGCGAATGAATTAGAATGGATCGTACGAATGAATTAGAATGGATCCACCAAATGAATTAGAATGAATCGTACGAATGAATTAGAATGGATCATACAAATGAATTAGAAAGGATACATTCGTACGACTGAATTACAATGGATCGAATGAACGAATTAGAATGGATCATATGAATTAGAATGGATATATTTGTGCGAATGAATTAGAATGGATCGTACGAATGGATTAGAATGGATCGTACGAATGGATTAGAATGGATCACACGAATGAATTAGATTGCATCGTACGAATGAATTTGAATGGATTGTACGAATGAATTAGAATGGATCGTACGAATGAATTAGAATGGATCATGCGAATGAATTGGAATAGATCATACGAATGAATTAGAATGGATCATACGAATAAATTAGAATGGATCGTGCGAATGAATTAGAATGGATCATACGAATGAATTAGACTGGATCGTATGAATGAATTTGAATGGATCGAACGAATGAATTAGAATGGATCGTATGAATGAATTAGAATGGATTGTGCGAATGAATTAGAATGGATCAAACGAAAGTAACCATTCTAATTCATTCCTACGATCTATTCTAATTCATTCGCTCGAATGTATCCATTCTAATTTATTAGTTTGATCCATTCTAATTCATTCGTACGATCCATTCAAATTCATTCGCATGATCCATTCTAATTCATTCGTACGATCCATTCTAATTCATTCTCACGAATGTAACCTTTCTAATTCATTTGTATGATCCATTCTAATTTATTCGTACGATCCATTCTAATATATTAACACGAATCCGTTCTAATTCATTCGTACGATTCATTCTAATTCATTCGCACGATAAATTCTAATTCATTTGCACGATCCATTCTAATTCATTCCTATGATCCATTCTAATTCGTTCGTACGATCCATTCTAATTCATTCGCTTGAATGTATCCATTCTAATTCATTCGTACGATCCATTCTAATTCATTCGTATGATCCATTCTAATTCATTCTCACGAATGTAACCTTTCTAATTCATTTGTATGATCCATTCTAATTCATTCGTACGATCCATTCTAATTCATTCGCACGAATGTATCCATTCTAATGCATTCGTACGATTCATTCTAATTCATTCGCACGATCCATTCTAATTCATTCGTACGATCTATTCTTATTCATTCATACGATCCATTCTAATTCATTTGTACGAATGAATTAGAATGGATCGTACAAATGAATTAGAATGGATCGTGCGAATGAATTAGAATGGATCGTACGAACGAATTAGAATGGATCGTACGAACGAATTAGAATGGATCGTACGAACGAATTATTCATACAAATGGATTAGAATGGATCGTACTAATTCATTAGAATGGATCGTACAATGCGTTCTAATCCATTCGCATGATCGTACGATCCATTCTAATTTATTCATACGATCCATTCTAATTCATTCGCACGATCCATTCTAATTCATTCGTACGATCCATTCTAATTCATCCGCATGGATATATCTATTCTAATTCATTCGTATGATCCATTCTAATTTATTCACACGATCTATTCTAATTCATTCGTACGATCCATTCTAATTCATTCGTACGATCCATTCTAATTCATTCGCACGAATGTATCATACGAATGAATTAGAATGGATCATGCGAATGAATTAAAATGGATCGTACAAATGAATTAGAATGGATCTTACGAATGAATTAGAATAGATTGTGCGAATAAATTAGAATGGATCATACGAATGAATTAGAAATGATATATTCATGCGAATGAATTAGAATGGATCGTACGAATGAATTAGAATGGATCGTACAAATGAATTAGAATGGATACATTCGTCCGATCCATTCTAATTTATTCCTACGGTCCATTCTAATTCATTCGCACGAATGTATCCATTCTAATTCATTTGCACGATCCATTCTTATTCATTCCTATGATCCATTCTAATTCATTTGTACGATCCATTCTAATTCATTCGCTCGAATGTATCCATTCTAATTCATTCATACGATCCATTCTAATTCGTTCATACGATCCATTCTAATTCGTTCGTACGATCAATTCTAATCCATTCGTATGATCCATTCTAATCAATTCACACGATCTATTCTAATCCATTCGTACGATCCATTCTAATCCATTCGTACGATCAATTCTAATTTATTCTCACAAATATAACCATTCTAATTCATTCGTACGATCCATTCTAATTCATTCGTACGATCCATTCTAATCCATTCGTACGATCCATTCTAATCCATTCGCACGAATGTAACCATTCTAATTCATTCGTACGATCCATTCTAATACATTCCTACGATCCATTCTAATTCATTCGCACAAATATATCCATTCTAATTCATTTGCATGATCCAATCTAATTCATTCCTATGATCCATTCTAATTCATTCGTACGATCCATTCTAATTCATTCGCTCGAATGTATCCATTCTAATTCATTCTTACGATCCATTCTAATTCATTCATACGATCCATTCTAATTCGTTCGCACGATCCGTACTAATTCATTCGTACGATCTATTCTAATTCATTCGCATGATCCATTCTAATTCATTCGTACAATCCATTCTAATTCATTCGTACAATCCATTAAAATTCATTCATACGATGCAATCTAATTTAATCGCACAAATATATCTATTCTAATTCGTTCATACAATGCGTTCTAATTCATTCGTACGATCCATTCTAATCCATTCGTACGATTCATTCTAATTCATTCGCATGATCCAGTCTAATTTATTCATACGATCCATTCTAATTCATTCGTACGATCCATTCTAATCCATTCGTATGATCAATTCTAATTCATTCGCACGATCCATTCTAATTAATTCTCATGAATATAACCTTTCTAATTCATTTGTATGATCCATTCTAATCCAAGCGTACGATCCATTCTAATCCATTCATACGATCCATTCTAATCCATTCGTACGACCCATTCTAATTCATTCGTACGATCCATTCTAATCCATTCGCTCGAATATATCCATTCTAATTCATTCATACGATCCATTCTAATCCATTCGTACGATCCATTCTAAACCATTTGTACGATCCATTCTAATTCGTTCGCACGAATGTAACTATTCTAATTCATTCATACGATCCATTCTAATTCATTCGCACAATCCATTCTAATTCATTCATACGATCCATTCTAATCCATTCGTACGATCCATTCTAATTCATTCGTACGATCCATTCAAATTCATTCTCACAAATATAACCTTTCTAATTCATTTGTACGATCCATTCTAATTCATTCGTACGATCCATTCTAATCCATTCGTACGATCCATTCTAATCCATTCGCACGAATATAACCATTCTAATTCATTCGTACGATCCATTCTAATTCATTCCTACGATCCATTCTAATTCATTCGCACAAATATATCCATTCTAATTCATTTGCACGATCCATTCTAATTAATTCCTATGATCCATTCTAATTCATTCGTACGATCCATTCTAATTCATTCGCTCGAATGTATCCATTCTAATTCATTCGTACGATCCATTCTAATTCGTTCGTACGATCCATTCTAATTCATTCGTACGATCCATTCTAACTCATTCGTACGATCCATTCTAATTCATTCGCACGATCCATTCTAATTCATTCGCACAAATGTATCCATTCTAATTCATTCGTACGATCTATTCTAATTCATTCGTATGATCCATTCTAATTCATTCGCACAAATGTAACCTTTCTAATTCATTTGTATGATCTATTCTAGTTCATTCGTACGATCCATTCTAATCCATTCGTATGACCCATTCTAATCCATTCGTACGATCCATTCTAATTCATTCGTACGATTCATTCTAATTCATTCGCACGATCAATTCTAATTCATTCGTACGATCCATTCTAATTCATTCGTATGATCCATTCTATTTCATTCGGATGATTCATTCTAATTCATTCGTACGATCCATTCTAATTCATTCGGTGGATCCAATCTAATTCATTCGTACGATCCATTCTAATTCATTCGCATGATCCATTCTAATTTATTCGTACTATCCATTCTAATTCATTCGTACGATCTATTCTAATTCATTCGCATGATCCATTCTAATTCATTCGTACGATCCATTCTAATTCATTCGCACGATCCATTCTAATTCATTCGCACAATCCATTCTAATTCATTCGTACGATCCATTCTAATTCATTTGTACGAATAAATTAGAATGGATCGTACGAATGGATTAGAATGGATCGTACGAATGAATTAGAATGGATCGTACGAATGAATTAGAATGGATCGTACGAATGAATTAGAATGGATCATATGAATGAATTAGAATGGATCGTACGAATGAATTAGAATGGATACATTCGTGCGAATGAATTAGAATGGATCGTACGAATGAATTAGACTGGATCGTACGAATAAATTAGAATGGATACATTCGTGCGAATGAATTAGAATGGATTGTGCGAATGAATTAGAACGGATTGTGCGAATGAATTAGAATAGATCGTGCGAATGAATTAGAATGGATCGTACGAATGAATTAGAATGGATCGTACGAATGAATTAGAATGGATCATAGGAATGAATTAGAATGGATCGTGCAAATAACTTAGATGAATCGTACGAATGAATTAGAATGGATCGTATGACCCATTCTAATTCATTCTCACAAATGTATCTATTCTAATTCATTTGTATGATCCATTCTAATTTATTCGCACGATCCATTCTAATTCATTCGCACGAATATATCGATTCTAATTCATTCGTACGATCCATTCTAATTTGTTCGTACGATCCATTCTAATTCGTTCGTACGATCCATTCTAATTCGTTCGTACGATCCATTCTAATTCATTCGCACGATCCATTCTAATTCATTTGTACGATCCATTTTAATTCATTCACATGATCCATTCTAATTCATTCGTACAATGCGTTGTAATTCATTCGCTCGAATGTATCCATTCTAATTCATTCGCACGAATGAATTAGAATGGATCAGACGAATAAATTAGAATGGATCGTACGATTCATTCTAATTCATTCGTACAATCCATTCTAATGCATTCGTATGATTCATTCTAATTCATTCGCACGATCCATTCTAATTCATTCGTACGATCCATTCTTATTCATTCATACGATCCATTCTAATTCATTCGCACAATCCATTCTAATTCATTCGTACGATCCATTCTAATTCATTCGTACGATCCATTCTAATTCATTCTCACAAATGTAACCATTCTAATTCATTCGTACGATCCATTCAAATTTATTCCTACGATCCATTCTAATTCATTCGCACGAATGTATCCATTCTAATTCATTTGCACGATCCATTCTAATTCATTCCTATGATCCATTCTAATTCATTTGTACGATCCATTCTAATTCATTCGCTCGAATGTATCCATTCTAATTCATTCGTACGATCTATTCTAATTCGTTCGTACGATCCATTCTAATTCGTTCCTACGATCAATTCTAATCCATTCGTGCGATCCATTCTAATCCATTCGTACGATCCATTCTAATCCATTCGTACGATCCATTCTAATTCATTCTCACAAATGTAACCTTTCTAATCCATTTGTACGAATGAATTAGAATAGATCGTGCGAATGAATTAGAATAAATCGTACGAATGCATTAGAATGGATCGTACGAATGAATTAGAATGAATCGTACAATCCATTCTAATTCAATCATCCGATACATTCTAATTCATTCGCACGAATGTATCCATTCTAATTCATTCGTACGATCCATTCTAATTCATCCTCACGAATGTAACCTTTCTAATTCATTCGTATGATCCATTCTAATTCATTCGTACGATCCATTCTAATCCATTCGTACGATCCATTCTAATCCATTCCTATGATCCATTCTAATTCATTCTCACGAATGTATCCATTCTAATGCATTCGTACGATCCATTCTAATGCATTCGTACGATCCATTCTAATCCATTCGTACGATCCATTCTAATTCATTCGTACGATCCATTCTAATTCATTCGTACGATCCATTCAAATTCGTTCGTACGATCCATTCTAATTCGTTCGTACGATCCATTCTAATTCATTCGCATGATCCATCCTAATTCATTTGTACGATCCATTTTAATTTATTCACATGATCCATTCTAATTCATTCGTACAATGCGTTCTAATTCATTCGTTCGAATGTATCCATTTTAATTCATTCGCACGAATGAATTAGAATGGATCAGACGAATAAATTAGAATGGATCGTACAATTCATTCTAATTCATTCGTACGATCCATTCTAATGCATTCGTACGATTCATTCTAATTCATTCGCACGATCCATTCTAATTCATTCGTACGATCCATTCTTATTCATTCATACGATCTATTCTAATTCATTCGCACAATCCATTCTAATTCATTCGCACGAATGTATCCATTCTATTTCATTTGCACGATCCATTCTAATTCATTCCTATGATCCATTCTAATTCATTTGTACGATCCATTCTAATTCATTCGCTCGAATGTATCCATTCTAATTCATTCGTACGATCCATTCTAATTCGTTCGTATAATCCATTCTAATTCGTTTGTACGATCAATTCTAATCCATTCGTACGATCCATTCTAATCCATTCATACGATCCATTCTAATCCATTCGTACGATCCATTCTAATCCATTCGTACGATCCATTCTAATTCATTCTCACAAATGTAACCTTTCTAATTCATTTGTACGATCCATTCTAATTCATTCGTACGATCCATTCTAATCCATTCGTACGATCCATTTTAATCCATTCGTACGATCCATTCTAATCCATTCGCATGAATGTAACCATTCTAATTCATTCGTACGATCCATTCTAATGCATTCCTACGATCCATTCTAATTCATTCGCACAAATGTATCCATTCTAATTCATTTGCACGATCCATTCTAATTCATTCCTATGATCCATTCTAATTCATTCGTACGATCCTTTCAAATTCATTCGCTCGAATGTATCCATTCTAATTCATTCGTACGATCCATTCTAATTCGTTCATACGATCCATACTAATTCGTTCGCACGATCCATTCTAATTCATTCGTACGATCTATTCTAATTCATTCGCATGATCCATTCTAATTCATTCGTATGATCCATTCTAATTCATTCGTACAATCCATTAAAATTCATTCATACGATGCAATCTAATTCAATCGCACAAATGTATCTATTCTAATTCGTTCATACAATGCGTTCTAATCCATTCGTACGATCCATTCTAATCCATTCGTACGATTCATTCTAATTCATTCGCATGATCCATTCTAATTTATTCATACGATCCATTCTATATCATTCGTACGATCCATTCTAATCCATTCGTATGATTAATTCTAATTTATTCGCACGATCTATTCTAATTCATTCTCACGAATGTAACCTTTCTAATTCATTTGTATGATCCATTCTAATCCATTTGTACAATCCATTCTAATCCATTCGTACGATCCATTCTAATCTATTCGTACGATCCATTCTAATTCATTCGTACGATCCATTCTAATTCATTCGCTCGAATGTATCCTTTCTAATCCATTCGTATGATCCATTCTAAACCATTCGTACGATCCATTCTAATTCGTTCGCACGAATGTAACTATTCTAATTCATTCATACGATCCATTCTAATTCATTCGCACAATCCATTCTAATTCATTCGTACGATCCATTCTAATCCATTCGTACGATCCATTCTAATTCATTCGTACGATCCATTTTAATTCATTGTCACAAATATAACCTTTCTAATTCATTTGTACGATCCATTCTAATCCATTCGTACGATCCCTTCTAATCCATTTGTACGATCCATTCTAATTCATTCGCACGAATATAACCATTCTAATTCATTCTTACGATCCATTCTAATTCATTCCTACGATCCATTCTAATTCATTCGCACAAATGTATCCATTCTAATTCATTTGCACGATCCATTCTAATTCATTCCTATGATCCATTCTAATTCATTCGTACGATCCATTCTAATTCATTTGCTCGAATGTATCCATTCTAATTCATTCGTACGATCCATTCTAATTCGTTCGTACGATCCATTCTAGT
Organism: Chamaelirium japonicum; assembly: GCA_947650365.1. Taxonomy (NCBI): domain Eukaryota; kingdom Viridiplantae; phylum Streptophyta; class Magnoliopsida; order Liliales; family Melanthiaceae; genus Chamaelirium; species Chamaelirium japonicum. The sequence continues at coordinate 46,798,572 of OX393552.1, read as the reverse complement.
TCATTCGTACGATCTATTCTAATTCATTCGTACGATCCATTCTAATTCATTCGCACGATCCATTCTAATTCATTCGCACAAATGTATCCATTCTAATTCATTCGTACGATCTATTGTAATTCATTCGTACGATCCATTCTAATTCATTCACACAAATGTAACCTTTCTAATTCATTTGTATGATCCATTCTAATTCATTCGTAGGATCCATTCTATTCTATTCGTACGACCCATTCTAATCCATTCGTATGATCCATTCGAATTCATTCGTACGATTCATTCTAATTCATTCGCACGATCCATTCTAATTCATTTGTACGATCCATTCTAATTCATTCGGATGATTCATTCTAATTCATCCGTACGATCCATTCTAATTCATTTGGTGGATCCATTCTAATTCATTCGTACGATCCATTCTAATTCATTCGCACGATCCATTCTAATTTATTCGTACTATCCATTCTAATTCATTCGTACGATCTATTCTAATTCATTCGCATGATCCATTCTAATTCATTCGTACGATCCATTCTTATTCATTCATACTATCCATTCTAATTCATTCGCACGATCCATTCTAATTCATTCGCACAATCCGTTCTAATTCATTCGTACGATCCATTCTAATTCATTTGTACGATTGAATTAGAATGGATCGTACGATTGGATTAGAATGGATCGTACGAATGAATTAGAATGGATCGTACGAACGAATTAGAATGGATCGTACGAACGAATTAGAATGGATCGTACGAATGAATTAGAATGGATACATTCGTGCGAATGAATTAGAATGGATCGTACGAATGAATTAGACTGGATCGTACGAATAAATTAGAATGGATACATTCGTACGAATGAATTAGAATGGATTGTGCGAATGAATTAGAACGGATTGTGCGAATGAATTAGAATGGATCGTGCGAATGAATTAGAATTGATCGTACGAATGAATTAGAATGGATCCTAGGAATGAATTAGAAAGGATCATGCAAATGAATTAGAATGGATCGTACGAATGAATTAGAATGGATCGTACGATCCATTCTAATTCATTCTTACAAATGTATCCATTCTAATTCATTCGTATGATCCATTCTAATTCATTCGCACGATCCATTCTAATTCATTCGCACGAATATATCGATTCTAATTCATTCGTACGATCCATTCTAATTCGTTCATACGATCCATTCTAATTCGTTCGTACGATCCATTCTAATTCATTCGCACGATCCATTCTAATTCATTTGTACGATCCATTTTAATTCATTCATATGATACATTCTAATTCATTCGTATGATCCATTCTAATTCATTCGTACGATCCATTCTAATTCATTCTCACGAATGTAACCTTTCTAATTCATTTGTATGATCCATTCTAATTCATTAATGGATGGAGCGAATAAATTAGAATGGATCGTGCGATGAATTAGAATGGATCATACAAATGAATTAGAATGGATTCTAATCCATTCGTACGATCCATTCTAATCTATTCTAATTCATTCGCACAAATGTATCCATTCTAATTCATTCTCACAAATGTATCCATTCTAATTCATTCGTATGATCCATTCTAATTCATTCGTACGATCCATTCTAATCCATTCGTACGATCCATTCTAATCCATTCGTACGATCCATCCTAATTCATTCGTATGATCTATTCTAATTCATTCGCTCGAATGTATCCATTCTAATTCATTCGTTCGATCCTATCTAATTCATTCGTACGATCCATTCAAATTCATTCGCATGATCCATTCTAGTTCATTCTAACGAATGTAACCTTTCTAATTCATTTGTATGATCCATTGTAGTTCATTCGTACGATCCATTCTAATCCATTCGTACGATCCATTCTAATTCATTCGTACGATCCATTCTAATTCATTCGCACAAATATATCCATTCTAATTCATATGATCCATTCTAATTCGTCCATACGATCCATTGTAATTCATTCGTACGAATGTATCCATTCTAATTCATTTGTATGATCCATTCTAATTCATTCGTACGATTCATTCTAATTCATTCGCACGATCCATTCTAATTTATTCGTACGATCCATTCTAATTCATTCGTACGATCTATTCTAATTCATTCCCATGATCCATTCTAATTCATTCCTACGATCTATTCTAATTCATTCGCTCGAACGAATGAATTAGAATGGATCATAGGAATGAATTAGAATGGATCGTGCAAATGAATTAGAATGGATATATTCGAGCGAATGAATTAGAATAGATCCTAGGAATGAATTAGAATGGATCATACGAATGAATTAGAATGCATCGTGCGAATGAATTAGAATGGATTGTTCGAATGAATTAGAATGGATACATTCGTGCGAATGAATTAGAATGGATCGGACGAATGAATTAGTATGGATCGTGCGAATGAATTAGAATGGATTGTACGAATGAATTAGAATGGATCGTGCGAATGAATTAGAATTGATCTCACGAATGAATTAGAATGGATCGTACGAATGAATTAGAATGGATCGTACGAATAAATTAGAATGGATCGTGCGAATGAATTAGAATGGATCGTACGAATGAATTAGAATGGATCCACCGAATGAGTTAGAATGGATAATGCGAATAAATTAGAATGGATCGTACGAATGAATTAGAATGGATACATTCGTGCGAATGAATTACAATGGATCATACGAATGAATTAGACTGGATCGTACGAATAAATTAGAATGGATACATTCATACGAATGAATTAGAATGGATCGTACGAATGTATTAGAATGGATCGTACGAATGGATTAGAATGGATCGTACGAATGGATTAGAATGGATCGTACGAATGAATTAGAATGGATCATACAAATGAATTAGAAAGGTTACATTCATGAGAATGAATTAGAATGGATCGTGCGAATGAATTAGAATGGATCGTGCGAATGAATTAGAATGGATCGTACGAATGAATTAGAATGGATCATGCGAATGAATTAGAATGGATCGTACGAATGAATTAGAATGGATCCACTGAATGAGTTAGAATGGATCATACGAATGAATTAGAATGGATCGTACGAATGGATTAGAATGGATCGTATGAATGAATTAGAATGGATCGTACGAATGGATTAGAATGGATCGTACGAATAAATTAGAATGGATACATTCGTACGATCCATTCTAATTCATTCTCACAAATGTATCCATTCTAATCCATTCATACGATCCATTCTAATTCATTCGTACGATCCATTCTAATTCATTCGCACGAATGTATCCATTCTAATTCATTTGCACGATCCATTCTAATTCATTACTATGATCCATTCTAATCCATTCGTACGATCCATTCTAATTCATCCGTACGATCCTTTCTAATTCATTCGCACGATCCATTCTAATTCGTTCGTATGATTCTTTCTAATTCATTCGTATGATACATTCGTGAGAATGAATTAGAATGGATCGTACGAATAAATTAGAATGGATACATTTGTGCGAATGAATTAGAATGGATCGTACAAATGAATTAGAATGGATTGTACGAATGAATTAGAATGGATCATGCGAATGAATTAGAATGGATTGTACGAATGAATTAGAATGGATACATTTGTGCGAATCAATTAGAATGGATTAGGCGAATGAATTAGAATGGATTATACGAACGAATTAGAATGGTTACATTCGTGCGAATGAATTTGAATGGATCATACGAATGGATTAGAATGGATCGTACGAATGGATTAGAATGGATCGTACGAATGAATTAGAAAGGTTACATTTGTGAGAATGAATTAGAATGGATCATACGAATGAATTAGAATGGATTGTGCGAATGAATTAGAATGGATCATATGAGTGAATAAGAATGGATCGTACGAATGAATTAGAATGGATCATGCGAATGAATTAGAATGAATCATACGAATGCATTAGAATGGATCGTACGAATGAATTAGAATGAATCGTACGATCCATTCTAATTTATTCGTCCGATCCATTCTAATTCATTCGTGCGAATGAATTAGAATGCATACATTCGAGCGAATGAATTAGAACGCATTGTACTAATTCATTAGAATGGATCGTACAATGCGTTCTAATCCATTCGCATGATCGTACGATCCATTCTAATTTATTCATACGATCCATTCTAATTCATTCGCACGATCCATTCTAATTCATTCGTACGATCCATTCTAATTCATTCGCAATAATATATCTATTCTAATTCTGTCGTATGATCCATTCTAATTTATTCGCACGATCTATTCTAATTCATTCGTACGATCCATTCTAATTCATTCGTACGATCCATTCTAATTCATTCGCACGAATGTATCATACGAATGAATTAGATTGGATCATGCGAATGAATTAAAATGGATCGTACAAATGAATTAGAATTGATCTTACGAATGAATTAGAATAGATCGTGCGAATAAATTAGAATGGATCATACGAATGAATTAGAATAGATATATTCAAGCGAATGAATTAGAATGGATCGTACGAATGAATTAGAATGGATCGTATAAATGAATTAGAATGGATACATTCGTCCGATCCATTCTAATTTATTCCTACGGTCCATTCTAATTCATTCGCACGAATGTATCCATTCTAATTCATTTGCACGATCCATTCTAATTCATTCCTATGATCCATTCTAATTCATTTGTACGATCCATTCAAATTCATTCGCTCGAATGTATCCATTCTAATTCATTCGTATGATCCATTCTAATTCGTTCATACGATCCATTCTAATTCATTCGTACGATCAATTCTAATCCATTCGTATGAACCATTCTAATCCATTCATACGATCTATTCTGATCCATTCGTACGATCCATTCTAATCCATTCGTACGATCAATTCTAATTCATTCTCACAAATATAACCTTTCTAATTCATTTGTACGATCCATTCTAATTCATTCGTACGATCCATTCTAATCCATTCGTACGATCCATTCTAATCCATTCGCACGAATGTAACCATTCTAATTCATTCGTACGATCCATTCTAATACATTCCTACGATCCATTCTAATTCATTCGCACAAATATATCCATTCTAATTCATTTGCACGATCCATTCTAATTCATTCCTATGATCCATTCTAATTCATTCGTACGATCCATTCTAATTCATTCGCTCGAATGTATCCATTCTAATTCATTCGTACGATCCATTCTAATTCGTTCATACGATCCATTCTAATTCGTTCGCACGATCCATTCTAATTCATTCGTACGATCTATTCTAATTCATTTACATGATCCATTCTAATTCATTCGTACAATCCATTCTAATTCATTCGTACAATCTATTAAAATTCATTCATACGATGCAATCTAATTTAATCGCACAAATGTATCTATTCTAATTGGTTCATACAATGCGTTCTAATCCATTCGTAAGATCCATTCTAATCCATTCGTACGATTCATTCTAATTCATTCGCATGATCCAGTCTAATTTAGTCATACGATCCATTCTAATTCATTCGTATGATCCATTCTAATCCATTCGTATGATCAATTCTAATTCATTCGCACGATCCATTCTAACTAATTCTCATGAATGTAACCTTTCTAATTCATTTGTATGATCCATTCTAATCCATACGTACGATCCATTCTAATCCATTCGTACGATCCATTCTAATCCATTCGTACGATCCATTCTAATTCATTCGTACGATCCATTCTAATTCATTCGCTCGAATATATCCATTCTAATTCATTCGTACGATCCATTCTAATCCATTCATCCATTCTAAACCATTCGTACGATCCATTCTAATTCGTTCGCACGAATGTAACTATTCTAATTCATTCATACGATCCATTCTAATTCATTCGCACAATCCATTCTAATTCATTCGTACGATCCATTCTAATCCATTCGTAAGATCCATTCTAATTCATTCATACGATCCATTCAAATTCATTCTCACAAATATAACCTTTCTAATTCATTTGTACGATCCATTCTAATTCATTCGTACGATCCATTCTAATCCATTCGTACGATCCATTCTAATTCATTCGCACGAATATAACCATTCTAATTCATTCATACGATCCATTCTAATTCATTCCTACGATCCATTCTAATTCATTCGCACAAATATATCCATTCTAATTCATTTGCACGATCCATTCTAATTCATTCCTATGATCCATTCTAATTCATTCGTACGATCCATTCTAATTCATTCGCTCGAATGTATCCATTCTAATTCATTCGTACGATCCATTCTAATTCGTTCGTACGATCCATTCTAATTCATTCGTACGATCCATTCTAATTCATTCGCACGATCCATTCTAATTCATTCGCACGATCCATTCTAATTCATTCGTATGATCCATTCTAATTCATTCGCACAAATGTAACCTTTCTAATTCATTTGTATGATCCATTCTAGTTCATTCCTACGATCTATTCTAATCCATTCGCATGACCCATTCTAATCCATTCGTACGATCCATTCTAATTCATTAGTACGATTCATTCTAATTCATTCGCATGATCAATTCTAATTCATTCGTACGATCCATTCTAATTCATTCGTATGATCCATTCTATTTCATTCGGATGATTCATTCTAATTCATTCGTACGATCCATTCTAATTCATTCGGTGGATCCATTCTAATTCATTCGTACGATCCATTCTAATTCATTCGCACGATCCATTCTAATTTATTCGTACTATCCATTCTAATTCATTCGTACGATCTATTCTAGTTCATTCGCATGATCCATTCTAATTCATTCGTACGATCCATTCTAATTCATTCGCACGATCCATTCTAATTCATTCGCACAATCCATTCTAATTCATTCGTACGATCCATTCTAATTCATTTGTACGAATGAATTAGAATGGATCGTACGAATGGATTAGAATGGATCGTACGAATGAATTAGAATGGATCGTACGAATGAATTAGAATGGATCGTACGAACGAATTAGAATGGATCATATGAATGAATTAGAATGGATCGTACGAATGAATTAGAATGGATACATTCGTGCGAATGAATTAGAATGGATCGTATGAATGAATTAGACTGGATCGTACGAATAAATTAGAATGGATACATTCGTGCGAATGAATTAGAATGGATTGTGCGAATGAATTAGAACGGATTGTGCGAATGAATTAGAATAGATCGTGCGAATGTATTAGAATGGATCGTACGAATGAATTAGAATGGATCGTACGAATGAATTAGAATGGATCATAGGAATGAATTAGAATGGATCGTGCAAATAAATTAGATGAATCGTACGAATGAATTAGAATGGATTGTACGACCCATTCTAATTCATTCTCACAAATGTATCCATTCTAATTCATTCGTATGATCCATTCTAATTCATTCGCACGATCCATTCTAATTCATTCGCACGAATATATCGATTCTAATTCATTCGTACGATCCATTCTAATTTGTTCGTACGATCCATTCTAATTCGTTCGTACGATCCATTCTAATTCGTTCGTACGATCCATTCTAATTCATTCACACGATCCATTCTAATTCATTTGTACGATCCATTTTAATTCATTCACATGATCCATTCTAATTCATTCGTACAATGCGTTCTAATTCATTCGCTCGAATGTATCCATTCTAATTCATTCGCACGAATGAATTAGAATGGATCGGACGAATAAATTAGAATGGATCGTATGATTCATTCTAATTCATTCGTACGATCCATTCTAATGCATTCGTATGATTCATTCTAATTCATTCGCACGATCCATTCTAATTCATTCGTACGATCCATTCTTATTCATTCATACGATCCATTCTAATTCATTCGCACAATCCATTCTAATTCATTCGTACGATCCATTCTAATTCATTCGTACGATCCATTCTAATTCATTCTCACAAATGTAACCATTCTAATTCATTCGTACGATCCATTCTAATTTATTCCTACGATCCATTCTAATTCATTCGCACGAATGTATCCATTCTAATTCATTTGCACGATCCATTCTAATTCATTCCTATGATCCATTCTAATTCATTTGTACGATCCATTCTAATTCATTCGCTCGAATGTATCCATTCTAATTCATTCGTACGATCCATTCTAATTCGTTCGTACGATCCATTCTAAATCGTTCGTACGATCAATTCAAATCCATTCGTACGATCCATTCTAATCCATTCGTACGATCCATTCTAATCCATTCGTACGATCCATTCTAATTCATTCTCACAAATGTAACCTTTCTAATCCATTTGAACGAATGAATTAGAATAGATCGTGCGAATGAATTAGAATGAATCGTACGAATGCATTAGAATGGATCGTACGAATGAATTAGAATGAATCGTACAATCCATTCTAATTCATTCGTCCGATACATTCTAATTCATTCGCACGAATGTATCCATTCTAATTCATTCGTACGATCCATTCTAATTCATCCACACGAATGTAACCTTTCTAATTCATTCGTATGATCCATTCTAATTCATTCGGATGATCCATTCTAATCCATTCGTACGATCCATTCTAATTCATTCCTATGATCCATTCTAATTCATTCTCACGAATGTATCCATTCTAATGCATTCGTACGATCCATTCTAATGCATTCGTACGATCCATTCTAATCCATTCGTACGATCCATTCTAATTCATTCGTACGATCCATTCTAATTCATTCGTACGATCCATTCAAATTCGTTCGTACGATCCATTCTAATTCGTTCGTACGATCCATTCTAATTCATTCGCATGATCCATTCTAATTCATTTGTACGATCCATTTTAATTCATTCACATGATCCATTCTAATTCATTCGTACAATGTGTTCTAATTCATTCGCTCGAATGTATCCAGTCTAATTCATTCGCACGAATGAATTAGAATGGATCGGACGAATAAATTAGAATGGATCGTACGATTCATTCTAATTCATTCGTACGATCCATTCTAATGCATTCGTACGATTCATTCTAATTCATTTGCACGATCCATTCTAATTCATTTGTACGATCCATTCTTATTCATTCATACGATCTATTCTAATTCATTCGCACAATCCATTCTAATTCATTCGTACGATCCATTCTAATTCATTCATACGATCCATTCTAATTCATTCTCACAAATGTAACCATTCTAATTCATTCGTACGATCCATTCTAATTAATTCCTACGATCCATTCTAATTCATTCGCACAAATGTATCCATTCTAATTCATTCGCACGAATGTATCCATTCTATTTCATTTGCACGATCCATTTTAATTCATTCCTATGATCCATTCTAATTCATTTGTACGATCCATTCTAATTCATTCGCTCGAATGTATCCATTCTAATTCATTCGTACGATCCATTCTAATTCGTTCGTATGATCCAATCTAATTCGTTCGTACGATCAATTCTAATCCATTCGTACGATCCATTCTAATCCATTCATACGATCCATTCTAATCCATTCGTACGATCCATTCTAATCCATTCGTACGATCCATTCTAATTCATTCTCACAAATGTAACCTTTCTAATTCATTTGTACGATCCATTCTAATTCATTCGTACGATCCATTCTAATCCATTCGTACGATCCATTCTAATCCATTCGTATGATCCATTCTAATCCATTCGCACGAATGTAACCATTCTAATTCATTCGTATGATCCATTCTAATGCATTCCTACGATCCATTCTAATTCATTCGCACAAATGTATCCATTCTAATTCATTTGCACGATCCATTCTAATTCATTCCTATGATCCATTCTAATTCATTCGTACGATCCTTTCAAATTTATTCGCTCGAATGTATCCATTCTAATTCATTCGTACGATCCATTCTAATTCGTTCATACGATCCATTCTAATTCATTCGCACGATCCATTCTAATTAATTTGTACGATCTATTCTAATTCATTCGCATGATCCATTCTAATTCATTCGTATGATCCATTCTAATTCATTCGTACAATCCATTAAAATTCATTCATACGATGCAATCTAATTCAATCGCACAAATGTATCTATTCTAATTCGTTCATACAATGCGTTCTAATCCATTCGTACGATCCATTCTAATCCATTCGTACGATTCATTCTAATTCATTCGCATGATCCATTCTAATTTATTCATACGATCCATTCTAATTCATTCGTACGATCCATTCTAATCCATTCGTATGATTAATTCTAATTTATTCGCACGATCTATTCTAATTCATTCTCACGAATGTAACCTTTCTAATTCATTTGTATGATCCATTCTAATCCATTTGTACAATCCATTCTAATCCATTCGTACGATCCATTCTAATCCATTCGTACGATCCATTCTAATTCATTCGTACGATCCATTCTAATTCATTCGCTCGAATGTATCCCTTCTAATCCATTCGTATTATCCATTCTAAACCATTCGTACGATCCATTCTAATTCGTTCGCACGAATGTAACTATTCTAATTCATTCATACGATCCATTCTAATTCATTCGCACAATCCATTCTAATTCATTCGTACGATCCATTCTAATCCATTCGTAAGATCCATTCTAATTCATTCGTACAATCCATTTTAATTCATTCTCACAAATATAACCTTTCAAATTCATTTGTACGATCCATTCTAATCCATTCTAATCCATTCGTACGATCCATTCTAATTCATTCGCACGAATATAACCATTCTAATTCATTCGTACGATCCATTCTAATTCATTCCTACGATCCATTCTAATTCATTCGCACAAATGTATCCATTCTAATTCATTTGCACGATCCATTCTAATTCATTCCTATGATCCATTCTAATTCATTCGTACGATCCATTCTAATTCATTTGCTCGAATGTATCCATTCTAATTCATTCGTACGATCCATTCTAATTCGTTCGTACGATCCATTCTAGTTCATTCGTACGATCTATTCTAATTCATTCGTACGATCCATTCTAATTCATTCGCACGATCCATTCTAATTCATTCGCACAAATGTATCAATTCTAATTCATTCGTACGATCTATTCTAATTCATTCGTACGATCCATTCTAATTCATTCGCACAAATGTAACCTTTCTAATTCATTTGTATGATCCATTCTAATTCATTCGTACGATCCATTCTAATCCATTCGTACGACCCATTCTAATCCATTCGTACGATCCATTCTAATTCATTCGTACGATTCATTCTACTTCATTCGCACGATCCATTCTAATTCATTCGTACGATCCATTCTAATTCATTCGTATGATCCATTCTAATTCATTCGGATGATTCATTCTAATTCATTCGTACGATCCATTCTAATTCATTTGGTGGATCCATTCTAATTCATTCGTTCGATCCATTCTAATTCATTCGCACGATCCATTCTAATTTATTCGTACTATCCATTCTAATTCATTCATACGATCTATTCTAATTCATTCGCATGATCCATTCTAATTCATTCGTACGATCCATTCTTATTCATTCATACTATCCATTCTAATTCATTCGCACGATCCATTCTAATTCATTCGCACAATCCATTCTAATTCATTCGTACGATCCATTCTAATTCATTTGTACGAATGAATTAGAATGGATCGTACGAATGAATTAGAATGGATCGTACGAACGAATTAGAATGGATCGTACGAACGAATTAGAATGGATCGTACGAATGAATTAGAATGGATACATTCGTGCGAATGAATTAGAATGGATCGTACGAATGAATTAGACTGGATCGTACGAATAAATTAGAATGGATACATTCGTACGAATGAATTAGAATGGATTGTGCGAATGAATTAGAACGGATTGTGCGAATGAATTAGAATGGATCGTGCGAATGAATTAGAATTGATCGTACGAATGAATTAGAATGGATCATAGGAATGAATTAGAAAGGATCTTGCAAATGAATTAGAATGGATCGTACGAATGAATTATAATGGATCATACGATCCATTCTAATTCATTCTTACAAATGTATCCATTCTAATTCATTCGTATGATCCATTCTAATTCATTCGCACGATCCATTCTAATTCATTCGCACGAATATATCGATTCTAATTCATTCGTACGATCCATTCTAATTCGTTCGTATGATCCATTCTAATTCGTTCGTACGATCCATTCTAATTCGTTCGTACGATCCATTCTAATTCATTCGCACGATCCATTCTAATTCATTTGTACGATCCATTTTATTTCATTCACATGATACATTCTAATTCATTCGTATGATCCATTCTAATTCATTCGTACGATCCATTCTAATCCATTCGTATGATCCATTCTAATCCATTCGCACGAATGTAACCATTCTAATTCATTCGTACGATCCATTCTAATGCATTCCTACGATCCATTCTAATTCATTCGCACAAATGTATCCATTCTAATTCATTTGCACGATCCATTCTAATTCATTTCTATGATCCATTCTAATTCATTCGTACGATCCTTTCAAATTTATTCGCTCGAATGTATCCATTCTAATTCATTCGTACGATCCATTCTAATTCGTTCATACGATCCATTCTAATTCGTTCGCACGATCCATTCTAATTAATTTGTACGATCTATTCTAATTCATTCGCATGATCCATTCTAATTCATTTGTACGATCCATTCTAATTCATTCGTACAATCCATTAAAATTCATTCATACGATGCAATCTAATTCAATCGCACAAATGTATCTATTCTAATTCGTTCATACAATGCGTTCTAATCCATTCGTACGATCCATTCTAATCCATTCGTACGATTCATTCTAATTCATTCGCATGATCCATTCTAATTTATTCATACGATCCATTCTAATTCATTCGTACGATCCATTCTAATCCATTCGTATGATTAATTCTAATTTATTCGCACGATCTATTCTAATTCATTCTCACGAATGTAACCTTTCTAATTCATTTGTATGATCCATTCTAATCCATTTGTACAATCCATTCTAATCCATTCGTACGATCCATTCTAATCCATTCGTACGATCCATTCTAATCCATTCGTACGATCCATTCTAATTCATTCGCTCGAATGTATCCTTTCTAATCCATTCGTATTATCCATTCTAAACCATTCGTACGATCCATTCTAATTCGTTCGCACGAATGTAACTATTCTAATTCATTCATACGATCCATTCTAATTCATTCGCACAATCCATTCTAATTCATTCGTACGATCCATTCTAATCCATTCGTAAGATCCATTCTAATTCATTCGTACAATCCATTTTAATTCATTCTCACAAATATAACCTTTCAAATTCATTTGTACGATCCATTCTAATCCATTCTAATCCATTCGTACGATCCATTCTAATTCATTCGCACGAATATAACCATTCTAATTCATTCGTACGATCCATTCTAATTCATTCCTACGATCCATTCTAATTCATTCGCACAAATGTATCCATTCTAATTCATTTGCACGATCCATTCTAATTCATTCCTATGATCCATTCTAATTCATTCGTACGATCCATTCTAATTCATTTGCTCGAATGTATCCATTCTAATTCATTCGTACGATCCATTCTAATTCGTTCGTACGATCCATTCTAGTTCATTCGTACGATCTATTCTAATTCATTCGTACGATCCATTCTAATTCATTCGCACGATCCATTCTAATTCATTCGCACAAATGTATCAATTCTAATTCATTCGTACGATCTATTCTAATTCATTCGTACGATCCATTCTAATTCATTCGCACAAATGTAACCTTTCTAATTCATTTGTATGATCCATTCTAATTCATTCGTACGATCCATTCTAATCCATTCGTACAACCCATTCTAATCCATTCGTACGATCCATTCCAATTCATTCGTACGATTCATTCTACTTCATTCGCACGATCCATTCTAATTCATTCGTACGATCCATTCTAATTCATTCGTATGATCCATTCTAATTCATTCGGATGATTCATTCTAATTCATTCGTACGATCCATTCTAATTCATTTGGTGGATCCATTCTAATTCATTCGTACGATCCATTCTAATTCATTCGCACGATCCATTCTAATTTATTCGTACTATCCATTCTAATTCATTCATACGATCTATTCTAATTCATTCGCATGATCCATTCTAATTCATTCGTACGATCCATTCTTATTCATTCATACTATCCATTCTAATTCATTCGCACGATCCATTCTAATTCATTCGCACAATCCATTCTAATTCATTCGTACGATCCATTCTAATTCATTTGTACGAATGAATTAGAATGGATCGTACGAATGAATTAGAATGGATCGTACGAACGAATTAGAATGGATCGTACGAACGAATTAGAATGGATCGTACGAATGAATTAGAATGGATACATTCGTGCGAATGAATTAGAATGGATCGTACGAATGAATTAGACTGGATCGTACGAATAAATTAGAATGGATACATTCGTACGAATGAATTAGAATGGATTGTGCGAATGAATTAGAACGGATTGTGCGAATGAATTAGAATGGATCGTGCGAATGAATTAGAATTGATCGTACGAATGAATTAGAATGGATCATAGGAATGAATTAGAAAAGATCTTGCAAATGAATTAGAATGGATCGTACGAATGAATTATAATGGATCATACGATCCATTCTAATTCATTCTTACAAATGTATCCATTCTAATTCATTCGTATGACCCATTCTAATTCATTCGCACGATCCATTCTAATTCATTCGCACGAATATATCGATTCTAATTCATTCGTACGATCCATTCTAATTCGTTCGTATGATCCATTCTAATTCGTTCGTACGATCCATTCTAATTCGTTCGTACGATCCATTCTAATTCATTCGCACGATCCATTCTAATTCATTTGTACGATCCATTTTATTTCATTCACATGATACATTCTAATTCATTCGTATGATCCATTCTAATTCATTCGTACGATCCATTCTAATTCATTCTCATGAATGTAACCTTTCTAATTCATTTGTATGA
This sequence comes from Chamaelirium japonicum, assembly GCA_947650365.1. Lineage (NCBI taxonomy): Eukaryota > Viridiplantae > Streptophyta > Magnoliopsida > Liliales > Melanthiaceae > Chamaelirium > Chamaelirium japonicum. The sequence continues at coordinate 46,783,556 of OX393552.1, read as the reverse complement.
TCCATTCTAATTCATTAATGGATGGAGCGAATGAATTAGAATGGATCGTGCGATGAATTAGAATGGATCATAAAAATGAATTAGAATGGATTCTAATCCATTCGTACGATCCATTCTAATCTATTCTAATTCATTCGCACAAATGTATCTATTCTAATTCATTCTCACAAATGTATCCATTCTAATTCATTAGTATGATCCATTCTAATTCATTCGTACGATCCATTCTAATCCATTCGTACGATCCATTCTAATCCATTCGTACGATCCATCCTAATTCATTCGTATGATCTATTCTAATTCATTCGCTCGAATGTATCCATTCTAATTCATTCGTTCGATCCTATCTAATTCATTCGTATGATCCATTCAAATTCATTCGCATGATCCATTCTAATTCATTCTCACGAATGTAACCTTTCTAATTCATTTGTATGATCCATTGTAATTCATTCGTACGATCCATTCTAATCCATTCGTACGATCCATTCTAATTCATTCGTACGATCCATTCATTAGAATGGATACATTTGTACGAATAAATTAGAATGGATTGTACGAATGAATTAGAATGGATACATTCTTGCGAATAAATAAGAATGGATCGTATATTCGTGCAAATAAATTAGAATGGATCATACGAATTAGAATGGATTGTGCGATTCGAATGGATCGTATGAATGGATTAGAATGGATCATACGAATGAATTAGAATGGATCGTACGAATGAATTAGAATGGATACATTCGAGCGAATGAATTAGAATGGATCGTACGAATGAATTAGAATGGATCATAGGAATGAATTAGAATGGGTCGTGCAAATAAATTAGAATGGATACATTCGTGCGAATGAATTAGAATGGATCGTAGGAATGAATTAGAATGGATCGTACGAATGAATTAGAATGGTTACATTCGTGCGAATGAATTAGAATGGATCGTACGAATGGATTAGAATGGATCGTACGAATGAATTAGAATGGATCGTACAAAAGAATTAGAAAGGTTACATTTGTGAGAATGGATTAGAATGGATCGTACGAATGGATTAGAATGGATCGTACGAATGAATTAGAATGGATCGTACGAATGCATTAGAATGGATACATTTGTGCGAATGAATTAGAATGGATCGTACGAACGAATTAGAATGGATCGTACGAACGAATTAGAATGGATCATATGAATGAATTAGAATGGATCGTATGAATGAATTAGAATGGATACATTCGTGCGAATGAATTAGAATGGATCGTACGAATGAGTTAGACTGGATCGTACGAATAAATTAGAATGGATACATTCGTGCGAATGAATTAGAATGGATTGTGCGAATGAATTAGAATGGATTGTGCGAATGAATTAGAATGGATCTTGTGAATGAATTAGAATGGATCGTACGAATGAATTAGAATGGATCATAGGAATGAATTAGAATGGATCGTGCAAATGAATTAGAATGGATCGTACGAATGAATTAGAATGGATCATACGATCCATTCTAATTCATTCTCGCAAATGTGTCCATTCTAATTCATTCGCACGAATATATCGATTCTAATTCATTCGTACGATCTATTCTAATTCATTCATACGATCCATTCTAATTCGTTCGTACGATCCATTCTAATTCGTTCATACGATTCATTCTAATTCATTCGCATGATCCATTCTAATTCATTTGTACGATCCATTTTAATTCATTCACATTCTAATTCATTCGTACAATGAGTTCTAATTCATTCGCTCGAATGTATCCATTCTAATTCATTCGCACGAATGAATTAGAATGGATCGGACGAATAAATTAGAATGGATCGTACGATCCATTCTAATGCATTCGTACGATTCATTCTAATTCATTCGCACGATCCATTCTAATTCATTCGTACAATCCATTCTTATTCATTCATACGATCCATTCTTATTCATTCGCACAATCCATTCTAATTCATTCGTATGATCCATTCTAATTCATTCTCACAAATGTAACCTTTCTAATTCATTCGTACGATCCATTCTAATCCATTCGTACGATCCATTCCAATCCATTCGTACGATCCATTCAAATACATTCGGACGAATGTATCCATTCTAATTCGTTCGTACGATCCATTCTAATTCGTTCGTACGATCCATTCTAATCCATTCGTACGATCCATTCTAATTCATTCGCTTGATCCATTCTAATTCATTCGCACAAATGTATCCATTCTAATTCATTCATATAATCCATTCTAATTCATTCGCATGATCCATTCTAATTCATTCGTACGATCCATTCTAATTCATTTGTACGATCCATTCTAATTTATTCGCACAAATGTATCCATTCTAATTTATTCGTACGATCCATTCTAATTCATTCTCACGAATGTATCATACGAATGAATTAGAAAGGATCATACGAACGAATTAGAATGGATCGTGCGAATGAATTAGAAAGGATCGTACGAATGAATTAGAATGGATCGTACGAATGGATTAGAATGGATCATAGGAATGAATTAGAATGGATGGTGCAAATGAATTAGAATGGATATATTCGTGCGAATGAATTAGAATGGATCGTACGAATGAATTAGAATGGATCGTACGAATGGATTAGAATGGATACATTTGTGAGAATAAATTAGAATGGATCGTACGAATTTATCCATTCTAATTCATTCGTACGATCCATTCTAATCCATTCGTACGATCCATTCTAATTCATTCGTACGATCCATTATAATCCATTCGTACGATCCATTCTAATTCATTCGTATGATCCATTCTAACTCATTTGGTGGATCCATTCTAATTCATTCGTACGATCCATTCTAATTCATTCACACGATCCATTCTAATTCATTCATACGATCCATTCTAATTCATTCGCACGATCCATTCTAATTCATTCGCATGATCCATTCTAATTTCATTCTCACGAATGTAACCTTTCTAATTCATTTGTATGATCCATTCTAATTCATTCGTACGATCCATTCTAATCCATTCGTACGATCCATTATAATCCATTCGTACGATCCATTCTAATACATTCGTACGATCCACTCTAATTCATTCGTATGAATGTATCCATTCTAATTCGTTCGTACGATCCAGTCTAATTCATTCGTACGATCCATTCTAATTCATTCGCACGAATGTATCCATTCTAATTCATTCGTATGATCCATTCTAATTCATTCGCATTATCCATTCTAACTCATTCGGTGGATCCATTCTAATTCATTCGTACGATCCATTCTAATTCATTCGCACGATCCATTCTAATTTATTCGTACGATCCATTGTAATTCATTCGTACGATCCATTCTAATTCATTCTTATGACCAATTCTAATTCATTCGCACGATCCATTCTAATTCATTCGTACAATCCATTCTAATTCATTCGCACGATCCATACTAATTCATTCGTCCGATCCATTCTAATTCATTTGCACGAATGTATCCATTCTTATTCATTCGTACAATCCATTCTAATTCATTCACATGATCCATTCTAATTCATTCGTATGATCCATTCTAATTCATTCCTACGATCTATTCTAATTCATTCGCTCGAATGTATCCATTCTAATTCATTTGCACGATCCATTCTAATTCATTCCTATGATCCATTCTAATTCATTCGTTCGAGCGAATGAATTAGAATAGATCGTAGGAATGAATTAGAATGGATCATGCGAATGAATTAGAATAGATCGTACGAATGAATTAGAATGGATCGTACGAATAAATTAGAATGGATCGTGCGAATGAATTAGAATGGATCGTACGAATGAATTAGAATGGATCCACCAAATGAATTAGAATGAATCGTGCGAATGAATTAGAATGGATCGTATGAATGAATTAGACTGGATCGTACGAATAAATTAGAATGGATACATTCGTGCGAATGATTTAGAATGGATTGTGCGAATGAATTAGAACGGATTGTGCGAATGAATTAGAATAGATCGTGCGAATGTATTAGAATGGATCGTACGAATGAATTAGAATGGATCGTACGAATGAATTAGAATGGATCATAGGAATGAATTAGAATGGATCGTGCAAATAAATTAGATGAATCGTCCGAATGAATTAGAATGGATTGTACGACCCATTCTAATTCATTCTCACAAATGTATCCATTCTAATTCATTCGTATGATCCATTCTAATTCATTCGCACGATCCATTCTAATTCATTCGCACGAATATATCGATTCTAATTCATTCGTACGATCCATTCTAGTTTGTTCGTACGATCCATTCTAATTCGTTCGTACGATCCATTCTAATTCGTTCGCACGATCCATTCTAATTCATTCACACGATCCATTGTAATTCATTTGTACGATCCATTTTAATTCATTCACATGATCCATTCTAATTCATTCGTACAATGCGTTCTAATTCATTCGCTCGAATGTATCCAATCTAATTCATTCGCACGAATGAATTAGAATGGATCGGACGAATAAATTAGAATGGATCGTATTATTCATTCTAATTCATTCGTACGATCCATTCTAATGCATTCGTATGATTCATTCTAATTCATTCGCACGATCCATTCTAATTCATTCGTACGATCCATTCTTATTCATTCATACGATCCATTCTAATTCATTCGCACAATCCATTCTAATTCATTCGTAAGATCCATTCTAATTCATTCGTACGATCCATTCTAATTCATTCTCACAAATGTAACCATTCTAATTCATTCGTACGATCCATTCTAATTTATTCCTACGATCCATTCTAATTCATTCGCACGAATGTATCCATTCTAATTCATTTGCACGATCCATTCTAATTCATTCCTATGATCCATTCTAATTCATTTGTACGATCCATTCTAATTCATTCGCTCGAATGTATCCATTCTAATTCATTCGTACGATCCATTCTAATTCGTTCGTACGATCCATTCTAATTCGTTCGTACGATCAATTCTAATCCATTCGTACGATGCATTCTAATCCATTCGTACGATCCATTCTAATCCATTCGTACGATCCATTCTAATTCATTCTCACAAATGTAACCTTTCTAATCCATTTGTACGAATGAATTAGACTAGATCGTGCGAATGAATTAGAATGAATCGTACGAATGCATTAGAATGGATCGTACGAATGAATTAGAATGAATCGTACAATCCATTCTAATTCATTCGTCCGATACATTCTAATTCATTCGCACGAATGTATCCATTCTAATTCATTCGTACGATCCATTCTAATTCATCCTCACGAATGTAACCTTTCTAATTCATTCGTATGATCCATTCTAATTCATTCGTACGATCCATTCTAATCCATTCATACGATCCATTCTAATTCATTCCTATGATCCATTCTAATTCATTCTCACGAATGTATCCATTCTAATGCATTCGTACGATCCATTCTAATGCATTCGTACGATCCATTCTAATCCATTCGTACGATCCATTCTAATCCATTCGTACGATCCATTCTAATTCATTCGTACGATCCATTCTAATTCATTCGTACGATCCATTCAAATTCGTTCGTACGATCCATTCTAATTCGTTCGTACGATCCATTCTAATTCATTCGCATGATCCATTCTAATTCATTTGTACGATCCATTTTAATTCATTCACATGATCCATTCTAATTCATTCGTACAATGCGTTCTAATTCATTCGCTCGAATGTATCCACTCTAATTCATTCGCACGAATGAATTAGAATGGATCGGACGAATAAATTAGAATGGATCGTACGATTCATTCTAATTCATTCGTATGATCCATTCTAATGCATTCGTACGATTCATTCTAATTCATTCGCACGATCCATTCTAATTCATTTGTACGATCCATTCTTATTCATTCATACGATCTATTCTAATTCATTCGCACAATCCATTCTAATTCATTCGTACGATCCATTCTAATTCATTCGTACGATCCATTCTAATTCATTCTCACAAATGTAACCATTCTAATTCATTCGTACGATCCATTCTAATTAATTCCTACGATCCATTCTAATTCATTCGCACAAATGTATCCATTCTAATTCATTCGCACGAATGTATCCATTCTATTTCATTTGCACGATCCATTTTAATTCATTCCTATGATCCATTCTAATTCATTTGTACGATCCATTCTAATTCATTCGCTCGAATGTATCCATTTTAATTCATTCGTACGATCCATTCTAATTCGTTCGTATGATCCAATCTAATTCGTTCGTACGATCAATTCTATTCCATTCGTACGATCCATTCTAATCCATTCATACGATCCATTCTAATCCATTCGTACGATCCATTCTAATCCATTCGTACGATCCATTCTAATTCATTCTCACAAATGTAACCTTTCTAATTCATTTGTACGATCCATTCTAATTCATTCGTACGATCCATTCTAATCCAATCGTACGATCCATTCTAATCCATTCGTACGATCCATTCTAATCCATTCGCACGAATGTAACCATTCTAATTCATTCGTACGATCCATTCTAATGCATTCCTACGATCCATTCTAATTCATTCGCACAAATGTATCCATTCTAATTCATTTGCACGATCCATTCTAATTCATTCCTATGATCCATTCTAATTCATTCGTACGATCCTTTCAAATTCATTCGCTCGAATGTATCCATTCTAATTCATTCGTACGATCCATTCTAATTCGTTCATACGATCCATTCTAATTCGTTCGCACGATCCATTCTAATTCATTCGTACGATCTATTCTAATTCATTCGCATGGTCCATTCTAATTCATTCGTACGATCCATTCTAATTCATTCGTACAATCCATTAAAATTCATTCATACGATGCAATCTAATTCAATCGCACAAATGTATCTATTCTAATTCGTTCATACAATGCGTTCTAATCCATTCGTACGATCCATTCTAATCCATTCGTACGATTCATTCTAATTCATTCGCATGATCCATTCTAATTTATTCATACGATCCATTCTAATTCATTCGTACGATCCATTCTAATCCATTCGTATGATTAATTCTAATTTATTCGCACGATCTATTCTAATTCATTCTCACGAATGTAACCTTTCTAATTCATTTGTATGATCCATTCTAATCCATTTGTACAATCCATTCTAATCCATTCGTACGATCCATTCTAATCCATTCGTACGATCCATTCTAATTCATTCGCTCGAATGTATCCTTTCTAATCCATTCATATTATCCATTCTAAACCATTCGTACGATCGATTCTAATTCGTTCGCACGAATGTAACTATTCTAATTCATTCATACGATCCATTCTAATTCATTCGCGCAATCCATTCTAATTCATTCGTACGATCCATTCTAATCCATTCGTAAGATCCATTCTAATTCATTCGTACAATCCATTTTAATTCATTCTCACAAATATAACCTTTCTAATTCATTTGTACGATCCATTCTAATCCATTCTAATCCATTCGTACGATCCATTCTAATTCATTCGCACGAATATAACCATTCTAATTCATTCGTACGATCCATTCTAATTCATTCCTACGATCCATTCTAATTCATTCGCACAAATGTATCCATTCTAATTCATTTGCACGATCCATTCTAATTCATTCCTATGATCCATTCTAATTCATTCGTACGATCCATTCTAATTCATTTGCTCGAATGTATCCATTCTAATTCATTCGTACGATCCATTCTAATTCGTTCGTACGATCCATTCTAGTTCATTCGTACGATCTATTCTAATTCATTCGTACGATCCATTCTAATTCATTCGCACGATCCATTCTAATTCATTCGCACAAATGTATCCATTCTAATTCATTCGCACAAATGTAACCTTTCTAATTCATTTGTATGATCCATTCTAATTCATTCGTACGATCCATTCTAATCCATTCGTACGACCCATTCTAATCCATTCGTACGATCCATTCTAATTCATTCGTACGATTCATTCTACTTCATTCGCACGATCCATTCTAATTCATTCGTACGATCCATTCTAATTCATTCGTATGATCCATTCTAATTCATTCGGATGATTCATTCTAATTCATTCGTACGATCCATTCTAATTCATTTGGTGGATCCATTCTAATTCATTCGTACGATCCATTCTAATTCATTTGCACGATCCATTCTAATTTATTCGTACTATCCATTCTAATTCATTCATACGATCTATTCTAATTCATTCGCATGATCCATTCTAATTCATTCGTACGATCCATTCTTATTCATTCATGCTATCCATTCTAATTCATTCGCACGATCCATTCTAATTCATTCGCACAATCCATTCTAATTCCTTCGTACGATCCATTCTAATTCATTTGTACGAATGAATTAGAATGGATCGTACGAATGAATTAGAATGGATCGTACGAACGAATTAGAATGGATCGTACGAACGAATTAGAATGGATCGTACGAATGAATTAGAATGGATACATTCGTGCGAATGAATTAGAATGGATCGTACGAATGAATTAGACTGGATCGTACGAATAAATTAGAATGGATACATTCGTACGAATGAATTAGAATGGATTGTGCGAATGAATTAGAACGGATTGTGCGAATGAATTAGAATGGATCGTGCGAATGAATTAGAATTGATCGTACGAATGAATTAGAATGGATCATAGGAATGAATTAGAAAGGATCATGCAAATGAATTAGAATGGATCGTACGAATGAATTAGAATGGATCATACGATCCATTCTAATTCATTCTTACAAATGTATCCATTCTAATTCATTCGTATGATCCATTCTAATTCATTCGCACGATCCATTCTAATTCATTCGCACGAATATATCGATTCTAATTCATTCGTACGATCCATTCTAATTCGTTCGTACGATCCATTCTAATTCGTTCGTACGATCCATTCTAATTCGTTCGTACGATCCAATCTAATTCATTCGCACGATCCATTCTAATTCATTTGTACGATCCATTTTATTTCATTCACATGATACATTCTAATTTATTCGTATGATCCATTCTAATTCATTCGTACGATCCATTCTAATTCATTCTCACGAATGTAACCTTTCTAATTCATTTGTATGATCCATTCTAATTCATTAATGGATGGAGCGAATGAATTAGAATGGATCGTGCGATGAATTAGAATGGATCATAAAAATGAATTAGAATGGATTCTAATCCATTCGTACGATCCATTCTAATCTATTCTAATTCATTTGCACAAATGTATCCATTCTAATTCACAAATGTATCCATTCTAATTCATTAGTATGATCCATTCTAATTCATTCGTACGATCCATTCTAATCCATTCGTACGATCCATTCTAATCCATTCGTACGATCCATCCTAATTCATTCGTATGATCTATTCTAATTCATTCGCTCGAATGTATCCATTCTAATTCATTCGTTCGATCCTATCTAATTCATTCGTATGATCCATTCAAATTCATTCGCATGATCCATTCTAATTCATTCTCACGAATGTAACCTTTCTAATTCATTTGTATGATCCATTGTAATTCATTCGTACGATCCATTCTAATCCATTCGTACGATCCATTCTAATTCATTCGTACGATCCATTCATTAGAATGGATACATTTGTACGAATAAATTAGAATGGATTGTACGAATGAATTAGAATGGATACATTCTTGCGAATAAATAAGAATGGATTGTATATTCGTGCAAATAAATTAGAATGGATCATACGAATTAGAATGGATTGTGCGATTCGAATGGATCGTATGAATGGATTGGAATGGATCATACGAATGAATTAGAATGGATCGTACGAATGAATTAGAATGGATACATTCGAGCGAATGAATTAGAATGGATCGTACGAATGAATTAGAATGGATCATAGGAATGAATTAGAATGGATCGTGCAAATAAATTAGAATGGATACATTCGTGCGAATGAATTAGAATGGATCGTAGGAATGAATTAGAATGGATCGTACGAATGAATTAGAATGGTTACATTCGTGCGAATGAATTAGAATGGATCGTACGAATGGATTAGAATGGATCGTACGAATGAATTAGAATGGATCGTACAAAAGAATTAGAAAGGTTACATTTGTGAGAATGGATTAGAATGGATCGTACGAATGGATTAGAATGGATCGTACGAATGAATTAGAATGGATCGTACGAATGCATTAGAATGGATACATTTGTGCGAATGAATTAGAATGGATCGTACGAACGAATTAGAATGGATCGTACGAACGAATTAGAATGGATGATATGAATGAATTAGAATGGATCGTACGAATGAATTAGAATGGATACATTCGTGCGAATGAATTAGAATGGATCGTACGAATGAGTTAGACTGGATCGTACGAATAAATTAGAATGGATACATTCGTGCGAATGAATTAGAATGGATTGTGCGAATGAATTAGAACGGATTGTGCGAATGAATTAGAATGGATCTTGTGAATGAATTAGAATGGATCGTACGAATGAATTAGAATGGATCATAGGAATGAATTAGAATGGATCGTGCAAATGAATTAGAATGGATCGTACGAATGAATTAGAATGGATCAATTAGAATGGATCATACGATCCATTCTAATTCATTCTCGCAAATGTATCCATTCTAATTCATTCGCACGAATATATCGATTCTAATTCATTCGTACGATCTATTCTAATTCATTCATACGATCCATTCTAATTCGTTCGTACGATCCATTCTAATTCGTTCGTACGATTCATTCTAATTCATTCGCACGATCCATTCTAATTCATTTGTACGATCCATTTTAATTCATTCACATTCTAATTCATTCGTACAATGAGTTCTAATTCATTCGCTCGAATGTATCCATTCTAATTCATTCGCACGAATGAATTAGAATGGATCGGACGAATAAATTAGAATGGATCGTACGATCCATTCTAATGCATTCCTACGATTCATTCTAATTCATTCGCACGATCCATTCTAATTCATTCGTACAATCCATTCTTATTCATTCATACGATCCATTCTTATTCATTCGCACAATCCATTCTAATTCATTCGTATGATCCATTCTAATTCATTCTCACAAATGTAACCTTTCTAATTCATTCGTACGATCCATTCTAATCCATTCGTACGATCCATTCTAATCCATTCATACGATCCATTCAAATACATTCGGACGAATGTATCCATTCTAATTCGTTCGTACGATCCATTCTAATTCGTTCGTACGATCCATTCTAATCCATTCGTACGATCCATTCTAATTCATTCGCTTGATCCATTCTAATTCATTCGCACAAATGTATCCATTCTAATTCATTCATACAATCCATTCTAATTCATTCGCATGATCCATTCTAATTCATTCGTACGATCCATTCTAATTCATTTGTACGATCCATTCTAATTCATTCGCACAAATGTATCCATTCTAATTTATTCGTATGATCCATTCTAATTCATTCTCACGAATGTATCATACGAATGAATTAGAAAGGATCATACGAACGAATTAGAATGGATCGTGCGAATGAATTAGAAAGGATCGTACGAATGAATTAGAATGGATCGTATGAATGGATTAGAATGGATCATAGGAATGAATTAGAATGGATGGTGCAAATGAATTAGAATGGATATATTCGTGCGAATGAATTAGAATGGATCGTACGAATGAATTAGAATGGATCGTACGAATGGATTAGAATGGATACATTTGTGAGAATAAATTAGAATGGATCGTACGAATTTATCCATTCTAATTCATTCATACGATCCATTCTAATCCATTCGTACGATCCATTCTAATTCATTCGTACGATCCATTATAATCCATTCGTACGATCCATTCTAATTCATTCGTATGATCCATTCTAACTCATTTGGTGGATCCATTCTAATTCATTCGTACGATCCATTCTAATTCATTCACACGATCCATTCTAATTCATTCATACGATCCATTCTAATTCATTGGCACGATCCATTCTAATTCATTCGCATGATCCATTCTAATTTCATTCTCACGAATGTAACCTTTCTAATTCATTTGTATGATCCATTCTAATTCATTCGTACGATCCATTCTAATCCATTCGTACGATCCATTATAATCCATTCGTACGATCCATTCTAATACATTCGTACGATCCACTCTAATTCATTCGTATGAATGTATCCATTCTAATTCGTTCGTACGATCCAGTCTAATTCATTCGTACGATCCATTCTAATTCATTCACACGAATGTATCCATTCTAATTCATTCGTACGATCCATTCTAATTCATTCGCATTATCCATTCTAACTCATTCGGTGGATCCATTCTAATTCATTCGTTCGATCCATTCTAATTCATTCGCACGATCCATTCTAATTTATTCGTACGATCCATTGTAATTCATTCGTACGATCCATTCTAATTCATTCTTATGACCAATTCTAATTCATTCGCACGATCCATTCTAATTCATTCGTACAATCCATTCTAATTCATTCGCACGATCCATACTAATTCATTCGTCCGATCCATTCTAATTCATTTGCATGAATGTATCCATTCTTATTCATTCGTACAATCCATTCTAATTCATTCACACGATCCATTCTAATTCATTCGTATGATCTATTCTAATTCATTCCTACGATCTATTCTAATTCATTCGCTCGAATGTATCCATTCTAATTCATTTGCACGATCCATTCTAATTCATTCCTATGATCCATTCTAATTCATTCGTTCGAGCGAATGAATTAGAATAGATCGTAGGAATGAATTAGAATGGATCATGCGAATGAATTAGAATAGATCGTACGAATGAATTAGAATGGATCGTACGAATAAATTAGAATGGATCGTGCGAATGAATTAGAATGGATCGTACGAATGAATTAGAATGGATCCACCAAATGAATTAGAATGAATCGTACGAATGAATTAGAATGGATCATACAAATGAATTAGAATGGATACATTCGTACGAATGAATTACAATGGATCGTATGAACGAATTAGAATGGATCATATGAATTAGAATGGATATATTTGTGCGAATGAATTAGAATGGATCGTACGAATGAATTAGAATGGATCGTACGAATGGATTAGAATGGATCGTACGAATGGATTAGAATGGTTCATACGAATGAATTAGATTGCATCGTACGAATGAATTTGAATGGATTGTACGAATGAATTAGAATGGATCGGACGAATGAATTAGAATGGATCATGCGAATGAATTAGAATAGATCGTACGAATGAATTAGAATGGATCGTACGAATAAATTAGAATAGATCGTGCGAATGAATTAGAATGGATTGTACGAATGAATTAGACTGGATCGTATGAATGAAATTGAATGGATCGAACGAATGAATTAGAATGGATCGTATGAATGAATTAGAATGGATTGTGCGAATGAATTAGAATGGATCGAACGAAAGTAACCATTCTAATTCATTCCTACGATCTATTCTAATTCATTCGCTCGAATGTATCCATTCTAATTTATTAGTTTGATCCATTCTAATTCATTCGTACGATCCATTCAAATTCATTCGCATGATCCATTCTAATTCATTCGTACGATCCATTCTAATTCATTCTCACGAATGTAACCTTTCTAATTCATTTGTATGATCCATTCTAATTCATTCGTACGATCCATTCTAATTCATTCACACGAATCCGTTCTAATTCATTCGTACGATTCATTCTAATTCATTTGCACGATAAATTCTAATTCATTTGCACGATCCATTCTAATTCATTCCTATGATCCATTCTAATTCGTTCGTACTATCCATTCTAATTCATTCGCTTGAATGTATCCATTCTAATTCATTCGTACGATCCATTCTAATTCATTCTCACGAATGTAACCTTTCTAATTCATTTGTATGATTCATTCTAATTCATTCGTACGATCCATTCTAATCCATTCGTACGATCCATTCTAATCAATTCATACGATCCATTCTAATACATTCCTACGATCCATTCTAATTCATTCGTATGAATGTATCCATTCTAATTTATTCGTACGATCCAGTCTAATTCATTCGTACGATTCATTCTAATTCATTCGCACGAATGTATCCATTCTAATTCATTCGTACGATCCATTCTAATTCATTCGCATTATCCATTCTAACTCATTTGGTGGATCCATTCTAATTCATTCGTACGATCCATTCTAATTCATTCGCACGATCCATTCTAATTTATTCGTACGATCCATTGTAATTCATTCGTACGATCCATTCTAATTCATTCGTATGACCAATTCTAATTCATTCGCACGATCCATTCTAATTCATTCGTACAATCCATTCTAATTCATTCGCACGATCCATACTAATTCATTCGTCCGATCCATTCTAATTCATTTGCACGAATGTATCCATTCTAATTCATTCGTACAATCCATTCTAATTCATTCGCACGATCCATTCTAATTCATTCGTATGATCCATTCTAATTCATTCCTACGATCTATTCTAATTCATTCGCTCGAATGTATCCATTCTAATTCATTTGCACGATCCATTCTAATTCATTCCTATCATCCATTCTAATTCATTCGTTCGAGCGAATGAATTAGAATAGATCGTAGGAATGAATTAGAATGGATCATGCGAATGAATTAGAATCGATCGTACGAATTAATTAGAATGGATCGCACGAATAAATTAGAATGGATCGTGCGAATGAATTAGAATGGATCGTACGAATGAATTAGAATGGATCCACCAAATGAATTAGAATGAATCGTACGAATGAATTAGAATGGATCATACAAATGAATTAGAATGGATACATTCGTACGAATGAATTACAATGGATCGAATGAACGAATTAGAATGGATCATATGAATTAGAATGGATATATTTGTGCGAATGAATTAGAATGGATCGTACGAATGAATTAGAATGGATCGTACGAATGGATTAGAATGGATCGTACGAATGGATTAGAATGGATCATACGAATGAATTAGATTGCATCGTACGAATGAATTTGAATGGATTGTACGAATGAATTAGAATGGATCGTACGAATGAATTAGAATGGATCATGCGAATGAATTAGAATAGATCGTACGAATGAATTAGAATGGATCATACGAATAAATTAGAATGGATCGTGCGAATGAATTAGAATGGATCGTACGAATGAATTAGACTGGATCGTATGAATGAATTTGAATGGATCGAACGAATGAATTAGAATGGATCGTACGAATGAATTAGAATGGATTGTGCGAATGAATTAGAATGGATCAAACGAAACTAACCATTCTAATTCATTCCTACGATCTATTCTAATTCATTCGCTCGAATGTATCCATTCTAATTTGTTAGTTTGATCCATTCTAATTCATTCGTACGATCCATTCAAATTCATTCGCATGATCCATTCTAATTCATTCGTACGATCCATTCTAATTCATTCTCACGAATGTAACCTTTCTAATTCATTTGTATGATCCATTCTAATTCATTCGTATGATCTATTCTAATTTATTAACACGAATCCGTTCTAATTCATTCGTACGATTCATTCTAATTCATTCGCACGATAAATTCTAATTCATTTGCACGATCCATTCTAATTCATTCCTATGATCCATTCTAATTCGTTCGTACGATCCATTCTAATTCATTCGCTTGAATGTATCCATTCTAATTCATTCGTACGATCCATTCTAATTCATTCGTACGATCCATTCTAATTCATTCTCACGAATGTAACCTTTCTAATTCATTTGTATGATCCATTCTAATTCATTCGTACGATCCATTCTTATTCATTCGCACGAATGTATCCATTCTAATGCATTCGTACGATTCATTCTAATTCATTCGCACGATCCATTCTAATTCATTCGTACGATCTATTCTTATTCATTCATACGATCCATTCTAATTCATTTGTACGAATGAATTAGAATGGATCGTACAAATGAATTAGAATGGATCGTGCGAATGAATTAGAATGGATCGTACGAACGAATTAGAATGGATCGTACGAACGAATTAGAATGGATCGTACGAACGAATTATTCATAAAAATGGATTAGAATGGATCGTACTAATTCATTAGAATGGATCGTACAATGCGTTCTAATCCATTCGCATGATCGTACGATCCATTCTAATTTATTCATACGATCCATTCTAATTCATTCGCACGATCCATTCTAATTCATTCGTACGATCCATTCTAATTCATTCGCATGAATATATCTATTCTAATTCATTCGTATGATCCATTCTAATTTATTCGCACGATCTATTCTAATTCATTCGTACGATCCATTCTAATTCATTCGTACGATCCATTCTAATTCATTCGCACGAATGTATCATACGAATGAATTAGAATGGATCATGCGAATGAATTAAAATGGATCGTACAAATGAATTAGAATGGATCTTACGAATAAATTAGAATAGATTGTGCGAATAAATTAGAATGGATAATACGAATGAATTAGAAATGATATATTCATGCGAATGAATTAGAATGGATCGTACGAATGAATTAGAATGGATCGTACAAATGAATTAGAATGGATACATTCGTCCGATCCATTCTAATTTATTCCTACGGTCCATTCTAATTCATTCGCACGAATGTATCCATTCTAATTCATTTGCACGATCCATTCTTATTCATTCCTATGATCCATTCTAATTCATTTGTACGATCCATTCTAATTCATTCGCTCGAATGTATCCATTCTAATTCATTCGTACGATCCATTCTAATTCGTTCATACGATCCATTCTAATTCGTTCGTACGATCAATTCTAATCCATTCGTATGATCCATTCTAATCCATTCATACGATCTATTCTAAACCATTCGTACGATCCATTCTAATCCATTCGTATGATCAATTCTAATTCATTCTCACAAATATAACCATTCTAATTCATTCGTACGATCCATTCTAATCCATTCGTACGATCCATTCTAATCCATTCGCACGAATGTAACCATTCTAATTCATTCGTACGATCCATTCTAATACATTCCTACGATCCATTCTAATTCATTCGCACAAATATATCCATTCTAATTCATTTGCACGATCCATTCTAATTCATTCCTATGATCCATTCTAATTCATTCGTACGATCCATTCTAATTCATTCGCTCGAATGTATCCATTCTAATTCATTCTTACGATCCATTCTAATTCGTTCATACGATCCATTCTAATTCGTTCGCACGACCCATTCTAATTCATTCGTACGATCTATTCTAATTCATTCGCATGATCCATTCTAATTCATTCGTACAATCCATTCTAATTCATTCGTACAATCCATTAAAATTCATTCATACGATGCAATCTAATTTAATCGCACAAATGTATCTATTCTAATTCGTTCATACAATGCGTTCTAATTCATTCGTACGATCCATTCTAATCCATTCGTACGATTCATTCTAATTCATTCGCATGATCCAGTCTAATTTATTCATACGATCCATTCTAATTCATTCGTACGATCCATTCTAATCCATTCGTATGATCAATTCTAATTCATTCGCACGATCCATTCTAATTAATTCTCATGAATGTAACCTTTCTAATTCATTTGTATGATCCATTCTAATCCAAGCGTACGATCCATTCTAATCCATTCGTATGATCCATTCTAATCCATTCGTACGACCCATTCTAATTCATTCATACGATCCATTCTAATCCATTCGTACGATCGATTCTAAACCATTCGTACGATCCATTCTAATTCGTTCGCACGAATGTAACTATTCTAATTCATTCATACGATCCATTCTAATTCATTCGCACAATCCATTCTAATTCATTCGTACGATCCATTCTAATCCATTCGTACGATCCATTCTAATTCATTCGTACGATCCATTCAAATTCATTCTCACAAATATAACCTTTCTAATTCATTTGTACGATCCATTCTAATTCATTCGTACGATCCATTCTAATCCATTCGTACGATCCATTCTAATTCATTCGCACGAATATAACCATTCTATTTCATTCGTACGATCCATTCTAATTCATTCCTACGATCCATTCTAATTCATTCGCACAAATATATCCATTCTAATTCGTTTGCACGATCCATTCTAATTAATTCCTATGATCCATTCTAATTCATTCGTACGATCAATTCTAATTCATTCGCTCGAATGTATCCATTCTAATTCATTCGTACGATCCATTCTAATTCGTTCGTACGATCCATTCTAATTCATTCGTACGATCCATTCTAATTCATTCGTACGATCCATTCTAATTCATTCGCACGATCCATTCTAATTCATTCGCACAAATGTATCCATTCTAATTCATTCGTACGATCTATTCTAATTCATTCGTATGATCCATTCTAATTCATTCGCACAAATGTAACCTTTCTAATTCATTTGTATGATCCATTCTAGTTCATTCGTACGATCCATTCTAATCCATTCGTATGACCCATTCTAATCCATTCGTACGATCCATTCTAATTCATTCGTACGATTCATTCTAATTCATTCGCACGATCAATTCTAATTCATTCGTACGATCCATTCTAATTCATTCGTATGATCCATTCTATTTCATTCGGATGATTCATTCTAATTCATTCGTACGATCCATTCTAATTCATTCGGTGGATCCATTCTAATTCATTCGTACGATCCATTCTAATTCATTCGCATGATCCATTCTAATTTATTCGTACTATCCATTCTAATTCATTCGTACGATCTATTCCAATTCATTCGCATGATCCATTCTAATTCATTCGTACGATCCATTCTAATTCATTCGCACGATCCATTCTAATTCATTCGCACAATCCATTCTAATTCAATCGTACGATCCATTCTAATTCATTTGTACGAATGAATTAGAATGGATCGTACGAATGGATTAGAATGGATCGTACGAATGAATTAGAATGGATCGTGCGAACGAATTAGAATGGATCATATGAATGAATTAGAATGGATCGTACGAATGAATTAGAATGGATTCATTCGTGCGAATGAATTAGAATGGATCGTACGAATGAATTAGACTGGATCGTACGAATAAATTAGAATGGATACATTCGTGCGAATGAATTAGAATGGATTGTGCGAATGAATTAGAACGGATTGTGCGAATGAATTAGAATAGATCGTGCGAATGAATTAAAATGGATCGTACGAATGAATTAGAATGGATCGTACGAATGAATTAGAATGGATCATAGGAATGAATTAGAATGGATCGTGCAAATAAATTAGATGAATCGTACGAATGAATTAGAATGGATCGTGCGACCCATTCTAATTCATTCTCACAAATGTATCCATTCTAATTCATTCGTATGATCCATTCTCATTCATTCGCACGATCCATTCTAATTCATTCGCACGAATATATCGATTCTAATTCATTCGTACGATCCATTCTAATTTGTTCGTACGATCCATTCTAATTCGTTCGTACGATCCATTCTAATTCGTTCGTACGATCCATTCTAATTCATTCGCACGATCCATTCTAATTCATTTGTACGATCCATTTTAATTCATTCACATGATCCATTCTAATTCATTCGTACAATGCGTTGTAATTCATTCGCTTGAATGTATCCATTCTAATTCATTCGCACGAATGAATTAGAATGGATCGGACGAATAAATTAGAATGGATCGTACGATTCATTCTAATTCATTCGTACGATCCATTCTAATGCATTCGTACGATTCATTCTAATTCATTCGCACGATCCATTCTAATTCATTCGTACGATCCATTCTTATTCATTCATACGATCCATTCTAATTCATTCGCACAATCCATTCTAATTCATTCGTACGATCCAATCTAATTCATTCGTACGATCCATTCTAATTCATTCTCACAAATGTAACCATTCTAATTCATTCGTACGATCCATTCAAATTTATTCCTACGATCCATTCTAATTCATTCGCACGAATGTATCCATTCTAATTCATTTGCACGATCCATTCTAATTCATTCCTATGATCCATTCTAATTCATTTGTACGATCCATTCTAATTCATTCGCTCGAATGTATCCATTCTAATTCATTCGTACGATCCATTCTAATTCGTTCGTACGATCCATTCTAATTCGTTCCTACGATCAATTCTAATCCATTCGTACGATCCATTCTAATCCATTCGTACGATCCATTATAATCCATTCGTACGATCCATTCTAATTCATTCTCACAAATGTAACCTTTCTAATCCATTTGTACGAATGAATTAGAATAGATCGTGCGAATGAATTCGAATAAATCGTACGAATGCATTAGAATGGATCGTACGAATGAATTAGAATGAATCGTACAATCCATTCTAATTCATTCGTCCGATACATTCTAATTCATTCGCACGAATGTATCCATTCTAATTCATTCGTACGATCCATTCTAATTCATCCTCACGAATGTAACCTTTCTAATTCATTCGTATGATCCATTCTAATTCATTCGTACGATCCATTCTAATCCATTCGTACGATCCATTCTAATTCATTCCTATGATCCATTCTAATTCATTCTCACGAATGTATCCATTCTAATTCATTCGTACGATCCATTCTAATGCATTCGTACGATCCATTCTAATCCATTCGTACGATCCATTCTAATTCATTCGTACGATCCATTCTAATTCATTCGTACGATCCATTCAAATTCGTTCGTACGATCCATTCTAATTCGTTCGTATGATCCATTCTAATTCATTCGCATGATCCATTCTAATTCATTTGTACGATCCATTTTAATTTATTCACATGATCCATTCTAATTCATTCGTACAATGCGTTCTAATTCATTCGTTCGAATGTATCCATTCTATTTCATTCGCACGAATGAATTAGAATGGATCGGACGAATAAATTAGAATGGATCGTACAATTCATTCTAATTCATTCGTACGATCCATTCTAATGCATTCGTGTGATTCATTCTAATTCATTCGCACGATCCATTCTAATTCATTCGTACGATCCATTCTTATTCATTCATACGATCTATTCTAATTCATTCGCACAATCCATTCTAATTCATTCGTACGATCCATTCTAATTCATTCGTACGATCCATTCGAATTCATTCTCACAAATGTAACCATTCTAATTCATTCGTACGATCCATTCTAATTAATTCCTATGATCCATTCTAATTCATTCGCACGAATGTGTCCATTCTAATTCATTCGCACGAATGTATCCATTCTATTTCATTTGCACGATCCATTCTAATTCATTCCTATGATCCATTCTAATTCATTTGTACGATCCATTCTAATTCATTCGCTCGAATGTATCCATTCTAATTCATTCGTACGATCCATTCTAATTCGTTCGTATGATCCATTCTAATTCGTTCGTACGATCAATTCTAATCCATTCGTACGATCCATTCTAATCCATTCGTACGATCCATTCTAATCCATTCGTACGATCCATTCTAATTCATTCTCACAAATGTAACCTTTCTAATTCATTTGTACGATCCATTCTAATTCATTCGTACGATCCATTCTAATCCATTCGTACGATCCATTCTAATCCATTCGTACGATCCATTCTAATCCATTCGCATGAATGTAACCATTCTAATTCATTCGTACGATCCATTCTAATGCATTCCTACGATCCATTCTAATTCATTCGCACAAATGTATCCATTCTAATTCATTTGCACGATCCATTCTAATTTATTCCTATGATCCATTCTAATTCATTCGTACGATCCTTTCAAATTCATTCGCTCGAATGTATCCATTCTAATTCATTCGTACGATCCATTCTAATTCGTTCATACGATCCATACTAATTCGTTCGCACGATCCATTCTAATTCATTCATACGATCTATTCTAATTCATTCGAATGATCCATTCTAATTCATTCGTACGATCCATTCTAATTCATTCGTACAATCCATTAAAATTCATTCATACGATGCAATCTAATTCAATCGCACAAATGTATCTATTCTAATTCGTTCATACAATGCGTTCTAATCCATTCGTACGATCCATTCTAATCCATTCGTACGATTCATTCTAATTCATTCGCATGATCCATTCTAATTTATTCATACGATCCATTCTATATCATTCGTACGATCCGTTCTAATCCATTCGTATGATTAATTCTAATTTATTCGCACGATCTATTCTAATTCATTCTCACGAATGTAACCTTTCTAATTCATTTGTATGATCCATTCTAATCCATTTGTACAATCCATTCTAATCCATTCATACGATCCATTCTAATCTATTCGTACGATCCATTCTAATTCATTCGTACGATCCATTCTAATTCATTCGCTCGAATGTATCCTTTCTAATCCATTCGTATGATCCATTCTAAACCATTCGTACGATCCATTCTAATTCGTTCGCACGAACGTAACTATTCTAATTCATTCATACGATCCATTCTAATTCATTCGCACAATCCATTCTAATTCATTCGTACGATCCATTCTAATCCATTCGTACGATCCATTCTAATTCATTCGTACGATCCATTTTAATTCATTCTCACAAATATAACCTTTCTAATTCATTTGTACGATCCATTCTAATCCATTCGTACGATCCCTTCTAATCCATTCGTACGATCCATTCTAATTCATTCGCACGAATATAACCATTCTAATTCATTCTTACGATCCATTCTAATTCATTCCTACGATCCATTCTAATTCATTCGCACAAATGTATCCATTCTAATTCATTTGCACGATCCATTCTAATTCATTCCTATGATCCATTCTAATTCATTCGTACGATCCATTCTAATTCATTTGCTCGAATGTATCCATTCTAATTCATTCGTACGATCCATTCTAATTCGTTCGTACGATCCATTCTAGTTCATTCGTACGATCTATTCTAATTCATTCGTACGATCCATTCTAATTCATTCGCACAATCCATTCTAATTCATTCGCACAAATGTATCCATTCTAATTCATTCGTACGATCTATTCTAATTCATTCGTACGATCCATTCTAATTCATTCGCACAAATGTAACCTTTCTAATTCATTTGTATGATCCATTCTAATACATTCGTAGGATCCATTCTAATCCATTCGTACGACCCATTCTAATCCATTCGTATGATCCATTCTAATTCATTCGTACGATTCATTCTAATTCATTCGCACGATCCATTCTAATTCATTCGTACGATCCATTCTAATTCATTCGTATGATCCATTCTAATTCATTCGGATGATTCATTCTAATTCATTCGTACGATCCTTTCTAATTCATTTGGTGGATCCATTCTAATTCATTCGTACGATCCATTCTAATTCATTCGCACGATCCATTCTAATTTATTCGTACTATCCATTCTAATTCATTCGTACGATCTATTCTAATTCATTCGCATGATCCATTCTAATTCATTCGTACGATCCATTCTTATTCATTCATACTATCCATTCTAATTCATTCGCACGATCCATTCTAATTCATTCGCACAATCCGTTCTAATTCATTCGTACGATCCATTCTAATTCATTTGTACGATTGAATTAGAATGGATCGTACGATTGGATTAGAATGGATCGTACGAATGAATTAGAATGGATCGTACGAACGAATTAGAATGGATCGTACGAACGAATTAGAATGGATCGTACGAACGAATTAGAATGGATCGTACGAATGAATTAGAATGGATACATTCGTGCGAATGAATTAGAATGGATCGTACGAATAAATTAGAATGGATACATTCGTACGAATGAATTAGAATGGATTGTGCGAATGAATTAGAACGGATTGTGCGAATGAATTAGAATGGATCGTGCGAATGAATTAGAATTGATCGTACGAATGAATTAGAATGGATCATAGGAATGAATTAGAAAGGATCATGTAAATGAATTAGAATGGATCGTACGAATGAATTAGAATGGATCGTACGATCCATTCTAATTCATTCTTACAAATGTATCCATTCTAATTCATTCGTATGATCCATTCTAATTCATTCGCACGATCCATTCTAATTCATTCGCACGAATATATCGATTCTAATTCATTCGTACGATCCATTCTAATTCGTTCGTACGATCCATTCTAATTCGTTCGTACGATCCATTCTAATTCATTCGCACGATCCATTCTAATTCATTTGTACGATCCATTTTAATTCATTCATATGATACATTCTAATTCATTCGTATGATCCATTCTAATTCATTCGTACGATCCATTCTAATTCATTCTCACGAATGTAACCTTTCTAATTCATTTGTATGATCCATTCTAATTCATTAATGGATGGAGCGAATGAATTAGAATGGATCGTGCGATGAATTAGAATGGATCATACAAATGAATTAGAATGGATTCTAATCCATTCGTACGATCCATTCTAATCTATTCTAATTCATTCGCACAAATGTATCCATTCTAATTCATTCTCACAAATGTATCTATTCTAATTCATTCGTATGATCCATTCTAATTCATTCGTACGATCCATTCTAATCCATATGTACGATCCATTCTAATCCATTCGTACGATCCATTCTAATCCATTCGTACGATCCATCCTAATTCATTCGTATGATCTATTCTAATTCATTCGCTCGAATGTATCCATTCTAATTCATTCGTTCGATCCTATCTAATTCATTCGTACGATCCATTCAAATTCATTCGCATGATCCATTCTAATTCATTCTAACGAATGTAACCTTTCTAATTCATTTGTATGATCCATTGTAGTTCATTCGTACGATCCATTCTAATCCATTCGTACGATCCATTCTAATTCATTCGTACGATCCATTCATTAGAATGGATACATTTGTACGAATAAATTAGAATGGATTGTACGAATGAATTAGAATGGATACATTCTTGCGAATAAATAAGAATGGATCGTATATTCGTGCAAATAAATTAGAATTGATCATACGAATTAGAATGGATTGTGCGATTCGAATGGATCGTACGAATGGATTAGAATGGATCATACGAATGAATTAGAATGGATCGTACGAATGAATTAGAATGGATACATTCGAGCGAATGAATTAGAATGGATCGTACGAATGAATTAGAATGGATCATAGGAATGAATTAGAATGGATCGTGCAAATAAATTAGAATGGATACATTCGTGCGAATGAATTAGAATGGATCGTAGGAATGAATTAGAATGGATCGTACGAATGAATTAGAATGGTTACATTCGTGCGAATGAATTAGAATGGATCGTACGAATGGATTAGAATGGATCGTACGAATGAATTAGAATGGATCGTACAAATGAATTAGAAAGGTTACATTTGTGAGAATGGATTAGAATGGATCATACGAATGGATTAGAATGGATCGTACGACTGAATTAGAATGGATCGTACGAATGCATTAGAATGGATACATTCGTGCGAATGAATTAGAATGGATCGTACGAACGAATTAGAATGGATCGTACGAACGAATTAGAATGGATCATATGAATGAATTAGAATGGATCGTACGAATGAATTAGAAAGGATACATTCGTGCGAATGAATTAGAATGGATCGTACGAATGAATTAGACTGGATCATACGAATAAATTAGAATGGATACATTCGTGCGAATGAATTAGAATGGATTGTGCGAATGAATTAGAACGGATTGTGCGAATGAATTAGAATGGATCGTGTGAATGAATTAGAATGAATCGTACGAATGAATTAGAATGGATCATAGGAATGAATTAGAATGGATCGTGCAAATGAATTAGAATGGATCGTACGAATGAATTAGAATGGATCATACGATCCATTCTAATTCATTCTCGCAAATGTATCCATTCTAATTCATTCGCACGAATATATCGATTCTAATTCATTCGTACGATCCATTCTAATTCATTCATACGATCCATTCTAATTCGTTCGTATGATCCATTCTAATTCGTTCGTACGATCCATTCTAATTCGTTCGTATGATTCATTCTAATTCATTCGCACGATCCATTCTAATTCATTTGTACGATCTATTTTAATTCATTCACATTCTAATTCAATCGTACAATGAGTTCTAATTCATTCGCTCGAATGTATCCATTCTAATTCATTCGCACGAATGAATTAGAATGGATCGGACGAATAAATTAGAATGGATCGTACGATCCATTCTAATGCATTCGTACGATTCATTCTAATTCATTCGCACGATCCATTCTAATTCATTCGTACGATCCATTCTTCTTCATTCATACGATCCATTCTTATTCATTCGCACAATCCATTCTAATTCATTCGTATGATCCATTCTAATTCATTCTCACAAATGTAACCTTTCTAATTCATTCGTACGATCCATTCTAATCCATTCGTACGATCCATTCTAATCCATTCGTACGATCCATTCAAATACATTCGGATGAATGTATCCCTTCTAATTCGTTCGTACGATCCATTCTAATTCGTTCGTACGATCCATTCTAATCCATTCGTACGATCCATTCTAATTCATTCGCCTGATCCATTCTAATTCATTCGCACAAATGTATCCATTCTAATTCATTCGTACAATCCATTCTAATTCATTCGCATGATCCATTCTAATTCATTCGTACGATCCATTCTAATTCATTTGTACGATCCATTCTAATTCATTCGCACAAATGTATCCATTCTAATTTATTCGTACGATCCATTCTAATTCATTCTCACGAATGTATCATACGAATGAATTAGAAAGGATCATACGAACGAATTAGAATGGATCGTGCGAATGAATGAGAAAGGATCGTACGAATGAATTAGAATGGATCGTACAAATGGATTAGAATGGATCATAGGAATGAATTAGAATGGATGGTGCAAATGAATTAGAATGGATATATTCGTGCGAATGAATTAGAATGGATCGTACGAATGAATTATAATGGATCGTACGAATGGATTAGAATGGATACATTTGTGAGAATGAATTAGAATGGATCGTACGAATTTATACATTCTAATTCATTCGTACGATCCATTCTAATCCATTCGTACGATCCATTCTAATTCATTCGTACGATCCATTATAATCCATTCGTACGATCCATTCTAATTCATTCGTATGATCCATTCTAACTCATTTGGTGGATCCATTCTAATTCATTCGTACGATCCATTCTAATTCATTCACACGATCCATTCTAATTCATTCATACGATCCATTCTAATTCATTCGTACGATCCATTCTAATTCATTCGCATGATCCATTCTAATTTCATTCTCACGAATGTAACCTTTCTAATTCATTTGTATGATCCATTCTAATTCATTCGTACGATCCATTCTAATCCATTCGTACGATCCATTCTAATCCATTCGTACGATCCATTCTAATACATTCGTACGATCCATTCTAATTCATTCGTATGAATGTATCCATTCTAATTTATTCGTACGATCCAGTCTAATTCATTCGTACGATCCATTCTAATTCATTCGCACGAATGTATCCATTCTAATTCATTCGTACGATCCATTCTAATTCATTTGCATTATCCATTCTAACTCATTCGGTGGATCCATTCTAATTCATTCGTACGATCCATTCTAATTCATTCGCACGATCCATTCTAATTTATTCGTACGATCCATTGTAATTCATTCGTACGATCCATTCTAATTCATTCGTATGACCAATTCTAATTCATTCGCACGAACCATTCTAATTCATTCGTACAATCCATTCTAATTCATTCGCACGATCCATACTAATTCATTCGTCCGATCCATTCTAATTTATTTGCACGAATGTATCCATTCTAATTCATTCGTACAATCCATTCTAATTCATTCGCACGATCCATTCTAATTCATTCGTATGATCCATTCTAATTCATTCCTACGATCTATTCTAATTCATTCGCTCGAATGTATCCATTCTAATTCATTTGCACGATCCATTCTAATTCATTCCTATGATCCATTCTAATTCATTCGTTCGAGCGAATGAATTAGAATAGATCGTAGGAATGAATAAGAATGGATCATGCGAATGAATTAGAATAGATCGTACGAATGAATTAGAATGGATCGTACAAATAAATTAGAATGGATCGTGCGAATGAATTAGAATGGATCGTACGAATGAATTAGAATGGATCCACCAAATGAATTAGAATGAATCGTACGAATGAATTAGAATGGATCATACAAATGAATTAGAATGGATACATTCGTACGAATGAATTACAATGGATCGTATGGACGAATTAGAATGGATCATATAATTAGAATGTATATATTTGTGCGAATGAATTAGAATGGATCGTACGAATGAATTAGAATGGATCGTACGAATGGATTAGAATGGATCGTACGAATGGATTAGAATGGATCATACGAATGAATTAGATTGCATCGTACAAATGAATTTGAATGGATTGTACGAATGAATTAGAATGGATCGTACGAATGAATTAGAATGGATCATGCGAATGAATTAGAATAGATCGTACGAATGAATTAGAATGGATCGTACGAATAAATTAGAATGGATCGTGCGAATGAATTAGAATGGATCGTACGAATGAATTAGACTGGATCGTATGAATGAATTTGAATGGATCGAACGAATGAATTAGAATGGATCGTATGAATGAATTAGAATGGATTGTGCGAATGAATTAGAATGGATCGAACGAAAGTAACCATTCTAATTCATTCCTACGATCTATTCTAATTCATTCGCTCGAATGTATCCATTCTAATTTATTAGTTTGATCCATTCTAATTCATTTGTACGATCCATTCAAATTCATTCGCATGATCCATTCTAATTCATTCGTACGATCCATTCTAATTCATTCTCACGAATGTAACCTTTCTAATTCATTTGTATGATCCATTCTAATTCATTCGTACGATCCATTCTAATTCATTCACACGAATCCGTTCTAATTCATTCGTACGATTCATTCTAATTCATTCGCACGATAAATTTTAATTCATTTGCACGATCCATTCTAATTCATTCCTATGATCCTTTCTAATTTGTTCGTACGATCCATTCTAATTCATTCGCTTGAATGTATCCATTCTAATTCATTCGTACGATCCATTCTAATTCATTCGTACGATCCATTCTAATTCATTCTCACGAATGTAACCTTTCTAATTCATTTGTATGATCCATTCTAATTCATTCGTACGATCCATTCTAATTCATTCGCACGAATGTATCCATTCTAATGCATTCGTACGATTCATTCTAATTCATTCGCACGATCCATTCTAATTCATTCGTACGATCTATTCTTATTCATTCATACGATCCATTCTAATTCATTTGTACGAATGAATTAGAATGGATCGTACGAATGGATTAGAATGGATCGTGCGAATGAATTAGAATGGATCGTACGAATGAATTAGAATGGATCGTACGAATGAATTAGAATGGATCGTACGAATGAATTAGAATGGATCGTACGAATGAATTAGAATGGATCGTGCGAATGAATTAGAATGGATCGTACGAATGAATTAGAATGGATACATTGGTGCGAATGAATTAGAATGAATCGTACGAATGAATTAGAATGGATCGTACGAATGAATTAGAATAGCTTATACGAATGAATTAGAATGAATCGTACGAATGAATTAGAATGGTTACATTCGTGCGAATGAATTAGAATATATCGTATGAATGAATTAGAATGGATCGTACGAATAAATTAGAATGGATCGTGCGAATGAATTAGAATGGATCGTACGAATGAATTAGAATGGATCCACCGAATGAGTTAGAATGGATCGTACGAATAAATTAGAATGGATCGTACGAATGTATTAGAATGGATCGTACGAATGAATTAGAATGAATCGTATGATCCATTCTAATTCATTCATCTGATCCATTCTAATTCATTCGCACGAATGTATCCATTCTAATTCATTCGTACAATCCATTCTAATTCATTCGCACGATCCATTCTAATTCATTCGCATGATCCATTCTAATTTCATTCTCACGAATGTAACCTTTCTAATTCATTTGTATGATCCATTCTAATTCATTCGTACGATCCATTCTAATCCATTCGTACGATCCATTCTAATCCATTCGTACGATCCATTCTAATACATTCGTACGATCCATTCTAATTCATTCGTATGAATGTATCCATTCTAATTTATTCGTACGATCCAGTCTAATTCATTCGTACGATCCATTCTAATTCATTCGCACGAATGTCTCCATTCTAATTCGTTCGTATGATCCATTCTAATTCATTCGCATTATCCATTCTAACTCATTCGGTGGATCCATTCTAATTCATTCGTACGATCCATTCTAATTCATTCGCACGATCCATTCTAATTTATTCGTACGATCCATTGTAATTCATTCGTACGATCCATTCTAATTCATTCGTATGACCAATTCTAATTCATTCGCACGATCCATTCTAATTCATTCGTACAATCCATTCTAATTCATTCGCACGATCCATACTAATTCATTCGTCTGATCCATTCTAATTCATTTGCACGAATGTATCCATTCTAATTCATTCGTACAATCCATTCTAATTCATTCGCACGATCCATTCTAATTCATTCGTATGATCCATTCTAATTCATTCCTACGATCTATTCTAATTCATTCGCTCGAATGTATCCATTCTAATTCATTTGCACGATCCATTCTAATTCATTCCGATGATCCATTCTAATTCATTCGTTCGAGCGAATGAATTAGAATAGATCGTAGGAATGAATTAGAATGGATCATGCGAATGAATTAGAATAGATCGTACGAATAAATTAGAATGGATCGTACGAATAAATTAGAATGGATCGTGCGAATGAATTAGAATGGATCGTTCGAATGAATTAGAATGGATCCACCAAATGAATTAGAATGAATCGTACGAATGAATTAGAATGGATCATACAAATGAATTAGAATGGATACATTCGTACGAATGAATTACAATGGATCGTATGAACGAAGTAGAATGGATCATATGAATTAGAATGGATATATTTGTGCGAATGAATTAGAATGGATCGTACGAATGAATTAGAATGGATCGTATGAATGGATTAGAATGGATCGTACGAATGGATTAGAATGGATCATACGAATGAATTAGATTGCATCGTACGAATGAATTTGAATGGATTGTACGAATGAATTAGAATGGAACGTACGAATGAATTAGAATGGATCATGCGAATGAATTAGAATAGATCGTACGAATGAATTAGAATGGATCGTACGAATAAATTAGAATGGATCGTGCGAATGAATTAGAATGGATCGTACGAATGAATTAGACTGGATCGTATGAATGAATTTGAATGGATCGAACGAATGAATTAGAATGGATCGTATGAATGAATTAGAATGGATTGTGCGAATGAATTAGAATGGATCGAACGAAAGTAACCATTCTAATTCATTCCTACGATCTATTCTAATTCATTCGCTCGAATGTATCCATTCTAATTTATTAGTTTGATCAAGTCTAATTCATTTGTACGATCCATTCAAATTCATTCGCATGATCCATTCTAATTCATTCGTACGATCCATTCTAATTCATTCTCACGAATGTAACCTTTCTAATTCATTTGTATGATCCATTCTAATTCATTCGTACGATCCATTCTAATTCATTCACACGAATCCGTTCTAATTCATTCGTACGATTCATTCTAATTCATTCGCACGATAAATTCTAATTCATTTGCACGATCCATTCTAATTCATTCCTATGATCCTTTCAAATTCGTTCGTACGATCCATTCTAATTCATTCGCTTGAATGTATCCATTCTAATTCATTCGTACAATCCATTCTAATTCATTCGTACGATCCATTCTAATTCATTCTCACGAATGTAACCTTTCTAATTCATTTGTATGATCCATTCTAATTCATTCATACGATCCATTCTAATTCATTCGCACGAATGTATCCATTCTAATGCATTCGTACGATTCATTCTAATTCATTCGCACGATCCATTCTAATTCATTCGTACGATCTATTCTTATTCATTCATACGATCCATTCTAATTCATTTGTACGAATGAATTAGAATGGATCGTACGAATGGATTAGAATGGATCGTGCGAATGAATTAGAATGGATCGTACGAATGTATTAGAATGGATCGTACGAATGAATTAGAATGGATTGTACGAATGAATTAGAATGGATCGTGCGAATGAATTAGAATGGATCGTACGAATGAATTAGAATGGATACATTGGTGCGAATGAATTAGAATGGATCGTACGAATGAATTAGAATGGATCGTACGAATGAATTAGAATAGCTTATACGAATGAATTAGAATGAATCGTACGAATGAATTAGAATGGTTACATTCGTGCGAATGAATTAGAATAGATCGTATGAATGAATTAGAATGGATCGTACGAATAAATTAGAATGGATCGTGCGAATGAATTAGAATGGATCGTACGAATGAATTAGAATGGATCCACCGAATGAGTTAGAATGGATCGTACGAATAAATTATAATGGATCGTACGAATGTATTTGAATGGATCGTACGAATGAATTAGAATGAATCGTACGATCCATTCTAATTCATTCATCTGATCATTCTAATTCATTCGCACGAATGTATCCATTCTAATTCATTCGTACAATCCATTCTAATTCATTCGCACGATCCATTCTAATTCATTCGTATGATCCATTCTTATTCATTCCTACGATCTATTCTAATTCATTCGCTCGAATGTATCCATTCTAATTCATTCGTACAATCCATTCTAATTCATTCGCATGATCCATTCTTATTCATTCGTATGATCCATTCTAATTCATTCGTACGACCCATTCTAATTCATTCGTATGATCCATTCTAATTCATTCGTACGATCCATTCTAATTCATTCGCACCAATGTATGCATTCTAATTCATTCGTACGATCCATTCTAATTCATTCGCACGAATGTATCCATTCTAATGCATTCGTACGATCCATTCTAATACATTCGTACGATCCATTCTAATCCATTCGTACGATCCATTCTAATCCATTCTCACAAATGTAACCTTTCTAATTCATTTGTAATGATCCATTCTAATTCATTCGTACGATCCATTCTAATCCATTCGTACGATCCATTCTAATTCATTCGCACGAATGTAACTATTCTAATTCATTCGTACGATCCATTCTAATTCATTCCTACGATCCATTCAAATTCATTCGCACGAATGTATCCATTCTAATTTATTTGCACGATCCATTCTAATTCATTCCTATGATCCATTCTAATTCATTCGTACGATCCATTCTAATTCATTCGTATGATCCATTCTAATCCATTCGTACGATCCATTCGAATCGCACAATCCATTCTAATTCATTCGTACGATCCATTCTAATTTATTTGCACGAATATACGATCCATTCTAATTTATTCGCAAGAATGTATCCATTCTAATTCATTCGTACAATCCATTCTAATTTATTCGTACAAATGTATCCATTCTAATGAATGGATCGTACGAATGAATTAGAAAGGATCGTACGAATAGATTAGAATGGATCGTACGAATGAATTACAATGGATCATACAAATGAATTAGAAAGGTTACATTCGTGAGAATGAATTAGAATGGATCATGCGAATGAATTTGAATGGATCGTACGAATGAATTAGATAGGATCGAACGAATGAATTAGAATGGATACATTCGAGCGAATGAATTAGAATAGATCATACGAATGGATTAGAATGGATCGTACTAATGGATTAGAATGGATCGTTCGAATGGATTAGAATAGATCGTACGAATGGATTAGAATGGATCGTACGAATGAATAAAATAAATATTTTATTCCGAAAACATTATTTTAATCCGAAAATAGCATATTTTGGATTTTTAGTTATGGTTATTTTAAAACCTGATTTTAGGTAAGATTTGAATATTTTATATTAGGAAGTTAATTAGATAATATTAGGTAATTTAAATTATGATGGGAAGTTGAGATTTGAAAGATTGTGAGCCCAAATTATAAGGGACTGCATTTATCTCTATTTTGTTATTTAAGGAGACCTAATCTCCTCTTGCAAGGCACTGAATGATTGAATGAGAAAAAAAAAATTGTGTGCATTTGCCACGAGTTCCCCTGTGAGAGGAGAGCGGACGAGAGGCTCAATGCCGATGTGAGATCGGATTTGGCGACAGGCCAAGGGTGCGAGGCCCCCCCTTTTATCTTCTTCTTTCTTCCTATCTCTCGCGACGATGATCAATGGCTATCCTGCATCAAATTTGGTATCAGAGGCAGGTTTGGCAGGTTCCATCCTGTCAAGCGATCCTTGAGTATCTTCGTCGTCAATGTCATCTTCAGTCACCAGGTAACCACTGCCATTCTGCCTCCGGCAACCCCTCGCTCTCCCATCCCCTTCCCGTCGCTACCACTATCCTCGCATACCCCTCGTCCGACCACCCATCCTCTGATTTAGATCCGAAAAAAAAAAAGAAAAAAAGGGGCATCAGGTCTCTCATCATCACTCCACAAACCAACTATCACCACAACCCCATTGCCATCACAGATCCATCATCACCCCAACCCTCTTGCTTAGATCTGAGAGAAAAAAAAAAGGAAAGGAAGAGAAGAAGGGAAGAGGCCCCATTCCCATCGCCGGCCCACCAAACCCCGTCAGCCTAATTCATCGCACGATCCATTCTAATTCATTCGCTCGATCCATTAATGAATTAGAGTGGATCATACAAATGAATTAGAAAGGTTACATTCGTGAGAATGAATTAGAATGGATCATACGAATGAATTAGAATGGATCATACGAATGAATTTAAATGGATCGTACGAATGAATAAGAATGGAACGTATGAATGAATTAGAATGGATACAATCGAGCGAATGAATTAGAATAGATCGTAGGAATGAATTAGAATGGATCATACGAATGAATTAGAATGGATCGTGCGAATGAATTAGAATGGATTGTACGAATGAATTAGAATGGATACATTCGTGCGAATGAATTAGAATGGATCATACGAATGAATTAGAATGGATCATACGAATGGATTAGAATGGATCGTACGAATGGATTAGAATGGATCGTACGAATGGATTAGAATGGATTGTACGAATGAATTAGATTGGATCATGTGAATGAATTTGAATGGATCGTACGAATGAATTAGAATGGATCGAATGAATGAATTAGAATGGATACATTCGAGCGAATGAATTAGAATAGATCATAGGAATGAATTAGAATGGATCATACGAATGAATTAGAATGGATCGTGCGAATGTATTAGAATGGATTGTACGATTGAATTAGAATGGATCGTACGAATGCCTTTCTAATTCATTTGTACGATCCATTCTAATCCATTCGTACGATCCATTCTAATCCATTCGTACGATCCATTCTAATCCATTCGTACGATCCATTCTAATTCATTCGTACGATCCATTCTAATTCATTCGCACGATCCATTCTAATTCATTCGTACAAATGTATCCATTCTAATTCATTCGTACAATCCATTCTAATTCATTCGTACGATCCATTCTAATTCATTCGCACAAATGTATCCATTCTAATTCATTCGTACGATCCATTCTAATTCATTCGCACGATCCATTCTAATTCATTCGTACGATTCATTCTAATTCATTCGTACGATCTATTCTAATTCATTCGCTTGATCTATTCTAATTCATTCGTACGATCCATTCTAATTCATTCGTACAATCCATTCTAATTCATTCTTACGATCTATTCTAATTCATTCGCACAATCCAATCTAATTCATTCCTTTGATCCACTCTAATTCATTCGTACGATCCATTCTAATTCATTCGTTCGAATGTATCCATTCTAATTCATTCGTACGATCCATTCTAATTCGTTCATACGATCCATTCTAATTCGTTCGTACGATCCATTCTAATTCGTTCGTACAATCTATTCTAATTCATTCGCACGATCCATTCTATTTCATTCGCACGATCCATTCTAATTCATTCGCACGATCCATTCTAATTCATTCGTACGATTCATTCTAAGTCATTCGTACGATCCATTCTAATTCACTCCTACGATCCATTCTAATTCATTCGCACGATCCATTCTAATTCATTCATACGATCCATTCTAATTCATTCGTCTGAATTTATCCATTCTAATTTATTCGTACGATCCAGTCTAATTCATTCGTACGATCCATTCTAATTCATTCGCACGAATGTATCCATTCTAATTCATTCGTACGATCCATTCTAATTCATTCGTATGATCCATTCTAATTCGTTCGTACGATCCATTCTAATTCGTTCGTACGATCCATTCTAATTAATTCGTATGATCCAGTCTAATTCATTCCTACGAACTATTCTAATTCATTCGCACGATCCATTCTAATTCATTCGTACGATCCATTTTAATTCATTCGCACGAATGTATCCATTCTAATTCATTCGTACAATCCATTCTAATTCATTCGCACGATCCATTCTAATTCATTCGTATGAACCATTCTAATTCATTCCTACGATCTATTCTAATTCATTCGCTCGAATGTATCCATTCTAATTCATTCGTTCGATCCATTCTAATTCATTCCTACGATCCATTCAAATTCATTCGCATGATCCATTCTAATTCATTCGTACGATCCATTCTAATTCATTCTCACGAATGTAACCTTTCTAATTCATTTGTATGATCCATTCTAATTCATTCGTACGATCCATTCTAATCCATTCGTACGATCCATTCTAATCCATTCGTACGATCCATTCTAATTCAATCATACGATCCATTCTAATTCATTCGCTCGAATGTATCCATTCTAATTCATTCGTACGATCCATTCTAATTCGTTC
The DNA here is from genome assembly GCA_947650365.1 of Chamaelirium japonicum. Classification (NCBI taxonomy): domain Eukaryota; kingdom Viridiplantae; phylum Streptophyta; class Magnoliopsida; order Liliales; family Melanthiaceae; genus Chamaelirium; species Chamaelirium japonicum. Next base: position 46,746,615 of record OX393552.1, on the reverse strand, counting down.
ATACGATCCATTCTAATTCATTCGTACGATCCATTCTAAAATAAGTTAGCATGGATCATACGAATGAATTAGAATGGATCGTACGAATGAATTAGAATGGATTGTGCGAATGAATTAGAATGGATCGTATGAATGAATAAGAACGGATCGTACGAATGAATTGGAATGGATCGTGCGAATGAATTAGAATGAATCGTACGAATGCATTAGAATGGATCGTACGAATGAATTAGAATGAATCGTACGATCCATTCTAATTTATTCGTCCGATCCATTCTAATTCATTCGTACGAATGAATTAGAATGGATACATTCGAGCGAATGAATTAGAACGCATTGTACGAATGAATTAGAATGGATCATGTGAATGAATTAAATTGGATCGTACAAATGAATTAGAATGGATCGTGCAAATGAATTAGAATGGATCGTACGAACGAATTAGAATGGATCGTACGAACGAATTAGAATGGATCGTATGAACGAATTAGAATGGATCGTACGAATAAATTAGAATCGATATGTTCGTGCGAATGAATTAGAATGGATCGTGCGAATGAATTAGAATGGATCATACGAATGAATTAGAATGGATACATTTGTGAGAATGAATTAGAATGGATCGTACGATCCATTCTAATTCATTCGTACGATACATTCTAATTCATTCGTATGATCCATTCTAATTCATTTGCACGATCCATTCTAATTCATTCCTATGATCCATTCTAATTCATTCGTACGATCCATTCTAATTCATTCGCACGATCCATTCTAATTCATTCACACAATCCGTTCTAATTCATTCGCACAATCCATTCTAATTCATTCACATGAATGTATTCGTATGATCCAGTCTAATTCATTCGTACGATCCAATCTAATTCATTCATATGATCCATTCTAATTCGTTCGTACGATCCATTCTAATTCGTTCGTACGATCCATTCTAATTCATTCGTACGATCCATTCTAATCCATTCGTACGATCCATTCTAATTCATTCATACAAATAAATTAGAATGGATCGTATGAATGAATTAGAATATATCCATTCTAATCCATTCTAATTCATTCCTACGATCCATTCTAATTCATTCGCACAAATGTAACCATTCTAATTCATTTGCACGATCCATTCTAATTCATTCCTACGATCCATTCTAATTCATTCGCACGAATGTATCCATTCTAATTCATTTGCACGATCCATTCTAATTCATTCGTACGATCCATTCTAATCCATTCGTACGATCCATTCTAATTCATTCGAACGATCCATTCTGATTCATTCGTATGATCATTTCTAATTCATTCGCACGATCCATTCTAATTCATTCGTATGATCTATTCTAATTCAATTCGTGCAATCCATTCAAATTCATTCGCACAAATGTATCCATTCTAATTCATTCGTATGATCCATTCTAATTCATTCGCTCGAATGTATCCATTCTAATTCATTCGTACGATCCATTCTAATTCATTCTTACGATCCATTCTAATTCATTCGTACGATCTATTCTAATCCATTCGTACGATCCATTCTAATCCATTCGTACGATCCATTCTAATTTATTCGCACGTACAATCCATTCTAATCCATTCATACGATCCATTCAATTTTATTCGTACAAATGTATCTATTCTAATTCATTCGTACAATGCGTTCTAATCCATTCGTACGATCCATTCTAATCCATTCGTACGATCCATTCTAATTCATTCGTACGATTCATTCTAATTCATTTGCACGATCCATTCTAATTCATTCGTACGATCCATTCTAATTCATTCGTATGATCCATTCTAATTCATTTGGATGATTCATTCTAATTCATTCGTACGATCCATTCTAATTCATTCGGTGGATCCATTCTAATTCATTTGTACGATCCATTCTAATTCATTCGCACGATCCATTCTAATTTATTCGTACTATCCATTCTAATTCATTCGTATGATCTATTCTAATTCATTTGTATGATCCATTCTAATCCATTTGTACGATCCATTCTAATTCATTCGTACGATCCATTCTAATTTATTCGTACGATCCATTCTAATTCATTCGCACGAATGTATCCATTCTAATTCATTCGTACGATCCATTCTAATTCATTCGCACTATCCATTCTAATTCATTCGCACGATCCATTCAAATTCATTCGTACGATCCATTCTAATTCATTCGCACGAATGTATCCATTCTAATTCATTTGTACGATCCATTCTAATTCATTCGTATGATCAATTCTAATTCATTCGCATGATCTATTCTAATTCATTCGTACGATCCTTTCTAATTCATTCGTACGATCCATTCTAATCCATTCGTACGATCCATTCTAATTCATTCATATGATCCATTCTAATCCATTCGTACGATCCATTCTAATTCATTCTCACGAATGAAACCTTTCTAATTCATTTGTATGATCCATTCTAATTCATTCGTACGATCCATTCTAATCCATTCGTACGATCCATTCTAATCCATTCGTACGATCCATTCTATTTCATTCGTACGCTCCATTCTTATCTATTCGTACGATCCATTCTAATTCATTGGTACGATCCATTCTAATTCATTCTCACAAATGTAACCATTCTAATCCATTCGTACTATCCATTCTAATCCATTCGTACGATCCATTCTAATCCATTCGTACGATCCATTCTAATTCATTCTCACAAATGTAACCTTTCTAATTCATTTGTACGATCCATTCTAATTCATTCGTACGATCCATTCTAATCCATTCGTACGATCCATTCTAATTCATTCGCACGAATGTAACCATTCTAATTCATTCGTATGATCCATTCTAATTCATTCCTACGATCCATTCTAATTCATTCGCACGAATGTATCCATTCTAATTCATTTGCACGATCCATTCTAATTCTTTTATATGATCCATTCTAATTCATTCGCACGAATGTATCCATTCTAATTCATTCGTACAATCCATTCTAATTCATTCGCACGATCCATGCTAATCCATTCATCGCACAAATGTATCCATTCTAATTCATTCATACGATCCATTCTAATTCATTCGAACGATCCATTCTAATTCATTCGTACGATGCATTCTAATTCATTTGCACGAATGTATCCATTCTAATGCATTCATACGATTCATTCTACATTCGTACGATCCATTCTAATTCATTCGTACGATCCATTCTAATTCATTCGCACGATCCATTCTATTTCATTCGTACGATCCGTTCTAATTCATTCGCACGATCCATTCTAATTCATTCGCACGATCCATTCTAATTCATTCGCACGAATGTATCCATTCTAATGCATCCGTACGATCCATTCTAATTCATTCGTACGATCCATTCTAATCCATTCGTACGATCCATTCTAATTCATTCGTACGATCTATTCTAATTCATTCTCACAAATGTAACCTTGCTAATTCATTTGTACGATCCATTCTAATTCATTTGTACGATCCATTCTAATTCATTCGTACGATCCATTCTAATTCATTCTCACAAATGTAATCTTTCTAATTCATTTGTACGATCCATTCTAATTCATTCGTACGATCCATTCTAATCCATTCGTACGATCCATTCTAATTCATTCGCACGAATGTAACCATTCTAATTCATTCGTACGATCCATTCTAATTCATTCCTACGATCCATTCTAATTCATTCGTACGATCCATTATATTTCATTTGTACGATCCATTCTAATTCATTCGCACGAATGTATCCATTCTAATTCATTCGCACGATCCATTCTAATTCATTCGTTCGATCCATTCTAATTCATTTGTATGATCCATTCAAATTCATTCGCATGATCTATTCTAATTCATTCGTACGATCCTTTCTAATTTATTCCTACGATCCATTCTAATTCATTCGCACGAATGTATCCATTCTAATTCATTTGCACGATCCATTCTAATCCATTCGTACGATCCATTCTAATTCATTCGTACAAATGTATCTATTCTAATTCATTCGTACAATGCGTTCTAATCCATTCGTACGATCCATTCTAATCCATTCGTACGATCCATTCTAATTCATTCGTATGATCCATTCTAATTCATTCGTACGATCCATTCTAATTCATTTGCATGAATGTATCCATTCTAATTCATTCGTTCGATCCATTCTAATTCATTCGTACAATCCATTCTAATTCATTCGCATGATCCTTTCTAATTCATTCGTACGATTCATTCTAATCCATTCGTACGATCCATTCTAATTCATTCGCACGATCCATTCTAATTCATTCGCACAAATGTATCCATTCTAATTAATTCATTCGATCCATTCTAATTCATTCGTACGATCCATTCGAATTCATTCGCACGATCCATTCTAATTCATTCGTACGATCCATTCTAATTCATTCGCACGATCCATTCTAATTCATTCGTACGATCCATTCTAATTCATTCCTACGATCTATTCTAATTCATTCGCTCGATCTATTCTAATTCATTTCTACGATCTATTCTAATTCATTCTAATTCATTCGTACGATCCATTCTAATTCATTTGTACGATCCATTCTAATTCATTCGCACGAATGAATTAGAATGGATACATTCGTGCGAATGAATTAGAATGGATCGTACGAATGAATTAGAACGGATCGTACGAATGAATTAGAATGGATACATTCGTGTGAATGAATTAGAATGGATCGTACGAATGAATTAGAATGGATCGTGCGAATGAATTAGAATTGATTATACGAATGAATTAGAATGGATCGTACGAATGAATTAGAATGGATACATTCGTGCGAATGAATTAGAATGGATCGTACAAATAAATTAGAATGGATCGGACGAATGAATTAGAATGGATCGTACGATTCATTCTAATTCATTCGTACGATCCATTCTAATGCATTCGTATGAGCGAATGAATTAGAATGGATCGTACGAATGAATTAGAATGGATCATAGGAATGAATTAGAATGGATCGTGCAAATGAATTAGAATGGATACATTCGTGTGAATGAATTAGAATGGATCATAGGAATGAATTAGAATGGATCGTACGAATGAATTAGAATGGATTGTACGAATGAATTAGAATGGATACATTCGAGCGAATGAATTAGAATATATCGTAGGAATGAATTAGAATGGATCGTACGAATGAATTAGAATGGATCGTGCGAATGAATTAGAATGGATCGTACGAATGAATTAGAATGGATCGTACGAATGAATTAGAATGGATCGAATGAATGAATTAGAATGGATACATTTGTGCGAATGAATTAGAATGGATCGTGCGAATGAATTAGAATGGATCGTACGAATGGATTAGAATGAATCGTACGAATGAATTAGAATGGATCATGCGAATGAATTAGAATGGATTGTACGAATGAATTAGAATGGATCGAACGAATGAATTAGAATGGATACATTCATGCAAATGAATTAGAATGGATCGTACGAATGAATTAGAATGGATCATACGAATGAATTAGAATGGATCGTACGAATGGATTAGAATGGATCGTACGAATGGATTAGAACGCATTGTACGAATGAATTAGAATAGATACATTTGTACGAATGAATTAGAATGGATCATACGAATGGATTAGACTAGATCATGCAAATGAATTAGAATGGATACATTCGTGCGAATGAATTAGAATGGATCGTAGGAATAAATTAGAAAGTATCGTACGAATGAATTAGAATGGATCATGCGAATGAATTTGAATGGATCATACGAATGAATTAGAATAGATCGAACGAATGAATTAGAATAGATCGTGCGAATGAATTAGAATGGATACATTCGTGCGAATGAATTAGAATGGATCGTACAAATGAATTAGAATGGATCGTACGAATGAATTAGAATGGATCGTAGGAATGAATTAGAATGGATCGTACGAATGAATTAGAATAAATACATTTGTGCGATGAATAAGAATGAAGCGTACGAATGAATTAGAATGGAGCGTACGAATGAACGAATGAATTAGAATAGATTGCACGAATGAATTAGAATGGATACATTCGTGCGAATGAATTAGAATGGATCGTACGAATGAATTAGAATGGATCGTGCGAATGAATTAGAATGAATCGTACAAATGAATTAGAATAGATCGTGCGAATAAATTAGAATGGATCATACGAATGTATTAGAATAGATATATTCATGCGAATGAATTAGAATGGATCGTACGAATGAATTAGAATGGATCGTGCGAATGAATTAGAATGGATCGTATGAATAAATTAGAATGGATCCTACGAATGAATTAAAATGGATACATTTGTGCGAATTAGAATGGATCGTACGAATGGATTAGAATTAGATCGTACGAATGAATTAGAATGGATCGTACGAATGAATTAGAATGAATTATACGAATGCATTAGAATGGATCGTACGAATGGATTAGAATGGATCGTACGAATGGATTAGAATGGATCGTACGAATGGATTAGAATGGATCGTACGAATGAATTAGAATGGATCATACAAATGAATTAGAAAGGTTACATTCGTGAGAATGAATTAGAATGGATCGTACAAATGAATTAGAATGGATCATGCAAATGAATTTGAATGGATCGTACGAGATCCATTCTAATTCATTCGTACAATCCTTTCCAATTCATTCGTACGATGCAATCTAATTCATTCGAATGAATATATCCATTCTAATTCATTCGTACGATCCTTTCTAATTCATTCGCACGATCCATTCTAATTCTTTCATATGATCCATTCTAATTCATTCGTACGATCCATTCTACTTCATTCGTATGATCAATATAATTCATTCGTACGATCCATTCTAATTCATTCGCTCGAATGTATCCATTCTAATTCATTCGTACGATCCATTCTAATTCATTCATACGATCCATTCTAATTCATTCGTTAGATCCATTCTAATTCATTCGTACGATCCATTCAAATTTATTCGAATGATCCATTCTAATTCATTCGTACGATCCATTCTAATTCATTCTCACGAATCTAACCTTTCTAATTCATTTGTATGATCCATTCTAATTCATTCATATGATCCATTCTAATCCATTCGTACGATCCATTCTAATCCATTCGTATGATCCATTCTAATCCATTCGTACAATCCATTCTAATCCATTCGTACGCTCCATTCTAATTTATTCTCACAAATGTAACCTTTCTAATTCATTTGTACGATCCATTCTAATTCATTCGTACAATCCATTCTAATCCATTCGTACGATCCATTCTAATTCATTCGGACGAATGTAACCATTCTTATTCATTCGTACGATCCATTCTAATTCATTCCTACGATCCATTCTAATTCATTCGGTGAATGGATTAGAATGGATTGTACGAATGAATTAGAATAGATACATTTGTGTGAATGAATTAGAATGGATCATACGAATGAATTAGAATGGATCGTACGAATAAATTAGAATGGTTACATTCGTGCGAATAAATTAGAATGGATCGTACGAACGAATTAGAATGGATCGTACGAACGAACTAGAATGGATCGTACGAACGAATTAGAATGGATCGTACGAACAAATTAGAATGGATCGTACGAATGAATTAGAATGGATACATTCGAGCGAATGAATTAGAATGGATCGTACGAATGAATTAGAATGGATCATAGGAATGAATTAGAATGGATCGTGCAAATGAATTAGAATGGATACATTCATGCAAATGAATTAGAATGGATCGTACGAATGGATTAGAATGGATCGTACGAATGAATTAGAATGGATCGTACGAATGGATTAGAATGGATCGTACGAATGGATTAGAATGGATCGTATGAACGAATTAGAATGGATCGTACGAACGAATGAATTAGAATGGATACATTAGTACGAATAAATTAGAATGGATTGTACGAATGAATGTAACCATTCTAATTCATTCGTACGATCCATTCTAATCCATTCGTACGATCCATTCTAATTCATTCGTACGAATGTATCCATTCTAATTCATTTGTACGATCCATTCTAATTCATTCGCATGATCCATTCTAATTCATTCGCACAATCCGTTCTAATTCATTCGCACAATCCATTCTAATTCATTCGCACGAATGTATCCATTCTATTTTATGAGTACGATCCAGTCTAATTCATTCGTACGATCCATTCTAATTCATTCGCATGAATGTATCCATTCTAATTCATTCGTACGATCCATTCTAATTCATTCATATGATCCATTCTAATTCTTTCGTACGATCCATTCTAATACGTTCGTACGATCCATTCTAATTCATTCGTACGATCCATTCTAATCCATTCGTATGATCCATTCTAATTCATTCGTACGATCCATTCTAATCCATTCGTACGATCCATTCTAATTCTTTCGCACGAATGTATCCATTCTAATTCATTCGTATAATCCATTCTAATTCATTCGCACGATCCATTCTAATTCATTCGTATGATCCATTCTAATTCATTCCTACGATCTATTCTAATTCATTCGCTCGAATGTATCCATTCTAATTCATTTGTTCGATCCATTCTAATTCATTCGTACGATCCATTCTAATTCATTCGCACGAATATAACCATTCTAATTCATTCGTACAATCCATTATAATTCATTCCTACGATCCATTCTAATTCATTCGCACGAATGTATTCATTCTAATTCATTTGCACGATCTATTCTAATCCATTCGTACGATCCATTCTAATCCATTCGTATGATCCATTCTAATTCATTTGTACGCTCCATTCTTATTCATCGCACAAATGTATCTATTCTAATTCATTCGGACGATCTATTCTAATTCATTTGTACGATCCATTCTAATTCATTCGCACGATCCATTCTAATTCATTCCTATGATCCATTCTAATTCATTCGCATGATCCATTCTAATTCATTCGCACAAATTTATCCATTCTAATTCATTCATATGATCCATTCTAATTCATTCGTACGAATGGATCGTGCAAATAAATTAGAATGGATCATACGAATGAATTAGAATGGATCGTGCGAATGAATTAGAATGGATTGTACGAATGAATTAGAATGGATACATTCGTGCGAATGAATTAGAATGGATCGTACGAATGGATTAGAATGGATCGTACCAATGAATTAGAATGAATCGTACGAATGGATTAGAATGGATCGTACGAATGAATTAGAATGGATCGTACGACTGAATTAGAATGGATCGTATGAACGAATTAGAATGGATCATATGAATGAATTAGAATGGATACATTCGTGCGAATGAATTAGAATGGATCGTACGAATGAATACATTCGTGCGAATGAACTAGAATGGATATATACATACATGCGAATGAATTAGAATGGATCATATGAATGAGTTAGAATGGATCGTATGAATGAATTAGAATGAATTACATGAATGAATTAGAATGGATCATACGAATAAATTGGAATGGATCGTATGAATGAATTAGAATGGATACATTCATGCAAATGAATTAGAATGGATCGTACGAATGAATTAGAATGGATCATACGAATGAATTAAAATGGATCGTACGAATGAATTAAATGGATCGTGCGAATGAATTAGAATGGATACATTCGTACAAATGAATTAGAATGTAACCATTCTAATTCATTCGCACGAATGTATCCATTCTAATTTATTCGTACAAATATATCCATTCTAATTCATTCGCTCGAATGTATGCATTCTAATTCATTCGTATGATCCACTCTAATTCATTCCTACGATCTATTCTATTTCATTCGCTCGAATGTATCCTTTCTAATTAGAATGGATCGTGCGAATGAATTAGAATTAGATCATACGAATGAATTAGAATGCATTTAAATTCATTCGTACGATGCAATCTAATTCATTCGCACAAATGTATCTATTCTAATTAGAATTAGATCGTACAAATGAATTAGAATGGATCGTGCGAATGAATTAGAATGGATCGTACGAATGAATTAGAATGGATCGTACGAATGAATTAGAATGGATCGTAGGAATGAATTAGAATGGATACATTCGAGCGAATGAATTAGAATGGATCGTACGAATGAATTAGAATGGATCGTACGAATGAATTAGAATGGATCGTACGAATGAATTAGAATGGATCGTACGAATGAATTAGAATGGATATATTAGTGCGAATGAATTAGAATGGATCGTACGAATGAATTACAATGGATCGTGCGAATGAATTAGAATGGATCGTACGAATGAATTAGAATGGATACATTTGTGCGAATGAATCTGAATGGATTGTATGAATGAATTACAATAGATCGTACAAATGAATTAGAATGGATCGTACGAATGAATTAGAATAGATACATTTGTACGAATGAATTAGAATGGATCATACGAATGAATTAGAATGGATCGTACGAATGAATTAGAATGGATCGAACGAATGAATTAGAATGGATCGTGCAAATGAATTAGAATGGATACATTCGTGTGAATGAATTAGAATGGATCGTAGGAATGAATTAGAATGGATCGTACGAATGGATTAGAATGGATCATACGAATGAATTAGAATGGATCGTGCGAATGAATTAGAATAGATCGTACGAACGAATTAGAATGGATCGTATGAACGAATTAGAATGGATCGTACGAATGAATTAGAATGGATACATTTGTGCGAATGCATTAGAATGGATTGTATGATCCATTCTAATTCATTCGTACGATCCATTCTAATTCATTCGCATGAATATATCTATTCTAATTCATTCGTATGATCCATTCTAATTTATTCGCACGATCTATTCTAATTCATTCGTACGATCCATTCTAATTCATTCGCACAAATGTATCATACGAATGAATTAGAATGGATCGTGCGAATGAATTAGAATGGATTGTACGAATGAATTAGAATGGATCATACGAATGAATTAGAATGGATCGTACAAATGAATTAGAATGGATCGTACGAATGAATTGGAATGGATCGTACGAACGAATTAGAATGGATCGTATGAACGAATTAGAATGGATCGTACGAATGAATTAGAATGGATCGTACGAATGAATTAGAATGGATACATTCGAGCGAATGAATTAGAATGGATCGTACGAATGTAACCTTTCTAATTCATTCGTATGATCAATTCTAATTCATTCGCACGATCCATTCTAATTCATTCGCACGATCCATTCTAATTCATTCCTACGATCCATTCTAATTCATTTGCACGAATGTATCCATTCTTATTCATTTGCACGATCCATTCTAATTCATTCCTATGATCCATTCTAATTCATTCGTATGATCCATTCTAATTCATTCGCTCGAATGTATCCATTCTAATTCATTCGTACGATCCATTCTAATTCGTTCATACGATCCATTCTAATTCGTTCGTACGATCCATTCTAATTCATTCGTACCATCCATTCTAATCCATTCGTATGATCCATTCTAAACCATTCGTACGATCCATTCTAATTCATTCGTACGATCCATTCTTATTCATTCATACGATCCATTCTTATTCATTTGTACGAATGAATTAGAATGGATCGTACGAATGGATTAGAATGGATCGTGCGAATGAATTAGAATGGATTGTACGAACGAATTAGAATGGATCGTATGAACGAATTAGAATGGATCGTACGAATGAATTAGAGTGGATACATTCGAGCGAATGAATTAGAATGGATCGTACGAATGAATTAGAATGGATCATAGGAATGAATTAGAATTAATCGAACGAACGAATTAGAATGGATCGTGCGAATGAATTAGAATTGATCGTACGAATGAATTAGAATGGATCGTACGAATGAATTAGATCGTACGAATGAATTAGAATGGATCGTACGAATGAATTAAAATGGATACATTCATACGACTGAATTAGAATAGATCGTGCGAATTAATTAGAATGGATCGTATGAATGAATTTGAATGGATATATTTGTGCGAATGAATCTGAATGGATTGTATGAATGAATTACAAATGAATTAGAATAGATTTGAATGGATCGTACGAATGAATAAGAATGGATCATGCGAATGAATTAGAATGGATACATTCGAGCGAATGAATTAGAATAGATCGTAGGAATGAATTAGAATGGATCATACGAATGAATTAGAATGGATCGTGCGAATGAATTAGAATGGATTGTACGAATGAATTAGAATGGATACTTTCGTGCGAATGAATTAGAATGGATCGGACGAATGAATTAGTATGGATCGTGCGAATGAATTAGAATGGATCGTACGAACGAATTAGAATGGATCGTACGAACGAATTAGAATGGATCGTACGAATGAATTAGAATCAATATATTCGTGCGAATGAATTAGAATGGATCGTGCGAATGAATTAGAATGGATCATACGAATGAATTAGAATGGATACATTTGTGAGAATGAATTAGAATGGATCGTACGATCCATTCTAATTCATTCGTACGATCCATTCTAATTCATTTGCATGATCCATTCTAATTCATTCCTATGATCCGTTCTAATTCATTCGTACGATCCATTCTAATTCATTCGCACGATCCATTCTAATTCATTTACACGATCCATTCTAATTCATTCGCACGATCCATTCTAATTTATTCGTACGATCCATTCTATTTCATTCATATGATCCATTCTAATTCACTCGCATGATCCATTCTAATTCATTCTTATGAATGTAACCTTTCTAATTCATTTGTATGATCGATTCTAATCCATTCGTACGATCCATTCTAATTTATTCGGACGAATGGATTATACGAATGAATTATAATGGATCGTACGAATGGATTAGAATGGATCGTACGAATGAATTAGAATAGGTCGTACAGATGAATTAGAAAAGTTACATTTGTGAGAATGAATTAGAAAGGATCGTACGAATGAATTAGAATGGATCGTACGAATGGATTAGAATGGATCGTACGAATGAATTTGAATGGATATATTTGAGCGAATGAATTAGAATGGATCATACGAATGAATTAGAATGGATATATTTGTGCGAATGAATTTGAATGGATTGCACGAATTGAATTAGAATGGATCATACGAATGAATTAGAATGGATCGTGCGAATGAATTAGAATTGATCATACGAATGAATTAGAATGGATCGTACAAATGAATTAGAATGGATACATTCGTGCGAATGAATTAGAATGGATCGTACGAATGAATTTGAATGGATCGTGCGAATGAATTAGAATGGATAGTGCGAATGAATTAGAATGGATCGTACGAATGAATTAGAATGGATACATTCGTGCCAATGAATCAGAATGGATCGTACGAATGAATTAGAATGGATCGTACAAATGGATTAGGATGGATCGTACGAATAGATTAGAATGGATCGTACGAATGAATTAGAATGGATCATACAAATGAATTAGAATGGATAGTGCGAATGAATTAGAATGGATCGTGCAAATGAATTAGAAAGGTTACATTTGTGAGATTGAATTAGAATGGATCGTGTGAATGAATTAGAATGGATCGAACGAATGAATTATAATGGATCGTACGAATGAATTAGAATGGATCTTGCGATTGAATTAGAATAGACCGTACGAATGAATTAGAATGGATACATTCGTGCGAATGAATTAGAATGGATTGTACGTATGAATTAGAATGGATTGTACGTTTGAATTAGAATGGATCGTGCGAATGAACTAGAATGGATGCATACATTCATGCGAATGAATTAGAATGGATCGTATGAATGATTTAGAATGGATCGTATGAATGAATTAGAATGGATCATTTGAAAGAATTAGAATGGATCATACGAGTGATTAGAATGAATCGTACGAATGAATTAGAATGGATCATAGGAATGAATTAGAGTGGATCGTACGAATGAATTAGAATGGATTAGAATGGATCGTACGAATGAATTAGAATGGATCGTACAAATGGATTAGAATGGATCGTACGAATGGATTAGAATGGATCGTACAAATGGATTAGAATGGATCGTACGAATGAATTAGAATGGATCATACAAATGAATTAGAAAGGTTACATTCATGAGAATAAATTAGAATGGATCGAAGAAATTAGAATGGATCGTACGAACGAATTAGAATGGATCGTACGAACGAATTAGAATGGATCGTATGAACAAATTAGAATGGATCGTACGAATGAATTAGAATGGATACATTCGAGCGAATGAATTATTCATACGATCCATTCCATTCGTACGATCCATTCGCTCGAATGTATCCATTCTAACCATTCTAATTCATTCGTATGATCCATTCTAATTCATTCGTACGATCCATTCTAATTCATTCGCATGAATATATCTATTCTAATTCATTCGTATGATCCATTCTTATTCATTCATACGAACCATTCTAATTCATTCGCACGATCCGTTCTAATTCATACGATCCATTCTAATTCATTCGCACAATACATTCAAATTCATTCGTGCGATCCATTCTAATTCTTTCGTATGATCCATTCTAACTCATTTTAGAATGGATCGTACGAACGAATTAGAATGGATCGTATGAACGAATTAAAATGGATCATACGAATGAATTATAATGGATACATTCGAGCGAATGAATTAGAATGGATCGTACGAATGGATTAGAATGGATCGTACGAATGAATTAGAATGGATCGAATGAATGAATTAGAATGGATACATTCGAGCGAATGAATTAGAATAGATCGTAGGAATGAATTAGAATGGATCACGCGAATGAATTAGAAAGGATCGTACGAATGAATTAGAATAGATTGTACGAATGAATTAGAATGGATACATTCGTGCGAATGAATTAGAATGGATCGGACGAATGAATTAGAATAGATCGTACGATTCATTCCAATTCATTCGTACGATCCATTCTAATGCATTCGTACGATTCATTCTAATTCATTCGCACGATCCATTCTAATTCATTCGTATGATCCATTCTAATTTATTTGCACGAATATATGATCCATTCTAATTTATTCACAAGAATGAATCCATTCTAATTCATTCATACAATCCATTCTAATTTATTCATACAAATGTATCCATTCTAATTCATTCGTACGATCCATTCTAATTCATTCGTACGATTCATTCTAATTCATTTATACGATCCATTCTAATTTATTCGTACGATTCATTCTAATTCATTCGCACGAATGTATCCATTCTATTTCATTCGTACAATCCATTTTAATTCATTCGCACGATCCATTCTAATTCATTCGTATGATCCATTCTAATTTATTCCTACGATCTATTCTAATTCATTCGCTCGAATGTATCCATTCTAATTCATTCGTTCGATCCATTCTAATTCATTCGTACGATCCATTCTAATTCATTCTCACGAATGTAACCTTTGTAATTTATTTGTATGATCCATTCTAATTCATTCCTATGATCCATTCTAATTCATTCGTACGATCCATTCTAATTGATTCGCTCGAATGTATCCATTCTAATTCATTCGTACGATCCATTCTAATTCGTTCATACGATCCATTCTAATTCGTTCGTACGATCCATTCTAATTCGTTCGTATGATCTATTCTAATTCATTCGTATGATCCATTCTAATTCATTCGCACGAATGTATCCATTCTAATTCATTCGTACGATCCATTCTAATTCATTCGCACTATCCATTCCAATTCATTCGTACGATCCATTCTAATTCATTCGCACGATCCATTCTAATTCATTCATACGATCCATTCTAATTCATTCGCACGATCTATTCTAATTCATTCGTACGATCTATTCTAATCCATTCGTACGATCCATTCTAATCCATTCGTACGATCCATTCTAATTCATTCGCACGAATGTAACCATTCTAATTCATTCGTATGATCCATTTTAATTCATTCCTACGATCCATTCTAATTCATTCGCACGAATGTATCCATTCTAATTCATTTGCAGGATCCATTCTAATTCATTCCTATGATCCATTCTAATTCATTCGCACGATCAATTCTAATTCATTCGTACGACCCATTCTAATTTATTCATACAATCCATTCTAATTCATTCGTACAATCCATTCTAATTTATTCGTACAATTGTATCCATTCTAATTCATTCGTACGATCCATTCTAATTTATTCGTACGATCTTGTCTAATCCATTCGTACGATCCATTCTAATTTATTCTCACAAATGTAACCTTTCTAATTCATTTGTACGTTCTATTCTAATTCATTCGTACGATCTATTCTAATCCATTCGTACGATCCATTCTAAACCATTCGTACGATCCATTCTAATTCATTCGCACGAATGTAACCATTCTAATTCATTCATACGATCCATTCTAATTCATTCCTACGATCCATTCTAATTCATTCGCACGAATGTATCCATTCTAATTCATTTGCATGATCCATTCTAATTCATTCCTATGATCCATTCGAATTCATTCGTATGATCCATTCTAATTCATTCGCTCGAATGTATCCATTCTAATTCATTCGTATGATCCATTCTAATTCATTCTTACGATCCATTTTAATCCATTCGTAGGATCCATTCTAATTCATTCGTACAATGCGTTCTAATCCATTCATACGATTCATTCTAATTCATTCGTACGATCCATTCTAATTCATTCGTACGATCCATTCTAATTCATTCGTATGATCCATTCTAATTCATTCCTATGTCTAATTCATTCGTACGATCCATTCTAATTCATTCGTACGATGCATTCTAATCCATTCGTACGATTCATACTAATTCATTCTTACGATCTATTCTAATTCATTCGTACGATCCATTCTAATTCATTCTCACAAATGTAACCTTTCTAATTCGTTTGTACGATCCATTCTAATTCATTCGTACGATCCATTCTAATCCATTCGTACGATCCATTCTAATTCATTCGCACGAATGTAACCATTCAAATTCATTCGTACGATCCATTTTAATTCATTCCTACGATCCATTATAATTCATTCGCACGAATGTATCCATTCTAATTCATTTGCACGATCCATTCTAATTCATTCCTATGATCCATTCTAATTCATTCGTACGATCCATTCTAATTCATTCGCTCGAATGTATCTATTCTAATTCATTCATACGATCCATTCTAATTCGTTCGTACAATCCATTCTAATTCGTTCGTACGATCCATTCTAATTCCTTCACACGATCCATTCTAATTCATTCTCATGAATGTAACCTTTCTTATTCATTTATATGATCCATTCTAATTAATTCGTACGATCCATTCTAATCCATTTGTACGATCCATTCTAATCCATTCGTACGATCCATTCTAATCCATTTGTACGATCCATTCTAATTCATTCGTACGATCCATTCTAATCCATTCTAATTCATTCGTACGATCCACTCTAATTCATTCCTATGATCCATTCTAATTCATACATCGATTCATTCTAATTCATTCGTATGATCCATTCTAATTCTTTCAGATGATCTATTCTAATTCATTCATACGATGCATTCTAATTCATTCGCATGAATGTATGTATCCAGTCTAATTCATTCGCATGAATGTATGTATCCAGTCTAATTTATTCGTACGATCCAGTCTAATTCATTCGTATGATCCATTCTAATTCATTCGCACGAATGTATCCATTCTAATTCATTCATACCATCCATTCTAATTTATTCGTATGATCCATTCTATTGCATTCACACGATCCATTCAAATTCATTCGCACGATCCATTCTAATTCATTCGCACAATCCATTCTAATTCATTCGCACGAATGTATCCATTCTAATTCATTCGCACGATCCATTCTAATTCATTCGTACGATCCATTCTAATTCATTCGTATGATCAATTCTAATTCATTCGCACGATCCATTCTAATTCATTTGTACGATCTATTCTAATTCATTCGTACGATCCATTCTAATTCATTCGCACGAATGTATCCATTCTAATTCATTCCTACGATCCATTCTAATTCATTCGTACAATCCATTCTAATTCATTCGCTCGAATGTATCCCTTCTAATTCATTCGTACGATCCATTCTAATCCATTCGTACGATCCATTCTAATCCATTCGTACGATCCATTCTAATCCATTCGTACGATCCATTCTAATTCATTCTCACAAATGTAACCTTTCAAATTCATTTGTACGATCCATTCTAATTAATTCGTACGATCCATTCTAATCCATTTGTACGATCCATTCTAATCCATTTGTATGATCCATTCTAATTCATTCGCACGAATGTAACCATTCTAATTCATTCGTATGATCCATTCTAATTCATTCTTACGATCTATTCTAACTCATTCTCACAAATTTAAACTTTCTAATTCATTTGTACGATCCATTCTAATTCATTCGTACGATCTATTCTAATTCATTCGCTCGAATGTATCCATTCTAATTCATTCGTACGATCCATTCTAATTCATTCGCACGAATGTAACCATTTTAATTCATTCGTACGATCCCTTCTAATTCATTCATACAGTCCATTCTAATTCATTCGCACGAATGTATCAATTCTAATTCATTCGTACAATCCATTCTAATCCATTCGTACGATCCATTCTAATCCATTCGTACGATCCATTCTAATTCATTCATACGATCCATTCTAATTCATTCTCACAAATGTAACCTTTCTAATTCGTTTGTACGATCCATTCTAATTCATTCGTACGATCCATTCTAATCCATTCGTACGATCTATTCTAATTCATTCCTACGATCCATTCTAATTCATTCGCACGAATGTATCTATTCTAATTCATTTGCACGATCCATTCTAATTCATTCCTATGATCCATTCTAATTCATTCGTACGATCCATTCTAATTCATTCGCTCGAATGTATCCATTCTAATTCATTCGTACGATCCATTCTAATTCGTTCATACGATCCATTCTAATTCGTTCATACGATCCATTCTAATTCATTCGCACGAATGTATCTGGATCGTACGAATGGATTAGAATGGATTATACAAATGGATTAGAATGGATCGTACGAATGAATTAGAATGGATCGTACAAATGAATTAGAAAGGTTACATTTGTGTGCGAATGAATTAGAATGGATCGTACGAATGAATTAGAATAGATCATGCGAATGAATTAGAATGGATCGTATGAATAAATTAGAATGGATCGTACGAATGAATTAAAATGGATACATTTGTGCGAATGAATTAGAATGGATCGTACAAATGAATTAGAATGGATCGAACGAATGAATTAGAATGGATCGTACGAATGAATTAGAATGGATACATTCGTGCGAATGAATTAGAATAGATCGTACGAATGAATTATAATGGATCGTACGAATTGATTAGAACGCATTGTACGAAAGAATTAGATTGCATCGTACGATCCATTCTAATTCATTCGTACGATCCATTCAAATTCAATCGCACAAATGTATCCATTCTAATTCGTTCGCTCGAATGTATCCATTTTAATTCATTCATACGATCCATTCTAATTCATTCATACAATCTAATTCATTCGTACAATCTATTCTAATTCATTCGTACGATCTATTCTAATTCATTCGCACGAATGTATCCATTCTAATTCATTCGTACGATCCATTCTAATTCGTTCGTACGATCCATTCTAATTCATTCGTACGAATAAATTAGAATGGATACATTCATGCAAATGAATTAGAATGGATCGTACGAATCAATTAGAATAGATCGTACGAATGGATTAGAATTAGATCGTACGAATGAATTAGAATGGATCGTACGAATGAATTAGAATGAATCATATTCTAATTCATTCGCACGATCCATTCTAATTCATTTGCATGAATGTATCCATTCTAATTCATTTGCACGATCCATTCTAATTCATTCCTATGATCCATTCTAATTCATTCGTACGATCCATTCTAATTCATTCGCTCGAATGTATCCATTCTAATTGATTCGTATGATTTATTCTAATTTATTCGAGCGAATGGATCGTACGAATAGATTAGAATGGATCATACAAATGAATTAGAAAGGTTACATTCGTGAGAATGAATTAGAATGGATTGTACGAATGAATTAGAATGGATCGTACGAATGAATTAGAATGGATCGTGCAAATGAATTAGAATGGATACATTCGTGCGAATGAATTAGAATGGATCGTGCGAATGAATTAGAATGGATCGTACGAATGGATTAAAATTGATGGTGCGAATGAATTAAAATGGATCATACGATTGAATTTGAATGGATCGTACGAATAAATTAAAATGGATACATTTGTGCGATGAATAAGAATGAAGCGTACGAATGAATTAGAATGGAGCGTACGAATGAAATAGAATGGATACAATCGTGAGAATGAATTAGAATGGATCATATGAAAGAATTAGAATGGATATATTCGAGGTATGAATTAGAATGGATCGTACGAATGAATTAGAATAGATCGTACGAATGAATTAGAATAGATCATAGGAATGAATTAGAATGGATCATACGAATGAATTAGAATGGATCGTGCGAATGAATTAGAATGGATCGTACGAATGAATTAGAATGGATTGTATGAATGAGTTTGAATGGATCGCACAAATGAATTAGAATGGATCGTGCGAAGGAATTAGAATGGATAAATTCGAGCGAATGAATTAGAATGGATCGTACGAATGGATTAGAATGAATCGTACGAATGGATTAGAATGGATACATACAAATGAATTAGAAAGGCTACATTCGTGTGAATGAATTAGAATGAATCATACGAATGAATTAGAATGGATCGTGCGAATGAATTAGAATGAATCGTACGAATGCATTAGAATGAATTAGAATGGATCATACAAATGAATTGGAATGGATCGTACGAATGAATTAGAATGGATCGGACGAATGAATTAGAATGGATCATACGAATGAATTAGAATGGATCGTACGAATGAATTAGAATTGATCATACAAATGAATTAGAATGGATCGTACGAATGAATTAGAATGGATCGTGCTAATTAATTAGAATGGATCGTATGAATAAATTAGAATGGATCGTACGAATGAATTAAAATGGATACATTTGTGCGAATGAATTAGAATGCATCATACGATCTAATTAGAATGGATCGTACGAATGAATTAGAATGGATCGTACGAATAAATTAGAATGATTGTACGAATGAATTAGAATAGATCGTGCGAATGAATTATAATGGATCGTACGAAAAAATTAGAATGGATCATATGAATGAATAATGGATCATATGAATGAATTAGAATCGATCGTGCGAATAAATTAGAATGGATCGTACGAATGAATTAGAATGGATCGTGCGAATGAATTAGAATGAATCGTACGAATGAATTAGAATAGATCACACGAATAAATTAGAATGGATCATACGAATGAATTAGAATAGATCGTACGAATGAATTAGAATGGATACATTTGTGCGAATGAATTAGAATGGATATATTTGAACGATCCATTCTAATTCATTCATACGATCCATTCTAATCCATTCTAATTCATTCGTACGATCCATTCTAATTCATTCGCATGATCCATTCTAATTCATTCGTACGATCCATTCAAACTCATTCGTACGAATGAAAAGAATGGATCGTACGAATGAATTAGAATGGATACATTTGTACGATCCATTCTAATTCATTCTCACAAATGTATCCTTTCTAATTCATTTGTACGATCCATTCTAATTCATTCGTACGATCCATTCTAATCCATTCGTACGATCCATTCTAATCCATTCGTACGATCCATTCTACTTCATTCGCACGAATGTAACCATTTTAATTCATTCGTACGATCCATTCTAATTCATTCCTACGATCCATTCTAATTCATTCGCACGAATGTATCCATTCTAATTCATTTGCACGATTCATTCTAATTCATTCCTATGATCCATTTTAATCCATTCGTACGATCCATTCTAATCCATTCGAATGAATCGTATGAATGAATTAGAATAGACCGTAGGAATGAATTAGAATGAATCATACGAATGAATTAGAATGGATCGTGCGAATGTATTAGAATGGATCATACGAATGAATTAGAATGGATACATTTGTGCGAATGAATTAGAATGGATCGTACGAATGAATTAGAATGGATAAATTCGTGCGAATGAATTAGAATGGATCGTAGGAATGAATTAGAGTGGATTGTACGAATGAATTAGAATAGATAGTGTGAATGAATTAGAATGGATCGTACGAATGAATTAGAATGAATTAGAATGGATCGTACAAATGGATTAGAATGGATCATACGAATGGATTAGAATGGATCGTACGAATGAATTAGAATGGATCGTGCGAATGAATTAGAATGGATCGGTCGAATGAATTAGAATGAGTCGTACGAATGAATTAGAATGGATCGTGCGAATGAATTAGAATGAATCGTACGAATGCATTAGAATGGATCATACAAATGAATTAAAATGGATCATACAATGGATTAGAATGGATCGTACGAATGAATTAGAATACATCATGTGAATGAATTAGAATAGATCGTACGTTTGAATTAGATTGGATTGTACGAATGAATTAGAATGGATACATTCATGCGAATGAATTAGAATAGATCGTATGAATGAATTAGAATGGATCGTACGAATGAATTAGAATGGATACATTTGTACGAATGAATTAGAATGGATCGTACGAATGGATTAGAATGGATCGTACGAATGAATTAGAATGGATCGTACAAATGAATTAGAAAGGTTACATTTGTGAGAATGAATTAGAATGGATTGGACGAATGAATTAGAATAGATCGTACGAATGGATTAGAATGGATTGTACGAATGGATTAGAATGGATCGTACTAATGAAATAGAATGGATTGTACAAATGAATTAGAAAGGTTACATTTGTGAGAATGAATTAGAATGGATCGTACGAATGGATTAGAATGGATCGTACGAATGGATTAGAATGGATACATTCGTACGAATGAATTAGAATGAATCATACAAATGAATTAGAAAGGTTACATTCATCAGAATGAATTAGAATGAATCGTACGAATGCATTAGAATGGATACATTCGTACGAATGAATTTGAATGGATTGTACGAATGAATTAGAATGAATCGTACGAATGGATCAGAATGGATCATACGAATGAATTAGAATGGATCGTACAAATGAATTAGAAAGGTTACATTTATGAGAATGAATTAGAATTGATCGTACGAATGAATTAGAATAGATCGTACGAATGAATTTGAATGGATCGTACGAACGAATTAGAATGGATCGTATGAACGAATTAAAATGGATCATACGAATGAATTAGAATTGATACATTCGAGCGAATGAATTAGAATGGATCGTACGAATGAATTAGAATGGATCATAGGAATGAATTAGAATGGATCGTGAAAATGAATTAGTATGTACGAATGAATTAGAATGGATACATTCGTGCGAATGAATTAGAATAAATCATACGAATGAATTATAATGGATCGTACGAATGGATTAGAACGCATTGTACGAATGAATAAGATTGCATCGTACGATCCATTCTAATTCATTCGTACGATCCATTCTAATTCATTCGCACAAATGTATCCATTCTAATTCATTCGCTCGAATGTATCCATTTTAATTCATTCGTACGATCCATTCTAATTCATTCGTACGAACTAATTCCTTCGTACAATCCATTCTAATTCATTTGTACGATCTATTCTAATTCATTCGCACGAATGTATCCATTCTAATTCATTCATACGATCCATTCTAAGTTGTTCGTACGATCCATTCTAATTCATTCGTACGAATAAATTAGAATGGATACATTCATGCAAATGAATTAGAATGGAAACATTCGTGCGAATGAATTAGAATGGATTCATTTGTACGATCCATTCTAATTCATTTGCATGAGTATACGATCCATTCTAATTCATTCGCACAAATGTATCCATTCTAATTCATTCGTACGATCTATTCTAATTCATTCGTACGATTCATTCTAATTCATTCACACGATCCATTCTAATTCATTCCTACGTTCTATTCTAATTCATTCGCTCGAATGTATCCATTCTAATTCATTCGTTCGATCCATTCTAATTCATTTGCATGAATATACGATCCATTCTAATTCATTCGCACAAATGTATCCATTCTAATTCATTCGTACGATCCATTCTAATTCATTCGTACGATCTATTCTAATTCATTCGCACGATCCATTCTAATTCATTCGTACGATCCATTCTAATTCATTCGCTCGAATGTATCCATTCTAATTCATTCTAATTCATTCGTATGATCCATTCTAATGCACTCGTATGATTCATTTTAATTCATTCGTACGATCTATTCTAATTCATTCGTACGATCTAATTCTAATCCTTTCGTACGATCCATTCTAATTCGCACAAAAGTATCCATTTTAATTCATTCGTACGATCCATTCTAATTTATTCATACGATCCATTCTAATTCATTCGCACGATCCATTCTTATTCATTCGTACGATCCATTCTAATTCATTCGCATGAATATATCTATTGTAATTCATTCGTATGATCTATTCTAATTTATTCGTAGATCTATTCTAATTCATTCGTACGATTCATTCTAATTCATTCGTATGATCAATTCTAATGCATTCGTACGATTCATTCTAATTCATTCGCACGATCAATTCTAATTCATTCGTATGATCCATTCTTATTCATTCATACGATCCACTCTAATTCATTCATACGATCCATTCTAATTCATTCGTACGATCCATTCTAATTCATTCGTATGATCCATTCTAACTCATTCGGTGGATCCATTCTAATTCATTCTTACGATCCATTCTAATTCATTCGGTGGATCCATTCTAATTCATTCGTACGATCAATTCTAATTAATTCGCACGATCCATTTTAATTCATTCGTACGATCCATTCTAATTCATTCGCACGATCCATTCGAATTCATTCGTACGATCTATTCTAATTCATTCGCACGAATGTAACCATTCTAATTCATTCGTACGATCCATTCTAATTCATTCCTACGATCCATTCTAATTCATTCGCACGAATGTATCCATTCTAATTCATTTGCACGATCCATTCTAATTCATTCCTAGATCCATTCTAATTCATTCGCACGAATGTATCCATTCTAATTCATTTGCACGAGCCATTCTAATTCATTCGCATGAATGTATGTATCCATTCTAATTCATTCGTACGATCCATTCTAATTCATTCGTATGATCAATTCTAATTCATTCGCACGATCCATTCTAATTCATTTGTACGATCCATTCTAATTCATTCGCACGAATGTAACCATTCGTACGATCCATTCTAATTCATTCGTATGAATGTATCCTTTCTAATTCATTCGCTCGAATGAATCTATTCTAATTCATTCGCTCTAATGTATCCATTTTAATTCATTCGTACGATCCATTCTAATTCATTCGTACGATCGAACGAATGAATTAGAATAGATACCTTCGAGCGAATGAATTAGAATAGATCGTAGGAATGAATTAGAATGGATCATACGAATGAATTAGAATGGATCGTGCGAATGAATTAGAATGGATTGTACAAATGAATTAGAATGGATACATTCATGCGAATGAATTAGAATGGATCGGACGAATGAATTAGAATGGATCGTACGATCCATTCTAATTCATTTGTATGATCAATTCTAATTCATTCGTACGATCCATTCTAATCCATTCGTACGATCCATTCTAATCCATTCGTACGATCCATTCTAATCCATTTGCACGAGTATACGATCCATTCTAATTTATTCGCAAGAATGTTTCCATTCTAATTCATTCGCATAATCCAATCTAATTCAAACGTACGATCCATTCTAATTCATTTGTACATCTATTCGTACGATCCATTCTAATTCATTCCTATGATCCATTCTAATTCATTCGTATGATCCATTCTAATTCATTCGCTCGAAGGTATCCATTCTAATTCATTCGTACGATCCATTCTAATTCATTCGCATGATCCATTCTAATTCATTCGCACGATCCATTTTAATTCATTTGTACGATCCATTCTAATTTATTCGTACGATCCATTCTAATCCATTCGTACGATCCATTCTAATTCATTCGTATGATCCATTCTAATTCATTCATATGATCCATTCTAATTCATTCGCATGATCCATTCAAATTCATTCGCACAATCCATTCTAATTCATTCGTATGATCCATTCTAATTCATTTGCACGATCCATTCTAACTCATTCACACAAATGTAACCTTTCTAATTCATTCGCACGATCCATTCTAATTCATTCGTTCGATCCATTCTAATTCATTCGTACAATCCATTCAAATTCATTCGCATGATCCATTCTAATCCATTTGTACGATCCATTCTAATTTATTTGCACGAATATACGATCCATTCTAATTCATTCGCTCGACCAATTCTAATTCTTTCATATGAGAATGAATTAGAATGGTTACATTCGTGCGAATGAATTAGAATGGATCATACAAATGAATTAGAATGGATCGTGTGAATGAATTAGAATTGATCATACGAATGAATTAGAATGGATCGTACGATCCATTCTAATTCATTCGCATGATCCATTCTAATTCATTCGTACGATCCATTCTAATTTGCGAATGAATTAGAATGGATCGTAGGAATGAATTAGAATGGATCGTACGAATGAATTAGAATGGTTACATTCGTGCGAATGAATTAGAATGGATACATTCATGCAAATGAATTCGAATGGATCGTACGAATGAATTAGAATTGATCATACGAATGAATTAGTACGATCCATTCTAATTCATTCGTATGATCCATTCTAATTCATTCATATGATCCATTCTAATTCATTCGTACGTTCCATTCTAATTCATTTGCATGAATTTATCCATTCTAATTCATTCACACGAATGTATCCATTCTAATTCATTCGTACGATCCATTCTAATTCATTCTCAAGAATGTAACCTTTCTAATTCATTTGTATGATCTATTCTAATTCATTCATACGATCCATTCTAATCCATTCGTACGATCCATTCTAATCCATTCGTACGATCCATTCTAATCCATTCGTACGATCCATT
Organism: Chamaelirium japonicum; assembly: GCA_947650365.1. Taxonomy (NCBI): domain Eukaryota; kingdom Viridiplantae; phylum Streptophyta; class Magnoliopsida; order Liliales; family Melanthiaceae; genus Chamaelirium; species Chamaelirium japonicum. The sequence goes on along the minus strand of OX393552.1, from coordinate 46,719,489 downwards.
CTAATTCATTCGTATGATCCATTCTAATTCATTCGCTCGAATGTATCCATTCTAATTCATTCGTACGATCCATTCTAATCCATTCGTACGATCCATTCTAAACCATTCGTACGATCCATTCTAATTCATTCGCACGAATGTAACCATTCTAATTCATTCATACGATCCATTCTAATTCATTCGCACAATCCATTCTAATTCATTCGTCCGATCCATTCTAATTCATTCGCACGAATGTATCGATTCTAATTCATTCGTACAATCCATTCTAATTCATTCGCACGATCCATTCTAATTCATTCGTATGATCCATTCTAATTCATTCCTACGATCTATTCTAATTCATTCGTTCGAACGTATCCATTCTAATTCATTCATACAATCCATTCTAATTCATTCGTACGATCTATTCTAAAACATTCATACGATCCATTCTAATTCATTCCTATGATCTATTCTAATTCATTCGCTCGAATGTATCCATTCTAATTCATTCGTACGATCCATTCTAATTTATTCGTATGATCCATTCTAATTTATTCGCACGATCCATTCTAATTCATTCACATGATGTATTCTAATTTATTCGCATGATCCATTCTAATTCATTCGTATGATTCATTCTAATTCATTCGTACGATCCATTCTAATTCATTCGCACAAATGTATCCATTTTAATTCATTCGTACGATCCATTCTTATTCATTCGCACGATCCATTCTAATTCATTTGTACAAATGTATCCATTCTAATTCATTCGCACGATCCATTCTAATTCATTCGCACGATCCATTCTAATTCATTCGTACGATCCATTCTAATTCATTCGCACGAATGAATCCATTCTAATTCATTCGTACGATCAATTCTAATTCATTCGCACGATCCATTCTAATTCGTTCGTACGATCCATTCTAATTCATTCGTACGATCCATTCTAATTCATTCTCACAAATGTAGTCTTTCTAATTCATTTGTATGATCTATTCTAATTCATTCGTATGATCCATTCTAATCTATTCGTATGATCCATTCTAATTCATTCGTACGATCCATTCTAATTCATTCTCACAAATGTAACCTTTCTAATTCATTTGTATGATCCATTCTAATTCATTCCTACGATCTATTCTAATTCATTCGTATGATCCATTCTAATTCATTCGCACGATCCATTTTAATTTATTCGCACGATCCATTCTAATTCATTTGTACGATCTATTCTAATTCATTCGCACGAATGTAACCATTCTAATTCATTCGTACGATTCATTCTAATTCATTCGTATGAGCTATTCTAATTCATTCGTACGATCCATTCAAATTCATTCGCATGATCCATTCTAATTCATTTGTACAATCCATTCTAATTCACTCTCACGAATGTAAACTTTCTGATTCATTTGTATGATCCATTCTAATTCATTCGTACGATCCATTTCATTCACTCGATCCATTCTAATTCATTCGTATGATCCATTCTAATTCATTCCTACGATCTATTCTAATCCATTCGTACGATCCATTCTAATTCATTCCTACGATCCATTCTAATTCATTCGCACGAATTTATCCATTCTAATTCATTTGTATGATCCATTCTAATTTATTCGTACTATCCATTCTAATTCATTCGTACAATTGTATCCATTTTAATTCATTCGCACGATCCATTCTAATTCATTCGTACGATCCATTCTAATTCATTCTAATTCATTCGTACGATCCATTCTAATTCATTCCGACGATCCATTCTAATTCATTCGCCAGATCCATTCTTACGATCCATTCCAATCCGTTCGTACGATCCATTCTAATCCATTCATACGATCCATTCTAATTCATTCATACGATCCATTCTAATTCGTTCGTACGATCCATTCTAATTCATTCGTACGATCCATTCTAATTCATTTGTACGATCCATTCTAATTCATTCGCACGATCCATTCTAATTCATTCGCACGATCCATTCTAATTCAAACGTACGATCCATTCTAATTCATTCACATGATGTATTCTAATTCATTCGTATGATCCATTCTAATTCATTCGTATGATTAGATTGGATCGTATGAACGAATTAGAATGGATCGTACGAATGAATTAGAATGGATCGTACGAATGAATTAGAATGGATTAGAATGGATCATACGTATGAATTAGCATGGTTACATTCGATCGAATGAATTAGAATGGATCGTACGAATGAATTAGAATAGATCATAGGAATGAATTAGAATGGATCGTGCAAATGAATTAGAATGGATACATTCGTGCGAATGAATTAGAATGGATCGTAGAATTCATTCGCACGAATGTAACCATTCTAATTCATACGTATGATCCATTCTAATTGATTCGTATAATTTATTCGCACGATCCATTCTAATTCAATCGTACGATCCATTCTAATGCATTTGTACGATTCATTCTAATTCATTCGCACGATCCATTCTAATTCATTCGTATGATCCATTCTAATTTATTCATACGATCCATTCAAATTCATTCGCATGATCCATTCTAATTCATTCGTACGATCCATTCTAATTCATTCGTTCGATCCATTCTAATTCATTCGTACGATCCATTCTAATTCATTCATACGATCCATTCTAATTCATTCGCACGATCCATTCTAATTTATTCGTACGATCCATTCTAATTCATTCGGACGATCTATTCTAATTCATTCGCACGATCCATTCTAATTCATTCGTACGATCCATTCTAATTCATTCACACGATCCATTGTAATTCATTCGTACGATCCATTCTAATTCATTCGCACGAATGTAACCATTCTAATTCATTCGTACGATCTATTCTAATTCATTCCTACGATTCATTCTAATTCATTCGCACGAATGTATCTATTCTAATTCATTTGCACGATCCATTCTAATTCATTCCTACGATCCATTCTAATTCATTCGCACGAATGTATCCATTCTAATTCGTTTGCACGATCCATTCTAATTCATTCGCATGAATGTATGTATCCATTCTAATTCATTCGTACGATCCATACTAATTCATTCGTATGATCACTTCTAATTCATTCGCACGATCCATTCTAATTCATTCGTACGATCCATTCTAATTCATTCCTATGATCCATTCTAATTCATTCGCACGAATGTATCGATTCTAATTCATTTGCATGATCCATTCTAATTCATTCCTATGATCCATTCTAATTCATTCGTACGATCCATTCTAATTCATTCGCTCGAATGTATCCATTCTAATTCATTCGTACGATCCATTCTAATTCGTTCATACGATCCATTCTAATTCGTTCATACGATCCATTCTAATTCGTTCGCACGATCCATTCTTATTCATTCTAATTCGTTCGTACGATCCATTCTAATTTATTCGTACGATCCATTCTAATTCATTCGCACGAATGTATCCATTCTAATGCATTCGTATGATTCATTCTAATTCATTCGCACGATCCATTCTAATTCATTCGTACGATCCATTCTTATTCATTCATACGATCCATCCTAATTCATTTGTACGAATGAATTAGAATGGATCGTACGAATGGATTAGAATGGATCGTGCGAATGAATTAGAATGGATTGTACGAACGAATTAGAATGGATCGTATGAACGAATTAGAATGGATCGTACGAATGAATTAGAATGGATACATTCGAGCGAATGAATTAGAATGGATCGTACGAATGAATTAGAATGGATCATAGGAATGAATTAGAATGGATCGTTGGAATGGATTAGAACGCATTGTACGAATGAATTAGAATGGATCGTACAAATGAATTAGAATGGATACATTCATGCGAATGAATTAGAATGGATCATACGAATGAATTAGAATGGATCGTGCGAATGAATTAGAATGGATAGTGCGAATGAATTAGAATGGATCGTACGAATGAATTTGAATGGATACATTCGTGCGAATGAATTAGAATGGATCGTACGAATGAAATAGAATGGATCGTACGAATAAATTAGAATGGATCCACCGAATTAGTTAGAATGGATCATACGAATGAATTAGAATGGATCGTACGAATGAATTAGAATGGATACATTCGAGCGAATGAATTAGAATAGATCGTAGGAATGAATTAGAATGGATCATACAAATGAATTAGAATGGATCTTGCGAATGAATTAGAATAGATTGTACGAATGAATTAGAATGGATACATTCGAGCGAATGAATTAGAATAGATCGTAGGAATGAATTAGAATGGATCATATGAATGAATTAGAATGGATCGTGCGAATGAATTAGAATGGATTGTACGAATGAATTAGAATGGAGACATTCGTACGAATGAATTAGAATGGATCGTACGAATGAATTAGAATGGATCATGTGAATAAATTTGAATGGATTGTACGAATGAATTAGAATGGATTGAACGAATGAATTAGAATGGATCATGCGAATGAATTAGAATAGATCATACGAATGAATTAGAATGGATCATACGAATGAATTAGAATGGATCGTGCGAATGAATTAGAATGGATTATACGAACGAATTAGAATGGATCGTACGAACGAATTAGAATGGATCGTACGAACGAATTAGAATGGATCGTACGAACGAATTAGAATGGATCGTACGAATGAATTAGAATGGATCATAGGAATGAATTAGAATGGATCGTGTAAATGAATTAGAATGGATACATTCGTGCGAATGAATTAGAATGGATCGTAGGAATGAATTAGAATGGATCGTACGAATGGATTAGAATGGATCATATGAATGAATTAGAATGGTTACATTCGTGCGAATGAATTAGAATGGATCGTACGAATGGATTAGAATGGATCGTACGAATGGATTAGATCGCATTGTACGAATGAATTAGAATAGATACATTTGTGCGAATGAATTAGATTGTATCGTACGAATGAATTTGAATGGATTGTATGAATGAATTAGAATGGATCGTACAAATGAATTAGAATGGATCTTGCGAATGAATTAGAATAGATCGTATAAATGAATTATAATAAATCGTACGAATAAATTAGAATGGATCGTGCGAATAAATTAGAATGGATCATATGAATGAATTAGAATGGATCCACCGAATGAGTTAGAATAGATCATACGAATGAATTAGAATGGATCGTACGAATGAATTAGAATAGATTGTGCGAATGAATTAGAATGGATCGTATGAATGAATAAGAATGGATCGTACGAATGAATTAGAATGGATCGTGCGAATGAATTAGAATCAATCGTAAGAATGCATTAGAATGAATCGTACGAATGAATAGAATAAAACGTACGATCCATTCTAATTCATTCGTCCGATCCATTCTAATTCATTCGCACGAATGTATCCATTCTAATTCATTCGTACAATCCATTCTAATTCATTCGCACGATCCATTCTAATTCATTCGTATGATCCATTCTAATTCATTCGCTCGAATGTATCCATTCTAATTCATTCGTATAACCCATTCTAATTCTTTCGCACGATCCATTCTAATTCATTCGCACGATTCATTCTAATTCATTCGTATGATCCATGCTAATTCATTCCTACGATCTATTCTAATTCATTCGCTCGAATGTATGCATTCTAATTCATTCGTACGATCCATTCTAATATATTCATATGATCCATTCTAACTCATTCGGTGGATCCATTCTAATTCATTCGTACGATCCATTCTAATTCATTCGCACGATCCATTCTAATTCATTCGTACGATCCATTCTAATTCATTCGCACGAATGCATCCATTATAATTCATTTGTACGATCCATTCTAATTCATTCGTACAATGCGTTCTAATCCATTCATACGATCCATTCTAATTCATTCCTATGATCCATTCTAATTCATTCGTACGATCCATTCTAATTCATTCGCTCGAATGTATCCATTCTAATTCATTCGTACGATCCATTCTAATTCATTCATACGATCCATTCTAATTCGTTCATACGATCCATTCTAATTCATTCGCACGATCCATTCTAATCCATTCGTACGATCCATTCTAATTCATTCGTACAAATGAATTAGAATGGATCGTATGAATGAAGAAGAATGGAACGTACGAATGAATTAGAATGGATCGTGCGAATGAATTAGAATGAATCGTACGAATGCATTAGAATGGATACATTCGTGCGAATGAATTAGAATGGATCGTACGAATGAATTAGAATGGATCGTACGAACGAATTAGAATGGATCGTATGAACGAATTAGAATGGATCGTACGAATGAATTAGAATGGATACATTCGAGCGAATGGATTAGAATGGATCGTACAAATGAATTAGAATGGATCCAGCGAATGAGTTAGATTGGTTCATACGAATGAATTACAATGGATCGTACGAATGAATTAGAATTCTAATTCATTCGCTCGAATGTATCCATTCTAATTCATTCGTACGATCCATTCTAATTCATTCATACGATCCATTCTAATTCGTTCGTATGATCCATTCTAATTCGTTCGTACGATCCATTCTAATTCATTCGTATGATCCATTCTAATTCATTCCTACGATCTATTCTAATTCATTCGCTCGAATGTAACCATTCTAATTCATTCTTTCGATCCATTCTAATTCATTCATACGATCCATTCAAATTCATTCGCATGATCCATTCTAATTCATTCTCACAAATGTAACCTTTCTAATTCATTTGTACGATCCATTCTAATTCATTTGTAAGATCCATTCTAATCCATTCGTACGATCTATTCTAATCCATTCGTACGATCCATTCTAATTCATTCCTACGATCCATTCTAATTCATTCGCACGAATGTATCCATTCTAATTCATTAGCACGATCAATTCTAATTCATTCCTATGATCCATTCTAATTCATTCGTACGATCCATTCTAATTCATTCGCTCGAATGTATCCATTCTAATTCATTCGTATGATCCATTCTAATTCGTTCATACGATCCATTCTAATTCGTTCGTATGATCCATTCTAATTGTTTTGTATGATCCATTCTAATTCATTCGTCTGATCCATTCTAATTCATTCGCACGAATGTATCCATTATAATTCATTCATACGATCGATTCTAATTCATTCGTACGATCCATTCTAATTAATTCGCACGATCCATTCTAATTCAGTCGTATGAATGTATCCATTTTAATTCATTCGTACGATCCATTCTAATTCATTCGTACGATCGATTCTAATTCATTCGCACGATCCATTCTAATTCATTCGTACGATCTATTCTAATTCATTCGTATGATCCATTCTAATTTATTCATTCAAATATATCCATTCTAATTCATTCGTACGATCCATTCTAATTCATTCGCATGATCCATTCTAATTCATTCGTACGATCCATTCTAATTCATTCGTACGATCAATTCTAATTCATTCACACGATCCATTCTAATTCATTTGTACGATCTATTCTAATTCATTCTTACGATCCATTCAAATTCAATCGTATGATCCATTCTAATTCATTCGTACGATCCATTCTAAATCATTCGCACGAATGTATCATACGAATGAATTAGAATGGATCATACGAATGAATTAGAATGGATCGTGCGAATGAATTAGAATGGATCGTACGAACGAATTAGAATGGATCGTACGAACGAATTAGAATGGATCATTCTAATTTATTCGTACGATCCATTCTAATTCATTCGCACGATCCATTCTAATTCATTCGTACGATCCATTCTAATACATTCGTACGATCCATACTATTTCATTCGCACGAATGTGTCCATTCTAATTCATTCGTATGATCCATTCTAATTCATTCGCACGATCCATTCTAATTCATTCGCACGAATGTATCCATTCTAATTCATTCGTACGATCCATTCTAATTCATTCACACGACCCATTCTAATTTATTCGCATGATCCATTCTAATTCATTCGTACGATCCATTCTAATTTATTCACATGAATGTATCCATTCTAATTTATTCGTACAAGCCATTCTAATTCATTTGCAAGATCCATTATAATTCATTCGTACGATCCAATCTAATTCATTCGTACGATCTATTTCAATTTATTTGTACGATCCATTCTAATTCATTCGCATGAATTTATCCATTCTAATTCATTCATACGATCCATTCTAATTCATTCGCATGATCCATTCTAATTCATTCATAAACTCCATTCTAATTCTATCGTACGATCCATTCAAATTCATTCGCATGAATGTATCCATTCTAATTCATTCATATGATCCATTCTAATTCATTCGCACGATCCATTCTAATTCATTCGTACGATCCATTCTAATTCATTCGCACAAATGTATTCATTCTAATTCATTCGTACGATCCATTCAAATTTATTCGTACGATGCATCCTAATTTATTCGTACGATCCATTCTCATTCATTCATACGATCCATTCTAATTCATTCGCACGAATGTATCCATTCTAATTCATTCGTACGATCCATTCTAATTCATTCGCACGATCCATTATAATTTATTCATACGATACATTCTAATTCATTCATATGATCCATTCTAATTCATTCGTACGATCTATTCTAATTCATTCACACTAACGTATCCATTCTAATTAATTCGTACGATCCATTCTAATTTATTCGTACGATCCATTCTAATTCATTCGCACGAATGGATCCATTCTAATTCATTCGTACGATCCATTCTAATTCATTCGCCTGATCCATTTTAATTCATTCGTACGATCCATTCTAATTCATTCGCACGATCCATTCTAATTCATTCATACGATCCATTCTAATTCATTCGCATGAATGTATGCATTCTAATTCATTTGTATAATCCATTCTAATTCATTCGCACGATCCATTCTAATTCATTCGTACGATCCATTCTATTTCATTCGCACGAATGTATCCATAGTAATTCATTCGTATGATCTATTCTAATTCATTCATACGATCCATTCTAATTCATTCGCAAGAATTTATCTATTTTAATTCATTCATATGATCCATTCTAATTCATTCGTACGATTCATTCTAATTCATTCGCACGAATGAATCCATTCTAATTCATTCGTACGATCAATTCTAATTCATTCGCACGATCCATTCTAATTCAGTCGTATGATCCATTCTAATTTATTCGTACGATCTATTCTTATTCATTCGCACGAATGTATCCATTCTAATTCATTTGAATGATTCATTCTAATTCATTCGCACGATCCATTCTAATTCATTCGTACGATGCATTCTAATCCATTCGTATGATCCATTCTAATTCATTTGCACGAATGTATCCATTATAATTAATTCTTACGATTCATTCTAATTCATTCGCACGACCCATTCTAATCCATTCGTATGATCCATTCTAATTCATTCGTACGATCCATTCTAAATCATTCGCACGAATGTATCCATTCTAATTCATTCGTACGATCCATGCTAATTCATTCGAACGCTCCAATCAAATTCATTCGTACGCTCCAACCTAATTCATTAATTCGATAATTCGAACTTGGAATTATTCCGAATTTCGGACTTGCGAGTGGGTTCTAATTGGATATTTGACCAATTTACGCTCCGATTCACCGATTTAGAGTCTAAGTGTTGGAAAATCATAAGTTTTCGGATATAAAATAGGTTTGGATTCGATCGGATCGTCATCGGCTCGGCATCCGATAATTCGAACTTGGAATTATTCCGTATTTCGGACTTGCGAGTGGGTTCTAATTGGATATTTGACCAATTTACGCTCCGATTCACCGATTTAGAGTCTAAGTGTTGGAAAATCATAAGTTAGCGTGTTTCGGATATGAAATAGGTTTGGATTCGATCCGATCGTCATCGGATCGGCATCCGGTAATTCGAAGTTGGAATTATTCCGTATTTCGGACTTGCGAGCGGGTTCTAATTGGATATTTGACCAATTTACGCTCCGATTCACCGATTTAGAGTCTAAGTGTTGGAAAATCATAAGTTAGCGTGTTTCGGATATAAAATAGGTTTGGATTCGATCGGATCGTCATCGGCTCGGCATCCGATAATTCGAACTTGGAATTATTCCGTATTTCGGACTTGCGAGCGGGTTCTAATTGGATATTTGACCAATTTACGCTCCGATTCACCGATTTAGAGTCTAAGTGTTGGAAAATCATAAGTTAGCGTGTTTCGGATATGAAATAGGTTTGGATTCGATCCGATCGTCATCGGATCGGCATCCGGTAATTCGAAGTTGGAATTATTCCGTATTTCGGACTTGCGAGCGGGTTCTAATTGGATATTTGACCAATTTACGCTCCGATTCACCGATTTAGAGTCTAAGTGTTGGAAAATCATAAGTTAGCGTGTTTCGGATATAAAATAGGTTTGGATTCGATCGGATCATCATCGGCTCGGCATCCGATAATTCGAACTTGGAATTATTCCGTATTTCGGACTTGCGAGCGGGTTCTAATTGGATATTTGACCAATTTACGCTCCGATTCACCGATTTAGAGTCTAAGTGTTGGAAAATCATAAGTTAGCGTGTTTCGGATATAAAATAGGTTTGGATTCGATCGGATCGTCATCGGCTCGGCATCCGATAATTCGAACTTGGAATTATTCCGTATTTCGGACTTGCGAGCGGGTTCTAATTGGATATTTGACCAATTTACGCTCCGATTCACCGATTTAGAGTCTAAGTGTTGGAAAATCATAAGTTAGCGTGTTTCGGATATAAAATAGGTTTGGATTCGATCGGATCGTCATCGGCTCGGCATCCGATAATTCGAACTTGGAATTATTCCATATTTCGGACTTGCGAGCGGGTTCTAATTGGATATTTGACCAATTTACGCTTCGATTCACCGATTTAGAGTCTAAGTGTTGGAAAATCATAAGTTAGCGTGTTTCGGATATAAAATAGGTTTGGATTCGATCCGATCGTCATCGGATCGGCATCCGATAATTCGAAGTTGGATTTATTCTGTATTTCGGACTTGCGAGCGGGTTCTAATTGGATATTTGACCAATTTACGCTCCGATTCTCCGGTTTAGAGTCTAAGTGTTGGAAAATCATAAGTTAGCGTGTTTCGGATATGAAATAGGTTTGGATTCGATCCGATCGTCATCGGATCGGCATCCGGTAATTCGAAGTTGGAATTATTCCGTATTTCGGACTTGCGAGCAGGTTCTAATTGGATATTTGACCAATTTACGCTCCGATTCACCGGTTTAGAGTCTAAGTGTTGGAAAATCATAAGTTAGCGTGTTTCGGATATGAAATAGGTTTGGATTCGATCCGATCGTCATCGGATCGGCATCCGGTAATTCGATGTTGGAATTATTCCGTATTTCGGACTTGCGAGCGGGTTCTAATTGGATATTTGACCAATTTACGCTCCGATTCACCGGTTTAGAGTCTAAGTGTTGGAAAATCATAAGTTAGCGTGTTTCGGATATGAAATAGGTTTGGATTCGATCCGATCGTCATCGGATCGGCATCCGGTAATTCGAACTTGGAATTATTCCGTATTTAAAAGAAAAACAGAGGCTACATCATTACCATGAGAGAGAGAGTGACCATTTACGATTCGATTTACCGATTTATAGTCTAAGTGTTGGAAAATCATAAGTGTGATAATATGATCAAAACTCAAATTAGTAAGATTCATATTTTTTGCTAATATTATAAAGATTAGTAAGTACCTGATCATGAGGATGAGCCACCGCTAGACCGGCTTATGAATTCATTAAATTTACGCTCCAGTTCCCTGCGAGCTTCTCTTTCCTCATCGAGGGCCTTCTTCTCCGCCTCAACCCTCTGCTCGAGGGCCTGCCTCTGCTCTCGCTCCGCCTCCATCCTCTGCTCGAGGGCCTGCCTCTGCTCTCGTTCCGCGTCTAGCGCAGACTGCAGCTGAGTGATAGCACCGGTCTGGGTGTCCCGTGCCCTCGAGCGCATACCCTCTCGTCCAAAGTAGGAGGAGGGCGTGACTCCAAGGCCCGTACAGAGGACACGGCCGTGCGTGGCAGGTCTCAGCACAGTATCCATCGCTGAGTCGACAGATACTGAGCTGGAGGAGGAGCCGGCCTCGCCCGACGGGGTCACCATAAGTCGCATCCTCTCCTATATAAAAATAACCAATGATATTCAATGATATTTTATGGCATATGTATAAGAATATATTAACAGTAATTTAATTACTTACCACTTGCGAGGCAACCCTGTCGTCCAGAAATGCCCCATCGATACGCCGCCTCCTAGAGGCCTCAAAAAGGTCAATCCTATTAGGCTCGTGGCCCAAGGACTGTGTCTGTTGGACATATAAAATAAATAGACGAGTTAATATAACATGTATAGAGCTTTAAATAATAACAATGTTTGTATCATTTACCAGCTGCTGGGCAAGCTGGGGCATGGAGGTCCTCCCCTTCACTGGAGCAGGTGTCGTCGAGGCACTTCTATTCTGCTTGCCTATAGCAGATTTATTCTGTGCAATCGATTAAATTTTGAAACATCAATACAAATTTTTAGTATAACATTAAAACAAGTACGAATCAACAAAATTATAATTATACCTGAAAGTTAGGGGTGGCCCAGCGAGCGACCAAAAACTGTAGAATGTGTAGCGGTGGCGCGTCTCTCGTCCCAGCCGCAGCCTGTACCTCCTCAGCCGGCTGGCCGACCAAGTAACCGTAGAGCTTGTAGAGCTCGTGACGGTAATCCCTGTACCGCTCACCCATCGTCTTCCACAAGTCCTCCCGATGGGTGTCGGTTTCCATGTTCTCCCATTTAAATTTCTCCTGTAAAATCAATTTAGAAACAAGTCATTTTATCAAATCAAATTATAAAGAAGTACGATATTATTCTAAAATGCTTTAATGAAACTAACGTACCAAAAACTGCTGATACATCCTCTCCTTATAGGATGCATCAATGTTCTTCCACCCCCTTAACCCCATAATCGGGGCATTCCTCTCCTCCCGTACTATCATGCCGACCCACGTGGTGGCGTCAGAAGCGTGCTCGCCCACAAAGGTATGGCCGCTCCACTGTAGGGACAGCGGCTCGCGTAAGGCCGACAAGCGCCGGGCCGTCGTCACGCCCCGGTCGCCTACGTACCTGGTCGACCCTGCAAATAAAATATACATCAGTACTGAAGAAGTATTTACAACATGTATAAAACTTTAGATCTAAACATTACCTGTGGGCGTAGACGCTGCAGCCGAGTGCTGAGCACTGCTCGAAGCTCCGGAGGCTGTGACCACAGCAGGAGCTGGTGTGGAGAGAGGAACAGCACTACCAGATCCGGACGGCTCAGCCTCGGACCCTGGGGTGGCAGCCGGAGCGCTCTGAGCTACCCCACCCCTGCCTCTGCCTCTGCCTCTACGAACATATGACCGTGATGCCATCTGAAACAATTTAATTTACATATGAAACAGTAAGATTTAAGATTTACATATGAAACAATATGAAACAGTTTGATTTATATATGAAACAGTATGATTTACATATGAAACAATATAAAACAATATGAACCCGCTCGCAATATGAAACAATATGAAACAATATGAAACAGTTAGACTCTAAATCGGTTAATCGGATCGTAAAGTGGTCAAATATCCAATTAGAACCCGCTCGGAAGTCCGAAATACGGAATATAATTCCAAGTTCGAATTATCGGATGCCGATCCGATGACGATCGGATCGAATCCAAACCTATTTTATATCCGAAACACGCTAACTTATGATTTTCCAACACTTAGACTCTAAATCGGTGAATCAGAGCGTAAATTGGTCAAATATCCAATTAGAACCCGCTCGCAAGTCCGAAATACGGAATAATTCCAACATCGAATTACCGGATGCCGATCCGATGACGATCGGATCGAATCCAAACCTATTTCATATCCGAAACACGCTAACTTATGATTTTCCAACACTTAGACTCTAAACCGGTGAATCGGAGCGTAAATTGGTCAAATATCCAATTAGAACCCGCTCGCAAGTCCGAAATACGGAATAAATCCAACTTCGAATTATCGGATGCCGATCCGATGACGATCGGATCGAATCCAAACCTATTTCATATCCGAAACACGCTAACTTATGATTTTCCAACACTTAGACTCTAAATCGGTGAATCGGAGCGTAAATTGGTCAAATATCCAATTAGAACCCGCTCGCAAGTCCGAAATACGGAATAATTCCAACTTCGAATTACCGGATGCCGATCCGATGACGATCGGATCGAATCCAAACCTATTTCATATCCGAAACACGCTAACTTATGATTTTCCAACACTTAGACTCTAAACCGGTGAATCGGAGCGTAAATTGGTCAAATATCCAATTAGAACCCGCTCGCAAGTCCGAAATACGGAATAAATCCAATTTCGAATTATCGGATGCCGATCCGATGACGATCGGATCGAATCCAAACCTATTTCATATCCGAAACACGCTAACTTATGATTTTCCAACACTTAGACTCTAAATCGGTGAATCGGAGCGTAAATTGGTCAAATATCCAATTAGAACCCGCTCGCAAGTCCGAAATACGGAATAATTCCAACTTCGAATTATCGGATGCTGATCCGATGACGATCCGATCGAATCGAAACCTATTTCATATCCGAAACACGCTAACTTATGATTTTCCAACTCTTAGACTCTAAATCGGTGAATCGGTCGGATCGTAAATCGGTGAAACGGTATGATTTACATATGAAACGGTATGATTTACATATGAATCGGTGAAACAGTATGATTTAAATATGAAACAATTTGATTTACATACGGTCTAGTCATTTTCTGTCTTATCTCTGTCACTCTCATCGCTTCCCTCTTCTATTATTTGATCTGCATTCGCTGTCCAGTTTATATTGTCGACATCTTCATTTTCGTCGTGCACTGCGTCGACAATGATTATCTCATCATTCTGGTATGCATCCAAATCATCATCGACGACCCCCGCATCCTTGTCTCCCATGTCGTAAAAATCTCTGGGTGGTGACCTGACTATAATTTGCCAACCTGGAGAGGTATTATCCGGTGCATAAAATATCTGTTGCGCTTGAGAGGCAAGAATGAATTGATCTTCATATTGGGTATTCAATCTCTTGGCAGTGTTGATGCTGATAAAACCGTATTTGTCGACATTATAACCAGTCCCGCGATTATTAACATCATACCAATCGCATTTGAATAATACGATCTGATTTTGGCCAAGGAATTTAATCTCGAGAATCTCGTTGAGGACGCCGTAGAAGTCGATATTTTCTAATTCTTCTTGCTCACCGTTGACGACAACCCCACTATTTTGGGTTCTTCGTGATTTTTCACTATCTTTCGTCCGAAATCTATAACCGTTCACGATATAACCATCGTACGATATTGCGTCTTGCAAAGGACTACAAGATAAGCGCCAGAGATCCTCATTCATCAGCGGATCGTGGTTGTCGTGCAGCTCCTGTGCCTATAATAACCACACGACATTCATGATATGAACACATAATTATTGTTCGGTAATGGATGTCAATGAAATTCAGTAATGATGTGAATACTTACGTGTTTCTCGAACCACGATGGGAATTCACGATCATGAATTTGGGGAGCATTTCGAATACCCCGATTATTAATGATGGCTTTATGCTTTCTGTTTTACCGGTTATGAATTAGATTATAATTAGCACATATACTTAATGAATGGACTGAAAGAATGAGTAAATGATCGTAAAATGCTTACTCAATGAATGGCCACACTTCATCACATTGGCGCAACACATACATATGTGCCTGTTGAATCTCATCTACAGACAATCGACGGGTTTTGCCTCCTCCTACAGGTCTACCCATTTCGGCAAATATAGACAGACCCCCATCGAAGTCTATTGGACCACCGTCATAGTTCCGCTCAAGTTGATTGAATCGCGTGTCTATACCATGTAGGTATCTTGAGCAGAATGTTAGACATTCTTCTGCTAGGTATCCTTCAGCAATTGATCCCTCCGGACGACTTTTATTACGAACATATGATTTCAATGTTCGCAAGTACCTAATTTGAGAAAAAAATATTTGTATGAATATATCAAGAACGATCAAATACATTGTGCGAATGAGACGAAACGATTACCTCTCGATAAAATACATCCACCGGTAATGAACTGGGCCGCCGAGTTTGGCCTCATTTGCCAAGTGAACGGTCAAATGCACCATGACATCAAAGAATGAAGGTGGAAATATCATCTCTAACTTGCACAATGTGAGCGCAATATCCCTCTCCATCTGTTCAAGTTGGTCCACTCTAAGTACCTTCGAGCACAACTGTCTGAAAAAAGTGCTGAGCTCAATTAACGGACCGGACACCTCTTCGGTTAAATTCCCACGTATAGCAAGAGATAACAATCGCTGCATAAGAACATGACAATCGTGGCTCTTTAATCCAGACAACTTCCGGCCGTTCTCTTGCACGCATCGTGCGATATTCGAAGAATAACCGTCTGGCGTTTTCACAGACCGTAGGAATGCACATAAGGCTGCCTTTTGCTGTGAGCTCATGGTGTAGCATGCAACTGGCAACACATACTTATCCCCAATCTCTTGGGGATGAAGTGATTTTCGGATGCCCAACTCCTTAAGATCGAGACGAGATTTAAGATTATCCTTCGTCTTACCGTCGAGATTCAGCAGTGTTCCTATAATGTTGTCACACACATTTTTCTCAATATGCATGACATCCAAGTTATGCCGCAAGAGTAGGCTGCTCCAGTACGGTAGTTTAAAGAAAATACTCTTCTTCTTCCAGTTATGCTCACGCGTAGAATCTTCATGCGTTCTCTTCTTTTTACCTTTTCCAAGTGCCACGGCATCAAGCTGATCCAATTCGTACAAGATTTCTACCCCCGAAAGCTGCTCCGGGGCCTTTGCAAGTTCCTTCTTGCCGTTGAAAGCTCTTTTGTTCTGCCTCCACTTATGGCCGTCAATAAGGAATCTTCGATGGCCCATATAACAGAACTTGCCTCCGTTCTTCAATCGTAATGAATCTGTCTCCTTATTGCATGTAGGGCACGCCAATTTTCCTTTAGTACTCCACCCGGATAAGTTGGCATATGCAGGAAAATCGTTGATGGTCCATAGAAGTGCCGCATGCATCCGAAAATTCTGGCGCAACGAGGCATCATACGTATCGGCCCCAACTTCCCATAACTCGTTCAACTCCTCAATCAACGGCTGCAAGTAAACGTCAATATCATTACCAGGCGACCTGGGTCCGGGAATGAGCAAGGAGAGCATTGTGTATGGCTTTTTTAAGCACATCCAGGGAGGCAAATTGTATGGAACTAGGACAACTGGCCAAATGCTGTATGACACACTCATATTCCCAAAGGGATTGAAGCCATCGCTAGCAAGCCCTAACCTGACGTTGCGAACTTCACATGCGAATTCAGGATATGTATGATCAAAATCTTTCCACGTCAGAGAGTCGGCCGGATGTCTCATAATCCCGTCATCTGTACGTTCTCGTGCATGCCACCTCATGTGCTCAGCAGTCTTCGATGACATAAACAACCTCTGAAGCCTGTCCCTGAGCGGGAAGTATAGGAGAACCTTTGCAGATACATTTTTCTTCCTTAGACTGGTACTAGACTCGGCATCCGTCTCTTTATATCTCGTTGCTCCGCATATGTAGCATGACCGCGCATGTTCGTACTCTTTCCGGTACAACATACAATCGTTCACGCATGCATCAATTTTCTCATAACCCAGACCGAGATCTTTAATTGTCTTCTTCGCCTCATAGAATGATTTCGGTACTGTCTCACCCATAGGAAAAGCCTCTTTCAGCAACTCTACCAACATATTAAATGACTTATTACTCCAACCATTGAGGCACTTCAAATGAAGAAGCTTTACAGTGAAAGAGAGTTTTGAAAACTTCTCACACCCCGGGTATAGAGGTTGTTCGGCATCTTTAAGCAATCTGTAGAACTTGTCCGCTTCGATATTGGGCTGATCACCTGACGGTGTTTCCGTGCCTATTCCACCTTGCAAATCATGTATCATACCCTGCATGTCATCGTCATCGTCTGTATTAATATTATCATCAGCGATCACTGTGTTTGAAGTTTCACCGTGAGCTGCCATGGGGACTGCATCTAGCTCCTCACCGTGCGAGAACCAACAGGTATAGGTAACGTCAATGCCACGCATTACCAGATCAACCTCACATTCCTCTCGAACCTTCCTAATCACCCTTCCGCAGTCTATACAGGGACACACAATTTTTCCATCAAGCGGTGCAAGACGCTCAAATGCAAAATCCAGAAATTTCCTGACTCCTTCTCTGTACTCTTGGCTCATGCGATTCGAATTACGCATCCAACTCTTATCGATCGAAGACATCTTCGTCTATCTGGCTATACAACACCTGACATATAATTTCAAACAATGTTATAAGACTCCGCACAATTTCGGTTTCGGTTCCCGGGTATGGAACACCGAACCAAAACTTCTACAGGCCATCCACATCCCTAATGGATGAGTGTATTATGATGAGTAGACTAGTCACATAGTAAACCTAGGGTTGCTGGCCAGCATTTGAACTGCTGATAGTTCGAATGCTAGGCATAGCACCAAAGTTATGCGACAGTAAGTCAACAAGTCAGGGAGCCTCATCAAGTAAACACTTGGGGTCTGACGGTTCTCTCTATCGCTCGAGTAGATTTATGGCTTTAGCATACCTCATATCACACCGAACCGACAAAAACCGACCATTTCGGTTTCGGTTTCGATCTTGATTTTTCGTAAACCGAAAAAAATATAACCGACAAAACCCACACCGAAACCGACCGACAAAACCGACGCTCACCCTAGTCTAAAAACTACATTTTGCCCCCCATTCAATTCAGTTTTGATAGGATAAAAATCAATGTTTTAAAACATGAAAACTCGACTCGACTCGAAACCTTAATGAGTCGAGTAGACACGACAACTCGGCTAAAACCCGACAAAACTCGAGTCGGATCGAAACTCAGCCGAGTCGGATCGAAACTCGAGTTTTGGACCGAGTCGGATCGAAACTCAGCCGAGTCGAGTTAACTCGGCCGAGTTTCGAGTCGACTCGGCGAGTTTTAAAACAGTGTAAAAATTACCAAATGAGGGAATTAACCACAATATATTACCACAAATATATTACCACAAATTATGGTATTGTTGTAAATCATAATATATTACCACAAGATAAAAATTACCACAATAAATTACCTAATAAAAATTACCACAATATATTACCTAAATAAATTACCACAATATATTACCACAATACCACACTATATTTAATTCCTGTGATTTTACCTAAATAAAAATTACCACAATATATTACCACAAATTAACCGAAGGGGGAAAGGGAGGAGGAGGAGGAGCTCACCAGCGATGGTCGGCAGGCCTCGAGAAGGAGGAGGATGGGTGTCGTAGTCGGTGGCGCGAGAAAGCGGAGGGGTGGCCGGAGGTGCAAGGGAGGGGATGGGTGGCCGGCCGGAGGGGGGGTTTAGATCGAGAGAGAGAGAGACAGGTGAAGTAGAGAGAGAGAGAGAGAGAGAGAGAGGGAAGGCTGCTAGGGAGGCCGGGGAGGGGGGGAGGAGGCCGGGGAGAGAGAGAGAGGGCCGGGAGGCCGGGGAGGGGCGGAGGTCGGGAGGGGGATGGGTGGCCGGGAGGGGGATGGGTGGCCGGAGGGGATCGCGGGGCTGCCGGAGGGGGACGGGGTCGCCGGGGGGTCGGGTCGATGAGAGAGAGAGAGAGATTGAGAGAGGGGCGCGCGCCGGAGTCGAAACACAAAAAGAAAAGGGTGCAGGCTGTGGTGGATAAGTAAGGAGTTTTTACCGACGGAACTATAATTTCCGTCGGTATAATTACTTTATACCGACGGTATAATAATGTCCGTCGGTACAAATCAGCGACGAAACTCAGGGTTCCATTTTTTCCAGAGGCTCGGGTTTTCACCCTGAGTTTCGTCGGGACAATTTTACCGACGGATATTTAATTACCGTCGGTATTGTATCGACGGACATATAATTTCCGTCGGTATAATTAGTTATGCCGACGGAAATATTTAGTCCGTCGGTAAAAACCGCCGACGAAACTCAGGGTTCCATTTTTTTCCAGAGGCTCGGTTTTTACCCTGAGTTTCGTCGGGACAATTTTACCGACGGATATTTAATTACCGTCGGTATCGTACCGACGGCCATATAATCTCCGTCGGTATAAATATTTATACCGACGGAAATATAAAGTCCGTCGGTAACAATCTCCGACGAAACTCAGGGTTCTATTTTTTCCAGAGACTTGGTTTTTACGCTGAGTTCCGTCATGACATTTTATCGACGGTCTTTATGAAGCCGTCGGTATAAAGTATATTACCGACGGTACATATATGTACCGTCGGTATAAATAATTGTACCGACGAATACTATTTGACCGTCGGTAATAAATATGCAAAAAAAATTTAAAAAATTGAAGTTATAATACCGACGGATATTATTGTCACCGTCGGTAAAAAGTGTATTATTACCGACGGTGATAAAAATGTCCGTCGGTAAAGACCCTCTTTGTTGTAGTGGAATGAATTAGAATGGATCGTACGAATGAATTAGAATGGATCGTGCGAATGAATTAGAATAGATCGTACGAATGAATTAGAATGGATACATTTGTGCGAATGAGTTAGAATGGATCATACGAATGAATTAGAATGGATCGTACGAATGAATTAGAATGGATCATACGAATGAATTAGAATGGATCGTGCGAATGAATTAGAATTGATTGTACGAATGAATTAGATTGGATACATTCAAGCGAATGAATTAGAATAGATCGTAGGAATGAATTAGAATGGATCATACGAATGAATTAGAATGGATCATGCGAATGAATTAGAATGGATTGTAGGAATGAATTAGAATGGATACATTCGTGCGAATGAATTAGAATGGATCGGACGAATGAATTAGAATGGATCGTACGATTCATTCTAATTCATTCGTACGATCCATTCTAATGCATTCGTACGATTCATTCTAATTCATTCGCATGATCCATTCTAATTCATTCATACGATCCATTCTTATTCATTCATACGATACATTCTAATTCATTCGCACAATCCATTCTAATTCATTCGTACGATCCATTCTAATTCATTCGTATGATCCATTCTAACTCATTCGGTGGATCCATTCTAATTCATTCGTACGATCCATTCTAATTCATTCGCACGATCCATTCTAATTTATTCGTACGATCCATTCTAATTCATTCGTACGATCTATTCTAATTCATTCGCACGAATGTAACCATTCTAATTCATTCGTACGATTCATTCTAAGTCATTCGTATGAGCTATTCTAATTCATCCGTACGATCCATTCTAATTCATTCGTACGATCTATTGTAATTCATTCATACAATCCATTCAGATTCATTCGCACAAATGTATCCATTCAAATTCATTCGTACGATCCATTCTAATTAATTCACACGATCCATTCTAATTCAGTCGTATGAATGTATCCATTTTAGTTCATTCGTACGATCCATTCTAATTCATTCGTACGATCTAATTCATTCGTACGATCGATTCTAATTCATTCACACGATCCATTCTAATTCATTCGTACGATCCATTCTAATTTATTCGTATGATCCATTCTAATTTATTCGTTCAAATATATCCATTCTAATTCATTCGTACGATCCATTCTAATTCATTCGCACGATCCATTCTAATTCATTCGCACGAATGTATCCATTCTAATTCATTTGCACGATCCATTCTAATTCATTCCTATGATCCATTCTAATTCATTCGTACGATCCATTCTAATTCATTCGTCCGATCGATTCAAATTCATTCGTACGATGCAATCTAATTCATTCACACAAATGTATCTATTCTAATTCATTCGTACAATGCGTTCTAATCCATTTGTACGATCCATTCTAATCCATTCGTACAATCCATTCTAATTCATTCGCACGAATGTAACCATTCTAATTCATTCGTACGATCCATTCTAATTTATTCGTACGATCCATTCCAATTTATTCGCATGAATGTATCCATTCGAATTCATTTGCACGATCCATTCTAATTCATTCCTATGATCCATTCAAATTCATTCGTACGATCCATTCTAATTCATTCGGTCGAATGTATCCATTCTAATTCATTCGTACGATCCATTCTAATTCGTTCATATGATCCATTCTAATTCGTTCGTACGATCCATTCTAATTCGTTCGTACGATCCATTCTAATTCATTCGTATCATCCATTCTAATTCATTCCTACGATCTATTCTAATTCATTTGTATGATCCATTCTAATTCATTCCTACGATCTATTCTAATTCATTCGCTCGAATGTATCCATTCTAATTCATTCGTTCGATCCATTCTAATTCATTCGTACGATCCATTCTAATTCATTCGCTCGAATGTATCCATTCTAATTCATTCGTACGATCCATTCTAATTCATTCGTGCGATCCATTCTAATTCATTCGTACGATCCATTCTAATTCATTCGCACGATCCGTTCTAATTCATTCCTATGATCCATTCTAATTCATTTGCACGAATGTAACCATTCTAATTCATTCGTACGATCCATTCTAATTCTTTCCTACGATCCATTCTAATTCATTCACACGAATGTATCCATTATAATTCATTTGCACGATCCATTCTAATTCATTCCTATGATCCATTCTAATTCATTCGTACGATCCATTCTAATTCATTCACTCGAATGTATCCATTCTAATTCATTCGTACGATCCATTCTAATTCATTCTCATGAATGTAACCTTTCTAATCCATTTGTATGATCCATTCTAATTCATCCGTACGATCCATTCTAATCCATTCGTACGATCCATTCTAATCCATTCGTACGATCCATTCTAATCCCTTCGTATGATCCATTCTAATTCATTCGCTCGAATGTATCCATTCTAATTCATTCGTACGATCCATTCTAATTCGTTCATACGATCCATTCTAATTCATTCGTACGATCCATTCAAATTAATTCGCACAAATGTATCCATTCTAATTCATTTGTACGATCCATTCTAATTCATTCGTACGATCCATTCTAATTCATTCGTACGATCCATTCTAATCCATTCAAATTCATTCGCTCGAATGTATCCATTCTAATTCATTCATACGATCCATTCTTATTCATTCATATGATCCATTCTAATTCATTCGCATGATCCATTCTAATTCATTCTCATAATCCGTTCTAATTTATTCGCACAATCCATTCTAATTCATTCGCACGAATGTATCCATTCTAATTCATTCGTACGATCCATTCTAATTCATTCGTACGATCCATTCTAATTCATTTGCATGATCCATTCGTACGATCCATTCTAATCCATTCGTACGATCCATTGTAATTCATTCATACGATCCATTCTAATTCGTTCGTACAATCCATTCTAATTCATTCGTACACAAGAATGTATCCATTCTAATTCATTTGCACGATCAATTCTAATTCATTCGTACGATCCATTCTAATTCATTCGCACGAATGTATCCATTCTAATTCATTCGTACAATCCATTCTAATTCATTCGCACGATCCATTCTAATTCATTCGTATGATCCATTCTAATTCATTCTTACGATCTATTCTAATTCATTCGCTCGAATGTATCCATTCTAATTTATTCATACAATCCATTCTAATTCATTCGCACGATCCATTCTAATTCATTCATATGATCCATTCTAATTCATTCCTACGATCTATTCTAATTCATTCGCTCGAATGTATCCATTCTAATCCATTCGTATGATCCATTCTAATTCATTCGTACGATCCATTCTAATTCATTTGCTCGAATGTATCCATTCTAATTCATTCGTACGATCCATTCTAATTCGTTCGTATGATCCATTCTAATTCGTTCGTACCATCCATTCTAATTCGTTCGTACGATTCATTCTAATTCATTCGTACGATCCATTCTAATGCATTCGTACGATTCATTCTAATTCATTCGCACGATCCATTCTAATTCATTCGTATGATTCATTCTAATTCATTCCTACGATCTATTCTAATTCATTCGCTCGAATGTAACCTTTCTAATTAGAATGGATCGTACAAATGAATTAGAAAGGTTACATTCGTGAGAATGAATTAGAATGGATCATATGAATGAATTAGAAAGGATCGCACGAATGAATTAGAATGGATACATTTGTGCGAATGAATTAGAATGGATCGGACGAATGAATTAGAATGGATCGTACGATTCATTCTCGCACGAATGTATCCATTCTAATTCATTCGTACAATCTATTCTAATTCATTCGCACGATCCATTCTAATTAGAATGGATCATAAAAATGAATTAGAAAGGTTACATTCGTGAGAATGAATTAGAATGGATCGTAGGAATGAATTAGAATGGATCATATGAATGAATTAGAATGGATCGTGCCAATGAATTAGAATGGATTGTACAAATGAATTAGAATGGATACATTCGTGCGAATGAATTAGAATGGATCGAACGAATGAATTAGAATGGATCGTACGATTTATTCTAATTCATTCGTACGATCCATTCTAATACATTCGTACGATTCATTCTAATTCATTCGCACGATCCATTCTAATTCATTCGTATGATCCATTCTTATTCATTCATACGATCCATTCTAATTCATTCGCACAATCACATGATCCATTCAAATTTATTCGTACGATCCATTTTAATTCATTCGTACGATCTATTTTAATTCATTCGCATGATCCATTCTAATTCAATTGTATGATCCATTATAACTCATTCGGTGGATCCATTCTAATTCATTCGTACGATCCTTTCTAATTCATTCGCATGATCCATTCTAATTTATTCGTACGATCCATTCTAATTCATTCGTACGATCTATTCTAATTCATTCGCATGATCCATTCTAGTTTATTCGTACGATCCATTCTAATTCATTCCTATGATCCATTCTAATTCATTCATATGATCCATTCTAATTCATTCGTATGATTCATTCTAATTCATTCGTACAATCCATTCTAATTCATTCGCACGATCTATTCTAATTCATTCGTATGATCCATTCTAATTCATTCCTACGATCTATTCTAATTCATTCGCTCGAATGTATCCATTCTAATTCATTCGTACAATCCATTCTAATTCATTCGCACGATCCATTCTAATTCATTCGTATGATCCATTCTAATTCATTCCTACTATCTATTCTAATTCATTCGCTCAAATGTATCCATTTTAATTCATTCGTACGATCCATTCTAATTCATTCATACGATCCATTCTAATTTATTCGCATGATCCATTCATACGATCCATTCTAATCCATTCGTACGAGCCATTCTAATTGATTCGTACGATCCATTCTAATTCATTCATACGATCCATTCTAATTCATTCGTATGATCAATTCTAATTCAATCATATGATCCATTCTAATTCATTCGCACAAATATATCCATTCTAATTCATTCGTACGATCCTTTCTAATTCATTCGCTTGAATGTATCCATTCTAATTCATTCGTACGATCCATTCTAATTCATTCGCACGATCCATTCTTATTCATTCGCACGAATGTATCCATTCTAATTCAGTTGCACGATCCATTCTAATTCATTCCTATGATCCATTCTAATTCATTCGTACGATCCATTCTAATTCATTCGCTCAAATGTATCCATTCTAATTCATTCGTACGATCTATTCTAATTCGTTCATACGATCCATTCTAATTCATTCGCACGATCCATTCTAATTCATTTGGATGAATGTATCCATTCTAATTCATTCGCACGATCCATTCTAATTCATTCGCACGATCCATACTAATTCATTCGTACGATTCATTCTAATTCATTCGTACGATCCATTCTAATTCATTCGTACGAATGTAACCATTCTAATTCATTTGTACGATCCATTCTAATTCATTCGCACGATCCATTCTAATTTATTCGTACGATCAATTCTAATTTGTTCGTACGATCTATTCTTATTCATTCGCACGAATGTATCCATTCTAATTCATTCGAACGATTCATTCTAATTCATTCGCACGATCCATTTTAATTCATTCGTACGATGCATTCTAATCCAATCGTATGATCCATTCTAATTCATTTGCACGAATGTATCCATTATAATTCATTCTTACGATTCATTCTAATTCATTCGCACGACCCATTCTAATCCATTCGTATGATCCATTCTAATTCATTCGTACGATCCATTCTAAATCATTCGCACGAATGTATCCATTCTAATTCTTTCGTGCGATCCATTCTATTTCATTTGAACGCTCCAATCGAATTCATTCGTACGCTCCAACCTAATTCATTCGTACGATGCATTCTAATCCATTCGTACGATCCAATCTAATTCATTCGTACGATCCATTTTAATTCATTCACACGATACATTCTTATTCATTCGTACGATCCATTCTAATTCATTCGGAAGATCCATTCTAATTCATTCGCACAAATGTATCCATTCTAATTCAATTGTACGATCCATTCTAATTCATTTGTACGATCTATTCTAATTCATTTGCATGAATGTATCCTTTTTAATTCATTCGTACGATCCATTCTATTTCATTCGTATGAATGTATCCATTCTAATTCATTCGTACGATCCATTCTAATTCATTCGCACGAATGTATCCGTACTAATTCATTCGTACGATCCATTCTAATTCATTCGCACAATCCATTCTTATTCATTCGTATGATCCATTCTTATTCATTCGGACGATCCATTCTAATTCATTCATACGATCCATTCTAATTCATTCGTACGAATGTATCCATTCTTATTCATTCGTACGATCCATTCTAATTCATTCGCACGATCCATTGTATTTCATTCGTATGATCTATTATAATTCATTCGTACGATCTATTCTAATTTATTCTTACGATCCATTCTAATTCATTCGTACGATCTATTCAAATTCTTTATCACAAATGTATCCTTTCTAATTCATTTGTACGATACATTCTAATTCATTCGCACGATCGATTCTAAGTCATTAGTATGATTCATTCTAATACATTCGTGCGATCTATTCTAATTCATTCATACGATTTATTCTAATTCAATCGCACTAGCCGATCTAATTCATTCGTACGATCCATTCTAATTCCTTCGCACGAATGTATCAATTCTAATTCATTCGTACGATCCATTCTAATTCATTCACACGAATATATCTATTTTAATTTATTCGTACGATCCATTCTAATTAATTTGTACGATCCATTCTCATTCATTCGCACGAATGTATCGATTCTAATTCATTTGTACGATCCATTCTAATTCATTCGTATGATCTATTCTAATTCATTCGCACGAATGTATCCATTCTAATTCATTCGTACGATCCATTCAAATTCATTCGTACGATACATTCTAATTCATTCGTACGATCCATTCTTTTTTATTCATACGATCCATTCTAATTCATTCGCACGAATGTATCTATTCTAATTCATTCGTACGATCCATTCTAATTCATTCGCACGATCCATTATAATTCATTCATATGATCCATTCTAATTCATTCATACGATCCATTCTAATTCATTCGTACGATCCATTCTAATTCATTCGTATGATCCATTCTAACTCATTCGGTGGATCCATTCTAATTCATTCCTACGATCCATTCTAATTCATTCGTACGATCCATTCTAAATCATTCGTACGATCCATTCTAATTCATTCGTATAATCCATTCTAATTCATTTGTACGATCCATTCTAATTCATTCATACAATCCATTCTAATCCATTCGTACGATCCATTCTAATCCATTCGTACGATCCATTCTAATTCATTCGCACGAATGTAACCATTCTAATTCATTCGTACGATCCATTCTAATTCATTCCTACGATCTATTCTAATTCATTCGTACGATCCATTCTTATTCATTCATACGA
Source organism: Chamaelirium japonicum (assembly GCA_947650365.1). Classification (NCBI taxonomy): domain Eukaryota; kingdom Viridiplantae; phylum Streptophyta; class Magnoliopsida; order Liliales; family Melanthiaceae; genus Chamaelirium; species Chamaelirium japonicum. Next base: position 46,691,467 of record OX393552.1, on the reverse strand, counting down.
TCCATTCTAATTCATTCGCACGATCCATTCTAATTCATTCGCACAATCCGTTCTAATTCATTCGCCATACGAATGAATTAGAATCGATCGTGCGAATGAATTAGAATGGATCGTACGAATGAATTAGAATGGATACATTTGGGCGATGAATAAGAATGGAGCCATTCGAGCGAATGAATTAGAATGGATCGTACGAATGAATAAGAATGGATCGTACGAATGAATTAGAATGGATCGTACGAATGAATTAGAATGGATCGTACGAATGAATTAGAATGGATTGTGCGAATGAATTAGAATGGATCGTATGAATGAATAAGAATGGATCGTATGAATGAATTAGAATGGATCGTGCGAATGAATTAGAATGAATCGTACGAATGCATTAGAATGGATCGTACGAATGAATTAGAATAGCTCATACGAATGAATTAGAATGAATCATACGAATGAATTAGAATGGTTGCATTCGTGCGAATGAATTAGAATAGATCATACGAATGAATTAGAATGGATCGTACGAATAAATTAGAATGGATCGTACGAATGGATTAGAATGGATCGTACAAATGAATTAGAATGGATCGTACGAATGCATTAGAATGGATACATTCGTGCGAATGAATTAGAATGGATCGTACGAAAGAATTAGAATGGATCATACGAATGAATTAGAATGGATCATACGAATGGATTAGAATGGATCGTACGAATGGATTAGAATGGATAGTACGAATGGATTAGAATGGATTGTGCGAATGAATTAGAATGGATACATTCGTGTGAATGAATTAGAATGGATCGTACGAATGAATTAGATCGTATGATTCTAATTCATTCGTACGATCCATTCTAATTCGTTCAAACGATCCATTCTAATTCATTCATACAATCCATTCTAATTCATTCCTACGATCCATTCTAATTCATTCGCACGAATGTACCCATTCTAATTTATTCGCACGATCCATTGTAATTCATTCGTATGATCCATTCTAATTCATTCCTACGATCTATTCTAATTCATTCGCTCGAATGTATCCATTCTAATTCATTCGTAAGATCCATTCTAATTCATTCGTATGATCCATTCTAACTCATTCGGTGGATCAATTCTAATTCATTCGTACGATCCATTCTAATTCATTCGCACGATCCATTCTAATTTATTCGTACGATCCATTCTAATTCATTCGTACGATCTATTCTAATTCATTCGCATGATCCATTCTAATTCATTCGCATGATCCATTCTAATTCATTCGTACGATTCATTCGTACGATCCATTCTATTCATTCGTACGAATGAATTTAAATGGATCATACAAATGAATTAGAAAGGTTACATTCGTGAGAATGAATTAGAATGGATACATTTGTGCGAATAAATTAGAATAGATTAGAATGGATCGTACGAATAAATTAGAATGGATACATTCGAGCGAATGAATTAGAATGGATCATACGAATGAATTAAAATGGATCATAGGAATGAATTAGAATGGATCGTACGAATGAATTAGAACGGATCGTGCGAATGAATTAGAATGGATCATACGAATGAATTAGAATAGATCGTACGGATGAATTAGAATGGATCATACGAATAAATTAGAATGGATACCTTTGTGCATATGAACTAGAATGGATCGTACGTATGAATTAGAATGGATCATATTAATGAATTAGAATGGATCCTACGAATGAATTAGAATGGATACATTCGTGCGAATGAATTAGAATGGATCGTAGGAATGAATTAGAATGGATTGTACGAATGAATTAGAATGGTTATATTCGTGCGAATGAATTAGAATGGATCATAGGAATGAATTAGAACGGATTGTGCGAATGAATTAGAATGGATCGTACGAATGAATTAGAATGAATCGTACGAATGAATTAGAATAGATCGTATGAATGAATTAGAATGGATACCTTTGTGCATATGAATTAGAATGGATTCGAATGGATCGTACGAATGAATTCTAATTCCATTCTAATTCATTCGTACGATCCATTCTAATTCATTCGTACAATCCATTCAAATTCATTCGTACGATCCATTCTAATTCATTCGCACGAATGTAACCTTTCTAATTCATTTGTATGATCCATTCTAATTCATTCGTACGATCCATTCTAATCCATTCGTACGATACATTCTAATCCATTCGTACGATCCATTCTAATTCATTCGCTCGAATGTATCCATTCTAATTCGTTCATAGGATCTATTCTAATTCGTTCGTACGATCCATTCTAAAATGAGTTAGAATGGATCATACGAATGAATTAAAATGGATCGTACGAATGCATTAGAATGGATTGTGCGAATGAATTAGAATGGATCGTATGAATGAATTAGAATGGTTATATTCGTGCGAATGAATTAGAATGGATCGTACGAATGGTTTAGAATGGATCATACGAATGGATTAGAATGGATCGTGCAAATGAATTAGAATGGATACATTCGTGCGAATGAATTAGAATGGATCGTAGGAATGAATTAGAATGGATCGTACGAATGAATTAGAATGGTTACATTCGTGCGAATGAATTAGAATGGATCGTACGAATGAATTAGAATGGATCGTACAATGAATTCGAAAGGTTACATTTATGCGAATGAATTAGAATGGATCGTACGAATGAATTAGAATGGATCGTGCGAATGAATTAGAATGGATCGTACGAATGAATTAGAATGGATACATTTGTGCGAATGAATTAGAATGGATCGTACGAATGAATTAGAATGGATCGTACGAATGAATTAGAATGAATCGTACGAATGAATTAGAATGGATCGTGCGAATGAATTAGAATGGATCGTACGAATGAATTAGAATGGATACATTTGTGCGAATGAGTTAGAATGGATCATACGAATGAATTAGAATGGATCGTACGAATGAGTTAGAATGGATCATACGAATGAATTAGAATGGATCGTGCGAATGAATTAGAATGGATTGTACGAATGAATTAGATTAGATACATTCAAGCGAATGAATTAGAATAGATCGTAGGAATGAATTAGAATGGATCATACGAATGAATTAGAATAGATCGTGCGAATGAATTAGAATGGATTGTAGGAATGAATTAGAATGGATACATTCATGCGAATGAATTAGAATGGATCGAACAAATGAATTAGAATGGATCGTACGATTCAATCTAATTCATTCGTACGATCCATTCTAATGCATTTGTACGATTCATTCTAATTCATTCGCATGATCCATTCTAATTCATTCGTACGATCCATTCTTATTCATTCATACGATACATTCTAATTCATTCGCACAATCCATTCTAATTCATTCGTACGATCCATTCTAATTCATTCGTATGATCCATTCTAACTCATTCGGTGGATCCATTCTAATTCATTCGTACGATCCATTCTAATTCATTCGCACGATCCATTCAAATTTATTCGTACGATCCATTCTAATTCATTCGTACGATCTATTCTAATTCATTCGCACGAATGTAACCATTCTAATTCATTCGTATGATTCATTCTAAGTCATTCGTATGAGCTATTCTAATTCATCCGTACGATCCATTGTAATTCATTCGTACGATCTATTGTAATTCATTCATACAATCCATTCAGATTCATTCGCACAAATGTATCCATTCAAATTCATTCGTACGATCCATTCTAATTAATTCGCACGATCCATTCTAATTCAGTCGTATGAATGTATCCATTTTAGTTCATTAGTACGATCCATTCTAATTCATTCGTACGATCTAATTCATTCGTACGATCCATTCTAATTCATTCGTACGATCGATTCTTATTCATTCACACGATCCATTCTAATTCATTCGTACGATCCATTCTAATTCATTCGTACGATCCATTCTAATTTATTCGTTCAAATATATCTATTCTAATTCATTCGTACGATCCATTCTAATTCATTTGCACGATCCATTCTAATTCATTCGCACGAATGTATCCATTCTAATTCATTTGCACGATCCATTCTAATTCATTCCTATGATCCATTCTAATTCATTCGTACGATCCATTCTAATTCATTCGTCCGATCCATTCAAATTCATTCATACGATGCAATCTAATTCATTCACACAAATGTATCTATTCTAATTCATTCGTACAATGCGTTCTAATCCATTCGTACGAAACATTCTAATCCATTCGTACAATCCATTCTAATTCATTCACACGAATGTAACCATTCTAATTCATTCGTACGATCCATTCTAATTCATTCATACGATCCATTCCAATTCATTCGCACGAATGTATCCATTCGAATTCATTTGCATGATCCATTCTAATTCATTCCTATGATCCATTCAAATTCATTCGTACGATCCATTCTAATTCATTCGGTCGAATGTATCCATTTTAATTCATTCGTACGATCCATTCTAATTCGTTCATATGATCCATTCTAATTCGTTTGTACGATCCATTCTAATTCATTCCTATGATCTATTCTAATTCATTCGTATGATCCATTCCAATTCATTCCTACGATCTATTCTAATTCATTCGCTCGAATGTATCCATTCTAATTCATTCGTTCGATCCATTCTAATTCATTCGTACGATCCATTCTAATTCATTCGCTCGAATGTATCCATTCTAATTCATTCGTATGATCCATTCTAATTCATTCGTACGATCCATTCTTATTCATTTGCACGATCCGTTCTAATTCATTCCTATGATCCATTCTAATTCATTCGCACGAATGTAACCATTCTAATTCATTCGTACGATCCATTCTAATTCATTCCTACGATCCATTCTAATTCATTCACACGAATGTATCCATTATAATTCATTTACACGATCCATTCTAATTCATTCCTATGATCCATTCTAATTCATTCGTACGATCCATTCTAATTCATTCGCTCGAATGTATCCATTCTAATTCATTCTCACGAATGTAACCTTTCTAATCCATTTGTATTATCCATTCTAATTCATTCGTACGATCCATTCTAATCCATTCGTACGACCCATTCTAATCCATTCGTACGATCCATTCTAATACATTCGTATGATCCATTCTAATTCATTCGCTCGAATGTATCCATTCTAATTCATTCGTACGATCCATTCTAATTTGTTCATACGATCCATTCTAATTCATTCGTACGATCCATTCAAATTAATTCGCACAAATGTATCCATTCTAATTCATTTGTACGATCCATTCTAATTCATTCGTACGATCCATCCTAATTCATTCGTACGATCCATTCTAATCCATTCAAATTCATTCGCTCGAATGTATCCATTCTAATTCATTCATACGATCCATTTTTATTCATTCATACGATCCATTCTAATTCATTCGCATGATCCATTCTAATTCATTCTCACAATCCTTTCTAATTCATTCGCACAATCCATTCTAATTCATTCGCACGAATGTATCCATTCTAATTCATTCGTACGATCCATTCTAATTTATTCGTACGATCCATTCTAATTTATTTGCATGATCCATTCGTACGATCCATTCTAATCCATTCGTACGTTCCATTCTAATTCATTCATACGATCCATTCTAATTCGTTCGTACAATCCATTCTAATTCATTCGTACGATCCATTCTAATTCATTCGCACAAATGTATCCATTCTAATTCATTCGTATGATCCATACTAATTCATTTGCTCGATCCATTCTAATTCATTCCTGTGATCCATTCTAATTCATTCGTACGCAAGAATGTATCCATTCTAATTCATTTGCACGATCAATTCTAATTCATTCGTACGATCCATTCTAATTCATTCGCACGAATGTATCCATTCTAATTCATTCGTACAATCCATTCTAATTCATTCGCACGATCCATTCTAATTCATTCGTATGATCCATTCTAATTCATTCTTACGATCTATTCTAATTCATTCGCTCGAATGTATCCATTCTAATTTATTCATACAATCCATTCTAATTCATTCGCACGATCCATTCTAATTCATTCGTATGATCCATTCTAATTCATTCCTACGATCAATTCTAATTCATTCGCTCGAATGTATCCATTCTAATCCATTCGTACGATCCATTCTAATTCATTCGTACGATCCATTCTAATTCATTCGCTCGAATGTATCCATTCTAATTCATTCGTACGATCCATTCTAATTCGTTCGTACGATCCATTCTAATTCGTTCGTACGATCCATTCTAATTCGTTCGTACGATTCATTCTAATTCATTCGTACGATCCATTCTAATGCATTCGTACGATTCATTCTAATTCATTCGCACGATCCATTCTAATTCATTCGTATAATTCATTCTAATTCATTCCTACGATCTATTCTAATTCATTCGCACGAATGTAACCTTTCTAACTAGAATGGATCGTACAAATGAATTAGAAAGGTTATATTCGTGAGAATGAATTAGAATGGATCATATGAATGAATTAGAAAGGATCGTACGAATGAATTAGAATGGATACATTTGTGCGAATGAATTAGAATGGATCGGACGAATGAATTTGAATGGATCGGACGATTCATTCTCGCACGAATGTATCCATTCTAATTCATTCGTACAATCTATTCTAATTCATTCGCACGATCCATTCTAATTAGAATGGATCATACAAATGAATTAGAAAGGTTACATTCCTGAGAATGAATTAGAATGGATCGTAGGAATGAATTAGAATGGATCATATGAATGAATTAGAATGGATCGTGCGAATGAATTAGAATGGATTGTACAAATGAATTAGAATGGATACATTCGTGCGAATGAATTAGAATGGATCGAACGAATGAATTAGAATGGATCGTATGATTTATTCTAATTCATTTGTACGATCCATTCTAATGCATTCGTACGATTCATTCTAATTCATTCGCACGATCCATTCTAATTCATTCGTATGATCCATTCTTATTCATTCATACGATCCATTCTAATTCATTCGCACAATCACACGATCCATTCTAATTTATTCGTACGATCTATTTTAATTCATTCGTACGATCTATTTTAATTCATTCGCATGATCCATTCTAATTCATTTGTATGATCCATTATAACTCATTCGGTGGATCCATTCTAATTCATTCGTACGATCCTTTCTAATTCATTCGCATGATCCATTCTAATTTATTCGTACGATCCATTCTAATTCATTCGTACGATCTATTCTAATTCATTCGCATGATCCATTCTAGTTTATTCGTACGATCCATTCTAATTCATTCCCATGATCCATTCTAATTCATTCATATGATCCATTCTAATTCATTCGTATGATTCATTCTAATTCATTCGTACAATCCATTCTAATTCATTCGCACGATTTATTCTAATTTATTCGTATGATCCATTCTAATTCATTCCTACGATCTATTCTAATTCATTCGCTCGAATGTATCCATTCTAATTCATTCGTACAATCCATTCTAATTCATTCGCACGATCCATTCTAATTCATTCGTATGATCCATTCTAATTCATTCCTACGATCTATTCTAATTCATTCGCTCAAATGTATCCATTCTAATTCATTCGTACGATCCATTCTAATTCATTCGTACGATCCATTCTAATTTATTCGCATGATCCATTCGTACGATCCATTCTAATCCATTCGTACGAGTCATTCTAATTCATTCATACGATCCATTCTAATTCATTCGTATGATCAATTCTAATTCAATCGTATGATCCATTCAAATTCATTCGCACGAATATATCAATTCTAATTCATTCGTACGATCCTTTCTAATTCATTCGCTTGAATGTATCCATTCTAATTCATTCGTACGATCCATTCTAATTCATTCGCACGATCCATTCTTATTCATTCGCACGAATGTATCCATTGTAATTCAGTTGCACGATCCATTCTAATTCATTCCTATAATCCATTCTAATTTATTCGTACGATCCATTCTAATTCATTCGCTCAAATGTTTCCATTCTAATTTATTCGTACGATCTATTCTAATTCGTTCATACGATCCATTCTAATTCATTCGCACGATCCATTCTAATTCATTTGGACGAATGTATCCATTCTAATTCATTCGCACGATCCATTCTAATTCATTCGCACGATCCACTCTAATTCATTCGTACGATTCATTCTAATTCATTCGTACGATCCATTCTAATTCATTCGTACGAATGTAACCATTCTAATTCATTTGTACGATCCATTCTAATTCATTCGCACGATCCATTCTAATTCATTCGTACGATTCATTCTAATTCATTCGCACGATCCATTCTAATTCATTCGTACGATCCATTCTAATTCATTTATATGATCCATTCTAATTCATTCGTACGATCCATTCTAATTCATTCTCACAAATGTAACCTTTCTAATTCATTTGTACGATCCATTCTAATTCATTCGTACGATCCATTCTAATCCATTCGTACGATCCATTCTAATCCATTTGTACGATCCATTCTAATTCATTCTCACGAATGTAACCTTTCTAATTCATTTGTATTATCCATTCTAATTCATTCGTACGATCCATTCTAATCCATTCGTACGATCCATTCTAATTCATTCGCACGATCCATTCTAATTCATTCGTGCGAATAGATTAGAATGGATCGTACGAATGGATTAGAATGGATCGTACGAATGAATTAGAATGGATCCACCGAATGAGTTAGAATGGATCGTACGAATGAATTAGAATGGATCGTCCGAATGGATTAGAATGGATCGTACAAATGAATTAGAATGGATCGTACAAATGAATTAGAAAGGTTACATTTGTGAGAACGAATTAGAATGGATCGTACGAATGAATTAGAATGGATCGTATTAATGAATTAGAATAGATCGTACGAATGAATTAGAATGGATCGTGCGAATGAATTAGAATGAATCGTACGAATGAATTAGAATGGATACATTCGAGCGAATGAATTAGAATGGATCGTGCGAATGAACTAGAATGGATCGTACGAATGGATTAGAATGGATCGTACGAATGAATTAGAATGGATCATACAAATGAATTAGAAAGGTTACATTCGTGAGAATGAATTAGAATGGATCATACGAATGAATTAGAATGGATTGTACGAATGGATTAGAATGGATCGTACGAATGAATTAGAATGGATCGTACAAATGAATTAGAAAGGTTACATTTGTGAGAATGAATTAGAATGGATCGTACGAATGAATTAGAATGGATCGTATGAATTAATTACAATGGATCGTACGAATGAATTAGAATGGATCGTGCGAATGAATTAGAATGAATCGTGCATTCTAACTCATTCGTATGATCCATTCTAATTCATTCCTACGATCTATTCTAATTCATTCGCTCGAATGTATCCATTCTAATTCATTCGTACAATCCATTCTAATTCATTCGCACGATCCTTTCTAATTCATTCGCACGAATGTAACCATTCTAATTCATTCGTACGATCCAATCTAATTCATTCCTACAATCCATTCTAATTCATTCGAATGATCCATTCTAAATCATTCGCACGAATGTATCCATTCTAATTAATTCGTACGATCCATTCTAATTTTTTCGCATGATCCATTCTAATTCATTCGTATGATCTATTCTAATTCGTTCGTACGATCCATTCTAATTCATTCGCACGAATGTATCCATTCTAATTCATTCGTACGATCCATTCTAATTCATTCGTACGATCCATTCTAATTCATTCCCACGATCCGCTCTAATTCATTCCTATGATCCATTCTAATTCAGTCTTACGATCTATTATAATTCATTCTTGTGATCCATTCTAATTCATTCCTACGATCCATTCTAATTCATTCGTACGATCCATTCTAATCCATTCGTACGATCCATTGTAATTCATTCATACAATCCATTCAGATTCATTCACACAAATGTATCCATTCAAATTCATTTGTATGATCCATTCTAATTAATTCGCACGATCCATTCTAATTCAGTCGTATGAATGTATCCATTTTAATTCATTCGTTCGATCCATTCTAATTCGTACGATCCATTCGTACGATCCATTCTAATTCATTCGCACGAATGTAACCATTCTAATTCATTCGTACGATCCATTCTAATTCATTTCTACGATCCATTCTAATTCATTCGCACGAATGTATCCATTCGAATTCATTTGCACGATCCATTCTAATTCATTCCGATGATCTATTCTAATTCATTCGTACGATCCATTATAATTCATTCGCTCGAATGTATCGATTCTAATTCATTCATACGATCGATTCTAATTCATTCGTACGATCCATTCTAATCCATTCGTACGATCCATTCTAATTCATTCGTACAATGCGTTCTAATCCATTCATACGATCCATTCTAATTCATTCATACGATCCATTCTAATTCATTTGTACGATCCATTCTAATTCATTCGCTCGAATGTACCCATTCTAATTCATTCGTACGATCCATTCTAATTCATTTGTACGAATGGATCCATTCTAATTCATTTGTACGATCCATTCTAATTCATTCTTACATTCCATTCTAATTCATTCGCACGAATGTATCCATTCTAATTCATTCGCACAATCCATTCTAATTCATTCGTACGATCCATTCTAATTCATTCGTATGATCCATTCTAACTCATTCGCACGAATGTATTATCCGAATTAATTAGAATGGATCATGCGAATGAATTAAAATGGATCGTACAAATGAATTAGAATGGATCGTGCGAATGAAATAGAATGGATCGTACAATCGAATTAGAATGGATCGTACGAACGAATTAGAATGGATCGTATGAACGAATTAGAATGGATCGTATGAATGAATTAGAATGGATACATTCGAGCGAATGAATTAGAATGGATCGTACGAATGAATTAGAATGGATCATAGGAATGAATTAGAATGGATCATGCAAATGAATTAGAATGGATACATTCGTGCGAATGAATTAGAATGGATCGTAGGAATGAATTAGAATGGATTGTACGAATGAATTAGAATGGTTACATTCGTGCGAATGAATTAGAATGGATCGTACGAATGGATTAGAATGGATCGTACGAATGGCTTAGAATGGATCGTACGAATGAATTAGAATGGATCGTACAAATGAATTAGAAAGGTTATATTTGTGAGAATGAATTAGAATGGATCGTACGAATGAATTAGAATGGATCGTACGAATGGATTAGAATGGGTCGTGCGAATGAATTAGAATGGATCGTGCGAATGAAATAGAATGGATCATACGAACGAATTAGAATGGATCGTACGAACGAATTAGAATGGATCGTATGAACGAATTAGAATGGATCGTACGAATGAATTAGAATGGATACATTCGAGCAAATGAATTACAATGGATCATACGAATGAATTAGAATGGATCATAGGAATGAATTAGAATGGATACATTCGAGCGAATGAATTAGAATGGATCGTACGAATGAATTAGAATAGATCATAGGAATGAATTAGAATGGATCATGCAAATGAATTAGAATGGATACATTCGTGCGAATGAATTAGAATGGATCGTAGGAATGAATTAGAATGGATCGTACGAATGAATTAGAATGGATACATTCGAGCGAATGAATTAGAATGGATCGTATGAATGAATTAGAATGGATCGTACGAATGAATTAGAATGGATACATTCGAGCGAATGAATTAGAATGGATCGTACGAATGAATTAGAATGGATCATAGGAATGAATTAGAATGGATCGTGCAAATGAATTAGAATGGATACATTCGTGCGAATGAATTAGAATGGATCGTAGGAATGAATTAGAATGGATCGTACGAATGAATTAGAATGGTTACATTCGTGCGAATGAATTAGAATGGATCGTACGATTGGATTAGAATGGATCGTACGAATGGCTTAGAATGGATCGTACGAATGAATTTGAATGGATCGTACAAATGAATTAGAAAGGTTACATTTGTGAGAATGAATTAGAATGGATTGTACGAATGAATTAGAATGGATCGTACAAATGAATTAGAGTGGATCGTGCAAATGAAATAGAATGGATCGTACGAACGAATTAGAATGGATCGTACGAACGAATTAGAATGGATCGTATGAACGAATTAGAATGGATCGTACGAATGAATTAGAATGGATACATTCGAGCGAATGAATTAGAATGGATCGTACGAATGAATTAGAATGGATTATAGGAATGAATTAGAATGGATCGTACAAATGAATAAGAATGGATACATTCGTGCGAATGAATTAGAATGGATCGTAGGAATGAATTAGAATGGATCGTACGAATGAATTAGAATGGTTACATTCGTGCGAATGAATTAGAATGGATCGTACGAATGGATTAGAATGGATCATATGAATGGCTTAGAATGGATCGTACGAATGAATTAGAATGGATCGTACAAATAAATTAGAAAGGTTACATTTGTGAGAATGAATTAGAATGGATCGTACGAATGAATTAGAATGGATCGTACGAATGGATTAGAATGAATCGTACGAATGAATTAGAATGGATCGTACGAATGCATTAGAATAAATACATTCGTGCGAATGAATTAGAATGGATCGTACGAATGAATTAGAATGGATCGTGCGAATGAATTAGAATGGATCGTACGAATGAATTAGAATGGATTGTGCGAATGAATAAGAATGGATCGTACGAATGAATTAGAATGGATACATTTGTGCGAATGAATTAGAATGGATCATACGAATGAATTAGAATGGATCGTATAAAATGAATTAGAAAGGTTACATTTGTGAGAATGAATTAGAATGGATCGTACGAATGGATTAGAATGGATCGTACGAATGGATTAGAATGGATGATACAAAAGAATTAGAAAGGTTACATTCATGAGTATGAATTAGAATGGATCGTACGAATGAATTAGAATGGATCATGCAAATGAATTTGAATGGATCGTACGAATGAATTAGAATGGATCGAACGAATGAATTAGAACAGATACATTCGAGCGAATGAATTAGAATAGATCGTAGGAATGAATTAGAATGGATCATACGAATGAATTAGAATGGATGATGCGAATGAATTAGAATGGATTGTACGAATGAATTAGAATGGATACATTCATGCAAATGAATTAGAATGGATCGTACAAATGAATTAGAATGGATCATACGAATGAATTAGAATGGATCGTACGAATGGATTAGAATGGATCGTACGAATGTATTAGAACGCATTGTACGAATGAATTAGAATAGAGACATTTGTGCGAATGAATTAGAATGCATCGTACGAATGAATTTGAATGGATCGGACGAATGAATTAGAATGGATCGTACGAATGAATTAGAATGGATCATAGGAATGAATTAGAATGGATCGTGCAAATGAATTAGAATGGATACATTCGTGCGAATGAATTAGAATGGATCGTATGTGCGAATGAATTAGAACGGATCGTACGAATGAATTAGAATGGATATATTTGAACGAATAAATTAGAATGGATCATACGAATGAATTAGAATGGATCGTACGAATGAATTAGAATGGATCGTGCGAATGAATTAGATTGCATCGTACGATCCATTCTAATTCATTCGCTCGAATGTATCCATTCTAATTCATTCGTACGATCCATTCTAATTCGTTCATACGATCCATTCTAATTCGTTCGCACGATCCATTCTAATTCATTCGTACGACCTATTCTAATTCATTCGCATGATCCATTCTAATTCAATCGTACGAACCATTCTAATTCATTCATACAATCCATTCTAATTCATTCGTACGATGCAATCTAATTCATTCGCACAAATGTATCTATTCTAATTCATTTGTACAATGCATTCTAATCCATTCGTACGATCCATTCTAATCCATTCGTACGATCCATTCTAATTCATTCGCACGAATGTAACCATTCTAATTCATACGCTCGATCCATTCTAATTCATTCGTACGATCCATTCTAATTCATTCCTACGATCTATTCTAATTCATACGCTCGAATGTATCCATTCTAATTCATTCGTTCGATCCATTCTAATTCATTCGTACGATCCATTCTAAATCATTTGCACGATCCATTCTAATTCATTCCTATGATCCATTATAATTCATTCGTACGATCCATTCTAATTCATACGCTCGAATGTATCCATTCTAATTCATTCGTACAATCCATTCTAATTCATTCGTACGATCCATTCTAATTCATTCGCACAAATGTATCCATTCTAATTCATTCGTACGATCCATTCTAATTCATTCGTACGATCCATTCTAATTCATTCGGACAAATGTATCCATTCTAATTCATTCGTTCGATCCATTCTAATTCATTCGCATAAATATATCCATTCCTCGATCCATTCTAATTCATTTGTAGGAATATATCCATTCTAATTCATTCGTACAATCCATTCTAATTCATTCGCACGATCCATTCTAATTCATTCCTATGATCCATTCTAATTCATTCATACGATCTATTCTAATTCATTCGCTCGAATGTATCTATTCTAATTCATTCATTCGATCCATTCTAATTCATCCGTACGATCCATTCAAATTCATTCGCATGATCCATTCTAATTCATTCGTACGATCCATTCTAATTCATTCTCACGAATGTAACCTTTCTAATTCATTTGTATGATCCATTCTATTTCATTCGTATGATCCATTCTATTCAATCGTATGATTCATTCTAATTCATTCGCACGATCAATTCTAATTCATTCATCCGATCCATTCTAATTCATTCGCATGAATGTATCCATTCTAATTCATTCATACGATCCATTCTAATACATTCGCATGATCCAATCTAACTCATTCGGTGGATCCATTCTAATTCCTTCGTACGATCCATTCTAATTCATTCGCACGATCCATTCTAATTTATTCGTACGATCCATTCTAATTCATTCGTACAATCTATTCTAATTCATTCGCATGATCCATTCTAATTCATTCGTATGATCCATTCTAATTCATTCGTACAATCCATTCAAATTCATTCGTACGATGCAATCTAATTCATTCGCACAAATGTATGTATTCTAATTCATTCGTACAATGCGTTCTAATCCATTCGTACGATCCATTCTAATTCATTCGTATGATCAATTCTAATTCATTCGCACGATCCATTCTAATTCATTCGTACGATCCATTCTAATTCATTCACACGAATGTAACCATTCTAATTCATTCGTACGATCCATTCTAATTCATTCGTACAATCCATTGTAATTTATTCGTACGATCCATTCTAATTTATTCGCACGAATGTATCCATTCTAATTCATTCTAATTCATTCGTACGATCCATTCTAATGCATTCGTACGATTTATTCTAATTCATTCGAACGATCCATTCTAATTCATTCGTACGATCCATTCTAATTCATTCCTACGATCTATTCTAATTCATTCGCTCGAATGTATCTATTCTAATGGATCGTGCGAATGAATTAGAATTGATCATACGAATGAATTAGAATGGATCATATGAATGAATTAGAATGGATCGAACGAATGAATTAGAATGGATCATGCGAATGAATTTGAATGGATCGTACGAATGAATTAAAATGGATCATACAAATGAATTAGAAAGGTTACATTCGTGAGAATGAATTAGAATGGATCGTACGAATGAATTAGAATGGATCGTACGAATGAATTTGAACGGATACATTCGAGCGAATGAATTAGAATGGATCGTACGAATGAATTCGAATGGATCGTGCGAATGAATTAGAATGGATCGTATATTCGTGCAAATAAATTAGAATGGATCGTACAAATGAATTATAATGGATACATTTGTGCGAATGAATTAGAATAGATTAGAATGGATCGTACGAATGGATTAGAATCCATTCTAATTCATTTGTATAATCCATTCTAATTCATCGCTCGATCCATTCTAATTCATTCGCTCGAATGTATCCATTCTAATTCATTCGTACGATCCATTCAAATGCATTAGTACGATCCATTCTAATTCATTCGTACGATCCATTCTAATTCATTCGTATGATCTATTCTAATTCATTCGCTCGAATGTATCCATTCTAATTCATTCGTACGATCCATTCTAATTTGTTCATACGATCCATTCTAATTCATTCGCTCGAATGTAATCTAATTCATTCGCACAAATGTATCTATTCTAATCCATTCATACGATCCATTCTAATTCATTCGTACAAATGTATCCATTCTAATTCATTCGTACGATCCGTTCTAATTCATTCGTATGATCCATTCTAATTCATTTGCTCGAATGTATCCATTCTTGATCATTCGTACGATCCATTCTAATTCATTCGTACGATCCATTCTAATTCATTTGCACGATCCATTCTAATTCATTCGCACAAATGTATCCATTCTAATTCATTCGCTCGAATATATCCATTCTAATTCATTCGTACGATTCATTCTAATTCATTCGTACGATACATTCTAACTCATTCGTACGATCCTTTCTAATTCATTCGCACGAATGTAACCTTTCTAATTTATTTGTATGATCCATTCTAATTCATTTGTACGATCTATTCAAATTCATTCGCATGATCCATTCTAATTCATTCGTACGATCCATTCTAATTCATTTGCTCGAATTTACGATCCATTCTAATTCATTCGTACGATCCATTCTAATTCATTCCTACGATCCATTCTAATTCATTCGCACGAATGTAACCATTCTAATTCATCTGCACGATCCATTCTAATTCATTCCTACGATCCATTCTAATTCATTCGCATGAATGTATCCATTCTAATTCATTTGCATGATCCATTCTAATTCATTCGTACGATCCATTCTAATCCATTTGTACGTTCCATTCTAATTCATTCGAACGATCCATTCTAATTCATTCGTATGATCAATTCTAATTCATTCGTACGATCCATTCTAATTCATTCGTATGATCCATTCTAATTCAATTCGTGCAATCCATTCAAATTCATTCGCACAAATGTATCCATTCTAATTCATTCGTATGATCCATTCTAATTCATTCGCTCGAATGTATCCATTCTAATTCATTCGTACGATCCATTCTAATTCATTCGTACGATCCATTCTAATTCATTCGTACGATCTATTCTAATCCATTCGTACGATCCATTCTAATCCATTCGTACGATCCATTCTAATTCATTCGCACGTACAATCCATTCTAATCCATTCATACGATCTATTCAAATTTATTCATACAAATATATCTATTCTAATTCATTCGTACAATGCGTTCTAATCCATTCGTACGATCCATTCTAATCCATTCGTACGATCCATTCTAATTCATTCGCATGAATATAACCATTCTAATTCATTCGTATGATCCATTCTAATTCATTCGCACGATCCATTCTAATTCATTCGTACAATCCATTCTAATTCATTCGCACGTTCCATTCTAGTTCATCCGTACGATCTATTCTAATTCCTTCGCACGAATGTATCTATTCTAATTCATTCGCACAATCCATTCTAATTCATTCGTACGATCCATTCTAATCCATTCGTATGATCCATTCTAATCCATTCGTACGATCCATTCTAATTCATATGCACAAAGGTATCCATTCTAATTCATTTGTACGATCTATTCTAATTCATTCGCTCGAATGTATCCATTCTAATTCATTCGTTGGAATGGATACATTCGTGCGAATGAATTAGAATGGATCGTACAAATGAATTAGAATGGATCGTGCGAATGAATTAGAATTGATCATACAAATGAATTAGAATAGATCGTACGAATGAATTAGAAGGGATCGTACGAATGAATTTGAGTGGATACATTCGTGCGAATGAATTAGAATGGATCGTACGAATGGATTAGAACGCATTGTACGAATGAATTAGAATAGATACATTTGTGCGAATAAATTAGATTGCATCGTACGAATGAATTAGAATGGATATATTTGAATGTATCCATTCTAATTCGTTCGTACGATTCATTCATTCGTATGAGCTATTCTAATTCATTCGTACGATCCATTCTAATTCATTCGTACGATCCATTCTAATTCATTCGCACGAATGTATCCATTCTAATTCATTCGTACGATTCATTCTAATTCATTCGTACGGTCCATTCAAATTCATTCGTGTGAATGAATTAGAATGGATCGTACGAATGAATTAGAATCGATCGTACGAATGAATTAGAATGGATACATTCGAACAAATGAATTAGAATTGATCGTACGAATGAATTAGAATGGAACGTGCGAATGAATTAGAATGGATCGTACGAATGAATTAGAATGGATCGTGCGAATGAATTATAATGGATCCATCCATTCGTACGATCCATTCTAATCCATTCATACGATCCATTCTAATCCATTCGTACGATCCATTCTAATCCATTCGTATGATCCATTCTAATTCATTCTCACAAATGTAACCTTTCTAACTCATTTGTACGATCTATTCTAATTCATTTGTACGATCCATTCTAATCCATTCGTACGATCCATTCTAATCCATTCGTACGATCCATTCTAATCCATTCGCACGAATGTAACCATTCTAATTCATTCGTACGATCCATTCTAATTCATTCGCACGATCCATTCTAATTCATTCGTACGATCCATTCTAATTCATTCGCACGTTCTATTCTAATTCATTCGTACGATCTATTCTAATTCATTTGCTCGAATGTATCCATTCTAATTCATTCGTACGATCCATTCTAATTCATTCATACGATCCATTCTAATTCATTCGCACGAATGAATTTGAATCGATCGTACGAATGAATTAGAATGGATCGCACGAATGAATTGGAATGGATACATTCGTGCGAATGAATTAGAATGGATCGTATGAATGAATTAGAATGGATCGTACGAATGAATTAGAATAGCTCATACGAATCAATGAATCGTACGAACGAATTAGAATGGATACATTCAAATATATCCATTCTAATTCATTCGGACGATGCAATCTAATTTATTCGCACAAATGTATCTATTCTAATTCATTCGTACAATGCGTTCTAATCCATTCGTACGATCCATTCTAATCCATTCGTACGATCCATTCTAATTCATTCGCACGAATGTATCTGTTCGGGGGATTTTTCGCTGGTCCGTGCGGGCTGCCTGCAAGACAAAGAAAAGAGAACGTGAGAACGGCTGGCTCCCTCCGGAGCGCAGACCCTCCGACGCTCAAGTCAGTCACAGTGGCACAACGGCGAGCTGTAATGGACCAAAGAGGAAGGAAAAGGGATTTCGAACCTGTACTATGGAGCCTGGGGGTGAGCATTTATAGCAATCGGCGGCCTACCGTGGCCCGACACGTGGAGATTCTTCCGGCGCCTTCTAGACCCCCCACGTTCTGGCTCGCGTGGGTCTGACAGTCCTTGGTACTCGCGCCCTGACATTCTGTCGTCAGGCCTGCCAGGCGGTTTGAGTGGGGGAGGGAATCTTTCTTGTCGTGGCCAGGTGGCCATTCTGGAATGTTCAAGTCTGGGAGGTCTCGAACTGATTCGAGCGAGCTTCCGTGGGCCACGTTTGTCCACGTAGCTTCCGTGGGGTTTTGCCACCTGGCATCTCCTCATACATTGTGGGCGACCTCCGACGGGGAGCTAAAGTGAGCTCGCCCTCTATTGCTCCGCCTTCTCTTCCACATCTATCAAGAGTCGGACCTCGCGGGAGCAACCTCCTCGATAAACTGGGGAATTCTGGCGAGCTTGGGCGAGCTCCTGAGCGAGCTAGGGGCGAGCTCCTGCGCGAGCTAGGGGCGTTCGCGATGCCGGTGTCTTCGTTATGCATGACGGTCTAACTCCCGCTATCACTGCCAGCGAGTTCTCGCGCGGGCTTGGCGAACTCCGGGGCGAGCTCCTGAGCGAGCTTAGGCGAGCTCCTGGGTGAGCTTGGCGAGCTACGGGGCGAGCTCCTGAGCGAGCTTCTGGGCGATCTCGGGCGAGCTCCGTCGAGCTCAGGCGAGCTCCTGAGCGAGCTTCTGGGCGATCTCAGGCGAGCTCCATCGAGCTCAGGCGAGCTCTTAAGAGTGCTCTTGGCCTGGGCCCTTTCAGCCTAATGTGGATCTCGCTCCCTGTCAAGGTGATTTGGTGAGCACGGGGGAGCGAACTCCTGCGAGCTGCACTCAGATACAAGGTGTCCATCCAGCTCCCTGTGGGGCGAGCTCCTGAGGGGTTGGGAGAGGCGAGCTGCACTCAGATACAAGGTGTCCATCCAGCTCCCTGTGGGGCGAGCTCCTGAGGGGTTGGGAGAGGCGAGCTGCACTCAGATACAAGGTGTCCATCCAGCTCCCTGTGGGGGGGGCGGGCTCCTGATGGGCTGGGAGGGCGAGCTTTTTGGACGGGCTCCCTCGAGAACTCTTATCTCAGATGCGTTTGCAATGCTACCCAAGATATGTGGTTTCTGTCTACCCCCAACATTACCCCCTCCTGAGGGAGTGATCGAGGAAACTCGACGCTTGCTCAGGAGTCTTAGCGAACTCCTATCCCCGGCAATGTGCCTGATATCAATGTCTGCCGTAACCATTTTCTTGCGGGGCGGAGATAGTAGCGATGGCGGCCTGCGCCGAGAACTTTGACTGCCAGTATTTCACAAACGCTGGGCGGGCCACGAGCATCAGCCATGAGCGATCTCCTGCGATGCGAGCTCCTCACATGCGGTCAGGGTCAGCTTCGGGCAAGCTTGGGCGCCTGCTGTGGGCGGTCTGCATCGAGAGTTTTGACTCTCAGTACTTTTCAAAAACGCCGGGCGGGCCACGAGCGTCAGCCACGAGCGATCTCCTTCCGGTGCGAGCTTGTCACACGCGGCCAGGGTCTGCCTCGGGCGAGCCGCAGGCACCTGCCGCGAGCGGTCTGCATCGAGAGTTTTGACTCTCAGTACTTTTCAAACGCTGGACGGGCCACGAGCGTCAGCCACGAGCGATCTCCTTCCGGTGCGAGCTTGTCACACGCGGTCAGGGTCTGCTTCGGGCGAGCTTGGGGCGCCTGCCGCGGGCGATCTTGTGACTTGGGTATCGCACCGAATCTCCAACGGTCGCTTCACCTTAACTGCGGCGCGAGGCTCAACGCTGATACAGCGAATCTCATCATGAGACCCCGATCGGCGCGAGACGCGTGTCTCCTCCTCATTTGTCCCTTTCTCTGTCAATAAAGGACAGTGCTGGCGCCGGCGCAGCTTTTTCCACGCGTGGTCCACGTGGCGCTCGACGATTTGAGAGAAGCGAGCTGTCGCTTTGATCGCCGTCACATCGCCTCGCCGAGCGCGCTTGGGCATTAAATGCGGATCGATTCACCTGTCTCTCGCTCGCCTTTAAATAGGGGACGGGGGGCAATTTTTACTGCTGCGTGAAAACAGCTCTCCCTTCTCCCTTTGCTTCTAGCGCTTTCAGCTCGCTTTAGCCCTTCTGCTCTTATGGCTTCCGCTGCTGACGTTGCTGCTGCTGTTGCTGCCGCTGCTGCTGCCGCCCAGGCCGCTGAGCCCGCCACCGAAAGGGCGGTGGTCTGGCTGCAAAACCCCGTCGGGGTGCCTGTCGGGGACAGTATCCGGGCGGCGATCGATCTCCCTCGGGAGATCCTCGTCACCGAGATGCCACTCTCGGGGAGGCCGCCCCAGGGCACAGTAGCTTCTGTCGGGCTGCTGTGGTCCGGGCTGCGGTTCCCCCTGAGTCATCTCGCCGGGGAGCTCCTGGAGTTGACGGGGCTTTGCCCCGCCCAACTCTCAGGAAACTCCTGGGGGATACTCTACGGGCTGTCCCAGCTGGAGACCGCTCTGAAGGCTAGGATCCCACTGAGCTACTTGCTCAAAAAGTGGCTCCTCAAGCCCTCACCGGTCTTCAGTACCGCGGGCTGCGGCTACTTCTACCTCGCCGGGCGGCCTGGCGAGGTGCTCCCCTTCTCCACCATCGAGAGCAAGGACCGCCACTGGAAGGACTATCCTTTCGTGGCGGTCGGCGACTGGCGCGGGCGGCACAGCGGAGTCCCGGCTCACCCCGGGGTTCCCCCGACGGCGGTCTTCCGGGAGATCTCCTTCTACAAGGCGGGGAAGAAGAAGTGCATCGCTCCCGACCGGGAGCGATCTCTGGACGAGGCGATCCTCCACTACCTTGGTGGGCGGACTCCAGAGAAGATCACCGCTCCCGACTTCGCCTTCCAGCTGAAGGACGGGAAGACCGGCGCTATTCTGCTGAAGCAGAAAGTGGTCCGGAAGAAGAAAGAGGAGGAGGTCGGTGCTATTCCGCCGATGCAGAACGCCCCTCCTCCCTCTAAAGGGGCCAGCAAGGGGGCAGGGAGCTCCGGAGGCAACCCCCGCAAGAAGGTGGCACGGAGGCGGGCCTCGCCCATCCGCTTCGACGACCCCGACACCCTAGAGATGCTCCGCCAGGGTGAAGCCTCCGCTCCCCCGCCACCTCCTCGCCCGGACGCCGGCCCAGGTCAGCCCACTGCCCCAACTCCCATAGTCCGCCGAAAGATCCAAATGGTCGAGCCCGACGACCCGAACATCGACCTCCCGCTAACCATGGCGGAAGTCGAATCCGGGATGGCTCAAATTTTAATGGGCTACTTTCCGGGCGATCTGACCGTGCCGCTTCGTGTAGCAGTGATGACGCCGGAGATGGAGGCGCGCGGGAAGAAGAAGGCCAAGCGTGCGGGGCCCGCGCCTTCTAACGTCCAGGCGGCGCAACGGCAGAAAGCGCTGGAGGAGGCGGGCTTGGACTCGGAGCCCAGCTGGACGGACTCCGCGGAAGAGGCCTCAGGCCCCGAGGAGGAAGAGCCCGCTCCTCGGCCTTCCCAGGCGGAGCCTTCTGCTTCCGCCCAAGTGGAGAAGCCCGCGACTCCATCAGCTCCCGTACCAGGGGCGGGGTCAAGCGGGCAGGAGCCGCCATCTCCCGCCGACGGGGCAGGGATCCAGCAGGGCGAGTCAGACGCCGTCGCTGCGACCTCCTTGCCGGTGTCGGCTCCTCCTCCCGTGGCCTTTACACCGGAGGCCGCTCCAGCCCCCGCCCCTCCGACCTCGCCTCCTGCAGAGGGCCAGGAGGGAGCGGGCTCCCAGCAGGGCTTAGGGGACCTGGTCTACAGGTCCCCGAGTTTCGTAGACATTGGCTCCGATTCCGAGTCCTTCAGCTCGGAGTCGGAGGCCAAGGGGGCCACGGCGGACCCTCCGAGCCCGTCAGGAGCCGGAGCTCGCCCGGGGGAGGTGATAGCCCCCACTCCTCCCGGCGTGCCCCCTCTTTCCGGAGCTCCCGGCGGTCCCAGCGCGGGTTCCTCTATAGAGGAAGGGAGGGCGCCCCACTACGTGCGGCAGCTGCTGGGCCGCAACGTTTTCGCGCGAGCTCCCTTCGCTTCTATAAGCGAGCGCCTGGCCGAGGTACGCTCCGCACCTGTCTGGGTAAATTTTAGTCTCAATTCTTGCTAACCTCTTTACCTTTCTTATGCAGGCGGAGAAGCAGAGCCAGGCGCTGGCCGCGGAGGTCGCTGGGGCCGGGAAGGCGCTGGCCGCTTTGTTCGATGATTCCCTTCGGGGGTCTGAACGCAAGGTGGACGAGCACATCCACGAGCTCCAGCTAGCCAAGGGCTCCGAGGAGCTGAAGGCGGAGTCAGAGGCACTGCACCGCAGGGTCAAAACCCTGGCGTCAGGCCTCGCCATGGCCGAGGTAGCCAAAGGCCTGTCCGCTACCGCCCTCTTCAAGGCCAAGGCGGAGCGAGACGAAGCTGTGTCCGCCCGGGAGGTCGCGCAGCGGGAGGCGGCTCAACTTCAAGGCGAGGCTGCTGCTCTGAAGACGGAGATCGCTGCCTTGAAAGAGACGCACGCCAACGGCCTTCGGGCTCAGCAAGACCGCCTCCAAACTCAACTGGACGATCTCCTCAAGAAAGGCGCCCTGGCCGCTGTGGAGAAATACAAGACCGAAAGGTCGAAGAAGCGGCGCCGAGGAGACGACAGTGGGGCGGAGACAAGCAAGCCTTGAGCTCGCAGCTTTGCAACTGTTTTTGTAATTCTCGTCTATCAATAAAATTTTCATCTTTTTAAGCTCGACTTTGTGTCTTTTTATCTTTCTTTGCGTTGCTCATGAGTCCGCTCTAGGAGTTCACAGCGACCTCGAGAGTGATACCCCGAGCGAGGCGGCTAATTCGATTCAATCTTTTTATTTTTAAAACATATGCAATACGAAAAACTCGGCATGCTCGCAAAAACTCGACAGTCTCTGAGCCCGGAAAACGTTTAAGCAAACCAAAAGACTTCAAAAACTTCCCTACACTCAGAGACTTAAACCAATTTTATTTTAAAAGAAAACTAATAAGTGCTAGCTGCCCCCTGCCCGGTTAATTTCTCTCGATGGTCCTGTTCGGCGGGCTCGCCCTTCGAGGGGTACGCCAACGCCAGGATGCTTCCGTTCATGGCAGGTGAACGCGAAGGATCCTAGTTAGGCTTAGAGTCCTCTTGGGCAGCGGACTTCCCCGGGAAGCTCAAGGTCGCCCACTGGCTGCCTCTGAGGATCCCGGTCTAGCTTTAAGTCCGCACAACGGCGGACTGCCCCGGGAAGCTCAAGGTCGCCCACTGGCTGCCTCTGAGGATCCCGGTCTTGCTTTAAGTCCGCACAACGGCGGACTGCCCCGAGAAGCTCAAGGTCGCCCACTGGCTGCCTCTGAGGATCCCGGTCTTGCTTTAAGTCCGCACAACGGCGGACTGCCCCGGGAAGCTCAAGGTCGCCCACTGGCTGCCTCTGAGGATCCCGGTCTTGCTTTAAGTCCGCACAACGGCGGACTGCTTTGTAGATCAAGCGAGCTCTTGGTGCAGCGAGCTTCCGGGTGGAATTCTTTGTGGAAAATCCCGTCATTCATTCATAACCTCTAACGATAATTTACAAAAATTCACTTAGGCATAGAACTTGCGAAGGTGCAAAGCATTCCAAGGCCGCTCTAACAAATCGCCTTCAGCGGTCATCAACTGGTAAGCCCCCGAGCCACGCGCTTCGTGTATTATGTAGGGACCCTCCCAGTTCGCCGCGAGCTTCCCTGCATTAGGCTCCTGCGTGTTTGCGAACACCTTTCTCATCACCATGTCCCCGGCTTTGAATGCCCGATGGCGGACTCTTTTGTCATAGGCGCGCTTCATTTCTTGTCGGTACCCAGCGAGATGTAGATTGGCGCGCTCTCGTCTTTCTTCGAGCTGGTCTAGGGAGTCGGCGAGCAGAACGTCGTTATCGACCTCACCTGCAGCAAGCTTTCTTTCCGTTGGCAGCTCGGCTTCGGTGGGCAGCACGGCTTCACACCCGTAAGTCAGGCTGAAAGGCGATTCGCCGGTCGAGCGACGTGGAGTGGTACGATAGGCCCACAGCACGCCGTCGAGCTCCTGCTCCCATAGTCCTTTCTTTCCTTCCAACCTTTTCTTGAGGTTATCTAGGATTACTCGGTTCGTTGCTTCGGCCTGCCCGTTGCTTTGAGGGTACCTCGGAGACGAGAACCTTAGGTCGACCCTGTATTCGATGCAAAAGCTTCTGATCAAGCGATTGTCGAACTGGCGACCATTGTCGGTGATGAGCACTCGGGGTAGCCCAAAGCGACAGAAAATATTCTTCCAAAGGAAGTCTTTGACTTGCTTCTCACCAATCTTAGCTAGCGGGACCGCTTCCACCCATTTGGTGAAGTAGTCCGTAGCTACTAAGATGAATTTCTTCTGTCGGGTAGACACAGGGAAAGGTCCCACAATGTCCAACCCCCATTGCTGGAAAGGCCAGGGGCTCGCCAGAGGATGCAGTTCTTCTGCGGGCATATGGTTCGTGGTGGCGTGCTTCTGGCACTGGATGCACCTCTGGGCGACCTTCAAAGCGTCTTGCTCCAGAGTGGGCCACCAGTATCCTTGCCTTCGTACTTTCGCAGCAAGAGACCGCCCACCAGCGTGGTTTCCCAGCTCGCCAGAGTGAATGCACTTTAGAACTTCTTCGGTTTCCGGGCTCTCGACGCAACGGAGACTTGGCCCGCCAAAGGATCTTCGAAAAAGGCGATCCCAGCGAATGAGATAGCGCCCAGCGCATTTCTCCACTCGCCGGGCTTCCTCTCTATCCTCTGGTAGCTCGCCCTTCTGGAGAAAGCGAAAAATGGGGGCGGTCCACCCGCTGAGTGGTACGTTGGCGGAGACTTGGTTAACAGCGGGCTCCATCAGTTGGAGCCGAGACTGACTTTGGACTTCGATGAGAATCTGGCGAGCCTCTGATGTTCCCAGCAAAGAGGCGGCGTTTGCCAAAGCATCAGCTCGCCTATTATCGGCTCGCGGAATTTGCTCCAAGGAAATCTTTTCGAACTCCGCGGCCTTGTGCTTCACCAGATCCACGTAGCCCGCCATTCGTGCGTCCCGAGAGGCGTACTCCCCATTGACTTGGCAAACAATTAGCTGGGAATCGCTAAAGACCTTCAGGCGTTTGGCGCCTACCTCTTTGGCGAGCTCCAGGCCGGCCAGCAGCGCCTCATATTCCACCTCATTGTTGGTAGCGGCGAAATCCAGTCGGACTGACTTTTCCAGAAGTACCGACTGGGCGATCAGTGCGACCCCGATCCCAGCCCCCAAAGCGTTGGAGGATCCATCGACGAATAATTCCCAGCCTGCCTCCTCTGAACGCTTAGTTGGAGGATGCTCGCCTTGATTGTCCAAGAACCTCGCCTTCCCAGGGTGTGCCTCAGTTGGCTCATCCTCCCGGTACTGGACCGGTTCTTCTATGGGGAAGTCCGCCAAGAAATCGGCGAGCGCCTGTCCTTTGACCGCAACTCGAGGGACATACTCCAAGCCGTAGGCGGCGAGCTCGGCGGACCAACGGTAGAGCCTGCCGGCTACTGAGGGCCTGGAGAGCGCGCTCTTTAGAGGGTGCTCCGTGATGACCTTGACAGGGTGCGCCGAGAAGTAGGGGTGGAGCTTTCTCGCGGTAAGGACCAAGGCCAATGCGACCTTCTCGATTGGTCGATACCGGAGCTCGGCGGGAAGCATTGTGTGGCTTACAAAGTAGACATGATGCTCCACCTTTGCTTCTTCCACAACCAGGACCCCGCTCACCGCATTCTCAGTGACCGCAAGGTACACGCCGAGTTCGGCGCCCTCTTTTGGTGCCGCTAAGATCGGTGGGCTCGCCAGGTAGTCCTTGATCTTTTGGAAGGCGTGCTCGCACTTCTCATCCCAACAAATGCTTGCTCCTTTTCGTAGCAGCTCGAAAAGAGGTCGGCAGTTGTCTGAGGATTTGGAGATGAACCGATTGAGCGCGGCGATTCGCCCGCTCAGCCTCTGGACTTCCTGCCGGGTCCTCGGCGCGGGCATCTCGACAAGTGCTCGGATCTGCCCAGGGTCGGCCTCGATCCCCCTGTGGGTGACCAGGTACCCGAGGAATTTCCCCGACGTCACCCCGAATGCGCACTTCGCCGGGTTTAGCCTCATTTGGTACTTTCTCAGTACCTCGAAGGTTTCGCGGAGATCGGCAACATGCCCCTCCCTCTCCCGACTCTTCACCAGGAGGTCGTCTACATAAACTTCGACGTTTCTGCCGATCTGATCTTTGAACATCTGAGTGACTAGCCTTTGGTAGGTCGCTCCAGCGTTCTTAAGTCCGAACGGCATCACTCGATAGCAGTACAACTTCTGGTAGCCCGCTCCGGAGTAGAAGGCGGTCTTCTCCTGATCGTCGGCGTGGAGAGGTATCTGGTTATACCCAGAATATCCATCCATGAAGGACAGGGCCTGGAACCCGACAGCTGCGTCGACCAGTGCGCCTATTCTCGGAAGAGGAAATCCATCCTTCGGGCATGCCTTGTTGAGGTCGGAGAAGTCGATGCACACCCTGACCGCTCCGCTCTTCTTTGGCACCGCCACGATATTGGAGATCCACTCGGGGAAGTGCGCCTCGCGGATGAAGCCGGCTCGCTCCAGCTTGTCTATCTCTGCCGCCACTGCAATGGACTTTGCAGCAGGTATATGCCGAGCTTTCTGCTTGACCGGCGGGAACTCCTTCATGGTGTGCAGACGATGACAGGCGACCTCCGGGTCAATCCCTGGCATGTCCGCGAAGCTCCAGGCGAATACGTCACGGTATTCCCTGAGCAAGTTGGTTATGGCCAGGACCTCGCCCTTGGCTAGCGAGGTCCCGAGGCTAACAACTCCTGGCCCTTCCTTGCCGCCAATGTCGACCTCTTGAAGTGGTTCGGCAATTGGAAAACTTCCTCTCTTGGGGGTTGTCGGGCGACCTCCCTCCTCCAACTTAAGGTCCACACCGCTCCCACCCGGGGGTGGAGTAGGGGACTTAAGCGAGGAGGCCTCCAGCGGGCTCCCCAATAGCTCGCTCGTAGCGGGCGGTAATTGCTAGGAGGGTGCGGGCCTCTTGGCCTCGGCGACCTCCATGTCCCTGAGGTGAAGGACATCCTGCTCGCATCGGGTAGCGGCTACCTGATCACCCCGAATTACTACGACCCCGCTCGCGGTCGGGAATTTGAGGGCCTGATGGTTGGGTGAAGCTACCGCATTCATTTGCCTTAGCCAAGGCCGCCCAAGGATGGCGTTAAATGCGGAACTTCCATCCACTACCGCGAAGCGGACTTGGCGAGCCTCTGGGCCAGCGGTCACCGTAAGGGTTATCTCCCCTGCCACTCTGGCGACCTCTCCGGTGAACCCACTGAGGGAGCTCGTCGAGGGAGACAGGTCGGCGAGTCTCAACCCCATTCGTAGGTAGGCCGACAGAAAAAGGATGTCCACGGCGCTCCCCGGATCAACCAGAGCTCGCCTCACCTCGATGTTAGCCATCATCAGGCGTATGACGAGGGGGTCATTGTGGGGCGTAACGACCCCAGTCATGTCATCTTCCGAAAACCAGAGAAAATCGCGGGCTTCCACCCTTGGTGCTTGAAGTAAAGTAGGACTTAGCGAGACGGAAAATACCTTTTGTGCCCGCTCCATCTCCCTGACTCGTCGGCGGGCTTCATTACTGGATCTCGGGCCGCACAGCCGCCCGCTAATGGTATGGCAGATCGCCGGTCCCTCCGCGGGAGGCGGAGGCAGGGCGGGCTCAGCGGGCCCCGGGCGATCTCCCTCCCGAGGGGCCCGTGTCGGTACTACCTCGAACCTCCTTGGAGGCGAAATAAACTGATTCAAGTGGCCCTGGGTGACCAAGTCCTCGAGGTGGTTCTTGAGAGCCCGGCATCTGTTAGTGTGATGCCCAGGGCTTCGATGAAAGGCGCACCGCCGCGAGTTGTCGGTAGAGCCAGGCTCTCCGACCTGTAGGGGTGGCGGGTACTGGAAGAAAGGTTCATTCCGAATCTGATGGAAGATTTGTCCTGGCGAGTGTGTCAGCACGGTGAAATCCCGCTCCCCGGGTCCTGGAGGCAGGCGCCAGTTCGCCGGCCTTCCAGCGACAGCCGTGGGGGCTTCAGCGGGCTGTTCAGCAGGAACAGCGGGCGGTCCAGGCAAAGCCACCGCCAGGGGCACCTCCCTTCTCTCCACGGCCTTGACGACGAGCGGTCGCGGGGCCGGAGGAGGTCGCTGCTCGACTGCCTTTCCCTTTCGGTCTAGCACAGCGTCTTCAAGCTTGATGTGTTACTGGACCAGGGCAAATAGTTCGACCATCGTGCGAGGGTCCTTGATCACTAGAGCGTCATGAAGCTTGCAACCCTCGGGGAGGGCGCTTCTGAAAGCGCTCACCACGGTACGATCTTGGCCCGCCGCGTCTTCCAGAGCGAGGTAGGCGCTCCGGAATCGCGTTGCGAAGCACCGGAGCGTCTCGCGAGCTCCCATGGTTAAAGTAAACAGAGACTCGATTCTCTTCGGGGGCTGCCTATTGCAGCGATACTGCTCCAGGAATAGCCTAGAGAGAGTTGGAAAGTCGGGGATCGTGCCGGGCGGCAACTTGTGAAACCAGTTCAATGCCGAGCCGGTCAAACTGCTCGGGAATGCTCGGCACAAGACGTGGTCTTGGTCCCGGAAAAATAGAAGCTTTCTGTAAGCCAAGAGATGGTCAACGGGATCCTGCGACCCGTCGAACAATACAAACTTCGGGGGGGTCCAGTGGTGCGGAAATCCCCCTGGGTGGACCTCGCTGGTGAAAGGCGAGCTACCTCCGTGGGCGGCAAGGTCTTCAAGTAAATCTACTGGCGCACTAGGTCGCCGCCAGCGCCCGGGGAGAACTCCCAGAGGCGGCTGCGCAGGTCCTAGGCGGTCTCGTACGCTCCCTTGTGGCGAGGTCGGCCCCACCCCGCGGCGACCCTCGGGGGCAACCGCTCGGCGGGCTCCTTGCTGTCCACCCACGGATTCCTTCGGCGCGTCAGTTGGTCTGTGGGAGGCCGTTGCCTCTCGAGCTCCTGAAGATATTTCCACCGCGGGCTCTTTCCCTCGTCGCCGATGGCGTGGGTCGCGATCCCGCTCTAGAGATCTTGCCTCCGACCCCTCAGAATCGGCGCTCCGGCTACGGCGGCAGGGAATGGTCGCGCGCGAGGTCGCCTGGTTGCTAGATCGCTGGGTGACTAGCTTCTGCAACCTTGTGAGCGGGGTTTCCGGCACCCCGCGTACAGCCGCTCTCCCGACTGGGGGTTCCGGTTGGGAAACCTGCCGCACCGGAGCGACCGTGGGCGGTCGCGATGTTGACGCCGGTGGTCGCACCGGAGACACCGTCTTCGCCGGCCCAGATCGTCGGCTGGCCGCCGGAGCCTGACGCAATCGTGTCAGCTCCTCCATCATCGCCCGCTGGGTGGCCAACATCTCCAACAAGAGTTGGTCGCTGAGCGGGACCTGGGGCTGAGGGGTCTCGACTGGAGGCTCGCTGCGCGCAGATCTGGCACGAGTCCTCGGTCGCCTGCGTCCCCTTGTCGCCGGAGCCATCCTTGAGGTTACGAGAGCGAACTGCGCTCAACCGCGTGGTCGTAGGCGTTCTCGCAGGAACCAGTCGAAGATCCCACAGACGGCGCCAAATGTTCGGGGGATTTTTCGCTGGTCCGTGCGGGCTGCCTGCAAGACAAAGAAAAGAGAACGTGAGAACGGCTGGCTCCCTCCGGAGCGCAGACCCTCCGACGCTCAAGTCAGTCACAGTGGCACAACGGCGAGCTGTAATGGACCAAAGAGGAAGGAAAAGGGATTTCGAACCTGTACTATGGAGCCTGGGGGTGAGCATTTATAGCAATCGGCGGCCTACCGTGGCCCGACACGTGGAGATTCTTCCGGCGCCTTCTAGACCCCCCACGTTCTGGCTCGCGTGGGTCTGACAGTCCTTGGTACTCGCGCCCTGACATTCTGTCGTCAGGCCTGCCAGGCGGTTTGAGTGGGGGAGGGAATCTTTCTTGTCGTGGCCAGGTGGCCATTCTGGAATGTTCAAGTCTGGGAGGTCTCGAACTGATTCGAGCGAGCTTCCGTGGGCCACGTTTGTCCACGTAGCTTCCGTGGGGTTTTGCCACCTGGCATCTCCTCATACATTGTGGGCGACCTCCGACGGGGAGCTAAAGTGAGCTCGCCCTCTATTGCTCCGCCTTCTCTTCCACATCTATCAAGAGTCGGACCTCGCGGGAGCAACCTCCTCGATAAACTGGGGAATTCTGGCGAGCTTGGGCGAGCTCCTGAGCGAGCTAGGGGCGAGCTCCTGCGCGAGCTAGGGGCGTTCGCGATGCCGGTGTCTTCGTTATGCATGACGGTCTAACTCCCGCTATCACTGCCAGCGAGTTCTCGCGCGGGCTTGGCGAACTCCGGGGCGAGCTCCTGAGCGAGCTTAGGCGAGCTCCTGGGTGAGCTTGGCGAGCTACGGGGCGAGCTCCTGAGCGAGCTTCTGGGCGATCTCGGGCGAGCTCCGTCGAGCTCAGGCGAGCTCCTGAGCGAGCTTCTGGGCGATCTCAGGCGAGCTCCATCGAGCTCAGGCGAGCTCTTAAGAGTGCTCTTGGCCTGGGCCCTTTCAGCCTAATGTGGATCTCGCTCCCTGTCAAGGTGATTTGGTGAGCACGGGGGAGCGAACTCCTGCGAGCTGCACTCAGATACAAGGTGTCCATCCAGCTCCCTGTGGGGCGAGCTCCTGAGGGGTTGGGAGAGGCGAGCTGCACTCAGATACAAGGTGTCCATCCAGCTCCCTGTGGGGCGAGCTCCTGAGGGGTTGGGAGAGGCGAGCTGCACTCAGATACAAGGTGTCCATCCAGCTCCCTGTGGGGGGGGCGGGCTCCTGATGGGCTGGGAGGGCGAGCTTTTTGGACGGGCTCCCTCGAGAACTCTTATCTCAGATGCGTTTGCAATGCTACCCAAGATATGTGGTTTCTGTCTACCCCCAACAGTATCCATTCAAATTCATTCGTACGATCCATTCTAATTCATTCGTATGATCTATTCTAATTCATTTGTATGATCAGTTATAATTCATTCGCACGATCCATTCTAATTCATTCGTACGATCCATTCTAATTCATTCGCACGAATGTATCCATTCCAACGAATGAATTAGAATGCATACATTCGAGCGAATGAATTAGAATAGATCGTACAAATGAATTAGAATGGATACCTTTGTGCATATGAATTAGAATGGATCGTACGAATGGATTAGAATGGATAGTACGAATGGATTAGAATTGATCGTACGAATGAATTAGAATGGATTGTACGAATGAATTAGAATGGATACATTCGTGCGAATGAATTAGAATAGATCGTACGAATGAATTAGAATGGAACGTGCGAATGAATTAGAATGGATCGTGCGAATGAATTAGAATGGATCGTACGAATGAATTAGAATGGTAACATTCGTGCGAATGAATTGGAATGGATCGTACGAATGGATTCGAATGGATCGTACGAATGGATTGGAACGCATTGTACGAATGAATTAGAATAGCTACATTTGTACGAATAAATTTGAATAAATCGTATGAATGGATTAGAATGGATTGTACGTGCGAATGAATTAGAATGGATCGTACGAATGGATTAGAATGGATCGTACGAATGGATTAGAATAGATCGTACGAATGAATTAGAATGGATCGTACGAATGAATTAGAATGGATCGTACGAATGAATTATTATGGATACATTCGAGCGAATGAATTAGAATGGATCATACGAATGAATTAGAATGGATACATTTGTGCTAATTAATTTGAATGGATGGCACGAATTGAATTAGAATGGATCATACGAATGAATTAGAATGGATCGTGCGAATGAATTAGAATTGATCATACGAATGAATTAGAATGGATCATTCGAATGAATTAGAATGGATCGTACGAATGGATTAGAATGGATCGTACGAATGAATTAGAATGGATCATGCAAATGAATTAGAATGGATACATTCATGCGAATGAATTAGAATGGATCGTAGGAATGAATTAGAATGGATCGTGCAGATGAATTAGAATGGTTACATTCGTGCGAATGAATTAGAATGGATCGTAGGAATGAATTAGAATTGATCGTACGAATGAATTAGAATGGATCATAAATTCGAGCAAATGAATTAGAATGGATCGTACGAATGAATTAGAATGGATCATGCGAATGAATTTGAATAGATCGTACAAATGAATTAGAATGGATCATACAAATGAATTAGAAAGGTTACATTCGTGCGAATGAATTAGAAAGGATCGTACGAATGAGTTAGAATGTATCGTACGAATGAATTAGAATGAATCGTACGAATGAATTAGAATGGATATATTCGAGCGAATGAATTAGAATGAATTAGAATGGATACATTTGTGCGAATGAATTAGAATGGATCGTGCAAATGAATTAGAATGGATCGTACGAATGAATTAGAATGGATCGTATGAATAAATAAGAATGGATACATTCGAGCGAATGAATTAGAATGGATCGTACGAATGAATTAGAACGGATCGTACGAATGAATTAGAATGGATACATTTGTATGAATAAATTAGAATGGATCGTACGAATGGATTAGAATAGATACATTTGTGTGAATGAATTAGATTACATTCGACCGAATGAATTAGAATGGATCGTATGAATGAATTAGAATGGATCGTACGAATGAATTAGAATGGATACATTCGAGCGAATGAATTAGAATAGATCATACGAATCAATTAGAATGGATCGTACGAATGAATTAGAATGGATCGTACGAATGCATTAGAATGGATCGTATGAATGAATTAGAATGGATACATTCGAGCGAATGAATTAGAATGGATCGAGCGATGAATTAGAATGGATTATACAAATGAATTAGAATGGATTCTAATCCATTCGTACGATCCATTCTAATCTATTCTAATTCATTCACACAAATGTATCCATTATAATTCATTTGTACGATCCATTCTAATTCATTCGCACGATCCATTCGAATTCATTCATACGATCCATTCTAATTCATTCGCTCGAATGTATCCATTCTAATTCATTCGTACGATCCATTCTAATTCATTCTCACGAATGTAACCTTTCTAATTCATTTGTATGATCCATTTTAATTCATTCGTACGATCCATTCAAATTGATTCGCATGATCCATTCTAATTCATTCGTACGATCCATTCTAATTCATTCTCACGAATGTAACCTTTCTAATTCATTTGTATGATCCATTCTAATTCATTCGTACGATCTATTCAAATTCATTCGCATGATATATTCTAATTCATTCGTACTATCCATTCTAATTCATTCGCTCGAATGTATCCATTCTAATTCATTCGTTCGATCCATTCTAATCTATTCGTACGATCCATTCTAATCCATTCGTACGATCCATTCTAAGTCATTCGTACGATCCATTCTAATTCATTCTCACAAATGTAACCTTTCTAATTCATTTGTACGATCCATTCTAATTCATTCGTACGATCCATTCTAATTCATTCGCATTCTAATCCATTCTAATTCATTCGCACGATCCATTCTAATTCATTCGCACGAATGTATCCATTCTAATTCATTCGTACAATCCATTCTAATTCATTCATACGATCCATTCTAATTCATACGCATGAATATATCTATTCTAATTCATTCGTATGATCCATTCTAATTCATTCGCACAAATGTATCCATTCTAATTCATTCGTTCGATCCATTCTAATTCATTCGGATAAATATATCCATTCTAATTCATTCGTACGATCCATTCTAATTCATTCGCACGAATATATCCATTCTAATTCATTCGTATGATCCTTTCTAATTCATTCGCACGATCCATTCTAATTCTTTCATATGATCCATTATAACTCATTTGTACGATCCATTCTAATCCATTCGTATGATCTATATTCGTGCGAATGAATTAGAATGGATCGTACGAATGAATTAGACTGGATCGTACGAATAAATTAGAATAGATACATTCATGCAAATGAATTAGAATGGATCGTACGAATGAATTAAAATGGATCATACGAATGAATTAGAATGGATCGCAGGAATGGATTAGAATGGATCATATGAATGAATTAGAATGGTTACATTCGTGCTAATGAATTAGAATGGATCGTACGAATGGATTAGAATGGATCGTACAAATGAATTAGAATGGATCGTGCGAATGAATTAGAATGGTTACATTCGTGTGAATGAATTAGAATGGACACATTCGTGCGAATAAATTAGAATGGATCGTACGAATGAATTTGAATGGATCGTGCGAATGAATTAGAATGGATACATTCGTGCGAATGAATTAGAATGGATCGTACGAATGAATTAGAATAGATGGTGCGAATGAATTAGAATTGATCATACGAATGAATTAGAATGGATCGTACGAATGAATTAGAATGGATACATTCGTGCGAATGAATTAGAATGGATCGTACAAATGAATTAGAATGGATCGGACGAATGAATTAGAATGGATCGTACGATTCATTCTAATTCATTCATACGATCCATTCTAATTCATTCGTACGATCCATTCTAATCGAATTAGAATGAATCGTACGAATGCATTAGAATGGATCGTACGGATGAATTAGAATGAATCGTACAAACGAATTAGAATAGATCGTACGAACGAATTAGAATTGATCGTAAAAAGGAATTAGAATGGATCGTACGAATGAATTAGAATGGATACCATCGAGCGAATGAATTAGAATGGATCGTACGAATGAATTAGAAAGGATCATAGGAATGAATTAGAATGAATCTTGCAAATGAATTAGAATGGATTATACAAATGGATTAGAATGGATACATTTGTGCGAATGAATTAGAATGGATCGTACGAATGAATTAGAATGGATCGTACGAATGAATTAGAATAACTCATACGAATGAATTAGAATGGATCATGCGAATGAATTAGAATGGATCGTACGAATGAATTAGAATGGATCGTACGAATGTATCCATTCTAATTCATTCGTACGATCCATTCTAATTCGTTCATATGATCCATTCTAAGTCGTTCGTATGATCCATTCTAATTCGTTCGTACGATCCATTCTAATTCATTCGCACGATCCATTCTAATTCATTCTCACAAATGTAACGTTTCTAATTCATTTGTACGATCCATTCTAATTCATTCGTACGATCCATTCTAATCCATTCGTACGATCTATTCTAATTCATTCTAATTCATTCGTACGATCCATTCGTATGATCCATTCTAATTCATTCGCACAAATGTATCTATTTTAATTCATTTGTACGATCCATTCTAATTTATTCATACGATCCATTCTAATTCATTCGCACGATCCATTCTAATTCTTTCGTACGATCCATTCTAATTCATTCGCATGAATATATCTATTCTAATTCATTCGTATGATCCATTCTAATTTATTTGCACGATCTATTCTAATTCATTCATACTATCCATTCTAATTCATTCGCACGATCCATTCTAATTTATTCGTACGATCCATTCTAATTTATTCGTACGATCTATTCTAATTCATTCGCACGATCTATTCTAATTTATTCGTACGATCCATTCATATGATCCATTCTAATTCATTTGTATGATCAATTCTAATTCATTCGCACGATCCATTCCAATTCGTTCTCACGAATGTAACCTTTCTAATTCATTCGTACGAATGGATCGTACGAATGAATTAGAATGGATCGTGCGAATGAATTAGAATAGATCGTATGAATGAATTAGAATGGATCGTACGAATAAATAAGAATGGATCGTGCGAATGAATTAGAATAGATAGTACGAATGAATTAGAATAGATCGTGCGAATAAATTAGAATGGATCATACGAATGAATTAGAATAGATATATTCATGCGAATGAATTAGAATGGATCGTATGAATGAATTAGAATGAATCGTGCGAATTAATTAGAATGGATCGTATGAATAAATTAGAATGGATCGTACGAATGAATTAAAATAGATACATTTGTGCGAATGAATTAGAATGGATCATACGAATGGATCGTACGAATGAATTAGAATGAATTAGAATAGATCGTACGAATGGATTAGAATGGATCGTACGAATGAATTAGAATGGATCGTACAAATGAATTAGAAACGTTACATTTGTGAGAATGAATTAGAGTGGATCGTACGAATGAATTAGAATGAATCGTACGAATGGATTAGAATGGATCGTACGAATAAATGAGAATGGATCGTACGAATGAATTAGAATAGCTCATACGAATGAATGAATCGTACGAATGAATTAGAATGGTTACATTCGTGCGAATGTATTAGAATGGATACATTCGAGCGAATGAATTAGAATGGATCGTACAAATGAATTAGAAAGGTTACATTCGTGAGAATGAATTAGAATGGATCGTACGAATGAATTAGAATGGTTACATTCGTGCGACTGAATTAGAATGGATCATGCGAATGAATTAGAATGGATCGTACAAATGAATTAGAATAGATCATATGAAAGAATTAGAATGGATCGTATGAACGAATTAGAATGGATCGTACGAATGAATTAGAATGGATACATTCGAGCGAATAAATTAGAATGGATCGTACGAATGGATTAGAATGGATCGTACGAATGGATTGGAATGGATCGTACGAATGGATTAGAATGGATCGTGCGAATGAATTAGAATGGATCGTACGAATGAATTAGAAATGGATCGTGCGAATGAATTAGAATGGTTACATTCGTGCGAATGAATTAGAATTGATCGTATGAATGAATAAGAATGGATCGTACGAATGAATTAGAATAGATCGTGTGAATGAATTAGAATGAATCGTACGAATGCATTAGAATGGATCATACGAATGAATTAGAATGAATCGTGCGATCCATTCTAATTCATTCGTCCGATCCATTCTAATTCATTCGCACGAATGTATCCATTCTAATTCATTCGTACGATCCATTCTAATTCATTCGTACGATCCATTCTAATCCATTCGTACTATCCATTCTAATCCATTCGTACAATCCATTCTAATTCATTCTTACAAATGTAACCTTTCTAATTCATTTGTATGATCCATTCTAATTCATTCGTACGATCCATTCTAATTTATTCGTACGATCCATTCTAATTCATTCGCACAAATGTATCTATTTTAATTTATTCGTACGATCCATTCTTATTCATTCGTACGATCGATTCTAATTCATTCGTACGATCCATTCTAATTCATTCGTATGATCCATTCTAATTCATTCGTACAATCCATTCTAATTCATTCGTACGATCCATTCTAATTCATTCGCACAATCCAATCTAATTCATTCCTTTGATCCATTCTAATTCATTCGTACGATCCATTCTAATTCATTCGCTCGAATGTATCCATTCTAATTCATTCGTACGATCTATTCTAATTCGTTCGTATGATCCATTCTAATTCGTTCGTACGATCCATTCTAATTTGTTCGTACGATCCATTCTAATTCATTCGCACGATCCATTCTAATTCATTCGCACGATCCATTCTATTTCATTCGCACGATCCATTCTAATTCATTCGCACGATCCATTCTAATTCATTCGTACGATCCATTCTAATTCATTCGCACGATCCATTGTAATTCATTCGTACGATCCATTCTAATTCATTCGTATGAATGTATCCATTCTAATTTATTCGTACGATCCAGTCTAATTCATTCGTACGATCCATTCTAATTCATTCGCACGAATGTATCCATTCTAATTCATTCGTACGATCCATTCTAATTCATTCGTATGATCCATTCTAATTCGTTCGTACGATCCATTCTAATTCGTTTGTACGATCCATTCTAATTCATTCGTATGATCCATTCTAATTCATTCCTACGAACTATTCTAATTCATTCGCACGATCCATTCTAATTCATTCGTACGATCCATTTTAATTCATTCGCACGAATGTATCCATTCTAATTCATTCGTACAATCCATTCTAATTCATTCGCACGATCCATTCTAATTCATTCGTATGATCCATTCTAATTAATTCCTACGATCTATTCTAATTCATTCACTCGAATGTATCCATTCTAATTCATTCCTATGATCCATTCTAATTCATTCGCACGAATGTAACCATTCTAATTCATTCGTACGATCCATTCTAATTCATTCCTACGATCCATTCTAATTCATTCGTACGATTCATTCTAATTCATTCGCACGAATGGATCCATTCTAATTCATTCATACAATCCATTCTAATACATTCGCATAATCCATTCTAATTCATTCATACGATCCATTCTAATTCATTCGTACGATTCATTCAAATTCATTCGCACGAATCTATCTATTCTAATTCATTCGTACAATCCATTCTAATTCATTCGTACGATCCATTCTAATTCATTCGCCCAAATGTATCCATTCTAATTCATTCGTACGATCCATTCTAATTCATTCGCACGATCCATTCTAATTCATTCATACGATCCATTCTAATTCATTCGCATGATCCATTCTAATTCATTCGTACGATCCATTCTAATTCATTTTCTCGAATGTATCCATTCTAATGCATTCGTACGATCCATTCTAATTCATTCGTACGATCCATTCTAATCCATTCGTACGGTCCATTCTAATTCATTCGTATGATCCATTCTAATTCATTCTCACAAATGTAACCTTTCTAATTCATTTGTACGATCCATTCTAATTCATTCGTACGATCCATTCTAATCCATTCGTATGATCCATTCTAATCCATTCGTACGATACATTCTAATTCATTCGCACGAATGTAACCATTCTAATTCATTCGTACAATCCATTCTAATTCATTCCTACGATCCATTCTAATTCATTTGCACGATCCATTCTAATTCATTCCTATGATCCATTCTAATTCATTCGTACGATCCATTCTAATTCATTCGCTCGAATGTATCCATTCTAATTCATTCGTACGATCCATTCTAATTCATTCGTACGATCCATTCTAATCCATTCGTACGATCCATTCTAATTCATTCGTACAATGCATTCTAATCCATTCGTACGATCCATTCTAATTCATTCGTACGATCCATTCTAATTCATTTGTACGAATGGATCCATTCTAATTCATTGGTACGATCCATTCTAATTCATTCTTACATTCCATTCTAAGTCATTCGCACGAATGTATCCATTCTAATTCATTCGCACAATCCATTCTAATTCATTCGTACGATCCTTTCAAATTCATTCGTACGATCCATTTTAATTCATTCGTATGATCCATTCTAACTCATTCGCACGAATGTATCAGACGAATGAAATAGAATGGATCATACAAATGAATTAAAATGGATCTTACAAATGAATTAGAATGGATCGTACGAAAGAATTAGAATGGATACATTCGAGCGAATGAATTAGAATGGATCGTATGAATGAATTAGAATGGATCATAGGAATGAATTAGAATGGATCGTGCAAATGAATTAGAATGGATACATTCGTGCGAATGAATTAGAATGGATCGTAGGAATGAATTAGAATGGATCGTACGAATGAATTAGAATGGTTACATTCGTGCGAATGAATTGGAATGGATCGTACGAATGGATTAGAATGGATCGTACGAATGGCTTAGAATGGATCGTACGAATGAATTAGAATGGATCGTACAAATGAATTAGAAAGGTTACATTTGTGAGAATGAATTAGAATGGATCGTATGAATGAATTAGAATGGATCGTACGAATGGATTAGAATGGATCGTACGAATGAATTAGAATGGATCGTACGAATGCATTAGAATAAATACATTCGTGCGAATGAATTAGAATGGATCGTACGAATGAATTAGAATGGATCGTGCGAATGAATTAGAATGGATCGTTCGAATGAATTAGAATGGATCGTACGAATGAATTAGAATGAATACATTTGTGCAAATGAATTAGAATGGATCGTACAAATGAATTAGAAAGGTTACATTTGTGAGAATGAATTAGAATAGATCGTACGAATGGATTAGAATGGATCGTACGAATGGATTAGAACGGATCGTACGAATAGATTAGAATGAATCATACAAATGAATTAGAAAGGTTACATTCGTGAGAATGAATTAGAATGGATCGTACGAATGAATTAGAATGAATCATGCGAATGAATTTGAATGGATCGTACGAATGAATTAGAATGGATCGAACGAATGAATTAGAATAGATACATTCGAGCGAATGAATTAGAATAGATCGTAGGAATGAATTAGAATGGATCATACGAATGAATTAGAATGGATCGTGCGAAAGAATTAGAATGGATTGTACGAATGAATTAGATGGATACATTCATGCAAAAAAATTAGAATGGATCGTACGAATGAATTAGAATGGATCATACGAATGAATTAGAATGGATCGTACGAATGGATTAGAATGGATCGTACGAATAGATTAGAACGCATTGTACGAATGAATTAGAATAGATACATTTGTGCGAATGAATTAGATTGCATCATACGAATGAATTTTAATGGATCGGACGAATGAATTAGAATGGATCGTACGAATGAATTAGAATGGATCATAGGAATGAATTAGAATGGATCGTGCAAATGAATTAGAATGCATGCATTCGTGCGAATGAATAAGAGTGGATCGTATGTGCGAATGAATTAGAACGGATCGTACGAATAAATTAGGATGGATATATTTGAACGAATAAATTAGAATGGATCATATGAATGAATTAGAATGGATCGTACGAATGAATTAGAATGGATCGTGCGAATGAATTAGATTGCATCGTACGATCCATTCTAATTCATTCGCTCGAATGTATCCATTCTAATTCATTCGCACAATCCATTCTAATTCATTCGCACGGATGTATCCATTCTAATTCATTCGCACGATCCATTCTAATTCATTCATACGATCCATTCCAATTCATTCGTACAATCCATTCTAATTCATTCGCACAATCCATTCTAATTCATTCCTATGATCTATTCTAATTCATTTGTACGATCCATTTTAATTCAATCGTACGATCCATTCTAATTCATTCGTACGATCTAATTCATTCGTATGATCCATTCTAATTCATTCGTACGATTTCTAATTCATTCGTATGATCCATTCTACTTCATTCGTACGATCCATTCTAATTCATTCGTATGATCCATTCTAATTTATTCGTTCAAATATATCCATTCTAATTCATTCGTACGATCCATTCTAATTCATTCGCACGATCCATTCTAATTCATTCGCACGAATGTATCCATTTTAATTCATTTGCACGATCCATTCTAATTCATTCGTACGATCCATTCTTATTCATTCCTACGATCCATTCTAACTCATTCGCACTATCCATTCTAATTCATTCGTATGATCCATTCTAGTTAATTCTCACGAATGTAACCTTTCTAATTCATTTGTATGATCCATTCTAATTCATTTGTATGATCCATTCTAATTCATTCGTACGATCCATTCTAATCCATTCGTATGATCCATTGTAATTCATTCATACAATCCATTTAGATTCATTCGCACAAATGTATGCATTCAAATTCTTTCGTACGATCCATTCTAATTAATTCGCATTATCCATTCTAACTTAGTCGTATGAATGTATCCATTTTAATTCATTCGTACGATCCATTCTAATTCGTACGATCCATTCTAATCCATTCGTACGATCCATTCTAATCCATTCGTACGATCCATTCTAATTCATTCGCACAAATGTAACCATTCAAATTCATTCGTACGATCCATTCTAATTCATTCCTACGATCCATTCTAATTCATTCGCATGAATGTATTCATTCTAATTCATTTGCACGATCCATTCTAATTCATTCCTATGATACATTCTAATTCATTCGTACGATCCATTCTAATTCATTCGCTCGAATGTATCCATTCTAATTCATTCGTACGATCCATTCTAATTAATTCGTACGATCCATTCTAATTCGTTCATACGATCCATTCTAATTCGTTCATACGATCCATTCTAATTCATTCGTACGATCCATTCTAATTCATTCGTACGATCCATTCTAATTCATTCGCACGAATGTAACCATTCTAATTCATTCGTATGATCCATTTTAATTCATTCCTATGATCCATTCTAATTCATTCGCACGAATGTATCCATTCTAATTCATTTGCACGATCCATTCTAATTCATTCCTATGATCCATTCTAATTCATTCGTATGATCCATTCTAATTTATTCGCTCGAATGTATCCATTCTAATTCATTCATACGATTCATTTTAATTCATTCACACGATCCATTCTAATTCATTAGAATGGATCGTACGAATGGATTAGAATGGATCGTACGAATGAACTAGAATAGATCATTGGAATGAATTAGAATGGATCGTATGAACGTATTAGAATGGATCGTATGAACGAATTAGAATGGATCGTACGAATGAATTAGAGTGGATACATTCGAGCGAATGAATTAGAATGGATCGTACGAATGAATTAGAATGGATCGTACGAATGAATTAGAATGGATACATTCGAGCGAATGAATTAGAATGGATCGTGCGAATGAATTAGAATGGATCATACGAATGAATTAGAATGGATCGTACGAACGAATTAGAATGGATCGTACGAACGAATTAGAATGGATCGTATGAACGAATTAGAATGGATCATACGAATGAATTAGAATGGATACATTCGAGCGAATGAATTAGAATGGATCGTACGAATGAATTAGAATGGATCATAGGAATGAATTTGAATGGATCGTGCAAATGAATTAGAATGGATACATTCGTGCGAATGAATTAGAATGGATCGTGCGAATGAATTAGAATTGATCGTACGAATGAATTAGAATAAATCGTACGAATGAATTAGAATGGATCGTGCGAATGAACTAGAATGGGTCGTACTAATGAATTAGAATGAATAAGAATGGATACATTCGTGCGAATGAATTAGAATGGATCGGACGAATTAATTAGAACGGATCGTACGAATGAATTAGAATGGATACATTCGAGCGAATGAATTAG
This sequence comes from Chamaelirium japonicum, assembly GCA_947650365.1. Lineage (NCBI taxonomy): Eukaryota > Viridiplantae > Streptophyta > Magnoliopsida > Liliales > Melanthiaceae > Chamaelirium > Chamaelirium japonicum. Next base: position 46,647,052 of record OX393552.1, on the reverse strand, counting down.
AATGGATCAGAATGGATACATGCGTGCAAATAAATTAGAATGGATCGTACGAATGAATTAGAATAGATCGTGCAAATGGATTAGAATGGATCGTACGAATGAATTAGAATGGATCATACAAATGAATTAGAAAGGTTACATTCGTGAGAATGAATTAGAATCGATCGTACGAATGAATTAGAATGGATCATGCGAATGAATTTGAATGGATCGTACGAATGAATAAGAATGGATCGTACAAATGAATTAGAATGGATACATTCGAGCAAATGAATTAGAATAGATCGTAGGAATGAATTAGAATGGATTGTACGAATGGATTAGAATGGATCGTACGAATGAATTAGAATGGATCGTACGAATGAATTAAAATGGATCGTACAAATGGATAAGAATGGAGCGTACGAATGAATTAGAATAGATCGTACGAATGAATTAGAATGGATCGTACGAATGGATTAGAATGGATCGTACGAATGAATTAGAATGGATCATACAAATGAATTAGAAAGGTTTCATTCATGAGAATGAATTAGAATGGATCGTACGAATGGATTAGAATGGATCATATGAATGAATTAGAATGGATCGTACGAATGGATTAGAATGGATCGTACGAATGAATTAGAAAGGATCGTACAAATGAATTAGAATGGATCGTGCGAATGAATTAGAATGGATCGTACGAATGAATTAGAATGGATACATTCGAGCGAATGAATTAGAATGGATCATACGAATGAATTAGAATGGATATATTTGTGCGAATGAATTTGAATGGATTGCACAAATTGAATTAGAATGGATCATACGAATGAATTAGAATGGATCGTGCGAATGAATTAGAATTGATCATACGAATGAATTAGAATGGATCGTACAAATGAATTAGAATGGATAGTACGAATGGATTAGAATGGATCGTACGAATGAATTAGAATGGATACATTTGTACGAATGAATTTGAATGGATTGTACGAATGAATTAGAATGGATCGTGCGAATGAATTAGAATGGATACGAATGAATTAGAATGGACCATACGAATGAATTAGAATGGATCGTGCGAATAAATTAGAATGGATCGTACGAATGAATTAGAATGGATCGTACGAATGAATTAGAATGGATCGTACGTGCGAATGAATTAGAATGGATCGTATGAATGAATTAGAATGGATTGTACGAATGAATTAGAATGGATCATACGAATGTATCCATTCTAATTCATTCATCCGATCCATTCTAATTCGTTCATATGATCCATTCTAATTCATTCGTACGATCCATTCTAATTCTTTCATATGATCCATTCTAATCCATTCTAATCCATTCTAATTCATTCGTACGATCCATTCTAATTCATTCGTATGATCCATTCTAACTCATTCGGATCCATTCGTACGATCCATTCTAATTCATTCGTATGATCCATTCGTACGATCCATTCTAATTCATTCGTACAATGCGTTCTAATCCATTCGTACGATCCATTCTAATTCATTCGTATGATCTATTCTAATTCATTCGCACGAATGTATCCATTCTAATTCATTTGCACGATCCATTCTAATTCATTCCTATGATCCATTCTAATTCATTCGTACGATCCATTCTAATTCATTCACTCGAATGTATCCATTCTAATTCATTCGTACGATCCATTCTAATTCGTTCGTACGATCCATTCTAATTCGTTCGTACGATCCATTCTAATGCATTCGTACGATTCATTCTAATTTATTCGCACGATCCATTCTAATTCATTCATATGATCCATTCTAATTCATTCCTACGATCTATTCTATTTCATTCGCTCGAATGTAACCTTTCTAATTAGAATGGATCGTGCGAATGAATTAGAATTAGAACATACGAATGAATTGGAATGCATTCAAATTCATTCGTACGATGCAATCTAATTCATTCGCACAAATGTATCTATTCTAACTAGAATTAGATCGTACAAATGAATTAGAATGGATCGTGCAAATGAATTAGAATGGATCGTACGAATGAATTAGAATGGATCGTACGAATGAATTAGAATGGATCGTACGAATGAATTAGAATGGATCGTACGAATGCATTAGAATGGATCATACGAATGAATCAGAATGGATCGTACGAACGAATTAGAATGGATCGTACGAACGAATTAGAATGGATCGTACGAACGAATTAGAATGGATCGTACGAATGAATTAGAATGGATACATTCGAGCGAATGAATTAGAATGGATCGTACGAATGAATTAGAATGGATCATAGGAATGAATTAGAATGGATCGTGCAAATGAATTAGAATGGATACATTCGTGCGAATGAATTAGAATAGATCATACGAATGAATTAGAATGGATCGTACGAATGGAGTTGAACGCATTGTACGAATGAATTAGAATGGATCGTATGAATGGATCATACGAATGAATTAGAATGGATCGTACGAATGGATCCGAATGAGTTAGAATGGATCATACGAATGAATTAGAATGGATCATACGAATGAATTAGAATGGATTATGCGAATGAATTAGAATGGATCGTATGAACGAATTAGAATGGATCGTACGAACGAATTAGAATGGATCGTACGAATAAATTAGAATGGATCATACGAATGAATTAAAATGGATCGTGCGAATGAATTAGAATGGATTGTACGAATGAATTAGAATGGATACATTCGTGCGAATGAATTAGGATGGATCGTACGAATGGATTAGAATGGATCGTACGAATGGATCATGCAAATGAATTAGAATGGATCGTACAAATAAATTAGAATGGATCGTACGAATGAATTAGAATGGATACATTCGTGCGAATGAATTAGAATGGATTGTGCGATTGAATTAGAATAGATCGTACGAATGAATTAGAATGGATTGTACGAATGAATTAGAATGGATCGTACAAATGAATTAGAAAGGTTACATTTGTGAGAAATGAATTAGAATGGATCGTATGAATGAATTAGAATGGATCGTGCGAATGAATTAGAATGGTTACATTCATGCGAGTGAATTAGAATGGTTCGTACGAATGAATTAGAATGGATACATTCGAGCGAATGAATTAGAATGGATCGTACGAATGAATTAGAATGGATCGAACGAATGAATTAGAATGGATACATTCGAGCGAATGAATTAGAATAGATTGTAGGAATGAATTAGAATGGATCATACGAATGAATTAGAATGGATCGTAGGAATGAATTAGAATGGATCATACGAATGAATTAGAATGGATCGTACGAACGAATTAGAATGGATCATACGACTGAATTAGAATGGATCGTGCGAATTAATTAGAATGGTTTGTACGAATGAATTTGAATGGATACATTTGTGCGAATGAATTAGAATGGATTGTACGAACGAATTAGACTAGATCGTACGAATAAATTAGAATGGATACATTCATACGAATGAATTAGAATGGATCGTGCGAATGGATTAGAATGGATCGTACAAATGGATTAGAATGCATCGTACGAATGAATTAGAATGGATCATACAAATGAATTACAAAGGATACATTCGAGCGAATGAATTAGAATGGATCCATTCAAATTCATTCGCATGATCCATTCTAATTCATTCGTACGATCCATTCTAATTTATTCTCATGAATGTAACCTTTCTAATTCATTTGTATGATCCATTCTAATTCATTCACACGATCTATTCTAATTCATTCGTACGATCCATTCTAATCCATTCGTATGATCAATTCTAATTCATTCGCACGATCCATTCTAATTCATTCTCACGAATGTAACCTTTCTAATTCATTTGTATGATCCATTCTAATTCATTCGTACGATCCATTCTAATCCATTCATACGATCCATTCTAATTCAACTCGTGCAATCCATTCAAATTCATTCGCACAAATGTATCCATTTTAATTAATTCGTATGATCCATTCTAATTCATTCGCACGAATGTATCCATTCTAATGCATTCGTACGATCCATTCTAATTCATTCGCTCGAATGTATCCATTGTAATTCATTCGTACGATCCATTCTAATTAATTCGTCCGATCCATTCTAATTCATTCGTAAGATCCATTCTAATTCATTCGCACGAATATATCCATTCTAATTCATTCGTACAATCCATTCTAATTCATTCGCACGATCCATTCTAATTCATTCGTACGATCTATTCTAATCCATTCGTATGATCCATTCTAATCCATTCGTACGATCCATTCTAATTCATTTCTAGGATCCATTCTAATTCTTTTGCACGATCCATTCTAATCCATTCGTACGATCCATTCTAATTCATTCGTACGATCTATTCTAATCCATTCGTACGATCCATTCTAATCCATTCATACGATCCATTCTAATCCATTCACACGATCCATTCTAATTCATTCACTTGAATGTATCCATTCTAATTTATTCGTACAAATGAATTAGAATGGATCGAACGAATGAATTAGAATGGATCGTGCGAATGAATTAGAATGGATAGTACAAATGAATTAGAATGGATCGTACGAATGGATTAGAATAGATCGTACGAATGAATTAGAATGGATCGTACGAATGGATTAGAATGGATCGTGCAAATGAATTATAATGGATCGTATATTCGTGCAAATAAATTAGAATGGATCGTACAAATGAATTAGAATGGATCGTACGAATGAGTTAGAATGGATCGTGCGAATGAATTAGAATGGATCGTACGAATGAATTAGAATGGATCCACCGAATGAGTTAGAATGGATCATACAAATGAATTACAATGGATCGTACAAATGAATTAGAATGGATCGTGCGAATGAATTAGAATGGATCGTACGAATGAATTAGAATGGATCGTACGAATGAATTAGAATGGATACATTCGAGCGAATTAATTAGAATGGATCGAGCAATGAATTAGAATGGATTATACAAATGAATTAGAATGGATTCTAACTCATTCGTACGATCCATTCTAATTCATTCGTACGATCCATTCTAATTCATTCGTATGATCCATTCTAACTCATTCGGTTCCATTCGTACGATCCATTCTAATTCATTCGTATGATCCATTCGTACGATCCATTCTAATTCATTCGTACAATGCGTTCTAATCCATTCGTACGATCCATTCTAATTCATTCGTATGATCTATTCTAATTCATTCGCACGAATGTATCCATTCTAATTCATTTGCACGATCCATTCTAATTCATTCCTATGATCCATTCTAATTCATTCGTATGATCCATTCTAATTCATTCGCTCAAATGTATCCATTCTAATTCATTCGTACGATCCATTCTAATTCGTTCGTACTATCCATTCTAATTCGTTCGTACGATCCATTCTAATTCGTTCGTACGATCCTTTCTAATGCATTCGTACGATTCATTCTAATTCATTCGCACGATCCATTCTAATTAATTCGTATGATCCATTCTAATTCATTCCTACGATCTATTCTATTTCATTCGCTCGAATGTAACCTTTCTAATTAGAATGGATCGTGCGAATGCATTAGAATTAGATCATATGAATGAATTGGAATGCATTCAAATTCATTCGTACGATGCAATCTAATTCATTCGCACAAATGTATCTATTCTAATTAGAATTAGATCGTACAAATGAATTAGAATGGATCGTGAGAATGAATTAGAATGGATCGTACGAATAAATTAGAATGGATCGTACGAATGATTTAGAATGAATCTTACGAATGAATTACAATGGATCGTACGAATGCATTAGAATGGATCGTACGAATGAATTAGAATGAATCATACGAATGAATTAGAATGGACCGTGCGAATGAATTAGAATGGATACATTCTTGCGAATAAATTAGAATGGATCGTATATTCATGCAAATAAATTAGAATGGATCGTACGAATGAATTAGAATGGATCATGCGAATGAATTAGAATAGATCATACGAATGAATTAGAATGGATCATACGAATGAATTAGAATGGATCGTGCGAACGAATTAGAATGGATCGTACGAACGAATTAGAATGTATCGTACGAACGAATTAGAATGGATCGTACGAACGAATTAGAATGGATCGTACGAATGAATTAGAATGGATACATTCGAGCGAATGAATTAGAATGTATCGTACGAATGAATTAGAATGGATCATAGGAATGAATTAGAATGGATCGTGCGAATAAATTAGAATGAATCGTACGAATGCATTAGAATGGATACATTCGTGCGAATGAATTATAATGGATCGTACGAATGAATTAGAATGGATCATACAAATGAATTAGAATGGATCGTACGAATGAATTAGAATGGATCATGCGAATGAATTATAATAGATCGTGCAAATGAATTAGAATGGATACATTCGTGCTAATTAATTAGAATGGATCGTACGAATGAATTAGAATGGATTGTGCGAATGAGTTAGAATGGATCGTATGAACGAATTAGAATGGATCGTACGAATGAATTAGAATGGATACATTTGTGTGGATGCATTAGAATGGATCATATGAAAGAATTAGAATGGATAGTACGAATGAATTAGAATGGATCATATGAACGAATTAGAATAGATCGTACGAATGAATTAGAATGGATACATTCGTACGATCCATTCTAATTCATTCGTACGATCCACTCTAATTCATTCATACGATCCATTCTAATTCATTCGCACGTACGATCCATTCTAATTCATTCGTACGATTCATTCTAATTCATTCGTACGATCCATTCTAATTTATTCGCACGATCCATTCTAATTCATTCGTACGATCCATTCTAATTCATTCGCACGATCCATTCTAATTCATTTGTACGATCCATTCTAATTCATTCGTATGATCCATTCTAATTTATTCGCACGATCCATTCTAATTCATTCGTACGATCCATTCTAATTCATTCGCACGATCCATTCTAATTTATTCGTACGATCCATTCTAATTCATTCGTATGATCCATTCTAATTCATTCGCACAAATGTATCTATTCCAATTCATTCGTACAATCCATTCTAATCCATTCACCGAATGAATTAGAATGGATCGTAGGAATGAATTAGAATGGATCGTACGAATGAATTAGAATGGTTACATTCATGCAAATGAATTAGAATGGATCGTACGAATGGATTAGAATGGATCGTACGAATGGATTAGAATGGATCGTACGAATGAATTAGAATAGATCGTACAAATAAATTTGAAAGGTTACATTTGTGAGAATGAATTAGAATGGATCGTACGAATGGATTAGAATGGATCGTACGAATGGATTAGAATGGATCGTACGAATGAATTAGAATGGATCATACAAATGAATTAGAAAGGTTACATTCGTGAGAATGAATTAGAATGGATCAGACGAATGAATTAGAATGGATCATGCGAATGAATTTGAATGGATCGTACGAATGAATTAGAATAGATCGAACGAATGAATTAGAATGGAACGTATGAACGAATTAGAATGGATCTTACGAATGAATTAGAATGGATACATTCGAGCGAATGAATTATAATGGATCGTACGAATGAATTAGAATGGATCATAGGAATGCATTAGAATGGATACATTCGAGCGAATGAATTAGAATAGATCGTAGAAATGAATTAGAATGGATCATACGAATATATTAGAATGGATCGTGCGAATGAATTCGAATAGATTGTATGAATGAATTAGAATGGATACATTCGTGCGAATGAATTAGAATGGATCGTACGAATAAATTAGAATGGATCGTACGAATGGATTAGAATGGATAATAGGAATGAGTTAAAATGGATCGTAGGAATGAGTTAGAATGGATCGTATGAACGAATTTGAATGGATCGTACGAATGAATTAGAATAGATCGTACGAATGAATTAGAAAGGTTACATTCGTGAGAATGAATTAGAATGGATCGTACGAATGAATTAGAATGGATCATGCGAATGAATTTGAATGGATCGTATGAATGAATTAGAATGGATCGAACGAATGAATTAGAATGGATACATTCGAGCGAATGAATTAGAATAGATCGTAGGAATGAATTAGAATGGATCATACGAATGAATTAGAATGGATCGAATGAATGAATTAGAATGGATACATTTGCACGATCCATTAGAATGGATCGTATGAACGAATTAGAATTCATTCGTATGATACATTATAATTCATTCGTACGATCCATTTTAATTCATTCGCACGATCCATTCTAATTCATTTCTACAAATGTATCCATTCTAATTCATTCGTACGATCCATTCTAATTCATTCGCACAAATCTATCCTTTCTAATTCATTTGTACGATCCATTCTATTTCATTCGTACGATCCATTCTAATTCATTCGCACGATCCGTTCTAATTCATTCGTACGATCCATTCTAATTCATTCCTACGATCCCTTCTAATTCTTTCGTACAATCCATTCTAATTAATTCGTACGATCCATTCTAATTCATTCGCATGATCCATTCTAATTTATTCATACGATCCATTCTAATTCATTGGTACGATCTATTCTAATCCATTCCTACAATCTACTCATTTGTGAGAATGAATTAGAATGGATCGTACGAATGAATTAGAATGGATCGTACGATCCATTCTAATTCATTCGTCCGATCCATTCTAATTCATTCGCACGAATGTATCCATTCTAATTCATTCGTACAATCCATTCTAATTCATTCGCACGATCCATTCTAATTCATTCGTATGATCCATTCTAATTCATTCCTACGATCTATTCTAATTCATTCGCTCGAATGTATCCATTCTAATTCATTCGTTCGATCCATTCAAATTCATTCGTACGATCCAGTCTAATTCATTCGCATGATCCATTCTAATTCATTCGTACGATCCATTCTAATTCATTCTCACGAATGTAACCTTTCTAATTCATTTGTATGATCCATTCTAATTCATTCGTACGATCCATTCTAATCCATTCGTACGATCCATTCTAATTCATTCGTACGATCCATTCTAATTCATTCTCACAAATGTAACCTTTCTAATTCATTTGTACGATCCATTCTAATTCATTCGTACGATCCATTTTAATTCATTCGCATGATCCATTCTAATTCATTCGTATGATACATTCGTGCGAATGAATTAGAATGGATCGTACGAATGAATTAGAATGGATCGTACGATTGAATTAGAATAGATCGTGCGAATAAATTAGAATGGATCATACGAATGAATTAGAATAGATATATTCATGCGAATGAATTAGAATGGATCGTACGAATGAATTAGAATGGATCATGCGAATGAATTAGAATGGATCGTATGAATAAATTAGAATCGATCGTACGAATGAATTAAAATGGATACATTTGTGCGAATGAATTAGAATGGATCATACGATTGAATTTGAATAGATCGTACGAATAAATTAGAATGTATACATTTGTGCGATGAATATGAATGGAGCGTACGAATGAATTAGAACGGAGCGTACGAATGAACTAGAATGGATACATTCGTGCGAATGAATTAGAATGGATCATATGAAAGAATTAGAATGGATCGTGCGAATGAATTAGAAAGGATCGTACGAATGAATTAGAATGGATTGTACGAATGAATTAGAATGGATACATTCGAGCGAATGAATTAGAATGGATCGTACGAATGAATTAGAATGGATCGTACGAATCAATTTGAATGGATCGGATGAATGAATTAGAATGGATCGTACGAATGAATTAGAATGGATCATAGGATTGAATTAGAATGGATCGTGCAAATGAATTAGAATGGATACATTCGTGCGAATGAATTAGAATGGATCGTGCGAATGAATTAGAATGGATTGTACGAACGAATTAGAATGGATCATACGAATGAATTAGAATGGATCGTACGAATGAATTCATTCTAATTCATTCGTACGATCCATTCTAATTCATTTGTACGATCCATTCTAATTCATTCGCACGATCCGTTCTAATTCATTCCTATGATCCATTCTAATTCATTCGCACGAATGTAACCATTCTAATTCATTCGTACGATCCATTCTAATTCATTCCTACGATCCATTCTAATTCATTCGCACAAATGTATCCATTCTAATTCATTTGCACGATCCATTCTAATTCATTCGCTCGAATGTATCCATTCTAATTCATTCGTACGATCCATTCTAATCTATTCGTACGATCCATTCTAATTCATTCGTACGATCCTTTCTAATTCATTCTCACAAATGTTACCTTTCTAATTCATTTGTACGATCCATTCAAATTCATTCGTACGATCCATACTAATCCATTCGTATGATCCATTCTAATTCATTCGTATAATCCATTCGTCCGAATAAATTAGAAAGGTTATATTTGTGAGAATGAATTAGAAAGGATCGTATGAATGAATTAGAATAGATCGTACGAATGGATTAAAATGGATCGTACGAATGAATTAGAATGGATACATTCGAGCGAATGAATTAGAATGGATCGTGCAAATGAATTAGAATGGATACATTTGTGCGAATGAATTAGAATGGATCGTAGGAATGAATTAGAATGGATCGTACGAATGAATTAGAATGATTACATTGGTGCGAATGAATTAGAATGGATCATAGGAATGAATTAGAACGGATCGTGCGAATGAATTAGAATGGATCGTACGAATGAATTAGAATGGATCGTACGAATGAATTAGAATGAATTCATTCGTACGATCCATTCTAATTCATTCGTATGATCCATTCTAATTCGTTCGTACGATCCATTCTAATTCATTCGCACGATCCATTCTAATTCATTCGCACGAATGTATCTATTCTAATTCATTTGCACGATCCATTCTAATTCAATCCTATGATCCATTCTAATTCATTCGTACGATCCATTCTAATTCATTCATCCGATCCATTCAAATTCATTCATACGATCCATTCTAATTCATTCGTACGATCCATTCTAATTCATTCGCTCGAATTAGAATGGATCGTGCGAATGAATTAGAATGGATTGTACGAATGAATTAGAATGGATACATTCGTGCGAATGAATTAGAATGGATCGGACGAATGAATTAGAATGGATCGTACGATCCATTCTAATTCATTCGTACGATCCATTCTAATTCATTCTCACAAATGAGTAGATTGTAGGAATGGATTAGAATAGATCGTACGAATGAATTAGAATGGATCGTACGAATAAATTAGAATGGATCGTGCGAATGAATTAGAATGGATCGTACGAATTAATTAGAATGGATTGTACGAAAGAATTAGAAGGGATCATAGGAATGAATTAGAATGGATCGTACGAATGAATTAGAACGGATCGTGCGAATGAATTAGAATGGATCGTACGAATGAATTAGAATGGATCGTACAAATGAATTAGAAAGGATAGATTTGTGCGAATGAATTAGAATGGATCGTACGAATGAATTAGAATGGATACATTTGTACAAATGAATTAGAATGGATCGTACGAATGAATTAAAATGGATCGTACGAATGAATTATAATGTATCGTACGAATGAATTCTAATTCGTTCATACGATCCATTCTAATGGATCGTGCAAATGTATCCATTCTAATTCATTCATTCGATCCATTCTAATTCATTCGTATGATCCATTCTAATTCATTCCTACGATCTATTCTAATTCATTCGCTCGAAGGTATCCATTCTAATTCATTCGTTCGATCCATTCTAATTCATTCGTACGATCGTACGAATGAATTAGAATGGATCGTACGAACGAATTAGAATGGATCGTATGAACGAATTAGAATGGATCGTACGAATGAATTAGAATGGATCATACGAATGAATTAGACTGGATACATTCGAGCGAATGAATTAGAATAGATCGTACGAATGAATTAGAATGGATCATAGGAATGAATTAGAATAGATCGTGCAAATGAATTAGAATGGATACATTCGTACGAATGAATTAGAATGGATCGTAGGAATGAATTAGAATAGATCATACGAATAAATTAGAATGGTTACATTTGTGCGAATGAATTAGAATGGATCGTACGAATGGATTAGAATGGATCGTACGAATGGATTAGAATGGATCGTACGAATTAGAATGGATCATACGAATGAATTAAAATGGATATATTCATACGACTGAGTTAGTATGGATCGTGCGAATTAATTAGAATGGATCGTACGAATGAATTTGAATGCATACATTTGTGCGAATAAATCTGAATGGATTATATGAATGAATTACAATGGATCATACGAATGGATTAGAATAGATCGTACGAATGAATTAGAATGGATCATACAAATGAATTAGAAAGGTTACATTCGTGAGAATGAATTAGAATGGATCTTACGAATGAATTAGAATGGATCATGCGATTCTTTCTAATTCATTCGTACGATCCATTCTAATGCATTCGTACGATTCATTCTAATTCATTCGCACGATCCATTCAAATTCATTCGTATGATCCATTCTAATTTATTTGCACGAATATACGACCGATTCTAATTTATTCACAAGAATGTATCCATTCTAATTCATTTGTACAATCCATTCTAATTTATTCGTACAAATGTATCCATTCTAATTCATTCGTACGATCCATTCTAATTCATTCGTACGATTCATTCTAATTCATTTGCACGATCCATTCTAATTCATTCGTACGATCAAGTCTAATTCATTCGCACAAATGTATCCATTCTAATTCATTCGCACAATCCATTCTATTTCATTCGCACAATCCATTCTAATTCATTCGTATGATCCATTATAATTCATTCAGAATGGATACATTCGTGCGAATGAATTAGAATGGATCGGACGAATGAATTAGAATGGATCGTACGATTCATTCTAATTCGTTCGTACGATCCATTCTAATTCATTCGTATGATCCATTCTAACTCATTCGGTGGATCCATTCTAATTCATTCGTACGATCCATTCTAATTCATTCGCACTATCCATTCTAACTCATTCGCACGATCTATTATATTTCATTCGTACGATCCATTCTAATTCATTTGCATGAATATATCCATTCTAATTCATTTGTACGATCCATTCTAATTCATTCGTACAATGCGTTCTAATCCATTCGTACGATCCATTCTAATTCATTCCTATGATCTATTCTAATTCATTCGTACGATCCATTCTGATTCATTCGCTCGAATGTATCCATTCTAATTCATTCGTACGATCCATTCTAATTCGTTCATACGATCCATTCTAATTCGTTCGTACGAATGTATCCATTCTAATTCATTCGCACGATCCATTCTAATCCATTCGTACGATCCATTCTAATTCATTCGTACAAATGAATTAGAATGGATCGTATGAATGAATAAGAATGGATCGTACGAATGAATTAGAATGGATCGTGCGAATGAATTAGAATGAATCGTACGAATGCATTAGAATGGATACATTCGTGCGAATAAATTAGAATGGATCGTACGAATGAATTAGAATGGATCATACAAATGAATTAGAAAGGTTTCATTCGTGAGAATGAATTAGAATGGATCGTACGAATGAATTAGAATGGATCATGCGAATGAATTTGAATAGATCGTACGAATGAATTAAGATGGATCGAACGAATGAATTAGAATGGATCGTATGAATGAATTAGAATGGATCGTGCGAATGAATTAGAATGGATCGTACAAATGGATTAGAATGGATCGTACGAATGGATTAGAATGTGGATTAGAATGGATCGTACGAATGGATTAGAATGGATCGTACGAATGAATTAGAATGTATCGTATAAATGAATTAGAAAGGTTACATTTGTGAGAATGAATTAGAATGGATCGTACAAATGAATTAGAATGGATCGGACTAATGAATTAGAATGGATTGTATGATTCATTCTAATTCATTCGTACGATCCATTCTAGTTCATTCGTACGATCCATTCTAATTCATTCGCACGAATATATCCATTCTAATGCATTCGTACGATTCATTCTAATTCATTCGCACGATCCATTCTAATTCATTCGTACGATCCATTCTTATTCATTCTAATTCATTCTCACAAATGTAACCTTTCTAATTCATTTGTACGATCCAGTCTAATTCATTCGTACGATCCATTCAAATTCATTCATACGATCCATTCTAATTCATTCGTATGATCCATTCTAATTCATTTGTACGATCCATTCTAATTCATTTGCATAAATATATCCGTTCTAATTCATTCGTATGATCCAATCTAATTCGTTCATACGATCCATTCTAATTCGTTCATACGATCCATTCTAATTCGTTCGTACGATCCATTCTAATGAATTCGTATGATCCATTCTAATCCATTTGCACGATCCATTCTAATTCATTCCTATGATCCATTCTAATTCATTTGTACGATCCATTCTAATTCATTCGCTCGAATGTATCGATTCTAATTCATTTGCACGATCCATTCTAATTCATTCGTACAATCCATTCTAATTCATTCGTACGATCCATTCTAATTCGTTCGTACGATCCATTCTAATTCATTCGTATGATCCATTCTAATCCATTTGCACGATCCATTCTAATTCATTCCTATGATCCATTCTAATTCATTCAAACGATCCATACTAATTCATTCGCACGAATGTATCCATTCTAATTCATTTGCACGATCCATTCTAATTCATTCGTACAATCCATTCTAATTCATTCGTACGATCCATTCTAATTCGTTCGCACGATCCATTCTAATTCATTCGTATGATCCATTCTAATTCATTTGTACGATCCATTCTAATTCATTCATACGATCCAATCTAATTCATTCATATGATCTATTCTAGTCCATTCGCACGATTAGAATGGATACATTCGAGCGAATAAATTAGAATGGATCGGACGAATGAATTAGAATGGATTGTACGAATGGATTAGAATGGATCCTTTCTAATTCATTTGTACGATCCATTCTAATTCATTCGTACGATCCATTCTAATCCATTCGTACGATCCATTCTAATTCAATCGCACGAATGTAACCATTCTAATTCATTCGTACGATCCATTCTAATTCATTCCTACAATCCATTCTAATTCATTCGCACGAATGTATCCATTCTAATTCATTTGCACGATCCATTCTAATTCTTTCATATGATCCATTCTAATTCATTCGCACGAATATTTCCATTCTAATTCATTCGTACGATCCATTCTAATTAATTCGTCCGATCCATTCTAATTCATTCGCTCGAATGTATCCATTCTAATCGTGCGAATGGACTAGAATAGATCATATGAATGAATTAGATTGGATCGTACGAATGAATTAGAATGGATCGTACAAATGAATTAGAATGGATCAAACGAATGAATTAGAATGGATCGTACGAACGAATTAGAATGGATCGTACGAATGAATTAGAATAGATTGTACGAATGAATTAAAATGGATCGTGCAAATGAATTAGAATGGATACATTCGTGCGAATGAATTAGGATGGATCATATGAATGAATTAGAATGGATCATAGGAATGAATTAGAATGGATCGTGCAAATGGATTAGAATGGATCATACGAATGAATTAGAATGGATCGTACGAAAGAATTAGAATGGATCGTACGAATGAATTAGAATGGATTGTACGAATGAATTAGAATGGATCGTGCAAATGAATTAGAATAGATACATTCGAGCGAATGAATTAGAATGGATCGTATGAATGAATTAGAATGGATCATAGGAATGAATTAGAATGGATCGTGCAAATGGATTAGAATGGATCATACGAATTCATTACAATGGATCGTACGAACGAATTAGAATGGATCGTACGAGCGAATTAGAATGGATCGTATGAACAAATTAGAATGGATCGTACAAACGAATTAGAATGGATCGTACGAATGAATTAGAATTCATTCGTACGATCCATTCTAATTCATTCCTACGGTCCATTCTAATTCATTCGCACGAATGTATCCATTCTAATTCATTTGCACGATCCATTCTAATTCTTTCATATGATCCATTCTAATTCATTCGCACGAATGTATCCATTCTAATTCATTCATACGATCCATTCTAATTCATTCGTACGATCCATTCTAATTCATTCGCACAATCCATTCTAATTCATTCGTACGATCCATTCTAATCCATTCTAATTCATTCATACGATCCATTCTAATTCATTCTCACAAAGGTAACCTTTTCTAATTCATTCGTACGATCCATTCTAATTTATTCGTACGATCCATTCAAATTCATTCATATGATCCATTCTAATTCATTCGTACGATCCATTCTAATCCATTCGTATGATCCATTCTAATTCATTCGCTTAAATGTAACCATTCAAATTCATTCGTACAATCCATTCTAATTCATTCGTATGATCTATTCTAATTAGAATTAGAATGAATTAGAATGGATACATTCGAGCGAATGAATTAGAATAGATCGTAGGAATGAATTAGAATGGATCATACGAATGAATTAGAATAGATCGTACGAATGAATTAGAATGGATCGTACGAATGAATTAGAATGGATCGTACGAACGAATTAGAATGGATCATAGGAATGAATTAGAATGGATCGTGCAAATGAATTAGAATGGATACATTCGTGCGAATGAATTAGAATGGATCGTAGGAATGAATTAGAATGGATCGTACGAATGAATTAGAATGGTTACATTCGTGCGAATGAATTAGAATGGATCGTACGAATGAATTAGAATGGATCATACAAATGAATTAGAAAGGTTACATTCGTGAGAATGAATTAGAATGGATCGTACGAATGAATTAGAAAGGTTAGAATGGATACATTCGAGCGAATGAATTAGAATAGATCGTAGGAATGAATTAGAATGGATCATACGAATGAATTAGAATGGATCGTGCGAATGAATTAGAATGGATTGTACGAATGAATTAGAATGGATACATTCGTGTGAATGAATTAGAATGGATCGGACGAATGAATTAGAATGGATCATACGATTCATTCTAATTCGTTCGTACGATCCATTCTAATTCATTCGTATGATCCATTCTAACTCATTCGGTGGATCCATTCTAATTCATTTGTACAATCCATTCTAATTCATTCGCACGATCCATTCTAATTCATTCATATGATCCATTCTAATTCATTAGTATGATCAATTCTAATTCATTCGTACGATCCATTCTAATTCATTCGTACGATCCATTCTAATTCATTCGGACAAATGTATCCATTCTAATTCATTCGTACGATCCATTCTAATGCATTCGTACGATTCATTCTAATTCATTCGCACGATCCATTCTAATTCATTGGTATGATCCATTCTAATTTTTTTGCATGAATATACGATCCATTCTAATTTATTCGCAAGAATGTATCCATTCTAATTCATTCGTACATTCCATTCTAATTTATTCGTACAAATGAATCCATTCTAATTCATTCGTACGATCCATTCTAATTCACTCGTACGATTCATTCTAATTCATTCGCACGATCCATTCTAATTCATTCGTACGATCCATTCTAATTCATTCGCACGAATGTATCCATTCTAATTCATTCGTACAATCCATTCTAATTCATTCTAATTTATTTGTACGAATTAAAATGGATACATTCATACGAATGGATTAGAATGGATCGTACGAATGGATTAGAATGGATCGTACGAATGGATTAGAATTGATCGTACGAATGAATTAGAATAGATCATACAAATGAATTAGAATGGATACATTTGTGTGAATGAATTAGAATGGATCGTACAAATGAATTAGAATGGATCGTACGAATGAATTAGAATGGATCGTGCGAATTAGAATGGTTACATTCGTGCGAATGAAATAGAATTGATCGTATGAATGAATAAGAATCGATCGTACGAATGAATTAGAATAGATCGTGCGAATGAATTAGAATGAATCGTACGAATGCATTAGAATGGATCGTACGAATGAATTAGAATGAATCGTACGATCTAATTCATTCGGATGATTCATTCTAATTCATTCGTACGATCTATTCTAATTCATTCGGTGGATCCATTCTCTAATTCATTCGCATGAATATATCCATTCTAATTCATTTGTACGATCCATTCTAATTCATTCATACAATGCGTTCTAATCCATTCGTAAGATCCATTCTAATTCATTCGCATGATCCATTCTAATTCATTCGTACGATCCATTCTAATTCATTTTCATGAATGTAACCTTTCTAATTCATTTGTATGATCCATTCTAATTCATTCGTACGATCCAATCTAATTCATTCGCACGAATGTATCCATTCTAATGCATTCATACGATTCATTCTAATTCATTCGCACAATCCATTCTAATTCATTCATACGATCCATTCTTATTCATTCATACGATCCATTCTAATTCATTTGTACGAATGAATTAGAATGGATCGTACGAATGGATTAGAATGGATCGTGCGAATGAATTAGAATGGATACATTCGTACGAACGAATTAGAATGGATCGTATGAACGAATTAGAATGGATCGTACGAATGAATTAGAATGGATACATTCGAGCGAATGAATTAGAATGGATCGTACGAATGAATTAGAATGGATCATAGGAATGAATTAGAATGGATCGTACGAATGGATTAGAACGCATTATACGAATGAATTAGAATGGATCGTACAAATGAATTAGAATGGATATATTCTAATTCATTCGCACGATTCGTTCTAATTCATTCCTATGATCCATTCTAATTCATTCGCACCATTCTAATTCATTCGTACGATCCATTCTAATTCATTCGTATGATCCATTCTAATTCATTCTTACGATCTATTCTAATTCATTCGCTCGAATGTATCCATTCTAATTCATTCGTTCGATCCATTCTAATCCATTCGTACGATCCATTCAAATTCATTCGCATGATCCAATCTGATTCATTCGTACAATCCATTCGAGCGAATGAATTAGAATAGATCGTAGGAATGAATTAGAATGGATCATACGAATGAATTAGAATGGATCGTATGAATGAATTAGAATGGATCGTACGATATAATTAGAATGAATACATTCATGCGAATGAATTAGAATGTATCGTACGAATGAATTAGAATGGATCGTACGAATGAATTAGAATGGATCATATGAATGAATAAGAATGGATCGTACGAATGAATTAGTATGGATTGTACGAATGAATTAGAATGGATATATTCGTGCGAATGAATTAGAATGGATCGGACGAATGAATTAGAATGGATCGTATGATTCATTCTAATTCATTCATACGATCCATTCTAATGCATTCGTACGATTCATTCTAATTCATTCGCACGATCCATTCTAATTCATTCGTATGATCCATTCTAATTTATTTGCACGAATATACGATCCATTCTAATTTATTCGCAAGAATGTATCCATTCGAATTCATTCGTACAATCCATTCTAATTTATTCATACAAATGTATCCATTCTAATTCATTCGTCGATCTATTCTAATTCATTCGTACGATTCATTCTAATTCATTCGTACGATCCATTCTAATTGATTCGTACGATCCATTCTAATTCATTCGCACGAATGTATCCATTCTAATTAATTCGTACGATCCATTCTAGTTCATTCATACGATCCATTCTAATTCATTCGTATGATCCATTCTAATTCATTCCTATGATCTATTCTAGTTCATTCGCTCGAATGTATCCATTCTAATTCATTGGTACGATCCATTCTTATTCAGTCGTACGATCCATTCTAATTCATTCGTATGATCAATTCTAATTCATTCGCACGATCCATTCTAATTCATTCTCACGAATGTAACCTTTCTAATTCATTTGTATGATCCATTCTAATTCATTCGTCAAATGAATTAGAAAGGTTACATTTGTGAGAATGAATTAGAATGGATCGTACGAATGGATTAGAACGGATCATACGAATGGATTAGAATGGATCGTAGATTAATGTTCTTTCTTGTATGCTTAAGGAAGCTATAGATAATCAGCTTATTGAAGTTCCCTCTCTGGGCAGTATTGCTATCTCGCATCTTGCTTATGCTGATGATCTGCTTATTTTCTGCAAAGCTGATAGAAAAACTGCGGAAGTTTTAAATGAAGTTCTCAAAACTTTTTCTGCTTAATCAGGGTTAGACATCAATCATAATAAGTCAAAGATCTTCTTCAGTCATAATGTTATGGATAAGCAAGAACTTCTTTCTATCCTTGACTTTGGAGAAGGTAAACTGCCAGTTAAGTACCTTGGTCTTCCTCTTATTTCTAAGTGTCTTAAGCAAGCTGATTGCCAAACTCTTATTGATAAAATCAGAGTCAGAATCAGCTCTTGGAATAAGAATTTTCTCTCCTTTGCTGGTAGAGTTGAATTGATAAAATCAGTGCTTAATTCTATCCAAGTTTATTGGTCTGGTGTGTTTGAATTTCCTAAGTCTATTATAAAGGAGATTGAAAGGATTTTCACCAGATTCCTGTGGGGAGGAAACAGTAATTCGAAGAGGATGATTCCTATTGCTTGGAAAAAGCTTTGCCTTCCCAAAAAAGAAGGAGGTCTGGGATTTAGAAATATTAGAGATTGGAACATTGCAGCTTTGGCTAAATACATTTGGAGAATTTGCTCTAATGATCAGTCTTTATGGTCTAAATGGATTAGATGAAGTATTTGAAGAAGGATACTATTTGGGACTGTAAAAATAATCCAAGAGCTTCAGGCACCTGGAGAGGTCTTCTTAAATGCAGAGATCAGGTTCAACCTCTTATTCAAAATATAGTGGGCAATGGTTGCAACACTAATTTTTGGATGGATATATGGCATTCTGAAGGCAGGCTGATTGATAAATATGGTAAAAGAGCAGCTTATGATATGGGGTATGGTACTGAATTTATGATTAACAAATTCAGGAATGGCAATTGCTGGTCTCTTCCTTCACCTAATTCTGCAGAGCTTATGATTATGTATGAGAAGATTAGAGCTCATATCATCCAATATCCAGATAGTTCAGATTTAATTGTGTGGAAGTCTTCAAGTGATGGCCTTTACTCTCTTAAATCAGCTTGGAATGCTATCAGAATTAAAATGCCTCTCATTGCTGAATACAACTGGATTTGGCATAAGCATAGGATTGAAAGACATGCCCTATGTTTATGGAGATCCTTTAAACAGAATCTTCTCACTTGTGATAAACTGCAAAGAAGAGGGATTAATGTTCATTCATGGTGCACTCTCTGTTGGTCGGATAGAGAGAATCATGACCATATTTTCTTTAAATGTTCTTATTCAAATTGGATATGGAGATCAGTTCTTGCTCGGTTAGGGATCAAAGTAATGAGAATTGGATCTCTACAAGAGGAAATTCAAAGGCTTCAACATAAATTCAAAGGGGAAGGTTTGATTGCTACTATTGCTAAAATAGCTTTAGGATGTGTAGTTTATGTGTTATGGGAGGAAAGGAACAAAAGGATCTTTGATAAGGTTACTAGACATAAAAGACTACTGTTGGCTATTATTACTAGAACTATTCATATTCGGCTTTCTGATATCAAATTGTATGAAGAAGACAGCTATGAAACGAGAATTTCTGCAGCTAAATGGGGTCTTTCTTTCTCTTCTTATCACAAGAATACAACCCATGTATTCTGGGAAAAACCTACAGTGGATTGGATTAAGCTCAACATAGATGGGGCTGTTAAAGATAGTAACACCTCAATTGGAGGGATTTTCAGAAATTCTGAAGGTCAGGATATTTTGAGCTATAATGGTCCTTCTAAACATAAGCAAATAATTGCTGTGGAATTAGATGCTATAGAGTATGGGCTGTCTTATGCAGAGAAGATGAATATTTCGCATTTATGGATAGAATCTGATTCCTTACTAGCAGTGAACTACAAATAGCAATTCATCTTAGTCCTGAAAGAACTTTCTGAATCCAGAAATCAGCTTAACTCCCCTCAAACAAAGCCTAGAACAATACAAGCTAAGACCATATATCAGCCAAAGTAGACTGAATCTGAAGATATCAACCTTTTAGAAGGACGATTCATTATGAAAGGAGGACTATCTGAATTGTCTGCTGTATTCTTTTGTCTCAAGGTTGTGATTGAGAAGGTTTACTGAATTTCTAATTTTCAGAGAAGGTTGGAGCAGAGGCTGAGACTGTGAGAAGGCTTGTTTGAGGGGAGTTAAGCTGATTTCAGAGATAGTTTTATCAGAAAGGTTGATATCTTCAGATTCAGTCTATATTGGCTGATATATGGTCTAAGCTTGTTTTGTTCTAGGCTTTGTTTGAGGGGAGTTAAGCTGATTTCTGGATTCAGAAAGTTCTTTCATGACTAAGATGCAAATTTTTCTTTTGTTGTATTTTGGTTCCTTTATTTTCTTTCTTGAGGACTTGTTTATATAAAGTCCAGAGATGTAATGGATATTCTTGTTGGGCGGGGTCCCTAATAAAATCCCCTAATCTTGATTGAAAAAAAAAAAAAAAAAAAGAATGGATCGTAGAATGGATCGTACGAATGATTTAGAATGGATCATGTGAATAAATTAGAATAGATCGTACGAATAAATTAGAATAGATCGTACGAATGAATTAGAATGGATCGTGCGAAAGAATAGATAGTAGGAATGAATTAGAATGGATCATACGAATGAATTAGAATGGATCGTGCGAATGAATTAGAATGGATTGTACAAATGAATTAGAAAGGTTACATTCTATCCACTCTAATTCATTCGTACGATCCATTCAAATCCATTCATACGATCTATTATAATTCATTCGTACGATCAATTCTAATTCATTTGTACGATCCATTTTAATTGATTCGCACGAATGTATCCATTCTAATTCGTTCATACAATCCATTCTAATTCGTTCGTACGATCCATTCTAATTCGTTCATACGATCCATTCTAATTCATTCGTATGATCCATTCTAATTCATTCCTACGATCTATTCTAATTCATTCGTATGATTCATTCTAATTCATTCCTACGATCTATTCTAATTCATTCGCTCGAATGTATCCATTCTAATTCATTCGTTCGATCCATTCTAATTCATTCGTACGATCCATTCTAATTCATTCGCACGAATGTATCCATTCTAATCCATTCGTACGATCCATTCTAATCCATTCGTACGATCCATTCTAATTCATTCGTATGATCCATTCTAATTCATTCTCACAAATGTAACCTTTCTAATTCATTTGTACGATCCATTCTAATTCATTCGTACGATCCATTCTAATCCATTCCTACGATCCATTCTAATTCATTCGCACGAATGTATCCATTCTAATTCATTCGTACGATCCATTCTAATTCATTCATACGATCCATTCTAATTCATTCGTACGATCCATTCTAAAATGAGTTAGAATGGATCATACGAATGAATTAGAATGGATCGTACGAATGAATTAGAATGGATTGTGCGAATGAATTAGAATGGATCGTATGAATGAATAAGAATCGATCGTACGAATGAATTAGAATGGATCTGCGAATGAATTAGAATGAATCGTACGAATGCATTAGAATGGATCGTACGAATGAATTAGAATGAATCGTACGATCCATTCTAATTTATTCGTCCGATCCATTCTAATTCATTCGTGCGAATGAATTAGAATGGATACATTCGAGCGAATGAATTAGATCGCATTGTACGAATGAATTAGAATGGATCATGTGAATGAATTAAAATGGATCGTACAAATGAATTAGAATGGATCGTGCGAATGAATTAGAATGGATCGTACGAACAAATTAGAATGGATCGTACGAACGAATTAGAATGGATCGTACGAATGAATTAGAATGGATCGTACGAATGAATTAGAATCGATATATTTGTGCGAATGAATTAGAATGGATCGTGCGAATGAATTAGAATGGATCATACGAATGAATTAGAATGGATGTATTTGTGAGAATGAATTAGAATGGATCGTACGATCCATTTTAATTCATTCATACGATCCATTCTAATTCATTTGCACGATCCATTCTAATTCATTCCTATGATCCATTCTAATTCATTCGTACGATCCATTCTAATTCATTCACATGATCCATTCTAATTCATTCGCACAATCCGTTCTAATTCATTCGCCCAATCCATTCTAATTCATTCGTACAATCCATTCTAATTCATTCATATGATCCATTCTAATTCGTACATACGATCCATTCTAATTCGTTCATACGATCCATTCTAATTCATTCGTACGATCCATTCTAATCCATTCGTACGATCCATTCTAATTCATTCGTATAAATGAATTAGAATGGATCGTACGAATGAATTAGAATGGATTGTGCGAATGAATTAGAATGGATCGTGCGAATGAATTAGAATGGATCGTATGAATGAATAAGAATGGATCGTACGAATGAATTAGAATGGATCGTACGAATGAATTAGAATTGATACAACGAATGAATTAGAATGGACAGTACGAAAAAATTAGAATGGATCGTGCGAATGAATTAGAATGGATCGTACGAAGGAATTAGAATGGATCCACCGAATGAATTAGAATGGATCATACGAATGAATTAGAATGAATCATCCGAATGAATTAGAATGGATCATACGAATGAATTAGAATGGATCGGACGAGTAAATTAGAATGGATCGTACGAATGAATTAGAATGGATTGTGCGAATGAATTAGAATGAATCGTAGGAATACATTAGAATGGATACATTCGTGCGAATGAATTAGAATGGATCGTACGAATGGATTAGAATGGATCGTACGAATGAATTAGAATGGATCGTACAAATGAATTAGAAAGGTTACATTTGTGAGAATGAATTAGAATGGATCGTACGAATGAATTAGAATGGATCGTACGAATGAATTAGAATAGATACATTCGTGCGAATGAATTAGAATGGATCGTACAAATAAATTAGAAAGGTTACATTTGTGAGAATGAATTAGAATGGTTCGTACGAATGAATTAGAATGGATCGTACGAATGAATTAGAATGGTTACATTCGTGCGAATGAATTAGAATGGATCGTACGAACGAATTAGAATGGATCGTACGAACGAATTAGAATGGATCGTACGAACGAATTAGAATGGATCGTACGAATGAATTAGAATGGATACATTCGTGCGAATGAATTAGAATGGATCGTACAAATAAATTAGAAAGGTTACATTTGTGAGAATGAATTAGAATGGTTTGTACGAATGAATTAGAATGGATTGTACGAATGGATTAGAATGGATCATATGAATGAATTAGAATAGCTCATATGAATGAATTAGAATGAATTAGAATGGATCGTACGAATGAATTAGAATGGATTGTGCGATTGAATTAGAATGGATTGTATGAATGAATAAGAATGGATCGTACGAATGAATTAGAATGGATCCACCGAATGAGTTAGAATGGATCTTTCGAATGAATTAGAATGGATCGTACGAACGAATTAGAATGAATCGTACGATCCATTCTAATTCATTCGTCCGATCCATTCTAATTCATTCGCATGAATGTATCTATTCTAATTCATTTATACGATCCATTCTAATTCATTCGTACAATGCGTTCTAATCCATTCGTACGATCCATTCTAATTCTTTCCTATGATCCATTCTAATTCATTTGTACGATCCATTCTTATTCATTCATACAATCCAGTCTAATTCATTCGCACAATCCATTCTAATTCATTCGTACGATCCATTCCAATTCATTCTAATTTATTCGTATGAGCTATTCTAATTCATTCGTACGATCCATTCTAATTCATTCATACGATCCATTCTAATCCATTCGTACAATCCATTCTAATTCATTCGTACGATCCATTCTAATTTATTCATACGATCCATTCTAATTCATTAGCACGATCCATTCTAATTTAGTCATACGATCCATTCTAATTCATTCGCATGAATATATCTATTCTAATTCATTCGTATGATCCATTCTAATTCATTCGTACGATCCATTCTAATTCATTCGTACGATCCATTTTAATTCATTCTCACAAATGTAACCTTTCTAATTCATTTGTACGATCCATTCTAATTCATTCGTACGATCCATTCTAATCCATTCGTATGATCAATTCTAATTCATTCGCCCGATCCATTCTAATTCATTCGTATGATCCTTTCTAATTCATTCGCACGAATGTATCCATTCTAATTCATTCGTACGATCCATTCTAATTCATTCATACGATCCATTCTAATTCATTCGCACGAATGTATCCATTCTAATTCATTCGTGCGAATGAATTAGAATGGATCGTACAAATGAATTAGAATGGATTGCACAAATGTATCCATTCTAATCCATTCGTACGAATGAATTAGAATGGATCATGTGAATGAATTAGAATGGATTGTACGAATGAATTAGAATGGATCGAACGAATGAATTAGAATGGATATATTCATGCAAATGAATTAGAATGGATCGTACGAATGAATTAGAATGGATGCATTCTAATTCATTCGTACGCTCCACTCTTATCCATCGCACAAATGTATCCATTCTAATTCATTTGTGCGATCCATTCTAATTTATTCGTACGATCCATTCTAATTCATTCCTATGATCCATTCTAATTCATTTGTATGATCCATTCTAATTCATTCGCTCGAATGTATCAATTCTAATTCATTCGTACGATCCATTCTAATTCGTTCATACGATCCATTCTAATTCGTTCGCACGATCCATTCTAATTCATTCGCACGATCTATTCTAATTCATTCGCATGATCCATTCTAATTCATTTGCACGATCCATTCTAATTCATTCCTATGATCCATTCTAATTCATTCGTACGATCCATTCTAATTCATTCGCTCGAATATATCCATTCTAATTCATTCGTACGATCCATTCTAATTCGTTCATACGATCCATTCTAATTCGTTCATACGATCCATTCTAATTCATTCGTATGTATCCATTCTAATTCATTCGCATGAATGTATCCATTCTAATTCATTCCTACGAATGAATTAGAATGGATCGTACGAATGGATTAGAATGGATCGTACGCATGGATTAGAATGGATCGTACAAATGAATTAGAATGGATCGTACAAATAAATTAGAAAGGTTACATTTGTGTGCGAATGAATTAGAATGGATCGTACGAATGAATTAGAATGGATCGTGCGAATGAATAAGAATGGATCGTATGAATAAATTAGAATGGATCGTACGAATGAATTAAAATGGATACATTTGTTCGAATGAATTAGAACGGATCATACAAATGAATTAGAATGGATCGAATGAATGAATTAGAATGGATCGTACGAATTAATTACAATGGATCGTACGAATTAATTAGAATGGATACATTCGTGCGAATGAACTAGAATAGATCGTATGAATGAATTATAATGGATCGTACGAATGGATTAGAACGCATTGTACGAATGAATTAGATTGCATCGTACAATCCATTCGAATTCATTCGTACGATCCATTTTAATTCATTCGCACAAATGTATCCATTCTAATTCATTCGATCGAATGTATCCATTTTAATTCATTCGTACGATCCATTCTAATTCATTCGTAAAATCTAATTCATTCGTACGATCTATTCTAGTTCATTCGCACGAATGTATCCATTCTAATTCATTCGTACGATCCATTCTAATTCGTTCGTACGATACATTCTAATTCATTCGTACGAATAAATTTGAATGGATACATTCATGCAAATGAATTAGAATGGATCGTACGAATGAATTAGAATGGATCGTACGAATGGATTAGAATTAGATCGTACGAATGAATTAAAATGGATCGTACGAATGAATTAGAATGAATCATATTCTAATTCATTCGCACGATCCATTCTAATTCATTCGCATGAATGTATCCGTTCTAATTCATTTGCACGATCCATTCTAATTCATTCCTATGATCCATTCTAATTCATTCGTACGATCCATTCTAATTCATTCGCTCGAATGTATCCATTCTAATTCATTCGTACGATTCATTCTAATTCATTCGAGGGAATTGATCGTACGAATGGATTAGAATGGATCATACAAATGAATTAGAAAGGTTACATTTGTGAGAATAAATTAGAATGGATCGTACGAATGAATTAGAATGGATCATACGAATGAAATAGAATGGATCGTGCAAATGAATTAGAATGGATACATTCGTGCGAATGAATTAGAATGGATCGTGCGAATGAATTAGAATGGATCGTACGAATGGATTAGAATTGATCGTGCGAATGAATTAGAATGGATCATACGATTGAATTTGAATGGATCGTACGAATAAATTAGAATGGATACATTTGTGCAGTGAATAAGAATGGAGCGTACGAATGAATTAGAATGGAGCGTACGAATGAACTACAATGGATACATTCGTGCGAATGAATTAGAATGGATCATATGAAAGAATTAGAATGGATACATTCGAGCGAATGAATTAGAATGGATCGTACGAATGAATTAGAATGGATCATAGGAATGAATTAGAATGGATCGTGCAAATGAATTAGAATGGATTGTACGAATGAATTAGAATGGATACATTCATGCGAATGAATTAGAATGAATCGTACGAATGAATTAGAATGGATACATTCGTGCAAATGAACGAATTAGAATGGATCGTACGAATGAATTAGAATGGATCGTACGAATGAATTAGAATGGATCATACGAATGAATTAGAATGGATTGTGCGAATGAATTAGAATGGATCATGCGAATGAATTAGAATGGATCGTACGAATGAATTAGAATGGATAGTATGAATGAGTTTGAATGGATCGTACAAATGAATTAGAATGGATTAGAATGGATCGTACAAATGAATAAGAATGGATTAGAATGGATCGTACGAATGGATTAGAATGGATCGTACGAATGAATTAGAATGGATACATACAAATGAATTAGAAAGGTTACAATCATGCGAGTGAATTAGAATGAATCGTACGAATGAATTAGAATGGATCGTGCGAATGAATTAGAATGAATCGTACGAATGCGTTAGAATGAATTAGAATGGATCATACAAATGCATTAGAATGGATTGTACGAATGAATTAGAATGGATCATACCAATGAATAAGAATGGATCGTACGAATGAATTAGAATTGATCGTACGAATGAATTAGAATGGATCGTACGAATGAATTAGATTGGATCATGCGAATGAATTAGAATGGATCGTATGAATAAATTAGAATGGATCGTACGAATGAATTAAAATGGATACATTTGTGCGAATGAATTAGAATGGATCATACGATCTAATTAGAATGGATCGTACGAATGAATTAGAATGGATCGTACGAATGAATTTGAATGGATAGTGCGAATGAATTAGAATGGATCGTACGAATAAATTAGAATGGATTGTACGAATGAATTAGAATAGATCGTGCGAATGAATTATAATGGATCGTACGAAAGAATTAGAATGGAGCGTACGAATGAAATAGAATGGATCACACGAATGATTTATAATCGATCGTGCGAATGAATTAGAATGGAGCGTATGAATGAATTAGAATGGATCGTGCGAATGAATTAGAATGAATCATACGAATGAATTAGAATAGATCATGGGAATAAATTAGAATGGATCATACGAATGAATTAGAATAGATTGTACGAATGAATTAGAATGGATACATTTGTGCGAATGAATTAGAATGGATATATTTGAACGATCCATTCTAATTCATTCATACGATCTATTCTAATCCATTCTAATTCATTCGTACGATCCATTCTAACTCATTCGCACGATCCATTCTAATTCATTCGTACGATCCATTCAAATTTATTCGTACGAATGAATAGAATGGATCGTACGAATGATTAGAATGGATACATTTGTACGATCCATTCTAATTCATTCTCACAAATGTAACCTTTCTAATTCATTTGTACGATACATTCTAATTCATTCGTACGATCCATTCTAATCATATGTACGATCCATTCTAATCCATTCGTACGATCCATTCTAATTCATTCGCACGAATGTAACCATTCTAATTCATTCGTATGATCAATTCTAATTCATTCCTACGATCCATTCTAATTCATTCGCACGAATGTATCTATTCTAATTCATTTGCACGATCCATTCTAATTCATTCCTATGATCCATTTTAATCCATTCGTACGATCCATTCTAATCCATTCGAATGAATCATACGAATGAATTAGAATAGATCATAGGAATGAATTAGAATGGATCATACGAATGAATTAGAATGGATCGTGCGAATGAATTAGAATGGATCATACGAATGAATTAGAATGGATACATTTGTGCGAATGAATTAGAATGGATCATACGAATGAATTAGAATGGATCGTACGAATGAATTAGAATGGATCGTACGAATGAATTAGAATGGATACATTCGTGCGAATGAATTAGAAGCGATCGTAGGAATGAATTAGAATGGATCGTACGAATTAATTAGAATGGATAGTGCGAATGAATTAGAATGGATCGTACGAATGAATTAGAATAAATTAGAATGGATCGTACGAATGGATTAGAATGGATCGTACTAATGGATTAGAATGGATCGTACGAATGAATTAGAATGGATCGTGCGAATGAATTAGAATGGATCGGACGAATGAATTAGAATGATCGTGCGAATGAATTAGAATGAATCGTACGAATGCATTAGAATGGATCATACAAATGAATAAAAATGGATCGTATAAATGAATTAGAATGGATCATACGAATGAATTAGAATACATCATGTGAATGAATTAGAATGAATCGTACGAATGCATTAGAATGGATACATTCGTACGAATGAATTAGAATGGATCGTACGAATGAATTAGAATGGATCGGACGAATGAATTAGAATGGATCGTGCGAATGATTTAGAATGAATCGTACGAATGCATTAGAATGGATCATACAAATGAATAAAAATGGATCGTATAAATGAATTGGAATGGATCGTACGAATGAATTAGAATACATCATCTGAATGAATTAGAATGAATCATACGAATGCATTAGAATGGATACATTCGTACGAATGAATTAGAATGGATCGTACGAATGAATTAGAATGGATCGTACGAATGGATTAGAATGGATCGTATGAATGAATTAGAATAGATCGTACAAATGAATTAGAAAGGTTACATTTGTGAGAATGAATTAGAATAGATCGTACGAATGAATTAGAATCGATCGTACGAACGAATTAGAATGGATCGTATGAACGAATTAGAATGGATCGTACGAATGAATTAGAAAGGATACATTCGAGCGAATGAATTAGAATGGATCGTATGGAATGAATTAGAATGGATCATAGGAATAAATTAGAATGGATCGTGCAAATGAATTAGAATGTACGAATGAATTAGAATGGATACATTCGTGCGAATGAATTAGAATAGATCGTACGAATGAATTATAATAGATCGTACGAATGGATTAGAACGCATTGTACGAATGAATTAGATTGCATCGTACGATCCATTCTAATTCATTCGTACGATCCATTCTAATTCATTCGCACAAATGTATCCATTCTAATTTATTCGCTCGAATGTATCCATTTTAATTCATTCGTACGATCCATTCTAATTCATTCGTACGAACTAATTCATTCGTACGATCCATTCTAATTCATTCGTACGATCTATTCTAATTCATTCGCACGAATGTATCCATTCTAATTCATTAGTACGATCCATTCTAATTCGTTCGTATGATCCATTCTAATTCATTCGTACGAATAAATTAGAATGGATACATTTATGCAAATGAATTAGAATGGATACATTCGTGCGAATGAATTAGAATGGATTCATTTGTACGATCCATTCTAATTCATTTGCACGAATATACGATCCATTCTAATTTATTCGCACAAATGTATCCATTCTAATTCATTCGTATGATCCATTCTAATTCATTCGTACGATTCATTCTAATTCATTCGCACGATCCATTCTAATTCATTCCTACGATCTATTCTAATTCATTTGCTCGAATGTATCCATTCTAATTCATTTGTTCGATCCATTCTAATTCATTCGTACGATCCATTCAAATTCATTCACATGATCCATTCTAATTCATTCGTACGATCCATTCTAATTGATTCGTACGATCCATTCTAATTCATTCGTACGATCCATTCTAATTCATTCGCACGATCCATTCTAATTCATTCGTACGATCCATTCTAATTCATTCGCTCGAATGTATCCATTCTAATTCATTCGTATGATCCATTCTAATGCATTCGTATGATTCATTCTAATTCATTCGTACGATCGATTCTAATTCATTCGTACAATCTAATTCTAATCCATTCGTACGATCCATTCTAATTCGCACAAATGTATCCATTTTAATTCATTCGTACGATCCATTCTAATTTATTCATACGATCCATTCTATTTCATTCGCACGATCCATTCTTATTCATTCGTACGATCCATTCTAATTCATTCGCATGAATATATCTATTCTAATTCATTCGTATGATCCATTCTAATTTATTCGCACGATCTATTCTAATTCATTCGTACGATTCATTCTAATTCATTCGTACGATCCATTCTAATGCATTCGTACGATTCATTCTAATTCATTCGCACGATCAATTCTAATTCTTTCGTACGATCCATTCTAATTCATTCGTACGATCCATTCTAATTAATTCGCACAAATGTATCCATTCTAATTTATTCGTACGATCCATTCTAATTCATTCGCACAATCCGTTCTAGCTCATTCGCACAAATGTATCCATTCTAATTCATTCGTACGATCCATTCTAATTCATTCGCATAAATATAACCTTTCTAATTCATTCGTACGATCCATTCTAATTCATTCGCACGAATGTATCCATTCTAATTCATTTGCACGATCCATTCTAATTCATTCCTATGATCCATTCTAATTCATTCGTACGATCCATTCTAATTCATTCGCTCGAATGTATCCATTCTAATTTATTCGTACGATCCATTCTAATTCATTCGTACAATCCATTCTAATTCATTCGCACGAATGTATCCATTCTAATTCATTCGCTCGAATGTATCCATTCTAATTCATTCGTATGATCCATTCTAATTCATTCGTACGATCCATTCTAATTCATTCTCACAATACATTCTAGTACATTCTAATTCATTCGTACGATCCATTCTAATTTATTCGCACGATCCATTCTAACTCATTCGTACGATCCATTCTAATTCATTCATATGAACGAATTAGAATGGATCGTACGAATGAATTAGAAAGGTTATATTTATACGAATGAATTAGAATGGATCGTACGAATGAATTAGAATGGATACATTTGTGCGAATGAGTTAGAATGGATTGTGCGAATGAATTAGAATGGATCGTACGAATAAATTAGAATGGATACATTTGTGCGAATTAATTAGAATGGATCGTACGAATGAATTAGAATGGATCGTACAAATGAATTAGAATGGATACATTCGTGCTAATGAATTAGAATTGATCCTACGAATGAATTAGAATAGATCGTACGAATGGATCATGCGAATGAATTAGAATGGATCGTAGGAATGAATTAGAATGGATCGTACGAATGAACTAGAATGAAATAGAATGGATCGTACGAATGAATTAGAATAGATCGTACGAATGAATTAGAATGGATCCACCGAATGAGTTAGAATGGATCATACGAATGAATTAGAATGGATCGTACGAATGAATTAGAATGGATTGTGCGAATGAATTAGAATGGATCGTATGAATGAATAAGAATGGATCGTACGAATGAATTAGAATGGATCGTACGAATGAATTACAATGGATACATTCGTGCGAATTAATTAGAATGGATCGGACGAATGAATTAGAATTGATCGTACGATTCATTCTAATTCATTCGTATGATCCATTCTAATGCATTCGTATGATTCATTCTAATTCACTCTCACGATCCATTCTAATTCATTCGTACGATCCATTCTTATTCATTCATATGATACATTCTAATTCATTCGCACAATCCATTCTAATTCATTCGTACGATCCATTCTAATTCATTCGTATGATCCATTCTAACTCATTCGGTGGATCCATTCAAATTCAATCGTATGATCGATTCTAATTCATTCGCACGATCCATTCTAATTTATTCGTACGATCCATTCTTATTCATTCGTACGATCCATTCTAATTTATTCGTACGATCCATTCTTATTCATTCGTACGATCCATTCTAATTCATTCACATGAATATATCTATTCTAATTCATTCGTATGATCCATTCTAATTTATTCGCACGATCTATTCTAATTCATTCGTACGATTTATTCTAATTCATTCGTACGATCCATTCTAATGCATTCGTACGATTCATTCTAATTCATTCGCACGATCCATTCTAATTCTTTCGTACGATCCATTCTAATTCGTTCATATGAATGAATTAGAATGGATCGTACGAATGAGTCAGAATGGATCGTGCGAATGAATTAGAATGGATCGTACGAATGAATTATAATGGACTAGAATGCATTGTGAGAATGAATTAGAATGGATCGTACGAATGAATTAGAATGGATCATAGGAATGAATTAGAAAGGATCATGCAAATGAATTAGAATGGATACATTCGTGCGAATGAATTAGAATGGATCGTGCGAATGAATTAGAATGGATCGTACGAATAAATTAGAATGGATACATTCGAGCGAATGAATTAGAATGGATCGTACGAATGAATTAGAATGGATCATAGGAATGAATTAGAATGGATCGTGCAAATGAATTAGAATGGATACATTCGTGCGAATAAATTAGAATGGATCATAGGAATGAATTAGAATGGATCGTACGAATGAATTAGAAAGGTTATATTTATGCGAATGAATTAGAATGGATCGTACGAATGAATTAGAATGGATACATTTGTGCGAATGAGTTAGAATGGATTGTGCGAATGAATTAGAATGGATCGTACGAATAAATTAGAATGGATACATTTGTGCGAATTAATTAGAATGGATCGTACGAAAGAATTAGAATGGATCGTACGAATGAATTAGAATGGATCGTACGAATGAATTAGAATGGATAGTGCGAATGAATTAGAATGGATCGTACAAATTAATTAGAATGGATACATTCGTGCGAATGAATTAGAATGGATCGTACGAATGAATTAGAATAGATCGTACAAATGAATTAGAATGGATCGTGCGAATGAATTAGAATTGATCATACGAATGAATTAGAATGGATCATTCGATTGAATTAGAATGGATCGTGCGAATGAATTAGAATGGATCGTACGAATGAATTAGAATGGATCGTGTGAATGAATTAGAATGGATATTTTTTTTTTTTAATCAATGCTAGGGGATTTTATTTGGGACCCCGCCCAACAAAGAAAATCATTACATCTCTGTACTTAAAAGAACAAACCAAGAAGAGAAAAAAAAACTACAGAAATATAGCTATACAAGAAGTATTCCTCAAGAATTGGATCAGAAATCTGAAATCTGTAAAGCATTTTATCATCTCCAATCCATTATGGGACCAAACTTTGCTAAACCAATCACAGCTCCAAACAGAATTTTCTGCTATCACATTCTGTCATAGGACTTTTGCAACCTATCAACTTCAAAAGCAATCTGAAAACTGTAAAGCATTATATCTTCTCCAATCCCTTCTGGGCCAAACTTTACTAGAACCAATCTCAGTTCCAAAACAGAATTGTTCTGCTAACCCATTCTGTTATAGTGCTTCTGCATCCTATCAGCTTCAATAGCAATCCTCAGATTACCTTTGAGCTCCGCAGGGTAAAGCTTATTTACATGGTCACTATCTTGTCCCATTTTGGAGAGGATATCTGCTGGCTGATTCCCTTCTCTCCAAATATGCGTAATTTGAAATCTCTTTAGCCTTTCAGATTTCTTCTGAATATGTTGAACTTGTTGATAACAACTCCAAGGGATAGGAAAAATTTCCTTAATGTAATTGACTGCTGTTAATGAGTCCGATTCAATCCATAATTGAGAAATGTTCAGATTATCAGCATAAGACAATCCTTGTTCTATAGCATCCAATTCCACTGCAATAATCCGCTTATGCCTAGATGGACCATAATAGCTCAAAATGTCCTGACCTTCAGAATTTCTGAAAATCCCTCCAATTGAGGTTTTATTCTCTTTAACAGCCCCATCTGTGTTGAGCTTAATCCAGTCAGCTGAAGGTTTCTCCCAGAAAACTTGTTTTATATGCTTGTGATAAGAAGAGAAAGACAATCCCCATTTAGCTGCAGATATTCTAGCTTCATAGTTGTCTTCTTCATGCAACTTGCTATCAGATATTCGAAGATGAATTATCCTAGTAATGTTAGCAAGCAGCACTCGTTTATGTCTAGAACTCTTTTCAAAAATTCTCTTATTCCTTTCCTCCCACAACAGATAGACTACACATCCTAAAGCAATCCTAGCAATAGTAGCAATCAGACCTTCTCCTTTGAATTTATTATTCAGTCTATGAATTTCCTCTTTAATACCTCCAATACTCACAGCTTTAATCCCAAGACGATCAAGAACTGATCTCCATATCCAATTGGAGTAGGAACATTTAAAAAAAATGTGATCATGATTCTCCCTGTCCGACCAGCAAAGAGAGCATAAAGAATGAACATTTATCCCTCTTTTTTGCAGTTTATCAGAAGTTAGAAGAGTTTGTTGAATAGATCTCCATAAACAGGTCGCATGTCTTTCAATCCTTTTCTTGTGCCAAATCCAAGAATATTCAGCAAGAAGAGGCATTTTATTAGAATGGATATATTTGAACAAATAAATTAGAATGGATCATATGAATGAATTAGAATGGATCGTATGAATGAATTAGAATGGATATATTTGAACGAATAAATTAGAATGGATCATACGAATGACTTAGAATGGATCGTACGAATGAATTAGAATGGATCATGTGAATGAATTAGAATCGATCGTACGAATGAATTAGAATGGATCGTACGAATGAATTAGATCGTACGAATGAATTAGAATGGATCGTACGAATGAATTAAAATGGATACATTCATATGACTGAATTAGAATGAATTGTACGAATGAATTAGAATAGATCGTATGAATGAATTAGAATGGATCGTACGAATGAATTAAAATGGATCGTACGAATGAATTAGAATGGATTATGCGAATGAATTAGAATGGATCGTACGAATGAATTAAAATGGATATATTTGAACGAATAAATTAGAATGGATCATACGAATGAATTAGAATGGATCTCGTAGGAATGAATTAGAATGGATCGTACGAATGAATTATTATGGTTACATTCGTGCGAATGAGTTAGAATGGATCGTACGAATGGATTAGAATGGATCGTACGAACGAATTAGAATGGATCGTACAAATGAATTAGAAAGGTTACATTTGTGAGAATGAATTAGAATGGATCGTATGATGAATAAGAATGGATCGTATGAATGAATTAGAATGGATCCATTCTAATTCCTTCATATGATCCATTCTAATTCATTCGCACGAATGTATCCATTCTAATTCATTTGCATGATCCATTCTAATTCATTCCTACGATCCATTCTAATTAATTCGCACGAATGTATCCATTCTAATTCAATTGCACGATCCATTCTAATTCATTCCTATGATCCACTCTAATTCATTCGTACGATCCATTCTAATTCATTCGCACGAATGTAACCATTCTAATTCATTTGCACGATCCATTCTAATCCATTCGTACGATCCATTCTAATCCATTCGTCCGATCCATTCTAATTCGTTCGCACAAATATAACCATTCTAATTCATTCATATGATCCATTCTAATTCATTCGTACGATCCATTCTAATTCATTCCTACGATCCATTCTAATTCATTCGTATGAATGTATCTATTCTAATTTATTCCTACGATCCAGTCTAATTCATTCGTACGATCCATTCTAATTCATTCGCACGAATGTATCCATTCTAATTCATTCGTACGACCCATTCTAATTCATTCGTATGATCCATTCTAATTCATTCGCACAATCCATTCAAATTTATTCGCACGATCCATTCTAATTCATTCGTACGATCCATTCTAATTCATTCATACGATCTATTCTAATTCGTTCGCACGATTCATTCTAATTCATTCGCACGATCCATTCTAATTCATTCGTACGATCCATTCTTATTCATTCATACGATCCATTCTAATTCATTCGCACAATCCATTCTAATTCATTCGTACGATCCATTCTAATTCATTCGAAGGATCCATTCTAACTCATTCGGTGGATCCATTCTAATTCATTCGTACGATCCATTCTAATTCATTCGCACGATCCATTCTAATTTATTCGTACGATCCATTTTAATTCATTCATCCGATCCTTTCTTATTCATTCGCACGAATGTATCCATTCTAATTCATTCGTACGATCCATTCTAATTCATTCGTACAATCCATTCTTATTCATTTATACGATCCATTCTATTCATTCGCATTATCATTCGTATGATCCATTCTAATCCATTCATACGATCCATTCTAATTCATTCATATGATCCATTCTAATTCATTCGTACGATCCATTCTAATTCATTCGTATGATCAATTATAATTCATTCGTTCAATCCATTCTAATTCAGTCGTATGAATGTTGTTGGGGAAAATCTTCGTGCCGACCCGAAGATTCTCGCAGCACCAGTCAATTGGAGTCGAAGTTGATGCTGAAGATCGTTGATCGATCTGTTGATTGAAGTCGAAGCTTTTTGATATGCAAACAGAGGAATGCAATCAGAGAAATTGTGACACGAGATGTGATCTCGGAGTTCAGCCGAAGCCTACGTCTCCGTGCTATAGGGAGCAACCCGAATTCACTAACACTTCAGTTGAAGTGACCTCGACAGGCCGAGTGTCACTGAAAGCTCCCTGATCTCTTCGAAAGAGAAAAGAAGATCAAAGAGAGATGGTAGATCGGAAGTTAGAAATCCCAGAGCTCTGGTTCTGAAAGTCAGATCACAGAGTGGAAATCAGAATTCCGGATCTTTGATTTCGATCCTTTTACATTCGAAGGCTCTGCTATTTATAGACATTTCGGGTGGCGAATTGCGGTTTTTGCTATCGTATCTGGGGATCCTCCAGGTAAAGTTGTGGGCCCTGTTACCATCTTCTAGGGGATTCCACTGGCTCTTGGCCCCATCAGGCAGGGCCGGTGGGTCCCGCTGTAGTCCTCGTGGGCCCACCAAGCAGGGCCGGTGGGTCCCGCTGTAGCCCTCGTGGGCCCACCAGGCAGGGCCGGTGGGTCCCGCTGTAGCCCTCGTGGGCCCACCAGACAGGGCCGGTGGGTCCCGTGGTAGTCTTCGTGGGGCCACCAGGCAGGGCCGGTGGGTCCTGCTGTAGTCCTCGTGGGCCCACCAGGTAGGGCCGGTGGGTCCCGCTGTAGCCCTCGTGGGCCCACCAGGCAGGGCCGGTGGGTCCCGTGGTAGTCCTCGTGGGCCCACCAGGCAGGGCCGGTGGGTCCCGTGGTAGTCCTCGTGGGGCCACCAGGCAGGGCCGGTGGGTCCCGCTGTAGTCGTCGTGGGCCCACCAGGCAGGGCCGGTGGGTCCCGTGGTAGATTTATGCCAAAATTTGCACCCACAAATGTATCATACGAATGAATTAGAATGGATCGTACGAATGAATTAGAATGGATCGTACGAATGGATTAGAATGGATCGTATGAATGGATCATGCGAATGAATTAGAATGGATCGTAGGAATGAATTAGAATGGATCGTACGAATGAATTAGAATGAAATAGAATGGATCGTACGAATGAATTAGAATGGATCGTACGAATGAATTAGAATGGATCCGCCGAATGAGTTAGAATGGATCATACGAATGAATTAGAATGGATCGTACGAATGAATTAGAATGGATTATGTGAATGAATTAGAATGGATCGTATGAATGAATAAGAATGGATCGTACGAATGAATTAGAATGGATCGTATGAATGAACTAGAATGGATACATTCGTGCGAATGAATTAGAATGGATCGAACGAATGAATTAGAATTGATCGTACGATTCATTCTAATTCATTCGTATGATCCATTCTAATGCATTCGTATGATTCATTCTAATTCATTCTCACGATCCATTCTAATTCATTCGTACGATCCATTCTTATTCATTCATACGATACATTCTAATTCATTCGCACAATCCATTCTAATTCATTCGTACGATCCATTCTAATTCATTCGTATGATCCATTCTAACTCATTCGGTGGATCCATTCTAATTCAATCGTACGATCCATTCTAATTCATTCGCACGATCCATTCTAATTTATTCGTACGATCCATTCTAATTCACTCATACGATCTATTCTAATTCATTCGTACGATCCATTCTTATTCATTCGTACAATCCATTCAAATTCATTCGCATGATCCATTCTAATTAATTCGTACGATCCATTCTAATTCATTCTCACGAATGTAACCTTTCTAATTCATTTGTATGATCCATTCTAATTCATTTGCACGATCCATTCTAATTCATTCGTACGATCCATTCTAATTCATTCGCATGATCCTTTCTAATTCATTCGTACGATCCATTCTAATTCATTCGTACAATTCATTCTAATTCATTCGCACGATCCATTCTAATTCATTCCTATGATCTATTCTAATTCATTTGCTCGAATGTATCCATTCTAATTCATTTGTACGCTCCAATATAATTCATTCGTACGCTCCATTCTTATTCATCGCAGAAATGTATCCATTCTAATTTATTCGTACGATTCAATCAAATTTAATCGTATGATCCATTCTAATTCATTCACATGATCAATTCTAATTCATTCATCCGATCCATTCTAATCCATTCGCACGAATGTAACCATTCTAATTCATTCGTACGATCCATTCTAATTCATTCCTACGATTCATTCTAATTCATTCGCACGAATGTAGCCATTCTAATTCATTCGCTCGAATGTAGCCATTCTAATTCATTTGTACAATCCATTCTAATTCATTCCAACGATCCATTCTAATTCATTCGCACGAATATATCCATTCTAATTCATTTGCACGATCCATTCTAATTCATTCCTATGATCCATTCTAATTCATTCGTACGATCCATTCTAATTCATTCGCTCGAATGTATCCATTCTAATTCATTCGTACGATCCATTCTAATTCGTTCATACGATCCATTCTAATTCATTCCTACGATCTATTATAATTCATTCGCACGAATGTAACCATTCTAATTCATTTGTACGATCCATTCTAATTCATTCGTACGATCCATTCTAATCCATTCGTACGATCCATTCTAATTCATTCTCACGAATGTAACCTTTCTAATTCATTTGTATGATCCATTCTAATTCATTCATACGATCCATTCTAATCCATTCGTACGATCCATTCTAATCCATTTGTACGATCCATTCTAATCCATTCGTACGATCCATTCTAATTCATTCGCACGATCCATTCTAATTCATTCGTACGATCCATTCTAATTCATTCGCATGAATATATCTATTCTAATTCATTCGTATGATCCATTCTAATTTATTCGCACGATCTATTCTAATTCATTCGTACGATCCATTGTAATTCATTCCTACGATCTATTCTAATTCATTCGCATGAATGTATCCATTCTAATTCATTTGCACGATCCATTGTAATTTATTCGCACAAATGTATCCATTCTAATTCATTCGTACGATCCATTCTAATTCATTCGTATGATCTATTCTAATTCATTCGCTCGAATGTATCCATTCTAACCATTCTAATTCATTCGTATGATCCATTCTAATTCATTCGTACGATCCATTCTAATTCATTCGCATGAATATATCTATTCTAATTCATTCGTATGATCCATTCTTATTCATTCAGACGAACCATTCTAATTCATTCGCACGATCCATTCTAATTCATACGATCCATTCTAATTCATTCGCACAATCCATTCTAATTCATTCATGCGATCCATTCTAATTCATTCGTATGATCCATTCTAACTTATTTTAGAATGGATCGTACGAACGAATTAGAATGGATCGTATGAACGAATTAGAATGGATCGTACGAATGAATTAGAATGGATCGTACGAATGGATTAGAATGGATCGTATGAATGAATTAGAATGGATCGAACGAATGAATTAGAATGGATACATTTGAGCGAATGAATTAGAATAGATCGTAGGAATGAATTAGAATGGATCATGCGAATGAATTAGAAACGATCGTACGAATGAATTAGAATGGATTGTACGAATGAATTAGAATGGATACATTCGTGCTAATGAATTAGAATGGATCGGACAAACGAATTAGAATGGATCATACGATTCATTCCAATTCATTCGTACGATCCATTCTAATGCATTCGTACGATTCATTCTAATTCATTCGCACGATCCATTCTAATTCAATCGTATGATCCATTCTAATTTATTTGCATGAATATATGATCCATTCTAATTTATTCACAAGAATGTAGCCATTCTAATTCATTCGTACAATCCATTCTAATTTATTCATACAAATGTATCCATTCTAATTCATTCGTACGATCCATTCTAATTCATTCGTACGATCCATTCTAATTCATTCGTACGATTCATTCTAATTCATTCGCACGAATGTATCCATTCTAATTCATTCGTACAATCCATTTTAATTCATTCGCACGATTCATTCTAATTCATTCGTATGATCCATTCTAATTTATTCCTACGATCTATTCTAACTCATTCGCTCGAATGTATCCATTCTAATTCATTCGTTCGATCCATTCTAATTCATTCGTACGATCCATTTAAATTCATTCGCATGATCCATTCTAATTCATTCGTACGATCCATTCTAATTCATTCTCACGAATGTAACCTTTCTAATTTATTTGTATGATCCATTCTAATTCATTCCTATGATCCATTCT
The DNA here is from genome assembly GCA_947650365.1 of Chamaelirium japonicum. NCBI lineage: Eukaryota > Viridiplantae > Streptophyta > Magnoliopsida > Liliales > Melanthiaceae > Chamaelirium > Chamaelirium japonicum. Next base: position 46,604,006 of record OX393552.1, on the reverse strand, counting down.
AATTCATTCGTACGATCCATTCTAATTGATTCCCTCGAATGTATCCATTCTAATTCATTCGTACGATCCATTCTAATTCGTTCATACGATCCATTCTAATTCGTTCGTACGATCCATTCTAATTCGTTCATACGATCTATTCTAATTCATTCGTATGATCCATTCTAATTCATTCGCACGAATGTATCCATTCTAATTCATTCGTACGAGCCATTCTAATTCATTCGCACTATCCATTCTAATTCATTCGTACGATCCATTCTAATTCATTCGCACGATTCATTCTAATTCATTCATCCGATCCATTCTAATTCATTCGCACGATCCATTCTAATTCATTCGTACGATCCATTCTAATCCATTCGTACGATCCATTCTAATCCATTCGTACGATCCATTCTAATTCATTCGCACGAATGTAACCATTCTAACTCATTCGTACGATCCATTTTAATTCATCCCTACGATCCATTCTAATTCATTCGCACGAATGTATCCATTCTAATTCATTTGCACGATCCATTCTAATTCATTCCTATGATCCATTCTAATTCATTCGCACGATCAATTCTAATTCATTCGTACGATCCGTTCTAATTTATTCATACAATCCATTCTAATTCATTCGTACAATCCATTCTAATTTATTCGTACAAATGTATCCATTCTAATTTATTCGTATGATCCATTCTAATTTATTCGTACGATCCAGTCTAATCCATTCGTACGATCGATTCTAATTTATTCTCACAAATGTAACCTTTCTAATTCATTTGTACGTTCCATTCTAATTCATTCGTACGATCTATTCTAATCCATTCGTACGATCCATTCTAATCCATTAGTACGATCCATTCTAATTCATTCGCACGAATGTAACCATTCTAATTTATTTGTACGATCCATTCTAATTCATTCCTACGATCCATTCTAATTTATTCGCACGAATGTATCCATTCTAATTCATTTGCATGATCCATTTTAATTCATTCCCATGATCCATTCTAATTCATTCCTATGATCCATTCTAATTCATTCGTACGATCCATTCTAATTCATTCGCTCGAATGTATCCATGCTAATTCATTCGTACGATCCATTCTAATTCATTCATACGGCCCATTTTAATCCATTCGTACGATCCATTCTAATTCATTCGTACAATGCGTTCTAATCCATTCATACGATCCATTCTAATTCATTCGTACGATCCATTCTAATTCATTCGTATGATCCATTCTAATTCATTCCTATGTCTAGTTCATTCGTACGGTCCATTCTAATTCATTCGTACGATGCATTCTAATCCATTCGTACGATCCATTCTAATTCATTCGTACGATCCATTCTAAATCATTCTCACAAATGTAACCTTTCTAATTCATTTGTACGATCCATTCTAATTCATTCGTACGATCCATTCTAATCCATTCGTACGATCCATTCTAATTCATTCGCACGAATGTAATCATTCTAATTCATTCGTACGATCCATTTTAATTCATTCCTACGATCCATTCTAATTCATTCGCACGAATGTATCCATTCTAATTCATTTGCACGATCCATTCTAATTCATTCCTATGATCCATTCTAATTCATTCGTACGATCCATTCTAATTCATTCGCTCGAATGTATCCATTCTAATTCATTCGTACGATCCATTCTAATTCGTTCATACGATCCATTCTAATTCGTTCGTACGATCCATTCTAATTCGTTCGTACGATCCATTCTAATTTCTTCGATCCATTCTAATTTATTCTCATGAATGTAACCTTTCTAATTCATTTGTATGATCCATTCTAATTCATTCGTACGATCCATTCTAATCCATTTGTACGATCCATTCTAATCCATTCGTACGATCCATTCTAATCCATTTGTACGATCCATTCTAATTCATTCGTACGATCCATTCTAATCCATTCTAATTCATTCGTACGATCCACTCTAATTCATTCCTATGATCCATTCTAATTCATTCGTACGATTCATTCTAATTCACTCGTATGATCCATTCTAATTCTTTCGTATGATCCATTCTAATTCATTCATAAGATCCATTCTAAATCATTCATACGATCCATTCTAATTCATTCGCATGAATGTATGCATCCATTCTAGTTCATTCGCACGATCCATTCTAATTCATACGTACAATCCATTCTAATTCATACGTACAATCCATTCTAATTCATTCGCACGAATGTATCCATTCTAATTCATTCGTACGATCCATTCTAATTCAATCGTACAATGTGTTCTAATCCATTCGTACAATCCATTCTAATTCATTCGCACGAATGTAACCATTCTAATTCATTCATATGATCCATTCTAATTCATTCATACGATCCATTCTAATTCATTCGTATGATCCATTCTAATTCATTCGTACGATCCATTCTAATTCATTTGCATGAATGTATCCATTCTAATTTATTCGTACGATCCAGTCTAATTCAATCGTACGATCCATTCTAATTCATTCGCACGAATGTATCCATTCTAATTCATTCGTACGATCTATTCTAATTTATTCGTATGATCCATTCTAATGAATTCGCATGATCCATTCAAATTCATTCGCCCGATCCATTCTAATTCATTCGCACAATCCATTCTAATTCATTCGCACGAATGTATCCATTCTAATTCATTCGCACGATCCATTCTAATTCATTCGTTCGATCCATTCTAATTCATTCGTATGATCAATTCTAATTCATTCGCACGATCCATTCTAATTCATTTGTACGATCTATTCTAATTCATTCATACGAAACATTCTAATTCATTCGCACGAATGTATCCATTCTAATTCATTCCTACGATCCATTCTAATTCATTCGTATGATCCATTCTAATTCATTCGCTCAAATGTATCCATTCTAATTCATTCGTACGATCAATTCTAATCCATTCGTACGATCCATTCTAATTCATTCTCACAAATGTAACCTTTCTAATTTATTTGTACGATCCATTCTAATTCATTCGTACGATCCATTCTAATCCATTCGTACGATCCATTCTAATCCATTTGTACGATCCATTCTAATTCATTCGCACGAATGTAACCATTCTAATTCATTCGTATGATCCATTCTAATTCATTCATACGATCCATTCTAACTCATTCTCACAAATTTAAACTTTCTAATTCATTTATACAATCCATTCTAATTCATTCGTACGATCTATTCTAATTCATTCGCTCGAATGTATCCATTCTAATTCATTCGTACGATCCATTCTAATTCATTCGCACGAATGTAACCATTCCAATTCATTCGTACGATCCATTCTAATTCATTCATACAATCCATTCTAATTCATTCGCACAAATGTATCCATTCTAATTCATTCGTACGATCCATTCTAATCCATTCGTACGATCCATTCTAATCCATTCGTACGATCCTTTCTAATTCATTCATACGATCCATTCTAATTCATTCTCACAAATGTAACCTTTCTAATTCGTTTGTACGATCCATTCTAATTCATTCGTACGATCCATTCTAATCCATTCGTACGATCCATTCTAATTCATTCCTACGATCCATTCTAATTCATTCGCACGAATGTATCCATTCTAATTCATTTGCACGATCCATTCTAATTCATTCCTATGATCCATTCTAATTCATTCGTACGATCCATTCTAATTCATTCGCTCGAATGTATCCATTCTAATTCATTCGTACTATCCATTATAATTCGTTCATACGATCCATTCTAATTCGTTCGTACGGTCCATTCTAATTCATTCGCACGAATGTATCCATTCTAATTCATTCCTATGAATGAATTAGAATGGATCGTACGAATGGATTAGAATGGATTGTACAAATGGATTAGAATGGATCGTACGAATGAATTAGAATGGATCATACAAATGAATTAGAAAGGTTACATTTGTGTGCGAATGAATTAGAATGGATCGTACGAATGAATTAGAATGGATCATGCGAATGAATTAAAATGGATCGTATGAATAAATTAGAATGGATCGTACGAATGAATTAAAATGGATACATTTGTGCGAATGAATTAGAATGGATCGTACAAATGAATTAGAATGGATCGAACGAATGAATTGGAATGGATCGAACGAATGAACGAATGGATCGTACGAATTGATTAGAACGCATTGTACGAAAGAATTAGATTGCATCGTACGATCCATTCTAATTCATTCCTACGATCCATTCAAATTCATTCGCACAAATGTATCCATTCTAATTCATTCGCTCGAATGTATCCATTTTAATTAATTCATACGATCCATTCTAATTCATTCGTACAATCTAATTCATTCGTACAATCCATTCTAATTCATTCGTACGATCTATTCTAATTCATTCGCACGAATGTATCCATTCTAATTCATTCGTACTATCCATTCTAATTCGTTCGTACGATCCATTCTAATACATTCGTACGAATAAATTAGAATGGATACATTCATGCAAATGAATTAGAATGGATCGTACGAATCAATTATAATAGATCGTACGAATGGATTAGAATTAGATCGTACGAATGAATTAGAATGGATCGTACGAATGAATTAGAATGAATCATATTCTAATTCATTCGCACGATCCATTCTAATTCATTCGCATGAATGTATCCATTCTAATTCATTTGCACGATCCATTCTAATTCATTCCTATTATCCATTCTAATTCATTCGTACGATCCATTCTTATTCATTCGCTACAATGTATCCATTCTAATTCATTCGTATGATTCATTCTAATTTATTCGAGCGAATGGATCGTACGAATGGATTAGAATGGATCATACAAATGAATTAGAAAGGTTACATTCGTGAGAATGAACTACAATGGATCGTACGAATGAATTAGAATGGATCGTACGAATGAATTAGAATGGATCGTGCAAATGAATTAGAATGGATACATTCGTGCGAAAGAATTAGAATGGATCGTGCGAATGAATTAGAATGGATCGTACGAATGGATTAGAATTGATCGTGCGAATGAATTAGAATGGATCATACGATTGAATTTGAATGGAACGTGCGAATAAATTAGAATGGATACATTTGTGCGATGAATAAGAATGAAGCGTACGAATGAATTAGAATGGAGCGTACAAATGAACTAGAATGGATACATTCGTGCGAATGAATTAGAATGGATCATATGAAAGAATTAGAATGGATATATTCGAGGTATCAATTAGAATGGATCGTACGATTGAATTAGAATGGATCGTACGAATGAATTAGAATAGATCGTAGGAATGAATTAGAATGGATCATACGAATGAATTAGAATGGATCGTGCGAATGAATTAGAATGGATCATGCGAATGAATTAGAATGGATCCTACGAATGAATTAGAATGGATTGTATGAATGAGTTTGAATGGATCGTACAAATGAATTAGAATGGATCGTGCGAATGAATTAGAATGGATATATTCGAGCGAATGAATTAGAATGGATCGTACGAATGGATTAGAATGGATCGTACGAATGGATTAGAATGGATCGTACGAATGAATTAGAATGGATACATACAAATGAATTAGAAAGGTTACATTCGTGCGAATAAATTAAAATGAATCGTACGAATGAATTAGAATGGATCGTGCGAATGAATTAGAATGAATTAGATAGGATCATACAAATGAATTAGAATGGATCGTACGAATGAATTAGAATGGATCGGACGAATGAATTAGAATGGATCATACGAATGAATTAGAATGGATCGTACGAATGAATTAGAATTGATCATACAAATGAATTAGAATGGATCATACGAATGAATTCGAATGGATCGTGCGAATGAATTAGAATGGATCGTATGAATAAATTAGAATGGATCGTACGAATGAATTAAAATGGATACATTTGTGCGAATGAATTAGAATGGATCATACGATCTAATTAGAATGGATCGTACGAATGAATTAGAATGGATCGTACGAATGAATTTGGATGGATAGTGTGAATGAATTAGAATGGATCGTACGAATAAATTAGAATGGATTGTACGAATGAATTAGAATAGATCGTGCGAATGAATTATAATGGATCGTACGAAAGAATTAGAATAGATCATACGAATAAATAATGGATCATACGAATGAATTAGAATCGATCGTGCGAATAAATTAGAATGGATCGTTCGAATGAATTAGAATGGATTGTGCGAATGAATTAGAATGAATCGTACGAATGAATTAGAATAGATCATGCGAATAAATTAGAATGGATCATACGAATGAAATAGAATAGATCGTACGAATGAATTAGAATGAATACATTTGTGCGAATTAATTAGAATGGATATATTTGAACGATCCATTCTAATTCATTCATACGATCCATTCTAATCCATTCTAATCCATTCTAATTCATTCGTACGATCCATTCTAATTCATTCGCACGATCCATTCTAATTCATTCGTACGATCCATTCAAATTCATTCGTACGAATGAATAGAATGGATCGCACGAATGAATTAGAATGGATACATTTGTATGATCCATTCTAATTCATTCTCACAAATGTAACCTTTCTAATTCTTTTGTACGATCCATTCTAATTCATTCGCACGAATGTAACCATTTTAATTCATTCGTACGATCCATTCTAATTCATTCCTACGATCCATTCTAATTCATTCGCACGAATGTATTCATTCTAATTCATTTGCACGATCCATTCTTATTCATTCCTATGATCCATTTTAATCCATTCGTACGATCCAATCTAATCCATTCGAATGAATCATACGAATGAATTAGAATAGATCGTTGGAATGAATTAGAATGGATCATACGAAGGAATTAGAATGGATCGTGCGAATGAATTAGAATGGATCATACGAATGAATTAGAATGGATACATTTGTGCGAATGAATTAGAATGGATCGTACGAATGAATTAGAATGGATACATTCGTGCGAATGAATTAGAATGGATCGTAGGAATGAATTAGAGTGGATTGTAAGAATGAATTAGAATGGATAGTGCGAATGAATTAGAATGGATCGTACGAATGAATTAGAATGAATTAGAATGGATCGTACAAATGGATTAGAATGGATCGTACGAATGGATTAGAATGGATCGTACGAATGACTTAGAATGTATCGTGCGAATGAATTAGAATGGATCGGACGAATGAATTAGAATGAATCGTACGAATGAATTAGAATGGATAGTGCTAATGAATTAGAATGAATCGTACGAATGCATTAGAATGGATCATACAAATGAATTAAAATGGATCGTACAAATGAATTGGAATGGATCGTACGAATGAATTGGAATACATCATGTGAATGAATTAGAATGGATCGTACATTTGAATTAGATTGGATTGTGCGAATGAATTTGAATGGATACATTCGTGCGAATGAATTAGAATAGATCGTATGAATGAATTAGAATGGATCGTAGGAATGAATTAGAATGGATACATTTGTACGAATGAATTAGAATGGATCGTACGAATGAATTAGAATGGATCGTACGAATGGATTAGAATGGATCGTACGAATGAATTAGAATGGATCGTACAAATGAATTAGAAAGGTTACATTTGTGAGAATGAATTAGAATAGATCGTACGAATGGATTAGAATGGATCGTTTGAATGGATTAGAATGGATACATTCGTATGAATGAATTAGAATGGATCATACAAATGAATTAAAAAGGTTACATTCATGAGAATGAATTAGAATGAATCGTACGAATGCATTAGAATGGATACATTCGTACGAATGAATTAGAATGGATTGTACGAATGAATTAGAATGAATCGTACGAATGGATTATAATGGATCGTACGAATGAATTAGAATGGATCGTACAAATGAATTAGAAAGGTTACATTTGTGAGAATGAATTAGAATGGATCGTACGAATGAATTAGAATAGATCGTACGAATGAATTAGAATGGATCGTACGAACGAATTAGAATGGATCGTATGAACGAATTAGAATGGATCGTATGAATGAATTAGAATTGATACATTCGAGCAAATGAATTAGAATGGATCATACGAATGAATTAGAATGGATCATAGGAATGAATTAGAATGGATCGTGCAAATGAATTAGTATGTACGAATGAATTAGAATGGATACATTCGTGCGAATGAATTATAATGGATCGTACGAATGGATTAGAACGCATTGTACGAATGAATAACATTGCATCGTACGATCCATTCTAATTCATTCGCACAAATGTATCCATTCTAATTCATTCGCTCGAATGTATCCATTTTAATTTATTCTTACGATCCATTCTAATTCATTTGTACGATCTGTTCTAATTCATTCGCACGAATGTATCCATTCTAATTCATTCGTATGATCCATTCTAATTTGTTCATACGATCCATTCTAATTCATTCGTACGAATAAATTAGAATGGATACATTCATGCAAATGAATTAGAATGGAAACATTCGTGCGAATGAATTAGAATGGATTCATTTGTACGATCCATTCTAATTCATTTGCATGAATATACGATCCATTCTAATTCATTTGCACAAATGTATCCATTCTAATTCATTCGTACGATCCATTCTAATTCATTCGTACGATTCATTCTAATTCATTCGCACGATCCATTCTAATTCATTCCTACGATCTATTCTAATTAATTCGCTCGAATGTATCCATTCTAATTCATTCGTTCGATCGATTCTAATTCATTCGTACGATCCATTCAAATTCATTCGCATGATCCATTCTAATTTATTCGTACGATCCATTCTAATCCATTCGTATGATCCATTCTAATTCATTCGTACAATCCATTCTAATTCATTCGCACGATCCATTCTAATTCATTCGTACGATCCATTCTAATTCATTCGCTCAAATGTATCCATTCTAATTCATTCTAATTCATTCGTATGATCCATTCTAATGCATTCGTATGATTCATTCTAATTCATTCGTACGATCTATTCTAATTCATTCGTACGATCTAATTCTAATCCATTCGTACGATCCATTCTAATTTGCACAAATGTATCCATTTTAATTCATTCGTACGATCCATTCTAATTTATTCATACGATCCATTCTAATTCATTCGAACGATCCATTCTTATTCATTCGTACGATCTATTCTTATTCATTCGCATGAATATATCTATTCTAATTCATTCGTATGATCTATTCTAATTTATTTGCACGATCTATTCTAATTCATTCGTACGATTCATTCTAATTCATTCCTACGATCCATTCTAATGCATTCGTACGATTCATTCTAATTCATTCGCACAATCCATTCTAATTCATTCGTACGATCCATTCTTATTCATTCATACGATCCATTCTAATTCATTCATACGATCCATTCTAATTCATTCGTACGATCCATTCTAATTCATTCATATGATCCATTCTAACTCATTTGGTGGATCCATTCTAATTCATTCTTACGATCCATTCTAATTCATTCAGTGGATCCATTCTAATTCATTCGTACGATCAATTCAAATTCATTCGCACGATCCATTCTAATTCAATCGTACGATCCATTCTAATCCATTCGCACGATCCATTCTAATTCATTCGTACGATCCATTCTAATTCATTCGCACGAATGTAACCATTCTAATTCATTCGTACGATCCATTCTAATTCATTCCTACGATCCATTCTAATTCATTCGCATGAATGTATCCATTCTAATTCATTCGCATGAATGTATCCATTCTAATTCATTCGCATGAATGTATGTATCCATTCTAATTCATTCGTACGATCCATTCTAATTCATTTGTATGATCAATTCTAATTCATTCACACGATCCATTCTAATCATTCATACGATCCATTCTAATTCATTCGCACGAATGTAACCATTCGTACGATCCATTCTAATTCATTCGTATGAATGTATCCTTTCTAATTCATTTGTAAGATCCATTCTAATTCGTTCATACGATCCATTCTAATTCATTTTTACGATCCATTCTAATTCATTCGCACGATCCATTCTAATCCATTTGTACGATCCATTCTAATTCATTCGTACGATCCATTCTAATTCATTCGCTCGAATATATCTATTCTAATTCATTCGCTCGAATGTATCCATTTTAATTCATTTGTACGATCCATTATAATTCATTCGTACGATCGAACGAATGAATTAGAATGGATACATTCGAGCGAATGAATTAGAATAGATCGTAGGAATGAATTAGAATGGATCATACGAATGAATTAGAATAGATCGTGCGAATGAATTAGAATGGATTGTACAAATGAATTAGAATGGATACATTCATGCGAATGAATTAGAATGGATCGGACGAATGAATTAGAATGGATCGTACGATCCATTCTAATTCATTTGTATGATCCATTCTAATTCATTCGTACGATCCATTCTAATCCATTCGTACGATCCATTCTAATCCATTCATACGATCCATTCTAATCCATTTGCACGAGTATACGATCCATGCTAATTTATTCGCAAGAATGTATCCATTCTAATTCATTCGCACAATCCAATCTAATTCAAACGTACGATCCATTCTAATTCATTCGTACATCTATTCGTACGATCCATTCTATTTCATTCCTATGATCCATTCTAATTCATTCGTACGATCCATTCTAATTCATTCGCTCGAATGTATCCATTCTAATTCATTCGTACGATCCATTCTAATTCATTCGCATGATCCATTCTAATTCATTCGCACGATCCATTTTAATTCATTCGTACGATCCATTCTAATTTATTCGTACGATCCATTCTAATCCATTCGTACGATCCATTCTAATTCATTCGCATGATCCATTCTAATTCATTCATATGATCCATTCTAATTCATTCGCATGATCCATTCAAATTCATTCGCACAATCTATTCTAATTCATTCGTATGATCCATTCTAATTCATTTGCACGATCCATTCTAATTCATTCACACGAATGTAACCTTTCTAATTCATTCGCACGATCCATTCTAATTCATTCGTTCGATCCATTCTAATTCATTCGTACAATCCATTCAAATTCATTCGCATGATCCATTCTAATCCATTTGTACGATCCATTCTAATTTATTTGCATGAATATTAGATCCATTCTAATTCATTCGCTCGATCCATTCTAATTCTTTCATATGAGAATGAAGTAGAATGGTTACATTCATGTGAATGAATTAGAATAGATCGTACGAATGAATTAGAATGGATCGTGCGAATGAATTAGAATTGATCATACGAATGAATTAGAATGGATCGTACGATCAATTCTAATTCATTCACACGAATGTAACCATTCTAATTCATTCGTACGATCCATTCTAATTCATTCGTACGATCCATTCTAATTTGCGAATGAATTAGAATGGATCGTAGGAATAAATTAGAATGGATCGTACGAATGAATTAGAATGGTTACATTCGTGTGAATGAATTAGAATGGATACATTCATGCAAATGAATTAGAATGGATCGTACGAATGAATTAGAATTGATCATACGAATGAATTAGAATGGATCGTACGAATGAATTAGATTGCATCGTACGAATGAATTAGAATGGATCGTGTGAATGAATTAGTACGATCCATTCTAATTCATTCGTACGGTCCATTCTAATTCATTCATACGATCCATTCTAATTCATTCGTACGATCCATTCTAATTCATTTGCATGAATGTATCCATTCTAATTCATTCACACGAATGTATCCATTCTAATTCATTCGTACGATCCATTCTAATTCATTCTCACGAATGTAACCTTTCTAATTCATTTGTATGATCCATTCTAATTTATTCATACGATACATTCTAATCCATTCGTACGATCCATTCTAATCCATTCATACGATCCATTCTAATCCATTCGTACGATCCATTCTAATTCATTCGTATGATCCATTCTAATTCATTCGCTCGAATGTATCCATTCTAATTCATTCGTACGATCCATTCTAATCCATTCGTACGATCCATTCTAAACCATTTGTAAGATCCATTCTAATTCATTCGCACGAATGTAACCATTCTAATTCATTCATACGATCCATTCTAATTCATTCGCACAATCCATTCTAATTCATTCGTCCGATCCATTCTAATTCATTCGCACGAATGTATCTATTCTAATTCATTCGTACAATCCATTCTAATTCATTCGCACGATCCATTCTAATTCATTCGTATGATCCATTCTAATTCATTCCTACAATCTATTTTAATTCATTCGCTCGAATGTATCCATTCTAATTCATTCGTACAATCCATTCGAATTCATTCGTACGATCCATTCTAAAACATTCATACGATCCATTCTAATTCATTCCCACGATCTATTCTAATTCATTCGCTCGAATGTATCAATTCTAATTCATTCGTACGATCCATTCTAATTTATTCGTATGATCCATTCTAATTCATTCGCACGATCCATTCTAATTCATTCACATGATGTATTCTAATTCATTCGCATGATCCATTCTAATTCAATCGTATGATTCATTCTAATTCATTCGTACGATCCATTCTAATTCATTCGCACAAATGTATCCATTTTAATTCATTCGTACGATCCATTCTTATTCATTCGCACGATCCATTCTAATTCATTTGTACGAATGTATCCATTCTAATTCAATCGCACGATCCATTCTAATTCATTCGCACGATCCATTCTAATTCATTCGTATGATCCATTCTAATTCATTCGTACGATCCATTCTAATTCATTCGCACGAATGTATCCATTCTAATTCATTCGTACGATCCATTCTAATTCATTCGTACGATCCATTCTAATTCATTCGTAAGATCCATTCTAATTCATTCTCACAAATGTAATCTTTCTAATTTATTTGTATGATCCATTCTAATTCATTCGTATGATCCATTCTTATCTATTCGTAAAATCCATTCTAATTCATTCGTACGATCCATTCTAATTCATTCTCACAAATGTAACCTTTCTAATTCATTTGTACGATCCATTCTAATTCATTCCTATGATCTCTTCTAATTCATTCGTATGATCCATTCTGATTCATTCGCACGATCCATTTTAATTTATTCGTACGATCCATTCTAATTCATTCGTACGATCTATTCTAATTCATTCGCACGAATGTAACCATTCAAATTCATTTGTACGATTCATTCTAATTCATTCGTATGAGCTATTCTAATTCATTCGTACAATCCATTCAAATTCATTCGCATGATCCATTCCAATTCATTTGTACAATCCATTCTAATTCACTCTCACGAATGTAAACTTTCTGATTCATTTGTATGATCCATTCTAATTCATTCGTACGATCCATTCCATTCACACGATCCATTCTAATTCATTCGTATGATCCATTCTAATTCATTCCTACGATCTATTGTAATTCATTCACTCGAATGTATCCATTCTAATTCATTCGTACCATTCTAATCCATTCGTACGATCCATTCTAATTCATTCGCACGAATGTAACCATTCTAATCCATTCGTACGATCCATTCTAATTCATTCCTACGATCCATTCTAATTCATTCGCACGAATTTATCCATTTTAATTCATTTGTATGATCCATTCTAATTTATTCGTACTATCCATTCTAATTCATTCGTACAATTGTATCCATTTTAATTCATTCGCACGATCTATTCTAATTCATTCGTACGATCCATTCTAATTCATTCTAATTCATTCGTACGATCCATTTTAATTCATTCCTACGATCCATTCTAATTCATTCGCCTGATCCATTCTTACGATCCATTCTAATCCGTTCGTATGATCCATTCTAATCCATTCATACGATCCATTCTAATTCATTCATACGATCCATTCTAATTCGTTCGTACGATCCATTCTAATTCATTCATACGATCCATTCTAATTCATTCGTATGATCCATTCTAATTCATTCATACGATCCATTCTAATCTATTCGTATGATCTATTCTAATTCGTTCGTACAAATGAATTAGAATGGATCATACGAATGAATTAGAATGGATCGTACGAATGGATTAGAACGCATTGTACGAATGAATTAGAATGGATCGTATGAATGGATTAGAATGGATCGTACGAATGAATTAGAATGGATCGTACGAATGAATTAGAATGGATATGTTCGAGCGAATGAATTTGAATGGATCGAACGAATGAATTAGAATGGATCATAGGAATGAGTTAGAATGGATCGTGCAAATGAATTAGAATCAATACATTTGTGCGAATGAAATAGAATGGATCGTAGGAATGAATTAGAATGGATCATACGAATGAATTAGAATGGTTACATTCGTGCGATTGAATTAGAATGGATCGTACGAATGGATTAGAATGGATCGTACGAATGGATTAGAATGGATCGTACGAATGAATTAGAATGGATACATTCGAGCGAATGAATTAGAATGGATCGTACGAATGAATTAGAATGGATCATAGGAATGAATTAGAATGGATCGTGCAAATGAATTAGAATGGATACATTCGTGCGAATGAATTAGAATTCATTCATACGAATGAATTAGAATGGATCGTAGGAATGAATTAGAATGGATCGTGCGAATGACTTAGAATGGATTGTACGAATGAATTAGAATGGATCCATTCTAATTCATTCGCACGATCCATTCTAATTCAAACGTACGATCCATTCTAATTCATTCACATGATGTATTCTAATTAATTCGTATGATCCATTCTAATTCATTCGTATGATTATAATGGATCGTATGAACGAATTAGAATGGATCGTACGAGTGAATTAGAATGGATCGTACGAATGAATTAGAATGGATTAGAATGGATCATACGTATGAATTAGCATGGTTACATTCGATCGAATGAATTAGAATGGATCGTACGAATGAATTAGAATGGATCATAGGAATGAATTAGAATGGATCATGCAAATGAATTAGAATGGATACATTCGTGCGAATGAATTAGAATAGATCGTAGGAATGAATTAGAATGGATCGTACGAATGAATGAGAATGGATCGTACAAATAAATTAGAATGGATCGTACAAATGAATTAAAATGGATCATACTAATCCATTCGTACGATCCATTCTAATTTATTCGCACGAATGTAACCATTCTAATTCATACGTATGATCCATTCTAATTCATTCGTATAATTTATTCGCACGATCCATTCTAATTCATTCGTACGATCCATTCTAATGCATTCGTACGATTCATTCTAATTCATTCGCACGATCCATTCTAATTCATTCGTATGATCCATTCTAATTTATTCATACGATCCATTCAAATTCATTCGCATGATCCATTCTAATTCATTTGTACGATCCATTCTAATTCATTCGTTCGATCCTTTCTAATTCATTCGTACGATCCATTCTAATTCATTCATATGATCCATTCTAATTCATTCCCATGATCCATTCTAATTTATTCGTACGATCCATTCTAATTCATTCGGACGATCTATTCTAATTCATTCGCACGATCCATTCTAATTCATTCGTACGATCCATTCTAATTCATTCGCACGATCCATTGTAATTCATTCGTACGATCCATTCTAATTCATTCACACGAATGTAACCATTCTAATTCATTCGTACGATCCATTCTAATTCATTCCTACGATCCATTCTAATACATTCGCACGAATGTATCCATTCTAATTCATTTGCACGATCCATTCTAATTCATTCGCATGAATGTATGTATCCATTCTAATTCATTCGTATGATCCATTCTAATTCATTCGTATGATCAATTCTAATTCGTTCGCACGATCCATTCTAATTCATTCGCACGATCCATTCTAATTCATTCCTACGATCTATTCTAATTCATTCGCACGAATGTATCGATTCTAATTCATTTGCACGATCCATTCTAATTCATTCCTATGATCCATTCTAATTCATTCGTACGATCCATTCTAATTCATTCGCTCGAATGTATCCATTCTAATTAATTCGTACGATCCATTCTAATTCGTTCATAAGATCCATTCTAATTCGTTCGTACGATCCATTCTAATTCGTTCGCACGATCCATTCTTATTCATTCTAATTCGTTCGTACGATCCATTCTAATTCATTCGTACGATCCATTCTAATTCATTCGCACGAATGTATCCATTCTAATGCATTCGTATGATTCATTCTAATTCATTCGCACGATCCATTCTAATTCATTCGTACGATCCATTCTTATTCATTCATACGATCCATTCTAATTCATTTGTACGAATCAATTAGAATGGATCGTACGAATGGATTAGAATGGATCGTGCGAATTAATTAGAATGGATTGTACGAACGAATTAGAATGGATCGTATGAACGAATTAGAATGGATCGTACGAATGAATTAGAATGGATACATTCGAGCGAATGAATTAGAATGGATCATACGAATGAATTAGAATGGATCATAGGAATGAATTAGAATGGATCGTACGAATGGATTAGAACGCATTGTACGAATAAATTAGAATGGATCGTACAAATGAATTAGAATGGATACATTCGTGCGAATGAATTAGAATGGATCATACGAATGAATTAGAATGGATTGTACGAATGAATTAGAATGGATACATTCGAGCGAATGAATTAGAATAGATCGTAGGAATGAATTAGAATGGATCATATGAATGAATTAGAATGGATCGTGCGAATGAATTAGAATGGATTGTACGAATGAATTAGAATGGATACATTCGTACGAATGAATTAGAATGGATCGTACGAATGAATTAGAATGGATCATGTGAATAAATTTGAATGGATTGTAGAATGCATTAGAATGGATCGAATGAATGAATTAGAATGGATCATGCGAATGAATTAGAATAGATCGTACGAATGAATTAGAATGGATCGTACGAATGAATTAGAATGGATCGTGCGAACGAATTAGAATGGATCGTACGAACGAATTAGAATGGATTGTACGAACGAATTAGAATGGATACATTCGAGCGAATGAATTAGAATGGATCGTACGAATGAATTAGAATGGATCATAGGAATGAATTAGAATGGATCGTGCAAATGAATTAGACTGGATATATTCGTGCGAATGAATTAGAATGGATCGTAGGAATGAATTAGAATGGATCGTACAAATGGATTAGAATGGATCGTATGAATGAATTAGAATGGTTACATTCGTGCGAATGAATTAGAATGGATCGTACGAATAAATTAGAATGGATCGTACGAATGGATTAGAGCGCATTGTACGAATGAATTAGAATAGATACATTTGTACGAATGAATTAGATTGCATCGTACGAATAAATTTGAATGGATTGTACGAATGAATTAGAATGGATCGTACAAATGAATTAGAATGGATCTTGCGAATGAATTAGAATAGATCGTATGAATGAATTAGAATGGATCGTACGAATAAATTAGAATGGATCGTGCGAATAAATTAGAATGGATCGTACGAATGAATTAGGATGGATCCACCGAATGAGTTAGAATGGATCATACGAATGAATTAGAATGGATCGTACGAATGAATTAGAATAGATTGTGCGAATGAATTAAAATGGATCGTATGAATGAATAAGAATGGATCGTACGAATGAATTAGAATGGATCGTGCGAATGAATTAGAATGAATCGTACGAATGCATTAGAATAAATCGTACGAATGAATTAGAATGAATCGTACGATCCATTCTAATTCATTCGTCCGATCTATTCTAATTCATTCGCACGAATGTATCCATTCTAATTCATTCGTACAATCCATTCTAATTCATTCGCACGATCCATTCTAATTCATTCGTATGATCCATTCTAATTCATTCCTACGATCTATTCTAATTTATTCGCTCGAATGTATCCATTCTAATTCATTCGTACAATCCATTCTAATTCATTCGCACGATCCATTCTAATTCATTCGCACGATCCATTCTAATTCATTCGTATGATTCATTCTAATTCATTCCTTCGATCTATTCTAATTCATTCGCTCGAATGTATCCATTCTAATTCATTCGTACGATCCATTCTAATAAATTCATATGATCCATTCTAACTCATTTGGTGGATCCATTCTAATTCATTCATACGATCCATTCTAATTTATTCGTACGATCCATTCTAATTCATTCGTACGATCAATTCTAATTCATTCGCACGAATGTATCCATTCTAATTCATTCGTACGATCCATTCTAATTCATTCGCACTATCCATTCTAATTCATTCGCACGATCCATTCTAATTCATTCGTACGATCCATTCTAATTCATTCGCACGAATGTATCCATTCTAATTAATTTGTACGATCCATTCAATTCATTCGTACAATGCGTTCTAATCCATACGTACGATCCATTCTAATTCATTCCTATGATCCATTCTAATTCATTTGTACAAACCATTCTAATTCATTCGCTCGAATGTATCCATTCTAATTCATTCGTACGATCCATTCTAATTCATTCATACGATCCATTCTAATTCGTTCGTACGATCAATTCTAATTCATTCGCACGATCCATTCTAATCCATTCGTACGATCCATTCTAATTCATTCGTACAAATGAATTAGAATGGATCGTATGAATGAATAAGAATGGATCGTACGAATGAATTAGAATGGATCGTGCGAATGAATTAGAATGAATCGTACGAATACATTAGAATGGATACATTCGTACGAATGAATTAGAATGGATCGTACGAATGAATTAGAATGGATCGTACGAATGAATTAGAATGGATCGTACAAACGAATTAGAATGGATCGTACGAATGAATTAGAATGGATCGTAGGAATGAATTAGAATGGATTGTAGGAATGAATTAGAATGGATCCATTCTAATTCATTCGCATGAATGTACCCAATCTAATTCATTCGCACGATCCATTCTAATTCATTCATACGATCTATTCTAATTCATTCGTACGATCCATTTTAATGCATTCGTACGATTCATTCTAATTCATTCGCACGATCTATTCTAATTCATTCGTATGATCCATTCTAATTTATTTGCACGAATATACGATCCATTCTAATTTATTCGCAAGAATGTATCCATTCTAATTCATTCGTACAATCCATTCTAATTTATTCGTACAAATGTATCCATTCTAATTCATTCGCACGATCCATTCTAATTCATTCATACGATCCATTCTAATTCATTCGCACGAATGTATCCATTCTAATGCATTCGTACGATTCATTCTAATTCATTCGCACGATCCATTCTAATTCATTCGTATGATCCATTCGTATTCATTCATACGATCCATTCTAATCCATTCTAATTCATTCGCACGATCCATTCTAACTCATTCGTACGATCCATTCTAATTCATTTCTACGATCCATTCTAATTCATTCGTACGATCCATTCGTACGATCCATTCAAATTCATTCGCAAGAATGTATCCATTCTAATTCATTCGCACGATCAATTCTAATTCATTCGTACGATCCGTTCTAATTTTTTCATACAATCCATTCTAGTTCATTCGTACAATCCATTCTAATTTATTCGTACAAATGTATCCATTCTAATTCATTCGTACGATCCCTTCTAATTCATTCGTACGATTCATTCTAATTTATTCGTACGATCCATTCTAATTCATTCGTACGATCTATTCTAATTAATTCGCATGATCCTTTCTAATTCATTCATACGATTCATTCTAATTCATTCGTACAATCCATTCAAATTCATTCGTACGATGCAATCTAATTCATTCGCACAAATGTATCTATTCTAATTCATTCGTACAATGCGTTCTAGTTCATTCGTACAATCCATTCTAATCCATTCGTACGATCCATTTTAATCCATTCGCATGAATGTAACCATTCTAATTCATTCATATGATCCATTCTAATTCATTCGTACAATCCAATCTAATTTAAACGTACGATCCATTCTAATTCATTCACATGATGTATTCTAATTCATTCGCACGATCCATTGTATTTTATTGGTACGATCCATTCTAATTCATTCATACGATCTATTCTAATTTATTCTTACAATCCATTCTAATTCATTCGTACGATCTATTCAAATTCGTTTTTACAAATGTATCCATTCTAATTCATTAGTACGATACATTCTAATTCATTCGCACGATCGATTCTAATTCATTAGTATGATTCATTCTAATACATTCATGCAATCCATTCTAATTCATTCATACGATCTATTCCAATTCATTCCCACTATCCATCCTAATTCATTCGTACGATCCATTCTAATTCATTCGCACGAATGTATCAATTCTAATTCATTTGTACGATCCATTCTAATTCATTCGCACGAATGTATCTATTTTAATTTATTCGTACGATCCAATCTAATTCATTTGTACGATCCATTCTCATTCATTTGCACGAATGTATCGATTCTAATACATTCGTACGATCCATTCTATTTCATTCGTACGATCCATTCTAATTCATTCGCACGAATCTATCCATTCTAATTCATTCGTACGATCCATTCAAATTCATTCATACGGTGCATTCTAATTCATTCGTACGATCCATTCTTATTCATTCATACGATCCATTCTAATTCATTTGCATGAATGTATCCATTCTAATTCATTCGTACGATCCATTCTAATTCATTCGCACAATCCATTATAATTCATTCATAAGATCCATTCTAATTCATTCGTACGATCCATTCTAATTCATTCGTACGATCTATTCTAATTCATTCACACTAATATATCCATTCTAATTAATTCGTACGATCCATTCTAATTTATTTGTACGATCCATTCTATTTCATTTGCACGAATGGATTCATTCTAATTCATTCGTATCATCCATTCTAATTCATTCGCACGATCCATTCTAATTCATTCGTACGATCCATTCTAATTCATTCGCACGATCCATTCTAATTCATTCATACGATCCATTCTAATTCATTCGGACGAGTGTATGCATTCTAATTCATTTGTACAATCCATTCTAATTCATTCGCATGATCCATTCTAATTCATTCGTACGATCCATTCTATTTCATTCGCACGAATCTATCCATTCTAATTCATTCGTACGATCCATTCTAATTTATTCCTACGATCCATTCTAATTCATTCGCAATAATTTATCTATTTTAATTCATTCGTATGATCCATTCTAATTCATTCGTACGATCCATTCTAATTCATTCGCATGAAAGTATCCATTTTAATTCATTCATACGATCCATTCTAATTCATTCGCACGATCCATTCTAATTCATTCGTACGATCCATTCTAATTCATTCACACGAATGTATCCATTCTAATTCATTCGTATGATCCATTCTAATTCATTCGCATGATCCATTCTAATTCATTCGTACGATCCATTCTAATTCATTCGTACGATCCATTCTAATTCATTTGCACAAATGTATCCATTCTAGTTCATTCGTACGATCCATTCTAATTCATTTGTACGATCCATTCTAATTAATTCGCACGATCCATTCTAATTCATTCGCATGATCTATTGTAATTCATTCGTATGATCCATTTTAATTCATTCGTACGATCCATTCTAATTCATTTGCACCTACCCATTCTAATTCATTCGTACGATCCATTCTAATTAAGTCGCACGATCTATTTTAATTCATTCGTACGATCCATTCTAATTTATTTGTACGATCCATTCTATTTTATTTGTACGATCCATTCTAATTCCTTTGTATGATCATTTCTAATTCATTCTAATTCATTCGTACGATCCATTCTAATTTAGTCGCTTGAATGTATCCATTTTAATTCATTCGTACGATGCATTCTAATTCATTCGCACGAAGGTACCAATTCTAATTTATTCGTACGATCCATTCTAATTCATTCGCACGATCCATTCTAATTCATTCGTACGATCCATTCTAATTCATTCGTACGATCCATACTATTTCATTCGCACGAATGTATCCATTCTAATTCATTCGTATGATCCATTCTAATTCATTCGTACGATCCATTCTAATTCATTCGCACGAATGTATCCATTCTAATTCATTCGTACGATCCATTCTAATTAATTCGCACGACCCATTCTAATTTATTCACATTATCCATTCTAATTCATTCGTACGATCCATTCTAATTTATTGACATGAATGTATCCATTCTAATTTATTCGTACAAGCCATTCTAATTCATTTGCAAGATCCATTATAATTCATTCGTACGATCCAATCTAATTCATTCGTACGATCTATTTCAATTTATTTGTACGATCCATTCTAATTCATTCGCATGAATTTATCCATTCTAATTCATTCATACGATCCATTCTAATTCATTCGCATGATCCATTCTAATTCATTTATAAAATCCATTCTAATTCAATCGTACGATCCATTTAAATTCATTTGCATGAATGTATCCATTCTAATTCATTCGTACGATCCATTCTAATTCATTCGCACAATCCATTCTAATTCATTTGTACGATCCATTCTAATTCATTCGCACGAATGTATTCATTCTAATTCATTCGTACGATCCATTCAAATTCATTCATACGATGCATCCTAATTTATTCGTACAATCCATTCTCATTCATTCATACGAACCATTCTAATTCATTCTCACGAATGTATCCATTCTAATTCATTCGTACGATCCATTATAAATCATTCTCACGATCCATTATAATTCATTCATACGATACATTCTAATTCATTCATATGATCCATTCTAATTCATTCGTACGATCTATTCTAATTCATTCACACTAATGTATCCATTCTAATTAATTCGTACGATCCATTCTAATTTATTCGTACGATCCATTCTAATTGATTCACACGAATCGATCCATTCTAATTCATTCGTACGATCCATTCTAATTCATTCGCCCGATCCATTTTAATTTATTCGTACGATCCATTCTAATTCATTCGCACGATCCATTCTAATTCATTCATATGATCCATTCTAATTCATTCGCACGAATTTATGCATTCTAATTCATTTGTACAATCCATTCTAATTCATTCGCACGATCCATTCTAATTCATTCGTACGATCCATTCTATTTCATTCGCATGAATGTATCCATAGTAATTCATTCGTATGATCTATTCTAATTCATTCGTACGATCCATTCTAATTCATTCACAAGAATTTATCTATTTTAATTCATTCGTATAATCCATTCTAATTTATTCGTACGATTCATTCTAATTTATTCGCACGAATGAATCTATTCTAATTCATTCGTACGATCAATTCTAATTCATTCGCACGATCCATTCTAATTCAGTCATACGATCCATTCTAATTTATTCGTACGATCTATTCTAATTCATTCGCACGAATGTATCTATTCTAATTCATTCAAACGATTCATTCTAATTCATTCGCACGATCCATTCTAATTCATTCGTACGATGCATTCTAATCCATTCGTATGATCCATTCTAATTCATTTGCACGAATGTATCCATTATAATTCATTCTTACGATTCATTCTAATTCATTCGCACGACCCATTCTAATCCATTCGTATGATCCATTCTAATTCATTCGTACGATCCATTCTAAATCTTTCGCACGAATGTATCCATTCTAATTCATTCGTACGATCCATTCTAATTCATTCGAACGCTCCAATCGAATTCATTCGTACGCTCCAACCTAATTCATTCGTACGATGCATTCTAATCCATTCGTACGATCCAATCTAATTCATTCGTACGATCCATTTTAATTCATTCACACGATCCATTCTAATTCATTCGCACGATCCATTCTAATTCATTCGGAAGATCCATTCTAATTCATTCGCACAAATGTATCCATTCTAATTCAATCGTACGATCTATTCTAATTCATTTGTACGATCCATTGTAATTCATTTGCATGAATGTATCCTTTCTAATTCATTCGTACGATCCATTCTATTTCATTCGTATGAATGTATCCATTCTAATTCATTCGTACGATCCATTCTAATTCATTCGCACGAATGTATCCGTACTAATTCATTCGTATGATCCATTCTAATTCATTTGCACAATCCATTCTTATTCATTCGTATGATCCATTCTTATTCATTCGGACGATGCATTCTAATTCATTCATACGATCCATTCTAATTCATTCGCACGAATGTATCCATTCTTATTCATTCGTACGATCCATTCTAATTCATTCGCACGATCCATTGTATTTCATTCGTATGATCCATTCTAATTCATTTGTACGATCTATTCTAATTTATTCTTACGATCCATTCTAATTCATTCGTACGATCTATTCAAATTCTTTCTCACAAATGTATCCATTCTAATTCATTTGTACGATACATTCTAATTCATTCGCACGATCGATTCTAATTCATTATTATGATTCATTCTAATACATTCGTGCGATCTATTCTAATTCATTCATACGATTTATTCTATTTCATTCACACTAGCCGATCTAATTCAATCGTACGATCCATTCTAATTCCTTCGCACGAATGTATCAATTCTAATTCATTCGTACGATCCATTCTAATTCATTCGCACGAATATATCTATTTTAATTTATTCGTAAGTTCCATTCTAATTAATTTGTACGATCCATTCTTATACATTCGCACGAATGTATCGATTCTAATTCATTTGTACGATCCATTCTAATTCATTCGTATGATCTATTCTAATTCATTCGCACGAATGTATCCATTCTAATTCATTTGTACGATCCGTTCAAATTCATTCGTACGATACATTCTAATTCATTCGTACGATCCATTCTTTTTTATTCATACGATCCATTCTAATTCATTCGTACGAATGTATCTATTCTAATTCATTCGTATGATCCATTCTAATTCATTCGCACGATCCATTATAATTCATTCATATGATCCATTCTAATTCATTCATACGATCCAATCTAATTCATTCATACGATCCATTCTAATTCATTCGTATGATCCATTCTAACTCATTCGGTGGATCCATTCTAATTCATTCCTACGATTCATTCTAATTCATTCGTACGATCCATTCTAATTCATTCGTACGATCCATTCTAATTTATTCGTATAATCCATTCGAATTCATTTGTACGATCCATTCTAATTCATTCATACGATCCATTCTAATCCATTCGTACGATCCACTATAATCCATTCGTACGATCCATTCTAATTCATTCGCACGAATGTAACCATTCTAATTCATTCGTACGATCCATTCTAATTCATTCCTACGATTTATTCTAATTCATTCGTACGATCCATTCTTATTCATTCATACGATCCATTCTAATTCATTCGCACGATCCATTCTAATTCATTCGCACAATCCGTTCTAATTCATTCGCCATACGAATGAATTAGAATCGATCGTGCGAATGAATTAGAATGGATCGTACGAATGAATTAGAATGGATATATTTGTGCGATGAATAAGAATGGAGCCATTCGAGCGAATGAATTAGAATGGATCGTACGAATGAATAAGAATGGATCGTACGAATGAATTAGAATGGATCATACGAATGAATTAGAATGGATTGTGCGAATGAATTAGAATGGATCGTATGAATGAATAAGAATGGATCGTACGAATGAATAAGAATGGATCGTGCGAATGAATTAGAATGAATCGTACGAATGCATTAGAATGGATCATACGAATGAATTAGAATAGCTCATATGAATGAATTAGAATAAATCGTACGAATGAATTAGAATGCTTACATTCGTGCGAATGAATTAGAATAGATCATACGAATGAATTAGAATGGATCGTACGAATGAATAAGAATGGATCGTACTAATGAATTAGAATGGATCGTACGAATGGATTAGAATGGATCGTACGAATAAATTAGAATGGATCGTACGAATGCATTAGAATGGATACATTCGTGCGAATGAATTAGAATGGATCGTACGAAAGAATTAGAATGGATCCTACAAATGAATTAGAATGGATCATACGAATGGATTAGAATGGATCGTATGAATGGATTAGAATGGATCGTACGAATGGATTAGAATGGATTATGCGAATGAATTAGAATGGATACATTCATGCGATTAAATTAGAATGGATCGTACGAATGAATTAGATCATACGATTCTAATTCATTCGTACGATCCATTCTAATTCGTTCAAACGATCCATTCTATTTCATTCGTACAACCCATTCTAATTCATTCCTACGATCCATTCTAATTCATTCGCACGAATGTACCCATTCTAATTTATTCGCACGATCCATTCTAATTCATTCGTATGATCCATTCTAATTCATTCCTACGATCTTTTCTAATTCATTCGCTCGAATGTATCCATTCTAATTCATTCATAAGATCCATTATAATTCATTCGTATGATCCATTCTAACTCATTCGGTGGATCCATTCTAATTCATTCGTATGATCCATTCTAATTCATTCGCACGATCCATTCTAATTTATTCGTACGATCCATTCTAATTCATTCGTACGATCTATTCTAATTCATTCGCATGATCCATTCTAATTCATTCGCATGATCCATTCTAATTCATTCGTACGATTCATTCGTACGATCCATTCTATTATTTCGTACGAATGAATTTGAATGGATCATACAAATGAATTAGAAAGGTTACATTCATGAGAATGAATTAGAATGGATACATTTGTGCGCATAAATTAGAATAGATTAGAATAGATCGTACGAATAAATTAGAATGGATACATTCGAGCGAATGAATTAGAATGGATCATACGAATGAATTAAAATGGATCATAGGAATGAATTAGAATGGATCGTACGAATGAATTAGAATAGATCGTACGAATGAATTAGAATGGATCATACGAATGAATTAGAATGGATACCTTTGTGCATATGAATTAGAATGGATCGTACAAATGAATTAGAATGGATCATATTAATGAATTAGAATGGATCCTACGAATGAATTAGAATGAATACATTCGTGCGAATGAATTAGAATGGATCGTAGGAATGAATTAGAATGGATTGTACGAATGAATTAGAATGGTTACATTCGTGCGAATGAATTAGAATGGATCATAGGAATGAATTAGAATGGATTGTGCGAATAAATTAGAATGGATCGTACGAATGAATTAGAATGGATCGTACGAATGAATTAGAATAGATCGTACGAATGAATTAGAATGGATACCTTTGTGCATATGAATTAGAATGGATTTGAATGGATCGTACGAATGAATTCTAATTCCATTCTAATTCATTCGTACGATCCATTCTAATTCATTCATACAATCCATTCAAATTCATTCGTACGATCCATTCTAATTCATTCGCACGAATGTAACCTTTCTAATTCATTTGTATGATCCATTCTAATTCATTCGTACGATCCATTCTAGTCCATTCGTATGATCCATTCTAATCCATTCGTACGATCCATTCTAATCCATTCGTACGATCCATTCTAATTCATTCGCTCGAATGTATCCATTCTAATTCATTCGTACAATCCATTCTAATTCGTTCATACGATCCATTCTAATTCGTTCGTACGATCCATTCTAAAATGAGTTAGAATGGATCATACGAATGAATTAAAATGGATCGTACGAATGAATTAGAATGGATTGTGCGAATGAATTAGAATGGATCGTATGAATGAATTAGAATGGTTATATTCGTGCGAATGAATTAGAATGGATCGTACGAATGGTTTAGAATGGATCATACGAATGGATTAGAATGGATCGTGCAAATGAATTAGAATGGATACATTCGTGCGAATGAATTAGAATGGATCGTAGGAATGAATTAGAATGGATCGTACGAATGAATTAGAATGGTTACATTTGTGTGAATGAATTAGAATGGATCGTACGAATAAATTAGAATGGATCGTACAAATGAATTAGAAAGGTTACATTTGTGCGAATGAATTAGAATGGATCGTACGAATGAATTAGAATGGATCGTGCGAATGAATAAGAATAGATCGTACGAATGAATTAGAATGGATACATTTGTGCGAATGAATTAGAATGGATCGTATGAATGAATTAGAATGGATCGTACGAATGAATTAGAATGGATCATACGAATGAATTAGAATGGATCGTGCGAATGAATTAGAATGGATCGTACGAATGAATTAGAATGGATACATTTGTGCGAATGAGTTAGAATGGATCATACGAATGAATTAGAATGGATCATACGAATGAATTAGAATGGATCATACGAATGAATTAGAATGGATCGTGCGAATGAATTAGAATGGATTGTACGAATGAATTAGAATGGATACATTCGAGCGAATGAATTAGAATAGATCGTAGGAATGAATTAGAATGGATCATACGAATGAATTAGAATGGATCGTGTGAATGAATTAGAATGGATTGTAGGAATGAATTAGAATGGATACATTCGTGCGAATGAATTAGAATGGATCGGACGAATGAATTAGAATGGATCGTACGATTCATTCTAATTCATTCGTACGATCCATTCTAATGCATTCGTACGATTCATTCTAATTCATTCACATGATCCATTGTAATTCATTCGTACGATCCATTCTTATTCATTCATACGATCCATTCTAATTCATTCGCACAATCCATTCTAATTCATTCGTACGATCCATTCTAATTCATTCGTATGATCCATTCTAACTCATTCGGTGGATCCATTCTAATTCATTCGTACGATCCATTCTAATTCATTAGCACGATCCATTCTAATTTATTCGTACGATCCATTCTAATTCATTCGTACGATCTATTCTAATTCATTCGCACGAATATAACCATTCTAATTCATTCATACGATTCATTCTAATTCATTCGTATGAGCTATTCTAATTCATCCGTACGATCCATTCTAATTCATTCGTACGATCTATTGCAATTCATTCATACAATCCATTCAGATTCATTCGCACAAATGTATCCATTCAAATTCATTCGTACGATCGATTCTAATTAATTCGCACGATCAATTCTAATTCAGTCGTATGAATGTATCCATTTTAGTTCATTCGTACGATCCATTCTAATTCATTCGTACGATCTAATTCATTCGTACGATCCATTCTAATTCATTCGTACGATCGATTCTAATTCATTGACACGATCCAATCTAATTCATTCGTACGATCCATTCTAATTCATTCGTATAATCCATTCGAATTTATTCGTTCAAATATATCCATTCTAATTCATTCGTACGATCCATTCTAATTCATTCGCATGATCCATTCTAATTCATTCGCACGAATGTATCCATTCTAATTCATTTGCACGATCCATTCTAATTCATTCCTATGATCCATGTAATTCATTCGTACGATCCATTCTAATTCATTCGTCTGATCCATTCAAATTCATTCGTACGATGCAATCTAATTCATTCACACAAATGTATCTATTCTAATTCATTCGTTCAATGCGTTCTAATCCATTCGTACGATCCATTCTAATCCATTCGTACGATCCATTCTAATTCATTCGCACGAATATAAGCATTCTAATTCATTCGTACGATCCATTCTAATTCATTCGTACGATCCATTCCAATTCATTCGCACGAATGTATCCATTCTAATTCATTTGCACGATCCATTCTAATTCATTCCTATGATCCATTCAAATTCATTCGTACGATCCATTCTAATTCATTCGGTCGAATGTATCCATTCTAATTCATTCGTACGATCCATTCTAATTCGTTTATACGATCCATTCTAATTCGTTCGTACGATCCATTCTAATTCATTCGTATGATCCATTCTAATTTATTCCTACGATCTATTCTAATTCATTCGTATAATCCATTCTAATTCATTCCTACGATCTATTCTAATTCATTCGCTTGAATGTATCCATTCTAATTCATTCGTTCGATCCATTCTAATTCATTCGTACGATCCATTCTAATTCATTCGCTCGAATGTATCCATTCTAATTCATTCGTACGATCCATTCTAATTCATTCGTACGATCCTTTCTAATTCATTCGTACGATCCATTCTAATTCATTCGCACGATCCGTTCTAATTCATTCCTATGATCCATTCTAATTTATTCGCACGAATGTAACCATTCTAATTCATTCGTACGATCCATTCTAATTCATTCCTACGATCCATTCTAATTCATTCACACGAACGTATCTATTATAATTCATTTGCACGATCCATTCTAATTCATTCCTATGATCCATTCTAATTCATTCGTACGATCCATTTTAATTCATTCGCTCGAATGTATCCATTCTAATTCATTCGTACGATCCATTCTAATTCATTTGTACGATCCATTCTAATTCATTCTCACGAATGTAACCTTTCTAATTCATTCGTACGATCCATTCTAATCCATTCGTACGATCCATTCTAATCCATTCGTTCGATCCATTCAAATCCATTCGTACGATCCATTCTAATTCATTCGCTCGAATGTATCCATTCTAATTCATTCGTACGATCCATTCTAATTCGTTCATACGATCCATTCTAATTCATTCGTACGATCCATTCGAATTAATTCGCACAAATGTATCCATTCTAATTCATTTGTACGATCCATTCTAATTCATTCGTACGATCCATTCTAATTCATTCGTACGATCCATTCTAATTCATTCATACGATCCATTCTAATTCATTCGCACGATCCATTCTAATTCATTCGCACAATCCGTTCTAATTCATTCGCACAATCCATTCTAATTCATTCGCACGAATGTATCCATTCTAATTCATTCGTACGATCCATTCTAATTCATTCGTACGATCCATTCTAATTCATTTGCATGATCCATTCGTACGATCCATTCTAATCCATTCGTACGATCCATTCAAATTCATTCATACGATCCATTCTAATTCGTTCGTACAATCCATTCTAATTCATTCGTACGATCCATTCTAATTCATTCGCACAAATGTATCCAATCTAATTCATTCGTACGATCCATTCTAATTCATTTGCACGATCCATTCTAATTCATTCCTATGATCCATTCTAATTCATTCGTACGCAAGAATGTATCCATTCTAATTCATTCGCACGATCAATTCTAATTCATTCGTACGATCCATTCTAATTCATTCGCACGAATGTATCCATTCTAATTCATTCGTACAATCCTTTCTAATTCATTCGCACGATCCATTCTAATTCATTCGTATGATCCATTCTAATTCATTTCTTTGATCTATTCTAATTCATTCGCTCGAATGTATCCATTCTAATTCATTCATACAATCCATTCTAATTCATTCTCACGATCCATTCTAATTCATTCGTATGATCCATTCTAATTCATTCCTACGATCTATTCTAATTCATTCGCTCGAATGTATCCATTCTAATCCATTCGTACGATCCATTCTAATTCATTCGTACGATCCATTCTAATTCGTTCGTACGATCCATTCTAATTCGTTCGTACGATCCATTCTAATTCGTTCGTACGATCCATTCTAATTCGTTCGTACGATTCATTCTAATTCATTCGTACGATCCATTCTAATGCATTCGTACGATTCATTCTAATTCATTCGCACGATCCATTCTAATTCATTCATATGATTCATTCTAATTCATTCCTACGATCTATTCTAATTCATTCGCTCGAATGTAACCTTTCTAATTAGAATGGATCGTACAAATGAATTAGAAAGGTTACATTCGTGAGAATGAATTAGAATGGATCATATGAATGAATTAGAAAGGATCGTACGAATGAATTAGAATGGATACATTTGTGCGAATGAATTAGAATGGATCGGACGAATGAATTAGAATGGATCGTACGATTCATTCTCGCACGAATGTATCCATTCTAATTCATTCGTACAATCCATTCTAATTCATTCGCACGATCCATTCTAATTCATTCGTATGATCCATTCTAATTCATTCCTACGATCTATTCTAATTCATTCGCACGAATGTAACCATTCTAATTCATTCGTTTGATCCATTCAAATTCATTCGTACGATCCATTCAAATTCATTCGCATGATCCATTCTAATTCATTCGTACGATCCATTCTAATTCATTCTCACGAATGTAACCTTTCTAATTCATTTGTATGATCCATTCTAATTCATTCGTATGATCCATCCTAATCCATTCGTACGATCCATTCTAATCCATTCGTGCGATTCATTCTAATCCATTCGTACGATCCATTCTAATTCATTCGCAAGAATGTAACCATTCTAATTCATTCATATGATCCATTCTAATTCATTCGTACGATCCATTCTAATTCATTCGTATGATCCATTCTAATTCGTTCATACGATCCATTCTAATTCATTCGCACGAATGTAACCATTCTAATTCATTCGTACGATCCATTCTAATTCATTCCTTTGATCCATTCTAATTCATTCGCACGAATTTATCCATTCGAATTAATGGATCGTGCGAATGAATTAGAATGGATCGTACGAATGAATTAGAATGGATCGTGCGAATGAATTAGAATGGAGCATACAAATGAATTAGAAAGGTTACATTCGTGAGAATGAATTAGAATGGATCGTACGAATGAATTAGAATGGATCGTACGAATGGATCATACAAATGAATTAGAAAGGTTACATTCGTGAGAATGAATTAGAATGCATCGTACGATCCATTCTAATTCATTCTCACGAATGTAACCTTTCTAATTCATTTGTATGATCCATTCTAATTCATTCGTACGATCCATTCTAATCCAATCGTACAATCCATTCTAATTCATTCGCACGATCCATTCTAATTCATTCGTACGATCCATTCAAATTCATTCGCATTATCCATTCTAATTCATTCGTACGATCCATTCTAATTCATTCTCACGAATGTAACCTTTCTAATTCATTTGTATGATCCATTCTAATTCATTCGTATGATCCATCCTAATCCATTCGTACGATCCATTCTAATCCATTCGTGCGATTCATTCTAATCCATTCGTACGATCCATTCTAATTCATTCGCAAGAATGTAACAATTCTAATTCATTCATATGATCCATTCTAATTCATTCGTACGATCCATTCTAATTCATTCGTATGATCCATTCTAATTCGTTCATACGATCCATTCTAATTCATTCGCACAAATGTAACCATTCTAATTCATTCGTACGATCCATTATAATTCATTCCTATGATCCATTCTAATTCATTCGCACGAATTTATCCATTCTAATTAATGGATTGTGCGAATGAATTAGAATGGATCGTACGAATGAATTAGAATGGATCGTGTGAATGAATTAGAATGGAGCATACAAATGAATTAGAAAAGTTACATTCGTGAGAATGAATTAGAATGGATCGTACGAATGAATTAGAATGGATCGTACGAATGGATCATTCAAATGAATTAGAAAGGTTACATTCGTGAGAATGAATTAGAATGCATCGTACGATCCATTCTAATTCATTCTCATGAATGTAACCTGTCAAATTCATTTGTATGATCCATTCTAATTCATTCGTACGATCCATTCTAATCCAATCGTACGATCCATTCTAATTCATTCGCATGATCCATTCTAATTCATTCGTACGATCCATTCTAATTTATTTGCACGAATATACGATCCATTCTAATTTATTCGCAAGAATGTATCCATTCTAATTCATTCGTGCAATCGATTCTAATTTATTCGTACAAATATATCCATTCTAAGTCATTCGTACGATCCATTCTAATTCATTCGTACGATCCATTCTAATTCATTCGTACGATCCATTCTAATTCATTCATACGATCCATTCTAATTCATTCGCAAGAATGTATCCATTCTAATTCATTCGTACAATCCATTCTAATTCATTCGCACGATCCATTCTAATTCATTCGTATGATCCATTCTAATTCATTCCTACGATCTATTCTAATTCATTCGCTCGAATGTATCCATTCTAATTCATTCGTTCGATCCATTCTAATTCATTTGTATGATCCATTCTAATTCATTCGTACGATCCATTCAAATCCATTCGTACGATCCATTCTAATCCATTCGTACGATCCATTTTAATTCATTCATACAATCCATTCTAATTCATTCTCACAAATGTAACCTTTCTAATTCATTTGTACGATCCATTCTAATTCATTCGTACGATCCATTCTAATTCATTCGTACGATCCATTCTAATTCGTTCGTACGATTCATTCGTACGATCCATTCTATTCATTCGTACGAATGAATTTGAATGGATCATACAAATGAATTAGAAAGGTTACATTCGTGCGAATGAATTAGAATGGATACATTTGTGCGAATGAATTAGAATAGATTAGAATGGATCGTACGAATGGATTAGAATCCATTCTAATTCATTTGTATGATCTATTCTAATTTATCGCACGATCCATTCTAATTCATTCGCTCGAATGTATCCGTTCTAATTCATTCGTACGATCCATTCTAATACATTCATACGATCCATTCTAATTCATTCGTCCGATCCATTCTAATTCATTCACACGAATGTATCCATTCTAATTCATTCGTACAATCCATTCTAATTCATTCGCACGATCCATTCTGATTCATTCGTATGATCCATTCTAATTCATTCCTACGATCTATTCTAATTCATTCGCTCGAATGTATCTATTCTAATTTATTCGTTCGATCCATTCTAATTCATTCGTACGATCCATTCAAATTCATTCGCATGATCCATTCTAATTCATTCTTACGATCCATTCTAATTCAATCGTATGATCCATTCTAATTCATTCGCACAAATGTATCCATTTTAATTCATTAGTACGATCCATTCTAATTTATTCATACGATCCATTCTAATTCATTCGCACGATTCATTCTAATTCATTCGTACGATCCATTCTAATCCATTCGTACGAATGGATTAGAATGGATACATTCGTGCAATCCATTCTAATTCATTTGTACGATCCATTCTAATTCATTCGCACGAATGAATTAGAATGGATACATTCGTGCGAATGAATTAGAATGGATCGTACGAATGAATTAGAATGGATCGTATGAATGAATTAGAATGGATACATTCGTGCGAATGAATTAGAATGGATTGTACGAATGAATTAGAATGGATCGTGCGAATGAATTAGAATTGATCATACGAATGAATTAGAATGGATCGTACGAATGAATTAGAATGGATACATTCGTGCGAATGAATTAGATTGGATCGTACAAATGAATTAGAATGGATCGGATGAATGAATTAGAATGGATCGTACGATTCATTCTAATTCATTCGTACGATCCATTCTAATGCATTCGTACGAGCGAATGAATTAGAATGGATCGTACGAATGAATTAGAATGGATCGTACGATTCATTCTAATTCATTCGTACGATCCATTCTAATGCATTCGTACGAGCGAATGAATTAGAATGGATCGTACGAATGAATTAGAATGGATCATAGGAATGAATTAGAATGGATCGTGCAAATGAATTAGAATGGATACATTCGTGTGAATGAATTAAAATGGATCGTAGGAATGAATAAGAATGGATCGTACGAATGAATTAGAATGGATACATTCGAGCGAATGAATTAGAATAGATCGTAGGAATGAATTAGAATGGATCGTACGAATGAATTAGAATGGATCGTGCGAATGAATTAGAATGGATCGTACGAATGAATTAGAATGGATCGTGCGAATGAATTTGAATGGATCGTACGAATGAATTAGAATGGATCGAATGAATGAATTAGAATGGATACATTTGTGCGAATGAATTAGAATGGATCGTGCGAATGAATTAGGATAGATCGTACGAATGGATTAGAATGAATCGTACGAATGAATTAGAATGGATCATGCGAATGAATTAGACTGGATTGTACGAATGAATTAGAATGGATCGTACGAATAAATTAGAATGGATATATTCGTGTGAATGAATTAGATTGCATCGTACGAATGAATTAGAAAGGTTACATTCGTGAGAATGAATTAGAATGGATCGTACGAATGAATTAGAATGGATCGTACGAATGTATTAGAATGGATACATTCGAGCGAATAAATTAGAATGGATCGTACGAATGAATTAGAATGGATCATACGAGTGAATTAGAATGGATCGTACAAATGAATTAGAAAGGTAACATTTGTGAGAATGAATTAGAATGGATCGTACGAATAGATTAGAATGGATCGTACGAATGGATTAGAATGGATCGTACGAATCGATTAGAATGGATCATACGAATGAATTAGAATGGATCATATAAATGAATTAGAAAGGTTACATTCGTGAGAATGAATTAGAATGGATCGTACGAATGAATTAGAATGGATCATGCGAATGAATTTGAATAGATCGTACGAATGAAATAGAATGGATCGAACGAATGAATTAGAATGGATACATTCGAGCGAATGAATTAGAATAGATCGTAGGAATGAATTAGAATGGATCGTACGAATGAATTAGAATGGATAAATTTGTGCGAATGAATTAGAATGGATCGTACAAATGAATTTGAATGGATCGTATGAATGGATTAGAATGGATCGTACGAATGGATTAGAATGGATCGTACAAATGAATTAGAATGGATACATTCGAGCGAATGAATTAGAATGGATCGTACAAATAAATTAGAATGGATCATAGGAATGAATTAGAATGGATCGTGCAAATGAATTAGAATGGATACATTCGTGCGAATGAATTAGAATGGATCATAGGAATGAATTAGAATGGATCGTACGAATGAATTAGAATGGTTACATTCGTGCGAATGAATTAGAATGGATCGTACGAATGAATTAGAATGGATCATAGGAATGAATTAGAATGGATCATGCAAATGAATAAGAATGGATACATTCGTGCAAATGAATTAGAATGGATCGTAGGAATGAATTAGAATGGATCGTACGAATGAATTAGAATGGTTACATTCGTGCGAATGAATTAGAATGGATCGTACGAAAGGATTAGAATGGATCGAACGAATGGATTAGAACGCATTGTACGAATGAATTAGAATGGATCGTATGAATGGATTAGAATGTATCGTACGAATGAATTAGAATGGATCATACGAATAAATTAGAATGGATACATTCGAGCGAATGAATTAGAATGGATCGTACGAATGAATTAGAATGGATCATAGGAATGAATTAGAATGGATCGTACGAATGGATTAGAATGGATCGAACGAATAAATTAGAATGGATACATTCGAGCGAATGAATTAGAATAGATCGTAGGAATGAATTAGAATGGATCATACGAATGAATTAGAAAGGATTGTGCGAATGAATTTGAATGGATTGTACGAATGAATTAGAATGGATATATTCGTGCGAATGAATTAGAATGGATCGGACGAATGAATTAGAATGGATCGTACGATTCATTCTAATTCGTTCGTACGATCCATTCTAATTCATTCGTATGATCCATTCTAACTCATTCGGTGGATCCATTCTAATTCATTCGTACGATCCATTCTAATTCATTCGCACTATCCATTCTAATTCATTCACACGATCCATTCTAATTCTTTCGTACGATCCATTCTAATTCATTCGCACGAATGTATCCATTCTAATTCATTAGTACGATCCATTCTAATTCATTCATTCAAAGCGTTCTAATCCATTCGTACGATCCATTCTAATTCATTCCTATGATCCATTCTAATTCATTCGTACGATCCATTCTAATTCATTCGCTCGAATGTATCCATACTAATTCATTCGTACAATCCATTCTAATTCATTCGCACGATCCATTCTAATTCATTCATATGATCCATTCTAATTCATTCCTACGATCTATTTTAATTCATTCGCTCGAATGTATCCATTCTAATTCATTCGTTCGATCCATTCTAGTTCATTCGTACGATCCATTTTAATTCATTCGTACGATCCATTCTAATTCATTCGTACAAATGTATCTATTCTAATTCATTCGTACAATGCGTTCTAATCCATTTGTACGATCCATTCTAATCCATTCGTACGATCCATTCTAATTCATTCGCACGAATGTAACCATTCTAATTCATTCATATGATCCATTCTAATTCATTCGTACGATCAATTCTAATTCGTTCGTACGATCCATTCTAATTCATTCGTACGATCCATTCTAATTCATTCTCGCAAATGTAACCTTTCTAATTCATTTGTACGATCCATTCTAATTCATTCGTACGATCCATTCTAATCCATTCATACGATCCATTCTAAACCATTCGTACGATCCATTCTAATTCATTCGCACGAATGTAACCATTCTAATTTATTCGTACGATCCATTCTAATTCATTCCTACGATCCATTCTAATTCATTCGCACGAATGTATCCATTCTAATTCATTCGTACGATCCATTCTAATGCATTCATACGATTTATTCTAATTCATTCGCACGATCCATTCTAATTCGTTCGTACGATCCATTCTTATTCATTCATACGATCCATTCTAATTCATTCGCACAAATGTAACCTTTCTAATTCATTTGTATGATCTATTCTAATTCATTCCTATGATCTGTTCTAATTCATTCGCTCGAATGTATCCATTCTAATTCATTTGTACGATCCATTCTAATCCATTCGTACGATCCATTCTAATTCATTCGCACGAATGTAACCATTCAAATTCATTCATATGATCCATTCTACTTCATTCGTATGATCCATTCTAATTCATTCGTTCGATCC
Source organism: Chamaelirium japonicum (assembly GCA_947650365.1). Classification (NCBI taxonomy): domain Eukaryota; kingdom Viridiplantae; phylum Streptophyta; class Magnoliopsida; order Liliales; family Melanthiaceae; genus Chamaelirium; species Chamaelirium japonicum. The sequence goes on along the minus strand of OX393552.1, from coordinate 46,565,261 downwards.
ATTCTAATTCGTTCGTATGATCCATTCTAATTCATTCTCACAAATGTAACCTTTCTTATTCATTTGTACGATCCATTCTTATTTATTCGTACAATACATTCTAATCCATTCGTACGATCCATTCCAATGCATTCGTACGATTCATTCTAATTCATTCCCATAAATATATCCTTTCTAATTCATTCGTACGATCCATTCTAATTCATTCGCACGATCCATTCTAATTCATTCGCACAAATGTATCCACTCTAATTCATTCGTACGATCCATTCTAATGCATTCATACGATTCATTCTATTTCATTCGCACGATCCATTCTAATTCATTCGTACGATCCATTCTTATTCATTCATACGATTCATTCTAATTCATTCGCACAAATGTAACCTTTCTAATTCATTTATACGATCCATTCTAATTAATTCCTACGATCTATTCTAATTCATTCGCTCGAATGTATCCATTCTAATTCATTCGTTCGATCCATTCTAATTCATTCGTACGATCCTTTCTAATTCATTCGCACGATCCATTCTAATTCTTTCATATGATCCATTCTAATTCATTCGCACGAATGTATCCATTCTAGTTTATTCGTACGATCCATTCTAATTCATTCCTACGATCCATTCTAATTCATTCGCACGAATGTATCTATTCTAATTCATTCGTACGATCCATTCTAATCCATTCGTACGATCCATTCTAAACCATTCGTACGATCCATTCTAATTCATTCGCACGAATGTAACCATTCTAATTTATTCATACGATCCATTCTAATTCATTCGCATAATCCATTCTAATTCATTCGTACGATCCATTCTAATTTATTCGTATGATCCATTCTAATTCATTCGCACGAATGTATCCATTCTAATTCATTCGTACGATCCTTTCTAATTCGTTCATACGATCCATTCTAATTCGTTCGTACGATCTATTCTAATTCATTCGTATGATCCATTCTAATCCATTCGTATGATCCCTTCTAATTCATTCGCACGAATGTAACCATTCTACTTCAATAGTACGATCCATTCTAATTCATTCGTACAATATTTCTAATTCATTCGTACGATCGATTCTAATTTATTTGCACGATCCATTCTAATCCATTCGTACGATCCATTCTAATTCATTCGTACAAATATATCTATTCTAATTCATTCGTACAATGCGTTCTAATCCATTCATACGATCCATTCTAATCCATTCGTACAATCCATTTTAATCCATTCGTACGATCCATTCTAATTCATTCGTACGATCCATTCTAATCCATTTTAATTCATTCATACTAATCCTATCGTACGATCCATTCTAATTCATTCGTATGATCAATTCTAATTCATTCGCACGATCCTTTCTAATTCATTCGTACGATCCATTCTAATTCATTCGCACGAATGTAACCATTCTAATTCATTCGTACGATCCATTCTAATTCATTCGTACAATCCATTCTAATTCATTCGCACGATCCATTCTAATTCATTCGCACGAATGTATCCATTCTAATTCATTTGCACAATCCATTCTAATTCATTTCCATGATCCATTCTAATTCATTCGTACGATCAATTCTAATTCATTCGCTCGAATGTATCCATTCTAATTAATTCGTACGATCCATTCTAATTCATTCGGTGGATCCATTCTAATTCATTCGTAAGATCCATTCTAATTAATTCGCACGATCCATTCTAATTTATTCGTACGATCCATTCTAATTCATTCGTATGATCTATTCTAATTCATTCGCATGATCCATTCTAATTCATTCGTACGATCCATTCTAATTCATTCGTACAATCCATTCAAATTCATTCGTACGATGCAATCTAATTCATTCGCACAAATGTATCTATTCTAATTCATTCGTACAATGCGTTCTAATCCATTCGTACGATCCATTCTAATTCATTCGTACAATCCATTCTAATTCATTCGCACGATCCATTCTAATTCATTCTTATGATCCATTCTAATTCATTCCTACGATCTATTCTAATTCATTCGCTCGAATGTATCCATTCTAATTCATTCGTTCGATCCATTCTAATTCATTCGTATGATCCATTCTAATTCATTCGCTCGAATGTATCCATTCTAATTCATTCGTACGATCCATTCTTATTCATTCGTATGATCCATTCAAATTCATTCGCATGATCCATTCTAATTCATTCGTACGATCCATTCTAATTTATTCTCACGAATGTAACCTTTCTAATTCATTTGTACGATCCATTCTAATTCATTCGTATGATCCATTCTTATTCATTCGTACGATTCATTCTAATTCATTCGTACGATCCATTCTAATTCATTCGTATGATCCATTCTAATTCATTCGCACGAATGTATCCATTCTAATTCATTCCTACGATCCATTCTAATTCATTCGCACGATCCATTCTAATTCATTCGTACGATCCATTCTAATTCATTCGTACGATTCATTCTAATTCATTCGCACGATCCATTCTAATTCATTCCTATGATCTATTCTAATTCATTCGTATGATCCATTCTAATTCATTCGCACGATCCATTCTAATTCATTCACACGATCCATTCTAATTCATTCGCACAAATGTATCGTACGAATGAATTAGAATGGATCGTACGAATGAATTAGAATGGATCATGCCAATGAATTTGAATGGATCGTACGAATGAATTAGAATGGATCGAACGAATGAATTAGAATGGATACATTCGAGTGAATGAATTAGAATAGATCGTAGGAATGAATTAGAATGGATCGTACGAATGAATTAGAATGGATCGTACGAATGAATTAGAATGGATTGTAAGAATGAATTAGAATGGATCATGAGATTGAATTAGAATGGATCGTACGAATGAATTAGAATGGATCGTGAGAATGAATTAGAATGGATCGTACAAATGAATTAGAATGGATCATGCTAATGAATTTGAATGGATCGTACGAATGAATTAGAATGGATCAAACGAATGAATTAGAATGGATACATTCGAGCGAATGAATTAGAATAGATCATAGGAATGAATTAGAATGGATCATACGAATGAATTAGAATGGATACATTCGTGCGAATGAATTAGAATGGATCGTAGGAATGAATTAGAATGGATCGTACAAATGAACTAGAATGGATACATTCATGCGAATGAATTAGAATGGATCATATGAAAGAATTAGAATGGATCGTGCGAATGAATTAGAAAGGATCGTACGAATGAATTAGAATGGATATATTCGTGCGAATGAATTAGAATGGATCGTACGAATTAGTTAGACTGGATCGTACGAATAAATTAGAATGGATACATTCATGCAAATGAATTAGAATGGATCGTACGAATGAATTAGAATGGATCGTATGAACGAATTAGAATGGATCGTACGAATGAATTAGAATGGATACATTCGAGCGAATGAATTAGAATAGATCGTGCGAATAAATTAGAATGGATCATACGAATGAATTAGAATAGATATATTCATGCGAATGAATTAGAATGGATCGTACGAATGAATTAGAATGGATCATGCGAATGAATTAGAATGGATCGTAGGAATGAATTAGAATGGATACATTCGTGCGAATGAATTAGAATGGATCATACGAATGAATTAGAATGGATCGTACGAATGAATTAGAATGGATCGTACGAATGAATTAGAACAGATACATTTGTGCGAATGTATTAGATTGCATTGTACGAATGAATTTGAATGGATTGTACGAATAAATTAGAATGGATCGTACGAATGAATTAGAATGGATTGTGCGAATGAATTAGAATGGATCATACGAATGAATTAGAATAGATCGTGCGAATGAATTAGAATGGATCGTACGAATGAATTAGAATGGATACAATTATGCGAATGAATTAGAATGGATCGTACGAATGAATTAGAATAGATACATTCGAGGGAATGAATTAGAATGGATCGTACGAATGAATTAGAATGGATCATAGGAATGAATTAGAATGGATCGTGCAAATGAATTAGAATGGATCGTACGAACGAATTAGAATAGATCGTACGAATGAATTAGAATGGATACATTTGTGCGAATGAATTAGAATGGATCGTACGAATGAATTACAATGGATCGTACGAATGCATTAGAATGGATCGTAAGAATGAATTAGAATGGACACATTTGAGCGAATGAATTAGAATGGATCGTGCGATGAATTAGAATGGATCATACAAAGGAATTAGAATGGATTCTAATCCATTCGTACGATCCATTCTAATCTATTCTAATTCATTCGCACAAATGTATCCATTCTAATTCATTCTCACAAATGTAACCTTTCTAATTTATTTGTATGATCCTTTCTAATTTATTCGTATGATCCATTCTAATCCATTCGTACGATCCATTCTAATTCATTCTCACAAATGTAACCTTTCTAATTCATTTGTACGATCCATTCTAATTCATTCGTACGATCCAGTCTAATACATTTGTACGATCCATTCTAATCCATTCGTACGATCCATTCTAATTCATTCGCACGAATGTAACCATTCTAATTCATTCGTACGATCCATTCTAATACATTCCTATGATCCATTCTAATTCATTCGCACGAATGTATCCATTCTAATTTCTTTGCACGATCTATTCTAATTCATTCCTATGATCCATTCTAATTCATTCGTACAATCCATTCTAATTCATTCGCTCGAATGTATCCATTCTAATTCATTCGTACGATCCATTCTAATTCATTCGTACGATCCATTCTAATTCATTCTCACGAATGTAACCTTTCTAATTCATTTGTATGATCCATTCTAATCTATTCATACGATCGATTCTAATCCATTCGTACGATCCATTCTAATCCATTCGTACGATCCATTCTAATTCATTCGCATGAATTAGTATGGATCGCACGAATGAATAAGAATGGATCGTACGAATGAATTAGAATGGATCGTGCGAATGAATTAGAATGGATCGTACGAATGAATTAGAATGGATACATTTGTGCGAATGAGTTAGAATGGATCATACGAATGAATTAGAATGGATCGTACGAATGAATTAGAATGGATCATACAAATGAATTAGAATGGATCGTGCGAATGAATTAGAATGGATTGTACGAATGAATTAGAATGGATACATTCGAGCGAATGAATTAGAATAGATCGTAGGAATGAATTAGAATGGATCATACGAATGAATTAGAATGGATCGTGCGAATGAATTAGAATGGATTGTACGAATAAATTAGAATGGATACATTCGTGTGAATGAATTAGAATGGATCGGACGAATGAATTATAATGGATCGTACGATTCATTCTAATTCATTCGTACGATCCATTCTAATGCATTCGTACGATTCATTCTAATTCATTTGCACGATCCATTCTAATTCATTCGTACGATCCATTCTTATTCATTCATACGATCCATTCTAATTCATTCGTACGATCCATTCTAATTCATTCGTACGATCCATTCTAATTCATTCGTATGATCCATTAAACACATTCGGTGGATCCATTCTAATTCATTCGTACGATCCATTCTAATTCATTCATACAATCTGTTGGGGGTAGCAGAAATCTGCCCCGGAGTTCGCCTCCCCCCCGTGCTCGCCAAATCATCTTGACAGGGAGCGAGATCCACATTGGGATGAAGGGGCCTTAGGCTAAGAGCTCACTCAGAAGCTCGCCCAAGCTCGCCTAAAACTCGCTCAGGAGCTCACCGAGCTTGCCTAAGCTCGCTCAGGAGCTCGCCTAAGCTCGCTCAGGAGCTCGCCGAGATCGCGCAAGAGCTCGCCAAACTCGCACAGGAGTTCGTTTGTAGTGGCAGCGGGAGTTAGACCGTCAAGCATGCAAGGGTATAGGCATCAGAGACGCCCCTAGCTCGCTAAGGAGCTCGCCCCTAGGTCGCTCAGGAGCTCACCCAAGCTCGTCCAGACCCTTGTTTATCGAAGAGGTTGCTCCCGCGAGGTCCGACTCTTGATAAATATGGGCGAAAGGAAGGAGCCACGGAGGGCGAGCTCGCCTTTGCTTCCCCCCTGAGGTCGCCCACTGTAGAGCAGCATAAAGGCTGCCAGATGTCGAAACCCCACGGAAGCTACGTGGCCAAACGTGGTCCACGGAAGCCCGCCCTAGTCAGTTCGAGACCTCCCAGACTCGAACATTCCAGAATAGCCACCTGGCAGCGACAAGAAAGATGCTCTCCCCCACTCAAACCGCCTGGCAGGCTCGATGACAAAGAATGTCAGGGGCCCGCGCGGACCAGCGAAAAATGTAAGGGAGCCAGCCGTTCTTACGCTTGTTCTTTGTCTTGCAGGCAGCCCGCGCGGACCAGCGAAAAATCCCCCAAACACAATCCATTCTAATTTATTCGTACAAATGTATCCATTCTAATTCATTTGTACGATCCATTCTAATTCATTCGTATGATTCATTCTATTTCATTCGTACGATCCATTCTAATTCATTCGTACGATCCATTCTAATTCATTCGCACGAATGTATCCATTCTAATTCATTCAAACAATCCATTCTAATTCATTCGCACGAGCCATTCTAATTCATTCGTATGATCCATTCTAATTCATTCCTACGATCTATTCTAATTCATTCGCTCGAATGTATCCATTCTAATTCATTCATTCGATCCATTCTAATTCATTCATACAATCTATTCAAATTCATTCGCATGATCCATTCTAATCCATTCGTACGATCCATTCTAATTCATTCGCACGAATGTAACCTTTCCAATTCAATCGTACGATCCATTCTAATTCATTCGCACGAATGTATCCATTCTAATTCGTTTGCACGATCCATTCTAATTCATTCCTATGATCCATTCTAATTCATTCGTACGATCCATTCTAATTCATTCGCTCGAATGTATCCATTCTAATTCATTCGTACGATCCATTCTAATTCATTCGTACGATCCATTCTAATCCATTCGTACGATCTATTCTAATTCATTCGTACAATGCGTTCAATCTATTCATACGATCCATTCTAATTCATTCGTACGATCCATTCTAATTCATTTGTATGATCCATTCTAATTCATTCGTACGATTAATTCTAATCCATTCTAATTCATTCGCTCGAATGTATCCATTCTAATTCATTCGTACGATCCATTCTTATTCATTCATACGATCCATTCTAATTCATTCGCACGATCCATTCTAATTCATTCTCACAGTCCGTTCTAATTCATTCGCACAATCCATTCTAATTCATTCGCACGAATGTATCCATTCTAATTCATTCGTACGATCCATTCTAATTCATTCGTACGATCCATTCTAATTCATTCGCATGATCCATTCGTACGATCCATTCTAATCCATTCATACGATCCATTCTAATTCATTCATACAATCCATTCTAATTCGTTCGTACGATCCATTCTAATTTGTTCGTACGATCCATTCTAATTCGTTCGTACGATCCATTCTAATTCATTTGCCCAATCCATTCTAATTCATTTGTACGATCCATTCTAATTGATTCCTATGATCCATTATATTTCATTCGTATGATCCATTCTAATTCATTCGTATGATCCATTCTAATTCATTCGTACGATCCATTCTAATTTATTTGCTTGAATGTATCCATTCTAATTTATTCGTACGATCTAGTCTAATTCATTTGTACGATCCATTCTAATTCATTCGCACGAATGTATCCATTCTAATTCATTCGTACAATTTATTCTAATTCATTTGTATGATCCATTCCAATGTATTCGCACGATCCATTCAAATTCATTCGCACGATCCATTCTAATTCATTCGCACAATCCATTCTAATTCATTCGCACGAATGTATCCATTCTAATTCATTCGCACGATCCATTCTAATTCATTCGTATGGTCCATTCTATTTTATTCGCAAGAATGTATCCATTGTAATTTATTCGCAGGATCCTTTCTAATTCATTCGTACGATCCATTCTAATTCATTCGTACGATCCATTCTAATTCATTCGTATGATCCATTATAATTCATTTGCACGAATGTATCCATTCTAATTCATTCGTACGATCCATTCTAATTCATTCGCACGATTCATTCTAATTCATTCGTATGATCCATTCTAATTCATTCGCACAAATGTATCCATTCTAATTTATTCGCACGATACATTCTAATTCATTCGTACGATCCATTCTAATTCATTCGCACGATCCATTCTAATTCATTTGCACGAATATATCCATTCTAATTCATTCGTACGATCCTTTCTAATTCATTCGCACGATCTATTCTAATTCATTCGTACGATCCATTCTAAGTCATTCGTACGATCTAATTCATTCGTACGATCCATTCTAATTCATTCGTAGGATCGATTCTAATTCATTCGCTCGATCCATTCTAATTCATTCGTACGATCCATTCTAATTCATTCGTATGATCCATTCTAATTTGTTCCTTCAAATATATCAATTCTAATTCATTCATACGATCCATTCTAATTCATTCGCACGATCCATTCTAATTTATTCGCACGAATGTATCCATTCTAATTCATTTGCACGATCCATTCTAATTCATTCGTACGATCCATTCTTATTCATTCATACGATCCATTCTAATTCATTCGCACAATCCATTCTAATTCATTCGTACGATCCATTCTAATTCATTCGTACGATCCATTCTAATTCATTCGCACGAATGTATCCATTCTAATTCATTCAAACAATCCATTCTAATTCATTCGCACGAGCCATTCTAATTCATTCGTATGATCCATTCTAATTCATTTCTACGATCTATTCTTATTCATTCGCTCGAATGTATCCATTCTAATTCATTCATTCGATCCATTCTAATTCATTCATACAATCCATTCAAATTAATTCGCATGATCCATTCTAATCAATTCGTACGATCCATTCTAATTCATTCGCACGAATGCAACCATTCTAATTCAATCGTACGATCCATTCTAATTCATTCCTACGATCCATTCTAATTCATTCGCACGAATGTATCCATTCTAATTCGTTTGCACGATCCATTCTAATTCATTCCTATGATCCATTCTAATTCATTCGTACGATCCATTCTAATTCATTCGCTCGAATGTATCCATTCTAATTCATTCGTACGATCCATTCTAATTCATTCGTACGATCCGTTCTAATCCATTCGTACGATCTATTCTAATTCATTCGTACAATGTGTTCTAATCCATTCATACGATCCATTCTAATTCATTCGTACGATCCATTCTAATTCATTTGTACGATCAGTTCTAATTCATTCGTACGATCCATTCTAATCCATTCTAATTCATTCGCTCGAATGTATCCATTCTAATTCATTCGTACGATCCATTCTTATTCATTCATACGATCCATTCTAATTCATTCGCACGATCCATTCTAATTCATTCGTACAATCCGTTCTAATTCATTCGCACAATCCATTCTAATTCATTTGCACGAGTGTATCCATTCTAATTCATTCGTACGATCCATTTTAATTCATTCGTATGATCCATTCTAATTCATTCGCATGATCCATTCGTACGATCCATTCTAATCCATTCGGACGATCCATTCTAATTCATTCATACATTCCATTCTAATTCGTTCGTACGATCCATTCTAATTTGTTCGTACGATCCATTCTAATTCGTTCGTACGATCCATTCTAATTCATTCGCACGATCCATTCTAATTCATTTGTACGATCCATTCTAATTGATTCCTCTGATCCATTCTAATTCATTCGTACGATCCATTCTAATTCATTCGTATGATCCATTCTAATTCATTCGTATGATCCGTTCTAATTTATTTGCTTGAATGTATCCATTCTAATTTATTCGTACGATTCAGTCTAATTCATTTGTACGATCCATTCTAATTCATTCGCACGAATGTATCCATTCTAATTCATTCGTACGATCCATTCTAATTTATTTGTATGATCCATTCCAATGCATTCGCACGATCCATTCAAATTCATTCGCACGATCCATTCTAATTCATTCGCACAATCCATTCTAATTCATTTGCTCGAATGTATCCATTCTAGTTCATTCGCACGATCCATTCTAATTCATTCGTATGGTCCATTCTATTTTATTCGCAAGAATGTATCCATTGTAATTTATTCGCACGATCCATTCTAATTCATTCGTACGATCCATTCTAATTCATTCGTACGATCCATTCTAATTCATTCGTACGATCCATTCTAATTCATTCGCACGAGCCATTCTAATTCATTCGTATGATCCATTCTAATTCATTTCTACGATCTATTCTTATTCATTCGCTCGAATGTATCCATTCTAATTCATTCATTCGATCCATTCTAATTCATTCATACAATCCATTCAAATTAATTCGCATGATCCATTCTAATCAATTCGTACGATCCATTCTAATTCATTTGCACGAATGCAACCATTCTAATTCAATCGTACGATCCATTCTAATTCATTCCTACGATCCATTCTAATTCATTCGCACGAATGTATCCATTCTAATTCGTTTGCACGATCCATTCTAATTCATTCCTATGATCCATTCTAATTAATTCGTACGATCCATTCTAATTCATTCGCTCGAATGTATCCATTCTAATTCATTCGTACGATCCATTCTAATTCATTCGTACGATCCGTTCTAATCCATTCGTACGATCTATTCTAATTCATTCGTACAATGTGTTCTAATCCATTCATACGATCCATTCTAATTCATTCGTACGATCCATTCTAATTCATTTGTACGATCAGTTCTAATTCATTCGTACGATTCATTCTAATCCATTCTAATTCATTCGCTCGAATGTATCCATTCTAATTCATTCGTACGATCCATTCTTATTTATTCATACGATCCATTCTAATTCATTCGCACGATCCATTCTAATTCATTCGTACAATCCGTTCTAATTCATTCGCACAATCCATTCTAATTCATTTGCACGAGTGTATCCATTCTAATTCATTCGTACGATCCATTTTAATTCATTCGTATGATCCATTCTAATTCATTCGCATGATCCATTCGTACAATCCATTCTAATCCATTCGGACGATCCATTCTAATTCATTCATACATTCCATTCTAATTCGTTCGTACGATCCATTCTAATTTGTTCGTACGATCCATTCTAATTCGTTCGTACGATCCATTCTAATTCATTCGCACGATCCATTCTAATTCATTTGTACGATCCATTCTAATTGATTCCTCTGATCCATTCTAATTCATTCGTACGATCCATTCTAATTCATTCGTATGATCCATTCTAATTCATTCGTATGATCCATTCTAATTTATTTGCTTGAATGTATCCATTCTAATTTATTCGTACGATTCAGTCTAATTCATTTGTACGATCCATTCTAATTCATTCGCACGAATGTATCCATTCTAATTCATTCGTACGATCCATTCTAATTTATTTGTATGATCCATTCCAATGCATTCGCACGATCCATTCAAATTCATTCGCACGATCCATTCTAATTCATTCGCACAATCCATTCTAATTCATTTGCACGAATGTATCCATTCTAGTTCATTCGCACGATCCATTCTAATTCATTCGTATGGTCCATTCTATTTTATTCGCAAGAATGTATCCATTGTAATTTATTCGCACGATCCATTCTAATTCATTCGTACGATCCATTCTAATTCATTCGTACGATCCATTCTAATTCATTCGTACGATCCATTCTAATTCATTCATATGATCCATTAAAATTCATTTGCACAAATGTATCCATTCTAATTCATTCGTATGATCCATTCTAATTCATTCACACGATCCATTCTAATTCATTCGTATGATCCAATCTAATTCATTCGCACAAATGTATCCATTCTAATTTATTCACACGATACATTCTAATTCAATCGTACGATCCATTCTAATTCATTCGCACGATCCATTCTAATTCATTTGCACGAATATATCCATTCTAATTCATTCGTACGATCCTTTCTAATTCATTCGCACGATCCATTCTAATTCATTCGTACGATCCATTCTAATTCATTCGTACGATCTAATTCATTCGTACGATCTATTCTAATTCATTCGTACGATCGATTCTAATTCATTCGCACGATCCATTCTAATTCATTCGTACGATCCATTCTAATTCATTCGTATGATCCATTCTAATTTATTCGTTCAAATATATCCATTCTAATTCATTTGTACGATCCATTCTAATTCATTCGCACGATCCATTCTAATTTATTCGCACGAATGTATCCATTCTAATTCATTTGCACGATCCATTCTAATTCATTCGTACGATCCATTCTTATTCATTCATACGATCTATTCTAATTCATTCGCACAATCCATTCTAATTCATTCGTACGATCCATTCTAATTCATTCGTATGATTCATTCTAACTCATTCAGTGGATCCATTCTATTTCATTCGTACGATCCATTCTAATTCATTCGCACGATCCATTCTAACTCATTCGTACGATCCATTCTAATTCATTTGTACGATCCATTCTAATTTATTTGCATGAATATACGATCCATTCTAATTTATTCGCACAAATGTATCCATTCTAATTCATTCGTACGATCCATTCTAATTCATTCGTATGATCTATTCTAATTCATTCGCACGAATGTAACCATTCTAATTCATTCGTACGATTCATTCTAATTCATTCGTATGAGCTATTCGAATTCATTCGTACGATCCATTCTAATCCATTCGTACGATCCATTCTAATTCATTCGTACGATCCATTCTAATTCATTCTCATAAATGTAACCTTTCTAATTCATTTGTACGATCCATTCTAATTCATTCGTACGATCCATTCTAATCCATTCGTACGATCCATTCTAATCAATTCATACGATCCATTCTAATTCATTCGCACGAATGTAACCATTCTAATTCATTCGTACGATCCATTCTAATTCATTCCTACGATCCATTCTAATTCATTCGCACGAATGTATCCATTCTAATTCATTTGCACGATCCATTCTAATTCATTCCTATGATTCATTGTAATTCATTCGTACGATCCATTCTAATTCATTCGCTCGAATGTATCCATTCTAATTCATTCGTACGATCCATTCTAATTCGTTCATATGATCCATTCTAATTCGTTCGTACGATCCATTCTAATTCGTTCGTACGATCCATTCTAATTCATTCGTACGATCCATTCTAATTCATTCGCACGATCCATTCTAATTCATTCGTATGATCCATTCTAATTCATTCCTACAATCTATTCTAATTCATTCGCTCGAATGTATCCATTCTAATTCATTCGTTCGATCCATTCTAATTCATTCGTACGATCCATTCAAATTCATTCGAATGATCCATTCTAATTCATTCGTACGATCCATTCTAATTCATTCTCACGAAGGTAACCTTTCTAATTCATTTGTATGATCCATTCTAATTTATTCGTACGATACATTTGTGCGAATGAATTAGAATGGATCATACGATTGAATTTGAATGGATCGTACGAATAAATTAGAATGGATACATTTGTGCGATGAATAAGAATGGAGCGTACGAATGAATTAGAATAGAGCGTACGAATCAACTAGAATGGATACATTCGTGCGAATGAATTAGAATGGATCATATGAAAGAATTAGAATGGATCGTGTGAATGAATTAGAAAGGATCGTACAAATGAATTAGAATGGATATATTCATGCGAATGAATTAGAATGGATCGTACGAATGAATTAGAATGGATATATTCGTGCGAATGAATTAGAATGGATCGTACGAATGAGTTAGACTGGATCGTACGAATAAATTAGAATGGATACGTTCATGCAAATGAATTAGAATGGATCGTACGAATGAATTAGAATGGATCATACGAATGAATTAGAATGGATTGTACGAATGGATTAGAATGGATCGTACGCATGGATTAGAACTCATTGTACGAACGAATTAGAATAGATACATTTGTGCGAATGAATTAGATTGCATCGTACGAATGAATTTAAATGGATCGGACGAATGAATTAGAATGGATCGTACGAATGAATTAGAATGGATCATGCGAATGAATTAGAATAGATCGTACGAATGAATTAGAATGGATCATACGAATGAATTAGAATGAATCGTACGATCCATTCTAATTCATTCATCCGATCCATTCTAATTTATTCGCACAAATGTATCCATTCTAATTCGTTCGTATTATCTATTCTAATTCATTCGCACGATCCATTCTAATTCATTCGCACGAATATATCCATTATAATTCATTCGTACGATCCATTCTAATTCATTTGTACGATCCATTCTAATTCATTCACACGATCCATTCTAATTCATTCGTATGATCCACTCTAATTCATTAGTATGATCAATTCTAATTCATTCGTATGATCCATTCTAATTCATTCGTACGATCCATTCTAATTCATTCGCACAAATGTATCCATTCTAATTCATTCGTACGATCCATTCTAATGCATTCGTACGATTCATTCTAATTCATTCGAACGATTCATTCTAATTCATTCGTACGATCCATTCTAATTCATTCGTATGATCCATTCTAATTTATTTGCATGAATATACGATCCATTCTAATTTATTCGCAAGAATGTATCCATTCTAATTCATTCGTACATTCCATTCTAATTTATTCGTACAAATGTATCCATTCTAATTCATTCGTACGATCCATTCTAATTCATTCGTACGATTCATTCTAATTCATTCGCACGATCCATTCTAATTCATTCATACGATCCATTCTAATTCATTCGCACGAATGTATCCATTCTAATTCATTCGTACAATCCATTCTAATTCATTCACACGATCCATTCTAATTCATTCGTATGATCCATTCTAATTCATTCCTACGATCTATTCTAATTCATTCGCTCGAATGTATCCATCCTAATTCATTTGTTCGATCCATTCGAATTCATTCGTACGATCCATTCTAATTCATTCGCACGAATGTATCCATTCTAATTCATTCGTACGATCCATTCTAATCCATTCGTATGATCCATTCTAATTCATTCGTACGCTCCATTCTTATTCATCGCACAAATGTATCCATTCTAATTCATTCGTACGATCCATTCTAATTCATTCGCATGATCGATTCTAATTCAATCGTATGATCCATTCTAATTCATTCGTACGATCCATTCTAATTCTTTCGTACGATCCATTCTAATTCATTCGCATGATCTATTCTAATTCATTCGTACAATCCATTCCAATTCATTCGTACGATCCATTCTAATTCATTCGCACTATCCATTCTAATTCATTCGTACGATCCATTCTAATTCATTCATACGATCCATTCTAATTCATTCGTACAAATGTATCCATTATAATTCATTCGTACGATCTATTCTAATTCATTCATACGATCTATTCTAATTCATTCGCACGAATGTATCCATTCTAATTCATTCGCACAATCCAATCTAATTCAAACGTACGATCCATTCTAATTAATTCACATGATGTATTCTAATTCATTCGTATGATCCATTCTAATTCATTCGCACGATCCATTCTAATTTATTCGTACGATCCATTCTAATTCATTCGTATGAGCTATTCTAATTCATTCGTACGATCCATTCTAATGAATTAGTACGATTCATTCTAAATCATTCGCATAAATATATCCATTCTAATTCATTCGTACGATCCATTCCAATTCATTCGCACGATCCATTCTAATTCATTCGCACAAATGTATCCATTCTAATTCATTCGCACGATCCATTCTTATTCATTCATACGATCCATTCTAATTCATTTCCACGATCCATTCTAATTCATTCCTATGATCCATTCTAATTCATTCGTACGATCCATTCTAATTCATTCGCTCAAATGTATCCATTCTAATTCATTCGTAGGATCCACTCTAATTCATTCGTACGATCCATTCTAATTCATTCTTGTGGGTGCAAATTTTGGCAGAAGTTTACCAACTACCACGGGACCCACCAGCCCTGCCTGGTGGGCCCACGAAGACTACCACGGGACCCACCGGCCCTGCCTGGTGGTCCCACGAAGACTACTACGGGACCCACCGGCCCTGCCTGGTGGGCCCACGAAGACTACCACGGGACCCACCGGCCCTGCCTGGTGGGCCCACGAAGACTACCACGGGACTCACCGATCCTGCCGGGTGGGCCTACGAGGACCACCGCGAGATCCACCGGCCCTGCCCAGTAGGCCCACGAGCCTGTAGAATCCCCCAAAAGACGGCAGCGGAGCCCACCAGCTTTACCTGGAGGATCCCCAGATACGACAGCAGAAACCGCCCTTTACCCCGGAATTCCTCCCAGAGAAGCCTATAAATAGCAGAGCCTTCGAATGTAAGGGGATCGAACTCTCAGTTCTAAAAAACCAGAGCTCTGGGATTTCCAACTTCCCATCTTCCACCTCTCTTTGATCTTCTTTTTCTCTTGAAAAGATTAGAGTTTTCAGTGATACTCGGCCTGTCGAGATCACTTCAACATAAGTGTTAGTGAATTCGGGTTGCTCCCTATAGCACGGAGACGTAGGCTTCGGCTGAACTCCGAGATCACATCTCTTGTGTCAAACTCTCTCTCTGATTGCCTCTCTGTTTACATATCAAAAGAGGTAACTTCAACTCCAATTGACAGATCGATCAACGATCTTTAACTCGAACCTTCAATTGACTGGTGCTGCGAGAGTCTTCGGGTCGGCACGAAGATTTTCCCCCACAGTTTGGCGCCGTCTGTGGGATCCGATCAAAAAGTCCAACTCTCCGTTACTACTTGATCGGTTGAACCTACAACTGATCTTGATAGTCAAACTTCCTCGCCCTCTCGGTTGATCATACAACTGAACGGCACTCTCGTTGCACCTTTCGCTCTCTGAATGGCGAGGACAAAACATCAAGGTCAACCAGAAGGAAGTAACACTCAATAACAACCTCGTCCTGAGACTCGTTCAATGAGTCAAAGGCTCAACTTCGGACAGCCCCTTACTGTCCCCGAGATGGGGGTTCGTTCAGGGAGTGGCAAATCTGTCGATCGGCCTATCGCCCACCCCGCACGACAGTCGATTGGGCAAACAACACCCGCTCCTGCTGAAGACCCTCCATCGACCTACCAAATCTCTGCAGTCGACTTCCAGCTGCTTCAATTGGCAAAACAGAATGCCACCCTCACTGCTGAGAGGGATGCTCTGAAGAAGGCAGCCTCCGAGGCTGGAATCGCTCTTCCAATCCCCTCCACAAGCGAGAGAGTCGATCTTCCTCGACATTCCATCCACTCCGAACAACGGAGGTCAATGGGTACTACTGCCCTCGAGAGGATTCGACGTGATCCAACTCCCTCTGCTACCCCCTGGAAGCAAAGTGTTTGGGATCGCCTCGAAGACGAGTCTTCCCAATCTTCTTCTGGCCGCAACTGCGACATGAGGACACCTTTAAAACTCAACATACCAAGGAGGCACCAAATGAAAGGCGCTCCTTCAAAGAGTCGAGTTTCCCCTTCCATTCCACTTCAGCGTGGGCTTGGATCGGACCTCCGACATCGACTTCAACCGGCAAATACTTCGATGCCTGAGCAAGACCTTGCGATCTTGCCTCTTGACCCATCTCTAGGTCGAGGACATGGTCGCAGGGATGGCTATTCTTCTGCCGGGCCTCTACATCGAAGTCTCTTTGAGACAACATTTCCAAGGGGATGGAGAACTCCAATCCTCCCCAAATTCAACTACATCAGAGGAGATCCTACTCTCCACATCCTTGCCTTCAAGCAAGCCTTAACGCCGTATGAAGAAGAAAACAATGTGCTTTGCCGCACCTTCGCAGGAAGTCTCGATGAACCGTCGCTCGACTGGTATCATAATCTCCGAGCTGGGTCCATCACCCAGTTCGATGTTTTGGCTAAATTCTTTGTGCAGCATTATCAGCTCAATCTGAAGCCCGAGAAGAAGCTTGACTCTCTCTATCGGCTAAGGATGGGTGCTGACGAAACTCTCCGAAGTTTCACTAGGAGGTTTCGCAACGAGCATGCTGCCCTCTCTGGAAGACACCTAGATGATGAAGCCATCATGTTGGCTTTCCAGAACGCTCTCCGCTTCGATCTACACATCTACAACGACTTCATCCGTAATCCCCCTCCTTCTCTGGGTGCTATGTTCGATCGAATCCAGAGAGAGATCGAGGTCGAAGACGATCAAGTCGCTCGGAAAGGGCGAGAAACAAAACGAAGGCCTACGGAGAGAGAAGCTCCCAAGTATGCTGCCAAGGCTCACAATACTGAGGCAGCAGCCCCTCCAGCCAACAAACGATCAAAGAATGAAGGGCGTCGATCTCCAACAAAGACCACTTTCACCGAGTGGAATATGCCGGTCGAACAGATACTCGACCGCATTCAACACGACGAATATCTTCGGAGGCCCAATCCTCTTCAGCCAAACTCCAAATTCACAGCAGACAAAACAGTCTACTGCGAATTCTATCGAAGTCACGGCCACTCCACCGACCGGTGCTATCGGTTGAAGTTCCATCTTGAAGACTTACTGCGAGAGGGCCACCTTCAAGAATTCGTCAACAACGGGCACGATCAACGTCGAACCTCTGCAAAGGGGAAAGAAGTGTGTTGGATACATCAAATCTCCTCTGACCGGCAACCTATCTCTGTGAATGCCAATGTCTTTGGCATTCATGGATCATTGCACAACCAAGCAGTGACCGGGAAAGAAGTCGATCGGCAAATTTGGCACATCTTCCATGTTCGATCTACTGCAAATAAAGAAGATACCTGGATCGAGAAGCCCATCGAAGGTCTTGCTTGGCCGTCCATCGTCTTCAACGACACCGATCTTCAAGGAGTTCATACTCCACATCGAGACCCCCTGGTTTTGAAACTCGTCATCGACGGAAGCACCGTTAATCGGATCCTCATCGACACCGGGAGTTCTATCGATATTATGTTCTCAGACTGCTTCAAACGTCTGGGACATAAATATCAAAGCCTCGACGTCATCCCGACCGTGATCACTGGCTTCAACGGCGAACAAAGCATCACGGTGGGCGAATCGAGATTCACTCTGGACCTCAGCCGAGAGACTCGAGTCTCAGTGAGGTTCGCAATTATCGAGGGAGTATCCAGCTACAACGCCATCCTCGGGCGACCATTCCTCCACCAGATCAATGGCATCTCTTCTTCTTATCATCAATTACTCAAGTTTGCAACTGGGGAAGGCAT
Source organism: Chamaelirium japonicum (assembly GCA_947650365.1). NCBI lineage: Eukaryota > Viridiplantae > Streptophyta > Magnoliopsida > Liliales > Melanthiaceae > Chamaelirium > Chamaelirium japonicum. Next base: position 46,545,985 of record OX393552.1, on the reverse strand, counting down.
TGTCTGCATTCGAGGTGATCAGCAAACTGGAAGGTCTTGTGAGGCTGCTGCGGCTAAGACAGATCGAAAGATCAACATTGCTCCTCCAAAGCGGCCACGAGATGAAGCTGGTCCCTCTTCCAAATAGCAATCAAAGGAGATTCCGCTGTCCGAACCTCCACCAATCGAATGGGAAACATCACCTTCAATTGAAGAAATCATCCCTATCAACATTGGCAGTGGAGATCTCCCTCGACAAACATTTATTGGTACCGGTCTTAGCGACGCAGAAGCGCAAGACATGGTATCCTTCCTCCAGTCCAATATCGACGTCTTCGCCTGGTGTTTCGAAGACATGCCTGGTATCAATCCGGATGACGCTTGTCACCGACTTGCGATCAAGGAAGAGGTGAAACCTGTCAAGCAAAAACCACGCACCATCCGACCAGAGCTGCAAGTTGTTGTTCAAGAAGAAATCACCAAGCTACTCGCAGCAGGCTTCATCCGTGAAGTAGAGTATCCTACCTGGATCTCTAACATAGTTGCTGTTCCAAAGAAGAATGGGAAAGTCAGAGTCTGCATCGACTTCACCAACCTCAACAAGGCTTGCCCCAAAGACCCATTCCCCATGCCAAGAATCGATAGACTCGTCGATGCCACTGCTGGCCACGAGCTATTGTCTTTCATGGATGGGTATTCTGGATATAATCAAATTCCACGTCATCCAGACGATCAAGAGAAGACTTGCTTCGTGACTAGCCGAGGTCTCTACTGCTACAATGTAATGTCGTTCGGCCTCAAAAATGCTGGATCTACCTATCAAAGGTTAGTCACAAAGATGTTCAAAGATCAGATCGGTCGCAACGTCGAAGTCTACGTCGATGATCTCCTCACCAAGAGCTCTGTGCGAAGCAAACATCTTTCTGATCTGGCGGAAACCTTTCAAGTTCTTCGAAAATATCGTATGAAGCTCAATCCAGCCAAGTGCGCCTTCGGTGTTCAATCTGGCAAATTCCTGGGTCATCTTGTGACCAGGAGGGGTATTGAAGCTAATCCCGATCAAATTCGAGCCGTCATCGATATGCCTTCACCTACAAATCGGAAAGAAGTTCAACGCCTCACTGGAAGGTTAGCAGCACTCAATCGATTCATCTTAAAATCTTCCGACAAATGCAAACCCCTCTTCGACAAACTACGAAAGGCGGATACATCCGGCTGGAGTCCAATCTGTGAAGAAGCATTTCAAAGCATCAAGAAATATCTGGTGTAAGCTCCTATCCTGACTGCTCCACTGCCAAAAGAAGACTTGTGGCTCTACCTGGCCGTGACCGATCAAGCAATCAGCGCGGTCCTAGTCAGTACAAGAGAAGGCATCGAACATCCAGTCTACTACATCAGCCATACTCTTCTTCCAGCTGAAACTCGCTACTCAAAAACTGAGAAGGTCATCCTAGCCTTGCTCATCGCATCGCGTCGTCTCCAACCGTACTTCGTCTCCCACCAGATCACTGTCATTTCAGAACACTCACTCAAAGATATCATTGACAAAGCTGGTCGAGCTGGTCAAATGACCAAATGGGTGATCGAAATGAGTGCTCTGGGGATTCAATTCGAATCTCGCACTTCTATCAAAGGTCAAGCAGTTGCTGATTTTCTAGCTGACTTCCCAGTTGAAGACCCCATCACTTGGGAAGAAGATGTCGACATGCGCTTAGAAGATGAGGACAATACTCCGATCAATCTTGCAACAAAAATTGATCCAAGTCTCGAAGCTGCTGCTGCAACTCCTCCATGGAAGATTTATACTGATGGAGCTTCAAGTTCGATCGGTTCGGGAACTGGGATAGTATTGATATCCCCCGAACTTGATCATCTCCAGAAGGCCACTCTCCTCGGATTCACTGCCACCAACAACGAAGCCGAGTACGAAGCACTTATTTCCGGACTCGAGATGGCAAAATCCCTGGGGGTAGATCGAATCATCGTCTACAGCGACTCCCAATTGATCATAAGGCAAATCAATGGAGAGTACACAGCTCGCGAAGAAAGAATGCAACTCTACTTGGCTTTAGTACGACATCTTCAACAACGTTTTATTGGTGCTGAATTCATTCAAATCCCCAGAGCAGAGAACCGAGAAGCAGATGCCTTAGCCAATGCTGCCTCAGTTCTTGGAGACTCACTCGGAGGAAGGAAAATACAGATACATTATCAAGAAGTGCCCAAGACCACCCCCGATCAACAGATTTTACTACTACAAAAGAATCTGGGGGTGGAGATCAGCTTGAAGACTGGAGACGATCAATTTTCGACTTCTTCAAGCATGGCAAAATGCCGGAAGATCCAAATCAAGCCCAAAGAGTTCAAAGGAAGCTCCCATGCTATATTCTACAAGGAGAAGATCTATATTTCAAATCTCACAACGGGATGTTGCTCAAGTGCCTTGGTCCCGAGCAAGCACGGGCAATCCTGATTGATATCCACTCTGGAGCTTGTGGAAATCATTCGGGAGGAAGATCTCTTGAAGCCAAGACGAAACTACAAGGGTACTACTGGCCAACAATGACAAGGGATGCTCAACAAGTTGTTCAAAGGTGCGAACCTTGCCAACGACACGCTCGAGCTATCCATCTCCCTGCAGATGAACTTCATCAATTGTCAAGCCCCTGGCCTTTCCATCAATGGGGGTTAGATTTCCTGGGTCCTTTCCCTCCAACTCCGAGCAAGAAGAAGTATCTATTGCTGGCCACTGATTATTTCACCAAATGGGTTGAAGCTGTGCCCCTCTTTCCGAGAGACTGACGACGAAGTGATCAAATTCATTCGGCACAACATCTTCTCAAGGTTCGGCACACCTCAAGTTCTCGTTGCTGACAATGGAGCTCAATTTGACTCCGACAAATTCCGAGAGTTCTGTGTGAACAACGGTATCAAACTATTCTATTCAACTCCAAGGTACCCTCAATGCAATGGCCAAGCAGAAGCCTCCAATAGAGCTATTCTTGGTATACTCAAGAAGAAACTCAACGACAAGAAAGGATTGTGGGAACAGGTCCTACCTGAAGTTCTTTGGGGGTATCGCACAACTCCGAGAAGATCAACAGGGTTCTCACCCTTCCGTCTAACATATGGATCGGAAGCAGTGCTCCCAACAGAAAATATATCAAGTACTCTGAAGACTAGAGTAGTTGAAGAAGGAATCAACGAAGAACTACGAATCAATGATCTAGACTTCTCAGAAGAACTACGAGATCAAGCATCCCTTCGTGTGGCCAAATACCAGCAGAAGATCAAAAGAGTCTACGATGAGAAAGTCTATAAGAGACAATTCCCAGTGGGCAGCCTAGTTCTCAGAGCAGTTTTTTACAACACTAAAGAACACAGCAGTGGGAAGCTTGCTCCCAACTGGGAAGGTCCATATATCATCGAATCAGTAGGAGGCAAAGGTTCTTACAGACTGATCACAACAGAAGGAGATAGATTGCCTCGAGCTTGGAATTCTAGGCACCTCAAGATGTTCTATCCATGATGTAAATTCTGTGATGAATAAAGATCTCTTTTAAGTGCTCAAATTTGCAAGTGTTCAGCTTTTCAATTCAAGATTCTGAAGCAGTTTCAAGTTATCCATATTCAAATTATCAGGTCTTTTAACAAGTTTGGGTGTTAGAGTTGCGACTCAACCCCTTACTAGCAAATGTTAAAAACTGACCATATTCAAGTTACCAAGTCTTTTTAACAAGTTTGGGTGTTAGAGTTGCGACTCAACCCCTTACTGGCAAATGTTAAACTGACTTTCAAATTTCAATATTCAATTTCAATCAATTTCGATATCGTTTAACATGTTTGGGTACTTGAGTTGCGACTCAACCCCTCATATACAAGTGTTATACGAATTCCAATTCAATATTCAAGTTTCAAGTTTGGGTAATCGAGTTGCGACTCGACCCCTAACATTCAAAAGATTGTATCTATTCTAATGCTATCCAGAACATGACATTCATAGACATTCAACTCAAGAAATCCAATTTTCAAACACCAAAGAGATATCTTTTATTATCAAAATGTGCCAGGTACAAAAGTGAGCTGCTACATTTCAAGAGTTTACAAGTATCAAACAACGACAGAAAAGACGACAGAAGATCTCAAGGCTTGGCCACACTCTGCGCACGCGACTTCTCCCCCTCAGATCCAGCACGAGCTTTGCTCGCCGCTGATGCCTTAGAGGATCGGACACTGGCAACATGGACCCTGAGTGCTTCTGCTGCCTTCTCAGCTGTTTCCCTGTAGCTCTGGCACTCACTCCGCATATGTTCCAGCTCTTTCTTATGAGTCTCTGCTGAAGCAGCAAGTTGAGCCTCCAGCTCCTTTATTCGAGCCGCACGATCGAAGCCCAAGTTCTCGATCCTGAAAAATTGTTTCTTTAAATCTTCAAGCTCGTGACCCCGGGCCTCGTATCCATTCTGCCAGCCCTTGCTCTCCAACTTTTCCTTGCGAAGGGCCTCGGTCTTGGCCTTCAATGCCTCCTTCTTTGAGGATAGAGCCTCCCTCAGCTTATCCCTCTCCTCGCTTACGACCTCCAGTACGGCAGCTAAGCGGGAGACTTCAGCTGAAGCTTCTTTTGCTCCCGCCTTCATGGAGAGCTTGGTCGCGACATTCAAAACTGCTGAATTCTGCAAAAAGAACAAAAGAGTTAGAATTATTCTGAAGATGCAATTCAGATGATCGGTCGAGCAGATGCACTTACCACCAGTTCGAGCCTGTCGAAAGCTTCATCCAGAGTAGCCCCTGGAAGATTGCAGAGTTTCTGGATCACAGATGTGGGGTGGTTGATGTCAACATCACCCAAACTCTTCATCTTCGGGGTCGAGCCAACAGGCACACCTGCAAATCAACCCGAGAGGTCAAAGTGTTAGACTATTTCCAATCTTCAGAGGCAAGACAATCAAGGCCAGTTAGCACAATTACCTGAGGCTTCAACCCTCGGCTCTTTACCCTTCCGGCGATCGGGGCCACCCTGAGGGGTCGACTTCTCCTGAACAGGAATCGGCGCTGATTGAGGTTGAGGAGCCCCATCACCCACGCGACTTTCCCTCTCCAAATGAATAGAGGAGGGATCATCCCGAGGAGGTGAGACTCTTTCTTCCTCCTGTGGCTCGCCTGGCTGGATGAGTCCCGCCACCATGGCAGCCACCTCCTCAGCCAGAGACCGAGAGGGGGGTGGGGGTTGTTCAACCTCGATACCCCCGCTCGTTGTCGCTCCTTCGAGACGGGGTACTTCAGGTGGAATTTGATCGAGGGGTGTGGGGTTGCTTCCAACCCCACCACTCCTCGACAATTTTATTTTGAAGCGCAGCGGCTTCTTCAATTCATCGAACTTGTAAGTGGGAACCACCTTTGGGCCATCACCTTCTGTATCGATGATTTCTTCCATTTGACGGGCTTTAACCTCGTCAATAGGAATAGGAAGTGAATCTTCCCCTGCTGCACCACCAGTGGGGGTGGGAGGAATTTCTTCCTCACCACCCCCATTCTCACCATCTCCACCAGAGGGGGTGGAAGAAAGATCATTTTCACCGTCCCCATCCTCGTCTTCGCCATTGCCACTGTTGTCGTGGCTGACATTCTCGGTCTCTTCATCTTCCTCGTCGCTCCCCTTCTTTTCTTTTTCTTCTTCATCTTCTTTTTTCTTTCCTTGGTCTTCATCTTCCTTTTGCTTGATAAGGGTTTTTCTTTTCTTCTTCACTAGGCCTCTTTGGATCACCAATTTCTCCTCTACAGTAGGCAATCGGCGCCTTGCAGTATAAATTTTCTTCTCGGCCCGAATCTTCCGGATGATCTTACCCGAATGAGGGTCCTCCTCATAGTCAGAATATAGAACCTCATTATCCTCGTATCTATCTCGCGATCGGTGGAGGAGATTGGCCTTGCCATATCTCACGGGGCAGTTGGAGAACTGCTTCCACGACCTGGTTCCGCAGGTCAACTCAAGAAATAAGTTGTCAATTGCTCCAGCCCTCTCGGAGGTCCAGGCGAAGATGCCTCTATCGCAATACATCTTCACTGCGTCGTGCACTTCGTTTCGGGGGGTATCAGGCACTGAGATGGGTGTCCATGCACCAGTAACAGAGATGGGCCAATCTGTGTATAATTTGTCCGAAGGAACTGTGTCGGTTAGCGGGCACAGCGGAGATACACCGGTCAAGTTGAAGAACGGACTGTCCCTCCTGAAAGCCCATCGATAGTGGAAGAAAAAATATCCAAGCTCGATCCGAGCAACTTCACCTTCTGGAATGCTGGAGTAGCATGCCTTCAAGTCCTCCTGAAAATCTGACTCTACGCGGTAGAATGCGTAGATAATTCTCCAAGCGTTCCCAGTGACCTGCCCCGGGCAAAGGCCAGAAGTGTTCAATAACCTTGCCGCGAAGGGTGGCAAAGGTAGACGCAGACCGCAGTTGAGTTGGCCGATGGTCACAATGGTTCCCATGACCTTTTCATTACTAGCAAAGCTGGTGAAGACGGTCTTCTTGTCGATGCCGAATGCAGTCTGGATACTGGGGAGCGAAGGCTGCACCTTTCCTTCGGTGAAGTAAGAGAGAAGTGTTTGCCACTTCTTTCTCTTTGCATCTGTGAATTCCCCACCGGTATTGTACACGTACTCAGTTTCCTCTGACAGAGACATGAGCGGGCCCAGAGCAAACTTTACCTTAGGGATGTACTCTGGCCTTGACGGCGCCGAAGCAAACCCTACTCCTTGGTGTCTTTTGCCCAGCTGTCCGAGTTCGGCAAGCACGGCCTTGCCCTTGCCACGACCCTTCGGAGGGGATGGAACCTCAACAATCTCCTTCCCTTTCCTCTTCGAAGGGACCCCGCCAGACTTCTTCGAACTTCCAGAAGACGCCATCTGATCGATCGAGCAAGAGCAGAAATCGAGAGCAAAAGAGTCTGGACTTCGAAAAATTTTGGAAGCGTGAGGCAAAAATGACAGCCAGTGAAACTTATATACCCAGGGTAAAACCAGGTACGTAAATCGAGAAGACACGTGTCTTCACTATATCAAATCGCGTGTTTTTGTAGGAACACGTGGCATCCATCCGTAGCAAGCGCAAAATCAGGCGAACCGTCGGACCAGACGAAACGTCGGACCACCGGTCCACGTGAACCAACGGTCCAAGCGAGCCACCGGTCTGAGTAAACCGGACCGCCGGTTAAAAGCCTCATTCAAGCCAACCAAAGACTCAAAACAGGAAGGATCAAGCTCCATCGATGTTCAAAACACTGCCAGAAGATCAGAACAGAATAGCTGTAAAACCCTCTCTAAGGGCAGGTTCAAAACTTTCAACTAATCTGTCGAATTACTACTGGATCTGGCAAAAAACCAAGGTTTTTTGCTGATCACTCGAACCTTGACCGCATAATTTTTTACCGATCGGTCAAACTTGACCAATCGGCAAAAATCATTCGATCGGTCAAATTTCTACTGGATCTGGCAAAAAACCAAGGTTTTTTGCCGATCACTCGAACCTTGACCGGATAATTTTTTACCGATCGGCAAAAATCATTCGATCGGTCAAATTTCTACTGGATCTGGCAAAAAACCAAGGTTTTTTGCCGATCACTCGAACCTTGACCGGATAATTTTTTACCGATCGGTCAAACTTGACCGATCGGCAAAAATCATTCGATCGGTCAAATTTCTACTAGATCTGGCAAAAAACCAAGGTTTTTTGCCGATCACTCGAACCTTGACCGGATAATTTTTTACCGATCGGTCAAACTTGACCGATCGGCAAAAATCATTCGATCGGTCAAATTTCTACTGGATATGGCAAAAAACCAAGGTTTTTTGCCGATCACTCGAACCTTGACCGGATAATTTTTTACAGATCGGTCAAACTTGACCGATCGGCAAAAATCATTCGATCGGTCAAATTTCTACTGGATCTGGCAAAAAACCAAGGTTTTTTGCCGATCACTCGAACCTTGACCGGATAATTATTTACCGATCGGTCAAACTTGACCGATTGGCAAAAATCATTCGATCGGTCAAATTTCTACTGGATCTGGCAAAAAACCAAGGTTTTTTGCCGATCACTCGAACCTTGACCGGATAATTTTTTACCGATCGGTCAAACTTGACCGATCGGTAAAAATCATTCGATCGGTCAAATTTCTACTGGATCTGGCAAAAAACCAAGGTTTTTTGCCGATCACTCGAACCTTGACCGGATAATTTTTTACCGATCGGTCAAACTTGACCGATCGGCAAAAATCATTCGATCGGTCAAATTTCTACTGGATCTGGCAAAAAACCAAGGTTTTTTGCCGATCACTCGAACCTTGACCGGATAATTTTTTACTGATCGGTCAAACTTGACCGATCGGCAAAAATCATTCGATCGGTCAAATTTCTACTGGATCTGGCAAAAAACCAAGGTTTTTTGCCGATCACTCGAACCTTGACCGGATAATTTTTTACTGATCGGTCAAACTTGACCGATCGGCAAAAATCATTCGATCGGTCAAAATTCTACTGGATCTGGCAAAAAACCAAGGTTTTTTTGCCGATCACTCGAATCTTGACCGGATAATTTTCTACCGATCGGTCAAACTTGACCGATCAGCAAAAATCATTCGATCGGTCAAATTTCCTACTGGATCGGTCAAAAAACCATGTTTTTTGACCGATCACCCTATTCTTGACCGGTTGAATTTTGACCGATCGGTCAAAATTTGACCGATCGGTCAAATATGACCGATCGGTCAAAAATTAACCGATCGGTCAAATTTCAACCGATCGGTCAAATTTCCTACTGGATCGGTCAAAAAACCATGTTTTTTGACCGATCACCCTATTCTTGACCGGTTGAATTTTGACCGATCGGTCAAAATTTGACCGATCGGTCAAATATGACCGATCGGTCAAAAATTAACCGATCGGTCAAATTTCAACCGATCGGTCAAATTTTCTACTGGATCGGTCAAAAAACCATGTTTTTTGACCGATCACCCGATTCTTGACCGGTTGAATTTTGACCGATCGGTCAAAATTTGACCGATCGGTCAAAATTGACCGATCGGTCAAAATTGACCGTTCAATCAAAATTGACCGGTCAGCCCTTTTTTGTGTGCTAACACTTGACAAGCTTCTTCGTGCCTTTTGCGACAGGGGGTTGCTATTTTTTTTTTTGCACCAAATCCAAGCCAGCCAGAACGAACTCTAGCTAACTTGGAGGGGGTAACTGTGGGTGCAAATTTTGGCAGAAGTTTACCAACTACCACGGGACCCACCAGCCCTGCCTGGTGGGCCCACGAAGACTACCACGTACGGGACCCACCGGCCCTGCCTGGTGGTCCCATGAAGACTACTACGGGACCCACCGGCCCTGCCTGGTGGGCCCACGAAGACTACCACGGGACCCACCGGCCCTGCCTGGTGGGCCCACAAAGACTACTACGGGACCCACCGGCCCTGCCTGGTGGGCCCACGAAGACTACCACGGGACTCACCGATCCTGCCGGGTGGGCCCACGAGGACCACCGCGAGATCCACCGGCCCTGCCCAGTAGGCCCACGAGCCTGTAGAATCCCCCAGAAGACGGCAGCGGAGCCCACCAGCTTTACCTGGAGGATCCCCAGATACGACAGCAGAAACCGCCCTTTACCCCAGAATTCCTCCCAGAGAAGCCTATAAATAGCAGAGCCTTCGAATGTAAGGGGATCGAACTCTCAGTTCTAAAAAACCAGAGCTCTGGGATTTCCAACTTCCCATCTTCCACCTCTCTTTGATCTTCTTTTTCTCTTGAAAAGATTAGAGTTTTCAGTGATACTCGGCCTGTCGAGATCACTTCAACATAAGTGTTAGTGAATTCGGGTTGCTCCCTATAGCACGGAGACGTAGGCTTTGGCTGAACTCCGAGATCACATCTCTTGTGTCAAACTCTCTCTCTGATTGCCTCTCTGTTTACATATCAAAAGAGGTAACTTCAACTCCAATTGACAGATCGATCAACGATCTTTAACTCGAACCTTCAATTGACTGGTGCTGCGAGAGTCTACGGGTCGGCACGAAGATTTTCCCCCACAATTCTCACGAATGTAACCTTTCTAATTTATTTGTATGATCCATTCTAATTCATTCGTACGAATGAATTTGAATGGATCGTACGAATGAATTAGAATAGATCGTACGAATGAATTAGACTAGATCGTGCGAATGAATTTGAATGGATCGTACGAATGAATTAAATGGATTGAACGAATGAATTAGAATGGATACATTCAAGCGAATGAATTAGAATAGATCGTAGGAATGAATTAGAATGAATCATACGAATGAATTAGAATGGATCGTGCGAAGGAATTAGAATGGATTATACGAATGAATTAGAATGGATACATTCGTGCGAATGAATTAGAATGGATCGTGCGAATGAATTAGAATTGATCATACTAATGAAATAGAATGGATACATTTGTGCGAATGAATTAGAATGGATCGTACGAATGAATTAGAATTGATCATACTAATGAATTAGAATGGATCATACGAATGAATTAGAATGGTTATATTCGTACGAATGAATTAGAATGGATCGTACGAATGAATTAGAATAGATCATACGAATGAATTAGAATTGATCGTACGAATGAATTAGAATTGATCGTACGAATGAATTAGAATGGATCGTACGAATGAATTAGAATGGTTATATTCGTGCGAATAAATTAGAATGGATCGTGCGAATGAATTAGAATAGATCATACGAATGAATTAGAATGGATTGTACGAATAAATTAGAATGGATCGTACGAATGAATTAGAATGGATCGAACGAATGAATTAGAATGGATACATTCTAGCGAATGAATTAGAATAGATCGTAGGAATGAATTAGAATGGATCATACGAATGAATTAGAATGGATCGTGCGAATGAATTAGAATGGATTGTATGAATGAATTAGAATGGATACATTCGAGCGAATGAATTAGAATGGATCGTACAAATGAATTAGAATGGGTCGTATGAATGAATTTGAATGGATCGGATGAATGAATTAGAATGGATCGTACGAATGAATTAAAATGGATCATAGGATTGAATTAGAATGGATCGTGCAAATGAAATAGAATGGATACATTCGTGCGAATGAATTAGAATGGATCGTGCGAATGAATTAGAATGGATCGTACGAACGAATTAGAATGGATCATACGAATGAATTAGAATGGATCGTACGAATGAATCCATTCTAATTCATTCGTACGATCCATTCTAATTCATTCGTATGATCCATTCTAATTCATTCGCACAATCCGTTCTAATTCATTCCTATGATCCATTCTAATTCATTCGCACGAATGTAACCATTCTAATTCATTCGTACGATCCATTCTAATTCATTCCTACGATCCATTCTAATTCATTCGCACAAATGTATCCATTCTAATTCATTTGCACGATCCATTCTAATTCATTCCTATGATCCATTCTAATTCATTCGTACGATCCATTCTAATTCATTCGCTCGAATGTATCTATTCTAATTCATTCGTACGATCCATTCTAATTCATTCGTACGATCCATTCTAATTCATTCCTATAACCCATTCTAATTCATTCGTACGATCCATTCTAATTCATTCGCTCGAATGTATCCATTCTAATTCATTCATACGATCCATTCTAATTCGTTCATACGATACATTCTAAATCATTCGTTCGATCTATTCTAATTCATTCGTACGATCCATTCAAATTCATTTGCATGATCCATTCTAATTCATTCGTACAATCCATTCTAATTCATTCTCACGAATGTAACCTTTCTAATTCATTTGTATGATCCATTCCAATTCATTCGTACGATCCATTCTAATCCATTCGTACGATCCATTCTAATCCATTCGTACGATCCATTCTAATTTATTCTCACAAATGTAACCTTTCTAATTCATTTGTACGATCCATTCTAATTCATTCATACGATCCATTCTAATCCATTCGTATGATCCATTCTAATCCAATCGTACGATCCATTTTAATTCATTCGCACAAATGTAACCATTCTAATTCATTCGTACGATCCATTCTAATTCATTCCTACGATCCATTCTAATTCATTCGGTGAATGGATTAGAATAGATTGTACGAATGAATTAGAATAGATACATTTGTGCGAATGAATTAGAATATATCATACGAATGAATTAGAATGGATCGTACGAATAAATTAGAATGGATCGTGCGAATGAATTAGAATGGATTCATTCGTACAAATGAATTAGAATGGATCATGCGAATCAATTAGAATGGATCGTACGAATGAATTAGAATGGATCGTGCGAATAAATTAGAATGGATCGTACGAATGAATTAGAATGGATCGTACGAATGAATTAGAATGGATCGTACGTGCGAATGAATTAGAATGGATCGTATGAATGAATTAGAATGGATCGTACGAATGAATTAGAATGGATCGTACGAATGTATCCATTCTAATTCATTCGTACGATCCATTCTAATTCGTTCATATGATCCATTCTAATTCATTCGTACGATCCATTCTAATTCCTTCATATGATCCATTCTAATGCATTCGCACAAATGTATCCATTCTAATTCATTCGTACGATCAATTCTAATTCGTTCATACGATCCATTCTAACTCATTCGCACAATCCATTCTAATTCATTCGTACGATCCATTCTAATTCATTCGTATGATCCATTCTAACTCATTCGGATCCATTCGTACGATCCATTCTAATTCATTCGTATGATCCATTCGTACGATCCTATCTAATTCATTCGTACAATGCGTTCTAATCCATTCATACGATCCATTCTAATTCATTCGTATGATCTATTCTAATTCATTCGCACGAATGTATCCATTCTAATTTATTTGCACGATCCATTCTAATTCGTTCCTATGATCCATTCTAATTCATTCGCTCGAATGTATCCATTCTAATTCATTCGTACGATCCATTCTAATTCGTTCGTACGATCCATTCTAATTCGTTCGTACGATCCATTCTAATGCATTCGTACGATTCATTCTAATTCATTCGCACGATCCATTCTAATTCATTCGTATGATCCATTCTAATTTATTCCTACGATCTATTCTATTTCATTCGCTCGAATGTAACCTTTCTAATTAGAATGGATTGTGCGAATGAATTAGAATTAGATCATACGAATGAATTGGAATGCATTCAAATTCATTCGTACGATGCAATCTAATTCATTCGCACAAATGTATCTATTCTAATTAGAATTAGATCGTACAAATGAATTAGAATGGATCGTGCGAATGAATTAGAATGGATCGTACGAATGAATTAGAATGGATCGTACGAATGAATTAGAATGGATCGTATGAATGCATTAGAATGGATCGTACGAATGAATTAGAATGAATCGTACGAACGAATTAGAATGGATCGTACGAACGAATTAGAATGGATCGTACGAACGAATAAGAATGGATCGTACGAATGAATTAGAATGGATACATTCGAGCGAATGAATTAGAATGGATCGTACGAACGAATTAGAATGGATCGTACGAATGAATTAGAATGGATTGTACGAATGAATTAGAATGGATACATTCGTGCGAATGAATTAGAATGGATCGTACGAATGGATTAGAATGGATCGTACGAATAGATCATGCAAATGAATTAGAATGGATCATACGAATGAATTAGAATGGATCGTACGAATGAATTAGAATGGATACATTCGTGCGAATGAATTAGAATGGATCGTACGAACGAATTAGAATGGATCGTACGAATGAATTAGAATGGATCATACGAATGAATTAGAATGGATCATGCGAATGAATTAGAATGGATTGTACGAATGAATTAGAATGGATGCATTCATGCGAATGAATTAGAATGGATCGTACGAATGGATTAGAATGGATCGTACGAATGGATCATGCAAATGAATTAGAATGGATCGTATGAATGAATTAGAATGGATCGTACGAATGAATTAGAATGGATACATTCGTGCGAATGAATTAGAATGGATTGTGCGAATGAATTAGAATGGATCGTACGAATGAATTAGAATGGATTGTACGAATGAATTAGAATGGATCGTACAAATGAATTACAAAGGTTACATTTGTGAGAATGAATTAGAATGGATCGTACGAATGAATTAGAATGGTTACATTCGTGCGAGTGAATTAGAATGGATCGTACGAATGAATTAGAATGGATACATTCGAGCGAATGAATTAGAATGGATCGTATGAATGAATTAGAATGGATCGAACGAATGAATTAGAATGGATACATTCGAGCGAATGAATTAGAATAGATCGTAGGAATGGATTAGAATGGATCATACGAATGAATTAGAATAGATCGTAGGAATGAATTAGAATGGATCATACGAATGAATTAGAATGGATCGTATGAACGAATTAGAATGGATCATACGAACGAATTAGAATGGATCGTATGAACGAATTAGAATGGATACATTCGTGCGAATGAATTAGAATGGATCGTACAAATCAATTAGAATTGATTATACGAATGAATTAGAATAGATCGTACGAATGAATTAGAATTGATACATTCGTACGAATGAATTAGAATGGATAGTGCGAATGAATTAGAATGGATCGTACGAATGAATTAGAATGTATCGTACGAATGAATTAGAATGGATTGTGCGAATGAATTAGAATGGATCGTGCGAATGAATTTGAATGGATCGTGTGAATGCATTGGAATGGATCATACAAATGAATTAGAATGGATCGTACGAATGAATTAGAATGGATACATTCGTGCAAATGAATTAGAATGGATCGTACAAATGATTTAGACTGGATCGTACGAATAAATTAGAATGGATACATTCAAGCAAATAAATTAGAACGGATCGTACGAATGAATTAGAATAGATCGTACGAATTGATTAGAATGGATCGAACAAACGGATTAGAATGGATCGTACGAATGGATTAGAATGGATCGTACGAATGAATTAGAATGGATCGTGCGAATGAATTAAAATGGAACGCACAAATGAATTAGAATGGATCGGACGAATTAATTAGAATGGATCGTACGAATGAATTAGAATGGATACATTCGAGCGAATGAATTAGAATGGATCAGAATGGATACATGCGTGCGAATAAATTAGAATTGATCGTACGAATGAATTAGAATGGATCGTACGAATGGATTAGAATGGATCGTACGAATGAATTAGAATAGATCATACAAATGAATTAGAAAGGTTACATTCGTGAGAATGAATTAGAATCGATCGTACGAATGAATTAGAATGGATCATGCGAATGAATTTGAATGGATCGTACGAATGAATAAGAATGGATCGTACAAAAGAATTAGAATGGATACATTCGAGCGAATGAATTAGAATAGATTGTAGGAATGAATTAGAATGGATCATACGAATGAATTAGAATGGATCATACGAATGAATTAGAATTGATCGTTCAAATGAATTAGAATGGATCGTGCGAATGAATTAGAATTGATCATACGAATGAATTAGAATGGATCATACGAATGAATTAGAATGGATCGTGCGAATGAATTAGAATGGATCGTACGAATGAATTAGAATGGATATATTTGAACGAATAAATTAGAATGGATCATAGGAATGAATTAGAATGGATCGTACAAACGAATTAGAATGGATCGTACGAACGAATTAGAATGGATCGTACGAATGAATTAGAATGGATCGTACGAATGAATTAGAATCGATATATTCGTGTGAATAAATTAGAATGGATCGTGCGAATGAATTAGAATGGATCATACGAATGAATTAGAATGGACACATTTGTGAGAATGAATTAGAATGGATCGTACGATCCATTCTAATTCATTCGTACGATCCATTCTAATTCATTTGGACAGTCCATTCTAATTCATTCCTATGATCCATTCTAATTCATTCGTACGATCCATTCTAATTCATTCGCACGATCCATTCTAATTCATTCGCACAATCCGTTCTAATTCATTCGCACAATCCATTCTAATTCATTCGCACGAATGTATCCATTCTAATTTATTCGTATGATCCAGTCTAATTCATTCGTACGATCCATTCTAATTCATTCGCACGAATGTATCCATTCTAATTCATTCGTACGATCCATTCTAATTCATTTATATGATCCATTCTAATTTGTTCGTACGATCCATTCTAATTCGTTCGTACGATCCATTCTAATTCATTCATACGATCCATTCTAATCCATTCGTAAGATTCATTCTAATTCATTCGTACAAATGAATTAGAATGGATCGTACGAATGAATTAGAATGGATTGTGCGAATGAATTAGAATGGATCGTGCGAATGAATTAGAATGGATCATATGAATGAATAAGAATGGATCGTATGAATGAATTAGAATGGATCATGCGAATGAATTAGAATAGATCGTACGAATGATTTAGAATGGATAGTTAGAATAAATTAGAATGGATCGTGCGAATGAATTAGAATGGATCGTACAAATGAATTATAATGGATCCACCGAATGAATTAGAATGGATCGTACGAATGAATTAGAGTGAATCATCCGAATGAATTTGAATGGATCATACGAATGAATTAGAATGGATCGGACGAATGAATTAGAATGGATCGTACGAATGAATTAGAATGGATCGTGCGAATGAATTAGAATGAATCGTACGAATACATTAGAATGGATACATTCGTGCGAATGAATTAGAATGGTTCGTACGAATGGATTAGAATGGATTGTACGAATGAATTAGAATGGATCGTACAAATGAATTAGAAAGGTTACATTTGTGAGAATGAATTAGAATGGATCGTATGAATGGATTAGAATGGATCGTACGAATTGATTAGAATGGATCGTACGAATGGATTAGAATGGATCGTATGAATGGATTAGAATGCATTGTACGAATGAATTAGAATTGATACATTTGTGCGAATGAATTAGATTGCATCGTACGAATGAATTGGAATGGATCGGACGAATGAATTAGAATGGATCGTACGAATGAATTAGAATGGATCATGTGAATGAATTAGAATAGATCGTACGACTGAATTAGAATGGATACATTCGAGCGATCTATTCTAATTCATTTGTACGATCCATTCTAATTCATTCATACGATCCATTCTAATTCATTCGTACAATCCATTCTAATTCATTCGCACGATCCATTCTAATTTATTCGCAAGAATGTATCCATTCTAATTCATTCGTACAATCCATTCTAATTTATTAGCTCGAATGTATCCATTCTAATTCATTTGTACGATCCATTCTAATTCATTCGTACGATCGATTCTAATTCATTCGTACAATCCATTCTAATTCATTCGCATGATCCATTCTAATTCATTCGTACGATCGATTCTAATTCATTCGCACGATCCATTCTAATTCATTCGTACGATCCATTCTAATTCATTCCTATGATCCATTCTAATTCATTTGTACGATCCATTCTAATTCATTCGCTCAAATGTATCCATTCTATGGAGTCGACCTAAGGTTCTCTTCCCCAAGGTACCCTCAAAGCAATGGGCAGGCCGAAGCAACGAATCGCGTGATCTTGGACAACCTCAAGCAGAGGCTGGAAGGGAAAAAGGATTATGGGAGCAGGAGCTCGATGGAGTCTTGTGGGCCTATCGCACTACTCCACGTCGCTCAACCAACGAATCCCCTTTCAGTCTCACTTTTGGTTGCGAAGCTGTGCTACCCATTGAGGCCGAGCTACCCACTGAAAGAAGGCTCGCGTCGGTGGAGGTCGACAAGGACGAACTGCTCGTCGACTCCCTTGATCAGCTCGAAGAAAGACGAGAGCGCGCCAATCTACACCTCGCCGGATATAGACAGGAAATGAAGCGCGCCTATGACAAAAGAGTCTGCCATCGGGCATTCAAGGCCGGCGATCTGGTGATGAGAAAAGTGTTCGCAAACACACAAGAGCCTAATGCAGGAAAGCTCGCGGTGAACTGGGAAGGCCCGTACATAATACACGAAGCAGGAAGCTCGGGGGCTTACCGGTTGATGACCGCTGGAGGCGACCTGTTAGAGCGACCTTGGAACGCTCTGCACCTTCGTAAGTTTTATGCCTAAGGGAATTTTTGTAAATTATCTTCTGAAGAGGTTATGAATGAACGATTGAGGTTTCAACGATTTAACTAGAAAACTCGGCGCAGCAAGAGCCCGCATGATTGGTAAACTACAGTCCGCCGTTGTACGGACTTAAAGCAGGACCGGGATCCTCAGAGGCAGCCAGTGGGCGACCTTGAGCTTCCCGGGGCAGTCCATCGTTGTGCGGACTTAAAGCAGGACCGGGATCCTCAGAGGCAGCCAATGGGCGACCTTAAGCTTCCCGGGGCAGTCCGCCGTTGTGCGGACTTAAAGCAAGACCGGGATCCTCAGAGGCAGCCAGTGGGCGACCTTGAGCTTCCCGGGGCAGTCCGCCGTTGTGCGGACTTAAAATAAGACCGGGATCCTCAGAGGCAGCCAGTGGGCGACCTTGAGCTTCCCGGGGCAGTCCGCCGTTGTGCAGGCTTAAAGCAAGACCGGGATCTTCAGAGGCAGCCAGTGGGCGACCTTGAGATTCCCGGGGAAGTCCGCTGCCTAGTGGACTCTAAACCTAACCAAGATCCTTCGCGTTCACCTGCCATGAACGGAAGCATCCTGGCGTTGGCATACCCCTCAAAGGGCGAGCCCGCCGAACAGGATTCTCGAGGGAAATTAACCGGGCAGGGGGCAACTAGCACTTATTAGTTTCCTTTTAAAATAAAAATGGTTTAAGTCTCTGAGTGTAGGGAACTTTTTAGGCTTTTGGTTCGCTTATCGTTTTTTTCCGGGCTCAGAGACTATTAAGTTTTAGCGAGCATGCCGAGCTTTTCGTTTGTATGTGTTTTAAAATAAAATGGCTGAATCGAATTAGTTGCCTCGCCCGGGGTATCACTCTCGAGATCGCTGCGAACTCCTAGAGCGGACTCATAAGTGGCACAGAGAAAGAAAGAAACATAGAGGCGAGCTCAAAGAGAACATTTCATTCATTGTTGAAAATTACAACCGGGTTACAAAAGAGACCCTAGGTTGGGCCAGCACCCGCACCATCGTCATCGCCGCATTTCCTCTGTTTCGACCTTTTGGCCTTGTACTTCTCGATGGCATCGAGCGCGCCTTTCCGCAGGAGCTCGACGAGCTGCGCCTGGAGGCGGCTTTGCTGAGAGTGGAGGTCTTGGAGATGCATTTCCCTCAGAGACGCGATCTCATCCCTAGAAGCCGCCAACTGACGTCAAAGCTCGGAGATTTCCTTTTGGGCGGCCTCTTCAGCTCGACGGGCCCCTTGCACATCGGATAGGGCACGGTCGCGGGCGTCCTCAGCCGAAGCTAGCGTGGTGGTAAAGGTGGCAGTCCGCTGGCGCAGTTCGTCAACCTCCGTGTTAGAGGAGGCGATCTGCTGGCGCAGCCGGTCCACTTCAGCCCGTAGCTCGCCCGACCGGTCCATTTGGCGAATACTGAGGATGTGCTTGTCTACTCTCCTCTCCGAGTCATGGAGAGTGTCATCGTAGAGGGCGACAGTGTCCCCCGCGACGCCCGCGACCTCGTCGGCGAGAGCCCGGCTGACACGCTCTACCTACGGAAAGGGAAAACAGTTAAGAGTTAGAAGTTAGAACAGGGGTTTGGGACAAAGAAGTATGAAGGTAATCTTACCTCGAGGAGTCGGTTGATGAGAGCGATGTAGGGAGTCCGGGCAAAGATGTTACGTCCCAGGATCTCCCGCATGAAGAAAGGGGCGCACTCGGGGTCGCCAGAGGAGGAGCCCGCTTGGCTCGCCTCGGTGGGAGCAGCTGGAGGGGGCGCACTGATGACAGCAGCGGCGGGCTCGGCCCCTTGAGCACCGGCAACCCCTTCCTTGATAGGGGAAGGCACGGCGGCTCCCCTTCGCCCAGGCAAGTCCGGGTCCGAGGCTTCCGAGCTGGAGCATGGAAGGTCGTCCAGGATGGCCCCCAGGTCCGGAGACCAGTAGACCAACCCGCCCAGCTCCGGGAGAGGAGGAACCTCAAGAGTGGCAGGCGCAGGCTCAGGCGCGGGCGCGCTAGGTGCCATAGGCGCGGGCTCGGACGCGGGTGCGCTGATAGCAGGCGCAGGCGTAGGCTCGGGCGCGGGCGCGGGCTCGGGCGCGGGCACGCTAGGTGCCATAAGCGCGGGCGTAGGCGCGGGCTCGGACGCGGGCGCGCTGATAGCAGGCGCAGGCGTGGGCTCGTGCGCGGGCTCGGGCGCGGGCGTACTGGGCACGGGCTCGGGCGCAGGCGCGGGCTCGGGCGCGAGCGCGCTGAGGGCGGACGCGCTGAGGGCAGGCGCGGGCGCGGGCGCGGGCTCGGGCGCAGGCAGGGGCTCGGGCACGAGCGCGCTGAGGGCAGGCGTGCTGGCAGGTGCGGGCTCGGGGGCAGTAGGCGCGCTGGCAGCAGAGGGCGCAGGCGCAGGCGCGGGCGTGCTGGGAGCAGGCGTGGCCGGTGTTGGTGTCGCGCTCGGAGCGAGCGGAAGAGTTGAGCCCACCGGAGCTGGTCCCTCGAGGGGCGGGGGAAGCCCCGCAGTTGTAGCCGCGGGCTCATCTTCCATAGCCCGCTCCTCGTCGTCTAAGCTGGAGGTCGTGCTGAGATCGTCACCTGATCCCAATCCCGCCTCCGCGAGGGCGGCCTTCCTCCGCTCCTCGAGGACCTGTTGGAAGGCTTTGCGAGCCTCCCGAACAGTGTTGTCCTCTCCCGATGGGCGGGCTGAGGGGGTCTTCTTCTTCCTCGCCTTCTTCTGCGAGGAGCCCTCTTGATTCATCACCGCAATAAACAAAGTTTTAGTCAGATCGCCTGGGAACTCACGCATCAGCACTTCAGCCATTGGGGACTCTACTTCCGCCATGCTGAGAAGAAGCTCGACGCGCGGATCCTCGGGCTCGACGAAGGAAATGCGACGTCGCCGAGGCTCCGGAACTGGGGCCCTCGGAGAAATGACAGAAAGAGAGGTCGCCTGACCTGGGGCTGCTTCGCGGGTTGGTGGCGGCGGTGGCGCGACATCCTCCTCGTGGAGCATCTCGAGGGTGTCCTTGTCGGCGACCTGGATGGGGGAAGCCCGCTTCTCCCCCTTCCTCGCCGAGGTCCCCGCGGTGGAGGTCGCGGCAGCAGGCCGGGAGACCGCGACCTTCTTCCACATCACCTTCTGTCGGGTGGTGATGGTTCCGGTCCGTAGATCCTTCCAGAGGAAGGAGAAGTCCGGCGGGAGGACCTTCTCGAGGGTTCGACCCCCGAGAAAGTCCAGAATCGCCTCGTCGAGCGATCTTTCGCGGGCTGCGGCGATGCACTTCTTCCCCTTTGCCCGGTACTCCATGATCTCCTTGAAGACAGGGAGAGGCGGTCTGCCGGGAAGAGAGGGGACACCGGCTCGAGGACCTCGCCACTCGCCATCGATCACGAACGGGTACGCTTTCCAGTACCGGTCTTTGTTCTCGACAGCGGTGAACGAAAGCACCTCGCCGGAGCGGCCCGTGAGGTAGAACTGTCCACAGTCTACCTCGCCGAAGAAGGGCCCCGGTTTGAGGAACCACTTCTTCAGGAGGTAGGCTAGGGGGATCCTCACGTTTAGGGCTTCCTCGATGCGAGCAAGCCCATAGATAATCCCCCACGAGTTCCCCGGAAGCTGGGCGGGGCATAAGCCCGCCAGTTCCAGGAGCTCGCTGGCCAGATGGTTCAGGGGCAGCCGGAGCCCTGACCATAACTGCCCCACGGAGACCACGGTCCCCGAGAGCGCCCTCCCGGAGCTCGGAAGAGGAAGAATGGCGAGCTCTTGGGGAATGCCCACCGCGGTTCGCAGGCTATCGGGGATGGGCGCACCCCCGATGACATGGAACCAAATGACGGCGGGCTCCTTCGGAGGTGCCTCTTCCCCTAAGCCCGGAGCCCGCACCGAGATGGGGGCGACATTTAGAGGCCCCTCTCGGGAGGACGCAGCAGCAGCAGCAGCTGAAGAAGCAGCAGTGGCAGAGGAAGCCATGAGCGGGAGGGCGCAAGCGAGCTGCGAGCAGAAGGCAAGGAAGGAAGGGAGAGCTGTTTTTCACGCAGCGGTAAAAATCGCCCCCTGTCCCCTATTTATAGGCAAGTGAGAGACAGGTGAATCGATCCGCAATTAATGCCCGAGCGAGCGCGGCGAGGCGACGTGACGGCGATCGAAGCGACAGCTTGTTTCTTTCCAATCGTCAAGCGCCACGTGGGCCGCGCGTGGAAAAAGCTGCGCCAGCTCCGACACTGTCATTTACTGACAAAAGGAGGACGAATGAGGAGGAGAAACGTGTCTCGTGCCGATCGGGATCTCATGATGAGATTCGCTGTATCAGCATTGAGCCTCGCGCCGCATTTAAGGTGAAGCGACCGTTGGAGATTCGGTGCGATACCCAAGTCACAAGATCGCCCGCGGCTGGTGCCCGCAGCTCGCCCGAGGCAGACCCTGACCGCGCGTGATGAGCTCGCGCCGGAAGGAGATCGCTTTTGGCTGATGCTCCCGGCCCGCCCAGCGTTTGTGACATACTGGGAGTCAAAACTCTCGACGCAGACCACCCATGGCAGGCGCCCAAGCTCGCCCGAAGCAGACCCTGACCGCATGTGACAAGCTCGCATCGGAAGGAGATCGCTCGTGGCTGATGCTCGTGGCCCACCCAGCGTTTGAGAAATACTGGCAGTCAAAGCTCTCGGCACAGACCGCCCACGGCAGGCGCCCAAGCTCGCCCGAAGCAGACCCTGATCGCGTGTGACAAGCTCGCACCGGAAGGAGATCGCTCGAGGCTGACGCTCGCGGCCCGCCCGGCGTTTGTGGAGTACTGAGAGTCAAAACTCTCGACACAGACCGCTCACGGCAGGTGCCCGCAGCTCGCTCGAGGCAGACCCTGACCGCATGTGAGGAGCTCGCATCGAAAGGAGATCGCTCGTGGCTGATGCTCGTGGCCCGCCCAGCGTTTGTGAAATACTGACAGTCAAAGCTCTCGGCGCAGACCGCCCACAGTTGGTGCCCGCATCTCCCCAGGTGGAGGTCGCAAGTGACTAGAGCTCCCAATTTGACCGTCGTGCGCAATGAGACTCCTGAGCAAGCGCCAAAGTCTCCTTGGTCGCTCCCTCAGGAGGGGGTAATGTTGGGGGTAGCTGAAATCTGCCCTGGAGTTCGCACTCTTAAGAGCTCGCCCAAGCTCGCTGGAGCTCGCAGACCCTAGGATTCCAAGGGGTGGGGAACTCGCCCAGGAGCTCGTTCAGGAGCTTGCCAAACTCGTTCAGGAGCTCGCCTAAGCTCTCTCATGAGCTCGCCCAAGCTCGCTCAGGAGCTTGCCAAACTCGTTCAGGAGCTCGCCTAAGCTCTCTCGTGAGCTCGCCAAACGGGGTTCGCCAAGCTCGCTCAGGAGCTCGCTTAGCTCGCTCCGAAGCTCGCCCAAGTTCGCCCTTGCCTGTGGATCTCATAGACCCCAGGATTCCAAGGGGTGGGGAACTTGCCCAGGAGCTCGCCCTCCCCCTCCCATGCTAACCAAGTCACTTTGACAGGGAGCGAGCTCCACATTCGGCCGAAGGTGCTTTAGGCAAAGAGCTCGCTCAGGAGCTCGCACAAGCTTGCTCAGGAGCTCGCACAAGCTCGCTCAGGAGCTCGCACAAGATCGCTCAGGAGCTCGCCAAGCTCGTTTAGGAGCTCGCCTAAGCTCTCTCATGAGCTCGCCAAGCTCGCTCCGGAGCTCACTTAAGCTCTCTCAGGAGTTCGTCAAGCTCGCTCGGGGGCTCGCTTAACTCGCTCTGGAGCTCGCCCAAGCTCGCCCCGACCCCTGTTTATTGGAGAGGTTGCCCCTGCGAGGTCCGACTCTTGATAAATATGGACGAAAGGACGGAGCAGTACCGGGCGAGCTGGCTTTCACTTCCTCCCTGAGACCGCCCGGACTTGAACATTCCAGAATGGCCACCTGGCCGCGACAAGAAAGATTCCGTCCCCCACTCAAACCGTCTGGCAGGCTTGACGACAGAATGTCAGGGCGCGAGTACCAAGGACTGTCAGACCCACGCGAGCCAGAACGTGGGGGTCTAGAAGGCCCTGGAAGAATCTCCACGTGTCGGGGCACGGTAGGCCGCCGATTGCTATAAATGCTCACCCCCAGGCTTCATAGTACAGGTTCGAAACCCTTTTCCCTAACACTTTGGTATACCACAGCTCGCCGTTGTGCCACCGTGACTGACTTGAGCGTCGGAGGGTCTGCGCTCCTAAGGGAGCCAGCCGTTCTCACGTTCTCTTTTCTGTCTTGCAGGCAGGCCGCACGGACCAGCGAAAAATCCCCCGAATAGATCGTGCGAATGAATTAGAATGGATTGTACAAATGAATTAGAATGGATACATTCATACGAATGAATTAGGATGGATCGTACGAATGCGTACGATCCATTCTAATTCATTCGTACGATCCATTCTAATCCATTCGTACGATCCATTCTAATTCATTCGTACGATCCATTCTAATTCATTCTCACAAATGTAACATTTCTAATTCATTTGTACGATCCATTCTAATTCATTCATACGATCAATTCTAATCCATTCATACGATCCATTCTAAACCATTCGTACGATCCATTCTAATTCATTCGCACGAATGTAACCATTCTAATTCATTCGTACGATCCATTCTAATTCATTCGCACGAATGTATCATTTCTAATTCATTTGCACGATCCATTCTAATTCATTCGTACGATCCATTCTAATTCATTCGCTCGATCCAATCTAATTTATTTGTATGATCCACTCTAATTCATTCTCACAAATGTAACCTTTCTAATTCATTTGTACGATCCATTCTAATTCATTCCTACAATCCATTCTAATTCATTCGCACGAATGTATCCATTCTAATTCATTTGCACGATCCATTCTAATTCATTCCTATGATCCATTCTAATTCATTCGTACGATCCATTCTAATTCATTCGCTCGAATGTATCCATTCTAATTCATTCGTACGATCCATTCTAATTCATTCGTACGATCCATTCTAATCCATTCGTACGATCCATTCTAATTCATTCGTACAATGCGTTCTAATTCATTCGCACAATCCGTTCTAATTCATTCGCACAATCCATTCTAATTCATTCGCACGAATGTATCCATTCTAATTCATTCGCACGATCCATTCTTATTAATTCGCACAAATGTATCCATTCTAATTCATTCGTACGATCCATTCAAATTCAATCGTATGATCCATTCTAATTCATTCGCACAAATGTATCCATTTTAAATCATTCGTACGATCCATTCTAATTTATTCATACGATCCATTCTAATTCATTCGCACGATCCATTCTAATTCATTCGTACGATCCATTCTAATTCATTCGCATGAATATATCTATTCTAATTCATTCATATGATCCATTCTAATTTATTCGCACGATCTATTCTAATTCATTCGTACGATCCATTCTAATTCATTCGTACGATCCATTCTAATTCATTCGCACGAATGTATCATACGAATGAATTAGAATGGATCTTGCGAATGAATTAAAATGGATCGTACAAATGAATTAGAATGGATAATGCGAACGAATTAGAATGGATCGTACGAACGAATTAGAATGGATCGTATGAATGAATTAGAATGGATCTGACGAATGGATTATGATGGATCGTACGAATGGATCATGCGAATGAATTAGAATGGATCGTACGAATGAATTAGAATGGATACATTCGTACGAATGAATTAGAATGAATTGTGCGAATGAATTAGAACGGATTGTGCGAATGAATTAGAATGGATCGTGCGAATGAATTAGAATGGATCGTATGAATAAATAAGAATGGATCGTACGAATAAATTAGAATGGATACATTCGTGCGAATGAATTAGAATGTATTAGAATGGATCGTACGAATGAATTAGAATGGATCGTACGAATGAATTAGAATAGATCGTACAAATGAATTAGAATGGATCGTACGAATGAATTAGAATGGATCGTACGAACGGATTAGAACGCATTGTACGAATGAATTAGAATGGATCGTACGAATGGATTAGAATGGACCGTACGAATGAATTAGAATGGATCGTACGAATGAATTAGAATGGACACATTCGAGCGAATGAATTAGAATGGATCGTACGAATGAATTAGAATGGATCATAGTAATGAATTAGAATGGATCGTGCAAATGAATTAGAATGGATACATTCGTGCGAATGAATTAGAATGGATCGTAGGAATGAATTAGAATGGAACGTACGAATGAATTAGAATGGTTACATTCGTGCGAATGAATTAGAATGGATCGTACGAATGGATTAGAATGGATACATTCGAGCGAATGAATTAGAATGGATCGTACGAATGAATTAGAATGGATCATAGGAATGAATTAGAATGGATCGTGCAAATGAATTAGAATGGATACATTCGTGCGAATGAATTTGAATGGATCGTAGGAATGAATTTGAATGGATCGTACGAATGAATTAGAAAGGTTATATTTATGCGAATGAATTAGAATGGATCGGACGAATGAATTAGAATGGATACATTTGTGCGAATGAGTTATAATGGATTAGAATGGATACATTCGTGTGAATGAATTAGAATGGATCGTATGAATGAATTAGAAAAGCTTATACGAATGAATTAGAATGGATCGTGCAAATGAATTAGAATGGATCGTATGAATGAATTAGAATGGATCGTACGAATGAATTAGAATGAATCGTAAGAATGAATTTGAATGGATCATACGAATGAATTAGAATGGATCATACGAATGAATTAGAATGGATCGTACGAATGAATTAGAATGGATCGTACGAATGAATTAGAATGGATCATAGGAATGAATTAGAATGGATCGTGCAAATGAATTAGAATGGATACATTCGTGCGAATGAATTAGAATGGATCGTGCGAATGAATTAGAATGGATCGTACGAAAGAATTAGAATGGATATATTTGAACGAATAAATTAGAATGGATCGTACGAATGAATTAGAATGGATCGTACGAATGAATTAGAATGGATCGTGCGAATGAATTAGAATCGATCGTACGAATGAATTAGAATGGATCGTACGAATGAATTAAAAAGGATACATTCATACGACTGAATTAGAATGGATCGTGCGAATTATTTAGAATGGATCTTACGAATGAATTTGAATGGATACATTTGTATGAATGAATCTGAATGGATTGTATAAATGAATTACAATGGATCATACGAATGAATTAGAATGGATCGTACGAATGAATTAGAATGAATCGTACGGATGAATTAGAATGGTTACATTCGTGCGAATGAATTAGAATAGATCGTATGAATGAATTAGAATGGATCGTACGAATAAATTAGAATGGATTGTGCGAATGAATTATAATAGTTCGTACGAATGAAGTAGAATGGATCCACCGAATGAGTTAGAATGGATCGGATGAATAAATTAGAATGGATCATACGAATGTATTAGAATGGATCGTACGAATGAATTAGAATGAATCGTACGATCCATTCTAATTTATTCGTCTGATCCATTCTAATTCATTCGCACGAATGTATCAATTCTAATTCATTCGTACAATCCATTCTAATTCATTCGCACGATCCATTCTAATTCATTCGTATGATCCATTCTAATTCATTCCTACGATCTATTCTAATTCATTCGCTCGAATGTATCCATTCTAATTCATTCATACAATCCATTCTAATTCATTCGCACGATCCATTCTAATTCATTCGTATGATCCATTCTAATTCATTCGTACGATCCATTTTAATTCATTCGTATGATCCATTCTAACTCATTCGCACAAATGTATCCATTCTAATTCATTCGTATGATCCATTCTAAATCATTCGCACGATCCATTCTAATTCATTTGTATGATCCATTCTAATTCATTCGTACGATCCATTCTAATTCATTCGTACGATCCATTCTAATTCATTCGCACCAATGTATCCATTCTAATTCATTCGTATGATCCATTCTAATTAATTCGCACTATCCATTCTAATTCATTCGTACGATCCATTCTAATTCATTCGCACGATCCATTCTAATTCATTCGTACGGTCCATTCTAATTCATTCGCACGAATTTATCCATTCTAATGCATTCGTACGATCCATTCTAATCCATTCGTACGATCCATTCTAATCCATTCGTACGATCCATTCTAATTCATTCTCACAAATGTAACCTTTCAAATTCATTTGTACGATCCATTCTAATTCATTCGTACGATCCATTCTAATCCATTTGTACGATCCATTCTAATTCATTCGCACGAATGTAACCATTCTAATTCATTCGTACGATCCATTCTAATTCATTCGCTCGAATGTATCCATTCTAATTCATTCGTACGATCCATTCTAATTCATTCGTATGATCCATTCTAATCCATTCGTACGATCCATTCTGATTCATTCGTACAATGTGTTCTAATCCATTCGTACGATCCATTCTAATCCATTCGTACGATCCATTCTAATTCATTCGTACGATCCAATCTAATTCATTCTCACAAATGTAACCTTTCTAATTCATTTGTACGATCCATTCTAATTCATTCGTACGATCCATTCTAATTCATTCGTACGATCCATTCTAATCCATACGTACGATCCATTCTAATTCATTCCTACGATCCATTCTAATTCATTCGCACGAATGTATCCATTCTAATTCATTTGCACGATCCATTCTAATTCATTCCTATGATCCATTCTAATTCATTCGTATGATGCAT
The DNA here is from genome assembly GCA_947650365.1 of Chamaelirium japonicum. Lineage (NCBI taxonomy): Eukaryota > Viridiplantae > Streptophyta > Magnoliopsida > Liliales > Melanthiaceae > Chamaelirium > Chamaelirium japonicum. The sequence continues at coordinate 46,517,136 of OX393552.1, read as the reverse complement.
TCTAATTCATTCGCTCGAATGTATTCATTCTAATTCATTCGTACGCTCCATTCTAATTCGTTCATACGATCCATTCTAATTCGTTCGTACGATCCATTCTAATTCATTCGTACGATACATTCTAATTCATTCGTACGATCCATTCTAATTCATTTGTACGATCCATTTTTATTCATTCGCATGATCCATTCTAATTCATTTGTATGATACATTCGTGCGAATGAATTAGAATGGATCGTACAAATGAATTAGAATGGATCGTACGAACGAATTAGAATGGATCGTATGAACGAATTAGAACGGATCGTACGAATGAATTAGAATGGATACATTCGAGCGAATGAATTAGAATGAATCGTACGAATGGATTAGAATGGATCGTACGAATGGATTAGAATGGATCGTACGAATGGATTAGAATGGATCGTACGAATGGATTAGAATGGATCATACGAATGAATTAGAATGGATCATACAAATGAATTAGAAAGGTTACATTCGTGAGAATGAATTAGAATGGATCGTACGAATAAATTACAATGGATCGTACGAATGAATTAGAATCGATACATTCGAGCGAATGAATTAGAATAGATCGTACGAATGAATTAGAATGGATCATAGGAATGAATTAGAATGCATCGTGCAAATGAATTAGAATGGATACATTCGTGCGGATGAATTAGAATGGATCGTAGGAATGAAATAGAATGGATCGTATGAATGAATTAGAACGGATCGTGCGAATGAATTAGAATGGATCGTACGAATGAATTAGAATGGATCGTACGAATGAATTAGAATGGATCATACGAATGAATTAGAACGGATACATTCGAACGAATGAATTAAAATGGATCGTACGAATGAATTAGAATGGATCGAACGAATGAATTAGAATGGATACATTCGTGCGAATGAATTAGAAGTGATCGTACGAATGAATTAGAATGGATCGTGCGAATGAATTAGAATTGATCAGACGAATGAATTAGAATGGATCGTACGAATGAATTAGAATGGATACATTCGTGCGAATGAATTAGAATGGATCGTACGAATGAATTAGAATGGATACATTCGTGCGAATGAATTAGAATGGATCGTATGAATGAATTAGAATGGATCGTGCGAATGAATTAGAATTGATCATACGAATGAATTAGAATGGATCGTACGAATGAATTAGAATGGATACATTCGTGCGAATGAATTAGAATGGATCGTACAAATGAATTAGAATGGATCGGACGAATGAATTAGAATGGATCGTATGATTCATTCTAATTCATTCGTACGAACCATTCTAATGTATTCGTACGAGTGAATGAATTAGAATGGATCGTACGAATGAATTAGAATGGATCATAGGAATGAATTAGAATGGATCGTGCAAATGAATTAGAATGGATACATTCGTGTGAATGAATTAGAATGGATCGTAGGAATGAATTAGAATGGATCGTACGAATGAATTAGAATGGATCGTACGAATGAATTAGAATGGATATATTCGAGCGAATGAATTAGAATAGATCGTAGGAATGAATTAGAATGGATCGTACGAATGAATTAGAATGGATCGTGCGAATGAATTAGAATAGATCGTACGAATGAATTAGAATGGATCGAATAAATGAATTAGAATGGATACATTTGTGCGAATGAATTAGAATGGATCGTGTGAATGAATTAGAATGGATCGTACGAATGGATTAGAATGAATCGTACGAATGAATTAGAATGGATCATGCGAATGAATTAGAATGGATTGTACGAATGAATTAGAATGGATCGAACGAATGAATTAGAATGGATACATTCATGCAAATGAATTATAATGGATCGTACGAATGAATTAGAATGGATCATTCGAATGAATTAGAATGGATCGTACGAATGGATTAGAATGGATCGTACGAATGGATTAGAACATATTGTACGAATGAATTAGAATAGATACATTTGTACGAATGAATTAGAATGGATCGTACGAATGGATTAGAATGGATCGTGCAAATGAATTAGAATGGATACATTCGTGCGAATGAATTAGAATGGATCGTAGGAATAAATTAGAGAGGATCGTACGAATGAATTAGAATGGATCATGCGAATAAATTTGAATGGATCATACGATTGAATTAGAATGCATCGAACGAATGAATTCGAAAGGATCGTGCGAATGAATTAGAATGGATACATTCGTGCGAATGAATTAGAATGGATCGTACAAATGAATTAGAATGGATCGTACGAATGAATTAGAATGGATCGTAGGAATGAATTAGAATGGATCGTACGAATGAATTAGAATGGTTACATTCGTCCGAATGAATTAGAATGGATCGTACGAATGAATTAGAACGGATCGTACGAATGAATTAGAATGGATCGTACAAATGAATTAGAAAGGTTACATTTGTGAGAATGAATTAGAATGGATCGTACAAATGAATTACCAAGGTTACATTTGTGAGAATGAATTAGAATGGATCGTACGAATGAATTAGAATGGATCGTACGAATGGATTAGAATGGATCGTACGAATGAATTAGAATGGATCGTACGAATGCATTACAATGGATACATTCGTGCGAATGAATTAGAATGGATCGTACGAATGAATTAGAATGGATCGTGCGAATGAATTAGAATGGATCGTACCAATGAAATAGAATGGATCGTGCGAATGAATTAGAATGGATCGTACGAATGAATTAGAATGGATCGTATGAATGTAGAATGAATCGTATGAATGCATTAGAATGGATCGTACGAATGAATTAGAATGGATCGTGTGAATGAATTAGAATGGATCGTACGAATGAATTAGAATGGATACATTTGTGCGATGAATGGATTAGAATGGATCGTGCGAATGAATTAGAATGGATTGTACGAATGAATTAGAATGGATACATTCGTACGAATGAATTAGAATGGATCTTATGAAAGAATTAGAATGGATCGTGCAAATGAATTAGAATGGTTACATTCGTGCGAATGAATTAGAATGGATCGTAGGAATGAATTAGAATGGATCGTACGAATGAATTAGAATGGTTACATTCGTGCGAATGAACTAGAATGGATCGTACGAATGGATTAGAATGGATCGTAAGAATGAATTAGAATGGATCGTACAAATGAATTAGAAAGGTTACATTTGTGAGAATGAATTAGAATGGATCGTACGAATGGATTAGAATGGATCATACGAATGGATTAGAATGGATCGTACGAATGGATTAGAATGGATCGTACGAATGGATTAGAATGGTTACATTTGTGAGAATGAATTAGAATGGATCGTACGAATGAATTAGAATGGATCGTACGAATGGATAAGAATGGAGCGTATGAATGAATTAGAATGGATCGTACGAATGGATTAGAATGGATCGTACGAATGGATTAGAATGGATCGTACGAATGAATTAGAATGGATCATACAAATGAATTAGAAAGGTTTCATTCGTGAGAATGAATTAGAATGGATCGTACGAATGGATTAGAGTGGATCATATGAATGAATTAGAATGGATCGTACGAATGGATTAGAATGGATCGTACGAATGAATTAGAAAGGATCGTACGAATGAATTAGAATGGATCATGTGAATGAATTAGAATGGATCATACGAATGAATTAGGATGGATACATTCGAGCGAATGAATTAGAATGGATCATACGAATGAATTAGAATGGATATATTTGTGCGAATGAATTTGAATGGATTGCACGAATTGAATTAGAATGGATCATATGAATGAATTAGAATGGATCGTGCGAATGAATTAGAATTGATCATACGAATGAAATAGAATGGATCGTACAAATGAATTAGAATGGATACATTCGTGCGAATCCATTTGTACGATCCATTCTAATTCAATTCGTGCAATCCATTCGTGCGAATGAATTAGAATGGATCGTACGAATGGATTAGAATGGATCATACGAATGAATTAGAATGGATCGTACAAATGAATTAGAAAGGTTACATTTGTGAGAATGAATTAGAATGGATCGTACGAATGGATTAGAATGGATCGTACGAATGGATTAGAATGGATTGTACGAATGCATTAGAATGGTTACATTTGTGAGAATGAATTAGAATGGATCATACGAAAGAATTAGAATGGATCATACGAATGGATAAGAATGGAGCGTACGAATGAATTAGAATGGATCGTACGAATGGATTAGAATGGATCGTACGAATGGATTAGAATGGATCATACGAATGAATTAGAATGGATCATACAAGTGAATTAGAAAGGTTTCATTTGTGAGAATGAATTAGAATGGATCGTACGAATGGATTAGAATGGATCATATGAATGAATTAGAATGGATCGTACGAATGGATTAGAATGGATCGTACGAATGAATTAGAAAGGATCGTACGAATGAATTAGAATGGATCGTGCGAATGAATTAGAATGGATCGTACGAATGAATTAGAATGGATAAATTCGAGCGAATGAATTAGAATGGATCATACGAATGAATTAGAATGGATATATTTGTGCGAATGAATTTGAATGGATTACACGAATTGAATTAGAATGGATCATACAAATGAATTAGAATGGATCGTGCGAATGAATTAGAATTGATCATACGAATGAATTAGAATGGATCGTACAAATGAATTAGAATGGATACATTCGTGCGAATGAATTAGAATGGATCGTACGAATGAATTTGAATGGATCGTGCGAATGAATTAGAATGGATAGTGCGAATGAATTAGAAAGGATCGTACGAATGAATTAGAATGGATACATTCGTGCGAATGAATTAGAATGGATCGTACGAATGAATTAGAATGGATCGTACGAATGAATTAGAATTGATCATACGAATGAATTAGAATGGATCGTGTGAATGAATTAGAATGGATCATACGAATGAATTAGAATGGATACATTCGTACGAATGAATTAGAATGGAATGGATCATACAAATGAATTACAAAGGTTACATTTGTGAGAATGAATTAGAATGGATCATAGGGATCATACGAATGAATTAGAATGGATCGTGCGAATGAATTAGAATGGATTGTACAAATGAATTAGAATGGATACATTATTGCGAATGAATTAGAATGGATCGGACGAATGAATTAGAATGGATCGTACGATTTATTCTAATTCATTCATACGATCCATTATAATGCATTCGTACCATTCATTCTAATTCATTCGCACGATCCATTCTAATTCATTCGTACGATCCATTCTTATTCATTCATACGATCCATTCTAATTTATTCGCACAATCATACGATCCATTCTAATTTATTCGTATGATCCATTCTAATTCATTCGTACGATCTATTCTAATTCATTCGCATGATCCATTCTAATTCATTCGTATGATCCATTATAACTCATTCGGTGGATCCATTCTAATTCATTCGTACGATCCTTTCTAATTCATTTGCACGATCCATTCTAATTTATTCGTACGATCCATTCTAATTCATTCGTACGATCTATTCTAATTCATTCGCATGATCCATTCTAGTCCATTTGTACGATCCATTCTAATTCATTCCTATGATCCATTCTAATTCATTCCTATGATCCATTCTAATTCATTCGTATGATTCATTCTAATTCATTCGTACAATCCATTCTAATTCATTCGCACGATCCATTCTAATTCATTCGTATGATCCATTCTAATTCATTCCTACGATCTATTCTAATTCATTCGCTCGAATGTATCCATTGTAATTCATTCGTACAATCCATTCTAATTCATTCGCACGATACATTCTAATTCATTCGTATGATCCATTCTAATTCATTCTTACGATCTATTCTAATTCATTCGCTCGAACGTATCCATTCTAATTCATTCGTATGATCCATTCTTATTCATTCGTACGATCCATTCTAATTTATTCGCATGATCCATTCGTACGATCCATTCTAATTGATTCGTACGATCCATTCTAATTCATTCATACGATCTATTCTAATTCATTCATATGATCAATTTTAATTCATTCGTATGATCCATTCTAATTCATTCGCACGAATATATCCATTTTAATTCATTCGTACGATCCTTTCTAATTCATTCGTTCAAATGTATCCATTCTAATTCATTCGTACGATCCATTCTAATTCATTCGCACGATCCATTCTAATTCATTCGCACGATCCATTCTAATTCATTCGTTCGATCCATTCTAATTCATTCATACGATCCATTCAAATTCATTCGCATGATCCATTCTAATTCATTCCTACGATCCATTCTAATTCAATCGTATGATCCATTCTAATTCATTCGCACAAATGTATCCATTTTAATTCATTAGTACGATCCATTCTAATTTATTCATACGATCCATTCTAATTCATTCGCACGATTCATTCTAATTCATTCGTACGATCCATTCTAATCCATTCGTACGAATGGATTAGAATGGATACATTCGTGCAATCCATTCTAATTCATTTGTACGATCCATTCTAATTCATTCACACGAATGAATTAGAATGGATCGTACGAATGAATTAGAATGGATCGTATGAATGAATTAGAATGGATACATTCGTGCGAATGAATTAGAATGGATCGTACGAATGAATTAGAATGGATCGTGCGAATGAATTAGAATTGATCATACGAATGAATTAGAATGGATCGTACGAATGAATTAGAATGGATACATTCGTGCGAATGAATTAGAATGGATCGTACAAATGAATTAGAATGGATCGGACGAATGAATTAGAATGGATCGTACGAATGAATTAGAATGGATAGTGCGAATGAATTAGAATGGATCGTACGAATGAATTAGAATGGATAGTGCTAATGAATTAGAATGGATCGTACGAATGAATTAGAATGGATACATTCGTGCGAATGAATTAGAATGGATTGTACGAATGAATTAGAATAGATCGTACAAATGAATTAGAATGGATCGTGCGAATGAATTAGAATTGATCATACGAATGAATTAGAATGGATCGTACGAATGAATTAGAATGAATCGTGCGAATGAATTAGAATGAATCGTATGAATGCATTAGAATGGATCGTACGAATGAATTAGAATGAATCGTACGAACGAATTAAAATGGATCGTACGAATGAATTAGAATGGATACATTCGAGCAAATGAATTTGAATGGATCGTACGAATGAATTAGAATGGATCGTACGAATGAAGTAGAATGGATCGTACGAATGAATTAGAATGGATCGTGCGAATGAATTAGAATCGATCGTACGAATGAATTAGAATGGATCGTACGAATGAATTAGATCGTACGAATGAATTAGAATGGATCGCACGAATGAATTAAAATGGATACATTCATACGACTGAATTAGAATAGATCGTGCGAATTAATTAGAATGGATCGTATCAATGAATTTGAATGGATACATTTGTGCGAATGAATCTGAATGGATTGTATGAATGAATTACAATGGATCGAACGAATGAATTAGAATGGATCGTACGAATGAATTAGAATAGCTCATACGAATGAATTAGAATGAATCGTACGAATGAATTAGAATGGTTACATTCGTGCGAATGAATTAGAATAGATCGTACGAATGAATTAGAATGGATTGTACGAATAAATTAGAATGGATCGTGCGAATGAATTAGAATGGATCCTACGAATGAATTAGAATGGATCCACCGAATTTATTCGTACGATCCATTCTAATTCATTCATACGATCCATTCTAATTCGTTCGTACGATCCATTCTAATTCGTTCGCATGAATATATCTATTCAAATTCATTCGTATGATCCATTCAAATTCATTCGTACGATCCATTATAATTCATTCGTACAATCCATTCAAATTCATTCGTACGATGCAATCTAATTCATTGACACAAATGTATCTATTCTAGTTCATTCGTACAATGCGTTCTAATCCATTCATACGATCCATTCTAATCTATTCGTACGATCCATTCTAATTCATTCGCACGAATGTAACCATTCTAATTCATTCGTACGATCAATTCTAATTCATTCGTACGATCCATTCTAATTCATTCGTACGATCCATTCTAATTCATTCTCGCAAATGTAACCTTTCTAATTCATTTGTACGATCCATTCTAATTCATTCGTACGATCCATTCTAATCCATTTGTACGATCCATTCTAATTCATTCACTCGAATATATCCATTCTAATTCATTCGCACGAATGTATCCATTCTATTTCATTCGTACGATCCATTCTAATTCATTCGCACTATCCATTCTAATTCATTCGTACGATCCATTCTAATTCATTCGTCCGATCCATTCTAATTCATATGTACGATCTATTCTAATTCATTCGCATGAATGTATCCATTCTAATTCATTCGTACGATCCATTCTAATTCATTCGTATGATCAATTCTAATTCATTCACACGATCCATTCTAATTCATTCGTACGATCCATTCTAATTCATTCGCACGAATGTATCCATTCTAATTCATTGGTACGATCCATTCTAATTCATTCGTACGATCCATTCTAATTCATTCGCACGAATGTATCCATTCTAATTCATTCGTGCGAATGAATTAGAAGTGATCGTACAAATGAATTAGAATAGATTGCACGAATGTATCCATTCTAATCCATTCGTACGAATGGATTAGAATGGATCGTACGAATGAATTAGAATGGATCATATGAATGAATTAGAATGGATCGTTCGAATGAATTAGAATGGATCGTGCGAATGAATTAGAATGGATAGTGCGAATGAATTAGAATGGATCGTACGAATGAATTAGAATGGATACATTCGAGCGAATGAATTAGAATGGATCGTACGAATGAATTAGAATGTATCCTTTCTAATTCATTCGCACGATACATTCTAATTTATTCGTACGATCATACGAATGAATTAGAATGGATCGTGCGAATAAATTAGAATGGATCATATAAATGAATTAGAATGGATACATTCTAATTCATTCGTACGATCCATTCTAATTCATTCGCTCGAATGTATCCATTCTAATTCATTCGTATGATCTGAATTAGAATGGATCATACAAATGAATTAGAATAGATCGTGTGAATGAATTAGAATGGATCGTACGAACGAATTAGAATGGATCATGCGAATGAATTAGAATAGATCGTACAATCCATTCTAATTCATTCGCACGATCCATTCTAATTCATTCGTATGATCCAATGAATTAGAATGGATCATACGAATGAATTAGAATGGATACATTTGTGAGAATGAATTAGAATGGATATATTTGTGCGAAGGAATTAGAATATATTAGAATGGATCGTACGAATGGATTATAATCCATTCTAATTCATTTGTATGATCCATTCTAATTCATCGCACGATCCATTCTAATTCATTCGCTCGATCCATTAATGAATTAGAATGGATCATACAAATGAATTAGAAAGGTTACATTCGTGAGAATGAATTAGAATGGATCGTACGAATGAATTAGAATGGATCATACGAATGAATTTGAATGGATCGTACGAATGAATAAGAATGGAACGTATGAATGAATTAGAATAGATACAATCGAGCGAATGAATTAGAATAGATCGTAGGAATGAATTAGAATGGATCATATGAATGAATTAGAATGGATCGTGCGAATGAATTAGAATGGATTGTACGAATGAATTAGAATGGATACATTCGTGCGAATGAATTAGAATGGATCATACGAATGAATTAGAATGGATCCTATGAATGGATTAGAATGGATCGTACGAATGAATTAGAATGGATCATGCGAATGAATTAGAATGGATTGTACGAATAAATTAGAATGGATACATTTGTGCGAAAGAATTAGAATGGATCGTGCAAATGAATTAGAATGGATCGTACGAATGAATTAGAGTGAATCGTACGATTGAATTAGAATGGATCGTGCAAATCAATTAGAGTGGATCATAGGAATGAATTAGAATGGATACATTCGTGTGAATGAATTAGAATATATCATATGAATGAATTTGAATGGATCATACGAATAAATTAGAATGGATCGTGCGAATGAATTAGAATGGATCGTACGAATGGATTAGAATGGATCGTATCCTTGACTTTGGAGAAGGTAAACTGCCAGTTAAGTACCTTGGTCTTCCTCTTATTTCTAAGTGTCTTAAGCAAGCTGATTGTCAAACTCTTATTGATAAAATCAGAGTCAGAATCAGCTCTTGGAATAAGAATTTTCTCTCCTTTGCTGGTAGAGTTGAATTGATAAAATCAGTGCTTAATTCTATCCAAGTTTATTGGTCTGGTGTGTTTGAATTTCCTAAGTCTATTATAAAGGAGATTGAAAGGATTTTCACCAGATTCCTGTGGGGAGGAAACAGTAATTCGAAGAGGATGATTCCTATTGCTTGGAAAAAGCTTTGCCTTCCCAAAAAAGAAGGAGGTCTGGGCTTTAGAAATATTAGAGATTGGAACATTGCAGCTTTGGCTAAATACATTTGGAGAATTTGCTCTAATGATCAGTCTTTATGGTCTAAATGGATTAGGATGAAGTATTTGAAGAAGGATACTATTTGGGACTGTAAAAATAATCCAAGAGCTTCAGGCATCTGGAGAGGTCTTCTTAAATGCAGAGATCAGGTTAAACCTCTTATTCAAAATATAGTGGGCAATGGTTGCAACACTAATTTTTGGATGGATATATGGCATTCTGAAGGCAGGCTGATTGATAATTATGGTAAAAGAGCAGCTTATGATATGGGGTATGGTACTGAATTTATGATTAACAAATTCAGGAATGGCAATTGCTGGTCTCTTCCTTCACCTAATTCTGCAGAGCTTATGATTATGTATGAGAAGATTAGAGCTCATATAATCCAATATCCAGATAGTTCAGATTTAATTGTGTGGAAGTCTTCAAGTGATGGCCTTTACTCTCTTAAATCAGCTTGGAATGCTATCAGAATTAAAATGCCTCTCATTGCTGAATACAACTGGATTTGGCATAAGCATAGGATTGAAAGACATGCCCTATGTTTATGGAGATCCTTTAAACAGAATCTTCTCACTTGTGATAAACTGCAAAGAAGAGGGATTAATGTTCATTCATTGTGCACTCTCTGTTGGTCGGATAGAGAGAATCATGACCATATTTTCTTTAAATGTTCTTATTCAAATTGGATATGGAGATCAGTTCTTGCTCGGTTAGGGATCAAAGTAATGAGAATTGGATCTCTACAAGAGGAAATTCAAAGGCTTCAACATAAATTCAAAGGGGAAGGTTTGATTGCTACTATTGCTAAAATAGCTTTAGGATGTGTAGTATATGTGTTATGGGAGGAAAGGAACAAAAGGATCTTTGATAAGGTTACTAGACATAAAAGACTACTGTTGGCTATTTTTACTAGAACTATTCATATTCGGCTTTCTGATATCAAATTGTATGAAGAAGACAGCTATGAAACGAGAATTTCTGCAGCTAAATGGGGTCTTTCTTTCTCTTCTTATCACAAGAATACAACCCATGTATTCTGGGAAAAACCTACAGTGGATTGGATTAAGCTCAACACAGATGGGGCTGTTAAAGATAGTAACACCTCAATTGGAGGGATTTTCAGAAATTCTGAAGGTCAGGATATTTTGAGCTATTATGGTCCTTCTAAACATAAGCAAATAATTGCTGTGGAATTAGATGCTATAGAGTATGGGCTGTCTTATGCAGAGAAGATGAATATTTCGCATTTATGGATAGAATCTGATTCCTTACTAGCAGTGAACTACATTAAGAATATCTTTTCTATTCCTTGGAGCTGCTGTCAGCAAGTTCATTATATTCAAAAGAAGCTAGATAGATTTCAACATTATAAAATTACTCATATATGGAGAGAAGGGAATCAGCCTGCAGATATTCTATCTAAAATGGGACATGATATTCATCAGGTTACTGAACTGTATCCTGCGGAGCTTAAAGGAAACTTAAGAATTGCTATTGAAGCTGATCGAAGGAAGATTTATTATGAAAGGAGGACTAACTGAATTGACTGCTGTATTCTTTTGTCTCAGGGCTGTAATTGAGAAGGTTTACTGAATTTCTTATTTGCTGAGTTTGTGAGAAGGCTTTGTTTGAGGGGAGTTAAGCTGATTTCAGAGATAGTGTTATCAGAAAGGTTGATATCTTCAGATTCAGTCTACTTTGGCTGATATATGGTCTTAGCTTGTCTTGTTCTAGGCTTTGTTTGAGGGGAGTTAAGCTGATTTCTGGATTCAGAAAGTTCTTTCAGGACTAAGATGAATTGCTTTTGAAGCTGTTAGAAGGACGATTCATTATGAAAGGAGGACTATCTGAATTGTCTGCTGTATTTTTTTGTCTCAGGGTTGTGATTGAGAAGGTTTACTGAATTTCTAATTTTCAGAGAAGATTGGAGCAGAGGCTGAGACTGTGAGAAGGCTTGTTTGAGGGGAGTTAAGCTGATTTCAGAGATAGTTTTAGAATGGATCGTGCAAATGAATTAGAATGGATACATTCGTACGAATGAATTAGAATGGATCGTTCGAATGAATTAGAATGGATACATTTGTGCGATGAATAAGAATGGAGCGTACGAATGAATTAGAATGGATCATATGAATGGATTAGAATGGATCGTACGAATGGATTAGAATGGATCGTGCAAATAAATTAGAATGGATACATTCGTGCGAATGAATTAGAATGGATCGTAGGAATGAATTAGAATGGATCGTACGAATGAATTAGAATGATTACATTCGTGTGAATGAATTAGAATGGATCGTACGAATGAATTATAATGGATCGTACGAATGGATTAGAATGGATCATACAAATGAATTAGAATGGATCGTACGAATGGATTAGAATGGATCGTACGAATGGACCGTAGGAATGAATTAGAATGGATCGTGCAAAGGAATTAGAATGGATTGTACGAATGAATTAGACTGGATACATTCGTGTAAATGAATTAGAATGGATCGTACGAATGAATTAAACAGGATCGTACGAATAAATTAGAATGGATACATTCATACGAATGAATTAGAATGGATCGTATGAACGGATTAGAATGGATCGTACGAATGGATTAGAATGGATACATTCGTGCGAATGAATTAGAATGGATCGTACGAATGAATTAGAATGGATCATAGGAATGAATTGGAATGGATCGTGCAAATGAATTAGAAAGGTTACATTCGTGAGAATGAATTAGAAGGGATCGTACGAATGCATTAGAATGGATCGTACGAATGAATTAGAATGGATACATTCGAGCGAATGAATTAGAATGGATCGTACGAATGAATTCGAATGGATCGTGCGAATGAATTGGAATGGATCGTATATTCGTGCAAATAAATTAGAATGGATCGTACAAATGAATTATAATGGATACATTTGTGCGAAAGAATTAGAATAGATTAGAATGGATCGTACGAATGGATTAGAATCCATTCTAATTCATTTGTATAATCCATTCTAATTCATCGCTCGATCCATTCTAATTCATTCGCTCGAATGTATCCATTCTAATTCATTCGTACGATCCATTCTAATGCATTCGTACAATCCATTCTAATTCATTCGTACGATCCATTCTAATTCATTCGCACGAATATATCCATTCTAATTCATTCGTACGATCCTTTCTAATTCATTCGCACGATCCATTCTAATTCTTTCATATGATCCATTCTAATTCATTCGCACGAATGTATCCATTCTAGTTCGTTCGTACTCTCCATTCTAATTCATTCGTACGCTCCATTCTTATTCATCGCACAAATGTATCCATTCAAATTTATTCGTACGATCCATTCTAATTCATTCGTACGATCCATTCTAATTCATTCGTATGATCCATTCTAACTCATTCGGTGGATCAATTCTAATTCATTCCTACGATCCATTCTAATTCATTCGTACGATCCATTCTAATTCATTCGTACGATCCATTCAAATTCATTCGCACGAATGTATCCATTCTAATTCATTCGTACGATCCATTCTAATTCATTCGCACTATCCATTCTAATTTATTCGCACGATCCATTCTAATTCGTTCGTACGATCCATTCTAATTCATTCGCACGATCCGTTCTAATTCATTCGTACGATCCATTCTAATTCATTCTCACGAATGAATTAGAATAGATTGTGCGAATGAATTAGAATGGATCGTATGAATGAATAAGAATGGATCGTACGAATGAATTAGAATGGATCGTGCGAATGAATTAGAATGAATCGTATGAATGCATTAGAATGGATCGTACGAATGAATTAGAATGAATCGTACGATCCATTCTAATTCATTCATACGAATGAATTAGAATGGATACATTCGAGCGAATGAATTAGAACGCATTGTACGAATGAATTAGAATGGATCATGTGAATGAATTAAAATGGATCGTACAAATGAATTAGAATCGATCGTGCGAATGAATTAGAATGGATCGTACGAACGAATTAGAATGGATCGTACGAACGAATTAGAATGGATCGTACGAACGAATTAGAATGGATCGTACGAATGAATTAGAATGGATCGCACGAATGAATTAGAATCGATATATTCGTGCGAATGAATTAGAATGGATCGTGCGAATGAATTAGAAAGGTTACATTCGTGAGAATGAATTAGAATGGATACATTCGAGCGAATGAATTAGAATGGATACATTTGTACGAATGAATTAGAATGGATCGTGCGAATGAATTAGAATGGATCATACGAATGGATTAGAATGGATCGTACGAATGGATTAGAATGGATCGTACGAATGAATTAGAATGGATCATAGGAATGAATTAGAATGGATCGTACGAATGGATTAGAACGCATTGTACGAATGAATTAGAATGGATTGTACAAATGAATTAGAATGGATATATTATTGCGAATGAATTAGAATGGATCGTACGAATGAATTAGAATAGATCGTGCGAATGAATTAGAATGGATAGTGCGAATAAATTAGAATGGATCGTACGAATGAATTAGAATGGATCCACCGAATGAGTTAGAATGGATCATACGAATGAATTAGAATGGATCGTACGAACGAATTAGAATGAATCGTACGATCCATTCTAATTCATTCGTCCGATCCATTCTAATTCATTCGCACGAATGTATCCATTCTAATTCATTGAATGAATTAGAATGGATCATACGAATGAATTAGAATGGATCGTACGAATGAATTAGAATGGATTATGCGAATGAATTAGAATGGATATATTCGTGCGAATGAATTAGAATTGATCGTACGAATGAATTAGAATGGATCGTGCAAATGAATTAGAATGAATCGTACGAATGAATTAGAATGGATCGTACGAACGAATTAGAATGGATCATACGAACGTATTAGAATGGATCATATGAACGAATTAGAATAGATCATACGAATGAATTAGAATGGATACATTCGAGCGAATGAATTAGAATGGATCTTACGAATGAATTAGAAGGGATCATAGGAATGAATTAGAATGGATCGTGCAAATGAATTAGAATGGATAGATTCGTGCGAATGAATTAGAATGGATCGTGCGAATGAATTAGAATGGATCGTACGAATGAATTAGAATGGATATATTTGAACGTATAAATTAGAATGGATCATACGAATGAAGTAGAATGGATCGTACGAATGAATTAGAATGGATCGTGCGAATGAATTAGAATCGATCGTATGAATGAATTAGAATGGATCGTACGAATGAATTAGAATGGATCGTACGAATGAATTAGATCGTACGAATGAATTAGAATGGATCGTACGAATGAATTAAAATGGATACATTCATACGACTGAATTAGAATAGATTGTGCGAATTAACTAGAATGGATCGTATGATTGAATTTAAATGGATACATTTGTGCGAATGAATCTGAATGGATTATATGAATCAATTACAATGGATCGTACGAATGAATTAGAATGGATCGTATGAATGAATTAGAATAGCTCATTCGAATGAATTAGAATGAATCGTACGAATGAATTAGAATGGTTACATTCGTGCGAATGAATTAGAATAGATCGTACGAATGAATTAGAATGGATTGTACGAATAAATTAGAATGGATCGTGCGAATGAATTGGAATGGATCGTACGAATGAATTAGAATGGATCCACCGAATAAGTTAGAATGGATCATACGAATGAATTAGAATGGATCGTACGAATGAATTAGAATGGATTGTGCGAATGAATTAGAATGGATCGAATGAATGAATTAGAATGGATCATGCGAATGAATTAGAATAGATCGTAGGAATGAATTAGAATGGATCGTACGAATGGATTAGAATGGATCGTACGAATGAATTAGAATAGATCGTCTGAATGAATTAGAATGGATCGTACGAATGGATAAAAATGGAGCGTATGAATGAATAAGAATGGATCGTACGAATGGATTAGAATGGATCGTACGAATGGATTAGAATGGATCGTACGAATGAATTAGAATGGATCATACAAATGAATTAGAAAGGTTTCATTCGTGAGATTGAATTTGAATGCATCGTACGAATGGATTAGAATGGATCATATTAATGAATTAGAATGAATCGTACGAATGGATAGAATGGATCGTATGAATGAATTAGAAAGGATCATATGAATGAATTAGAATGGATCGTGCGAATGAATTAGAATGGATCGTACGAATGAATTAGAATGGATACATTCGAGCGAATGAATTAGAATGGATCATACGGTTGAATTAGAATGGATATATTTGTGCGAATGAATTTGAATGGATCATACGAATGAATTAGAATGGATCGTGCGAATGAATTAGAATGGATCGTGCGAATGAATTAGAATTGATCATACGAATGAATTACAATGGATCGTACAAATGAATTAGAATGGATACATTCGTGCGAATGAATTAGAATGGATCGTACGATTGAATTTGAATGGATCGTGTGAATGAATTAGAATGGATAGTGCGAATGAATTAGAATGGATCATACGAATGAATTAGAATGGATACATTCGTGCGAATGAATTAGAATGGATCGTACGAATAAATTAGAATTGATCGTACGAATGAATTAGAATGGATCGTACAAATGGATTAGAATGGATCGTACGAATAGATTAGAATGGATCGTACGAATGAATTAGAATGGATCATACAAATGAATTAGAATGGATAGTGCGAATGAATTAGAATGGATCGTGCAAATGAATTAGAAAGGTTACATTTGTGAGAATGAAATAGAATGGATCGTGTGACTGAATTAGAATGGATCGAACGAATGAATTATATTGGATCGTACGAATGAATTAGAATGGATCTTGCGATTGAATTAAAATAGACCGTATGAATGAATTAGAATGGATCGTACGACTGTATTAGAATGGATCGTGCGAATGAATTAGAATGAATCGTACGAATGCTTTAGAATGGATCGTACGAATGAATTAGAATGGATACATTTGGGCGAATGAATTAGAATGGATCGTACGAATGAATTAGAATGGATCGTACGAATGAATTAGAATTGATTATACTAATGAATTAGAATGGATCATATGAATGAATTAGAATGGATCGTGCGAATGAATTAGAATGGATCGTACGAATGAATTAGAATGGATCGTACGAATGAATTAGAATGGATATATTCGTGCAAATGAATTAGAATGGATCGTGTGAATGAATTAGAATAGATCATACGAATGAATTAGAATGGATTGTACGAATGAATTAGAATGGATACATTCGTGCGAATGAATTAGAATGGATCGGATGAATGAATTAGAATGGATCGTACGATTCATTCTAATTCATTTGTATGATCCATTCTAATTCATTCGTACGATCTATTCTAATTCATTCGCATGATCCATTCTAATTCATTCGTACGATCCATTCTAATTCATTCGTCCGATCCATTAAAATTCATTCGTACGATGCAATCTAATTCATTCGCACAAATGTATCTATTCTAATTCATTCGTACAATGAGTTCTAATCCATTCGTACGATCCATTCTAATCCATTCGTACAATCCATTCTAATTCATTCATATGATCCATTCTAATTCATTCGTACGATCCATTCTAATTCATTTGCATGAATGTATCCATTCTAATTTATTCGTACGATCCAGTCTAATTCATTCGTACGATCCATTCTAATTCATTCGCACGAATATATCCATTCTAATTCATTTGTACGATCCTTTCTAATTCATTCGTACGATCCATTCTAATTCATTCGTATGATCCATTCTAATTTATTCGTTCAAATATATCCATTCTAATTCATTCGTACGATCTATTCTAATCCAGTCGTACGATCCATTCTAATTCATTCGTACAATGCGTTCTAATCCATTCGTACGATCCATTCTAATCCATTAGTACGATCCATTCTAATTCATTCGTACGATCCATTCTAATTTGTTCGTACGATTTATTCGTACGATCCATATTATTCATTCTTACGAATGAATTTGAATGGATCATACAAATGAATTAGAAAGGTTACATTCGTGCGAATGAATTAGAATGGATACATTTGTGCGAATGAATTAGAATAGATTAGAATGGATCGTACGAAGGGTTAGAATCCATTCTAATTCATTTGTATGATCCATTCTAATTCATCGCACGATCCATTCTAATTCATTCGCTCGAATGTATCCGTTCTAATTCATTCGTACGATCCATTCTAATGCATTCGAACGATCCATTCTAATTCATTCGTCCGATCCATTCTAATTCATTCGCATGAATGTATCCATTCTAATTCATTCGCACGATCCATTCTAATTCATTCGTATGATCCATTCTAATTCATTCCTACGATCTATTCTAATTCATTCGCTCGAATGTATCCATTCTAATTCATTCGTTCGATCCATTATAATTCATTCGTACGATCCATTCAAATTCATTCACATGATCCATTCTAATTCATTCTTACGATCCATTCTAATTCAATCGTATGATCCATTCTAATTCATTCGCACAAATGTATCCATTTTAATTCATTACTACGATCCATTCTAATTTATTCATACGATCCATTCAAATTCATTCGCACGATTCATTCTAATTCATTCGTACGATCCATTCTAATCCATTCGTACGAATGGATTAGAATGGATACATTTGTGCAATCCATTCTAATTCATTTGTACGATCCATTCTAATTCATTCGCACGAATGAATTAGAATGGATACATTCGTGCGAATGAATTAGAATGGATCCTACGAATGAATTAGAATGGATACATTCGTGCGAATGAATTAGAATGGATCGTACGAATGACTTCGAATGGATCGTGCGAATGAATTAGAATGGATCATACAAATGAATTAGAATGGATACATTCGTGCGAATGAATTAGAATGGATCGTACAAATGAATTAGAATGGATCGGACGAATGAATTAGAATTGATCGTACGAATGAATTAGAATGGATAGTGCGAATGAATTAGAATGGATCGTACAAATGAATTAGAATGGATACATTCGTGCGAATGAATTAGAATGAATTGTACGAATGAATTAGAATAGATCGTACAAATGAATTAGAATAGATCGTGCGAATGAATTAGAATTGATCATACGAATGAATTAGAATGGATCGTACGAATGATTTAGAAGGAATCGTGCGAATGAATTAGAATGGATCATGCGAATGAATTAGAATGAATCGTATGAATGCATTAGAATGGATCGTACGAATGAATTAGAATGAATCGTGCGAACGAATTAGAATGGATCATACAAATGAATTAGAATACATACATTCGATCAAATGAATTTGAATGGAACGTACGAATGAATTAGAATGGATCGTACGAATGAAGTAGAATGGATCGTACGAATGAATTAGAATGGATCGTGCGAATGAATTAGAATCGATCGTACGAATGAATTAGAATGGATCGTACATGAATTAGATCATACGAATGAATCAGAATGGATCGTACGAATGAATTAAAATGGATACATTCATACGACTGAATTAGAATAGATCGTGCGAATTAATTAGAATGGATCGTATGAATGAATTTGAATTGATACATTTGTGCGAATGAATATGAATGGATTGTATGAATGAATTACAATGGATCGTACGAATGAATTAGAATGGATCGTACGAATAAATTAGAATAGCTTATACGAAGGAATTAGAATGAATCATACGAATGAATTAGAATGGTCACATTCGTGCGAATGAATTAGAATAGATCGTATGAATGAATTAGAATGGATTGTACGAATAAATTAGAATGGATCTTGCGAATGAATTAGAATGGATCGTACGAACGAATTAGAATGGATCGTACGAACGAATTAGAATGGATCGTACGAATGAATTAGAATCGATATATTCGTGCGAATGAATTAGAATGGATCGTGCGAATGAATTAGAATGGATCATACGAATGAATTAGAATGGATACATTCGTGCGAATGAATTAGAATGGATCATAGGAATGAATTAGAATGGATCGTGCGAATGAATTAGAATGGATCGTACGAATGAATTAGAATGGATCGTACGAATGAATTAGAATGGATCATAGGAATGAATTAGATTGGATCGTACGAATGAATTAGAATGGATCATGCGAATGAATTAGAATCGATCGTACGAATGAATTAGAATGGATCATGCGAATAAATTAGAATGGATCGTACGAATGAATTAGAATGGATCGTACGAATGAATTAGAATGGATACATTCACATGATGTATTCTAATTCATTTGTATGATCCATTCTAATTCATTCGTATGATTCATTCTAATTCATTCGTACGATCCATTCTAATTCATTCGCTCCATTCTAATTCATTCACACGATCTATTCTAATTTATTCGTACAATCCATTCCAATTCATTCGTACGATCCATTCTAATTCATTCGCATGATCCATTCTAATCCATTCGTACGATCCATTCTAATCCATTCGTACGATCCATTCTAATTCATTCGTACGATCCATTCTATTTTATTCGCTCGAATGTATCCATTCTAATTCATTTGTATGATCCATTCTAATTTATTCGTACGATACATTTGTACGAATGAATTAGAATGGATACATTCGAGCGAATGAATTAGAATGGATCGTATGAATGAATTAGAATGGATCATAGGAATGAATTAGAATGGATCGTGCAAATGAATTAGAATGGATACATTCGTGCGAATGAATTAGAATGGTTCGTAGGAATGAATTAGAATGGATCGTACGAATGAATTAGAATGGTTACATTCGTGCGAATGAATTAGAATGGATCGTACGAATGGATTACAATAGATCATACGAAAGGATTAGAATGGATCGTACGAATGAATTAGAATGGATCGTACAAATGAATTAGAAAGGTTACATTTGTGAGAATGAATTAGAATGGATCATACGAATGAATTAGAATGGATCGTACGAATGGATTAGAATGGATTGTACGATCCATTCTAATTCATTCGTACAATGCGTTCTAATCCATTCGTACGATCCATTCTAATCCATTCGTACAATCCATTCTAATCTATTCGTACGATCCATTCTAATTCATTCGTACTATCCATTCTAGAATGGATCATACAAATGAATTAGAATGGATCGTACGAACGAATTTGAATGGATCGTACGAATGAATTAGAATGGATACATTCTGGTTACATTCGTGCGATTGAATTAGAATGGATCATACGAATGGATTAGAATTGATCGTACGAATGGATTAGAATGGATCGTACGAATGGATTAGAATGGATTGTGCAAATCAATTAGAATGGATCGTACGAATGAATTAGAATGGATAGAACGAATGAATTAGAATGGTTACATTCGAGCGTATGAATTAGAATAGATCGTAGGAATGAATTAGAATGGATCGTACGAATGAATTAGAATGGATCGAGCGTATGAATTAGAATGGTTACATTCGTGCGAATGAATTAGAATGGATCATACGAATGGATTAGAATGGATCGTACGAATGGATTAGAACGCATTGTACGAATGAATTAGAATAGATACATTTGTGCGAATGAATTAGATTGCATCGTACGAATGAATTTGAAAGGTAACATTTGTGAGAATGAATTAGAATGGATCGTACGAATGAATTAGAATGGATACATTCGTGCGAATGAATTAGAATGGATCTTAGGAATGAATTATAATGGATCGTACGAATGAATTAGAATGGTTACATTCGTGTGAATGAATTAGAATGTATCGTACGAATGAATTAGAATGGATCGTACGAATGGATTAGAATGGATCATACGAATGAATTAGAATGGATCGTACAAATGAATTAGAAAGGTTACATTTGTGAGAATGAATTAGAATGGATCGTACGAATAGATTAGAATGGATCGTATGAATGGATTAGAATAGATCGTACGAATGGATTAGAATTGATCGTACGAACGAATTAGAATGGATCGTACGAACGAATTAGAATGGATCGTACGAATGAATTAGAATGGATACATTCGAGCGAATGAATTAGAATGGATCGTACAAATGAATTAGAATGGATCATAGGAATGAATTAGAATGGATCGTGCAAATGAATTAGAATGGATACATTCGTGCGAATGAATTAGAATGGATCGTAGGAATAAATTAGAATGGATCGTACGAATGAATTAGAATGGTTACATTTGTGAGAATGAATTAGAATGGATCGTACGAATGAATTAGAATGGATCGTACGAATGAATTAGAATAGATTGTGCGAATGAATTAGAATGGATCGTATGAATGAATAAGAATTGATCATAGGAATGAATTAGAATGGATCTTGCGAATGAATTAGAATGAATCGTATGAATGCATTAGAATGGATCGTACGAATGAATTAGAATGAATCGTACGATCCATTCTAATTTATTCGTCCGATCCATTCTAATTCATTCGTGCGAATGAATTAGAATGGATACATTCGAGCGAATGAATTAGAACGCATTGTACGAATGAATTAGAATGGATCATGTGAATGAATTAAAATGGATCATACAAATGAATTAGAATGGATCGTGCGAATGAATTAGAATGGATCGTACGAAAGAATTAGAATGGATCGTACGAACGAATTAGAATGGATCGTACGAACGAATTACAATGGATCGTACGATTGAATTAGAATAGATCGTACGAATGAATTAGAATCGATATATTCGTGCGAATGAATTAGAATGGATCGTGCGAATGAATTAGAATGGATCATACGAATGAATTAGAATGGATACATTTATGAGAATGAATTAGAATGGATCGTACGATCTATTCTAATTCATTCGTACGATCCATTCTAATTCATTTGCACGATCCAGTCTAATTCATTCCTATGATCCATTCTAATTCATTCGTACGATCCATTCTAATTCATTCGTACGATCCATTCTAATTCATTCGCACGATCCATTCTAACTCATTCGCACATTCCGTTCTAATTCATTCGCACAATCCATTCTAATTCATTCGCACGAATGTATCCATTCTAATTTATTCTTACGATCCAGTCTAATTCATTCGTACGATCCATTCTAATTCATTCGAACAAATGTATCCATTCTAATTCATTCGTACGATCCATTCTAATTAATTCATATGATCCATTCTAATTCGTTCGTACGATCCATTCTAATTCGTTCGTACGATCCATTCTAATTCATTCGTACGATCCATTCTAATCCATTCGTACGATCCATTCTAATTCATTCGTACAAATGAATTAGAATGGATCGTACGAATAAATTAGAATGGATTGTGCGAATGAATTAGAATGGATCGTGCGAATAAATTAGAATGGATCGTATGAATGAATAAGAATGGATCGTACGAATGAATTAGAATGGATTATGCGAATGAATTAGAATAGATCGTACGAATGAATTAGAATGGATAGTACGAATAAATTAGAATGGATCGCGCGAATGAATTAGAATGGATCGTACGAATGAATTAGAATGGATCCACCGAATGAATTAGAATGGATCGTACGAATGAATTAGAATGAATCATCCGAATGAATTAGAATGGATCGTACGAATGAATTAGAATGTATCGTACGAATGAATTAGAATGAATCGTGCGAATGAATTCGAATGAATCGTACGAATGAATTAGAATGGATCGTACATAGGGATTAGAATGGGTCGTACGAATGGATTAGAATGGATCGTACGAATGAATTAGAATGGATCATACAAATAAATTAGAAAGGTTATATTTGTGCGAATGAATTAGAATGGATCGTACGAATGAATTAGAATAGATCGTACGAATGAATTAGAATGGATACATTTGTGCGAATGAATTAGAATGGATCGTGTGAATGAATTAGAATGGATCGTACGAATGAATTAGAATGGATCGTACGAATGAATTAGAATGGATCGTACGAATGAATTAGAATGGATCGTACGAACGAATTAGAATGGATCGTACGAATAAATTAGAATGGATACATTCGAGCGAATGAATTAGAATGGATCGTACGAATGAATTAGAATGGATCATAGGAATGAATTAGAATGGATCGTACAAATGAATTAGAATGGATATATTTGTGCGAATGAATTAGAATGGATCGTAGGAATAAATTAGAATGGATCGTACGAATGAATTACAATGGTTATATTCGTGCGAATGAATTAGAATGGATCGTACGAATGGATTAGAATGGATCGTATGAATGAATTAGAAAGGTTATATTTGTGAGAATGAATTAGAATGGATCGTACGAATGAATAAGAAATGATCATACAAATGAATTAGAAAGGTTATATTTGTGAGAATGAATTAGAATGGATCGTATGAATGAATTAGAATGGATCGTACGAATGAATTAGAATGGTTACATTCGTGCGAATGAATTAGAATGGATCGTACGAATGAATTAGAATGGATCATAGTAATGAATTAGAATGGATCGTGCAAATGAATTAGAATGGATACATTCGTGCGAATGAATTAGAATAGATCGTAGGAATGAATTAGAATGGATCGTACGAATGAATTAGAATGGATCGTGCAAATAAATTAGAATGGATACATTCGTACGATCATTCGTATGATCCATTCTAATTGATTCGTATGATCCATTCTAATTCATTCGCACGATCCATTCTAATTCATTCGTACGATCCATTCTAATTCATTCGCACGATCCATTCTAATTCATTCGTACGATCCATTCTAATTCATTCGCATGAATATAACCATTCTAATTCATTCGTACGATCCATTCAAATTCCTTCGTACGATCCATTCTAATTCATTCGCACGATCCATTCTAATTCATTCGTATGATCCATTCTAATTCATTCCTACGATCTATTCTATTTCATTCGCTCGAATGTAACCTTTCTAATTAGAATGGATCGTGCGAATGAATTAGAATGGATCATAGGAATGAATTAGAATGGATCGTGCAAATGAATTAGAATGCATTCGCACAAATGAATTAGAAAGGTTACATTCGTACAATCTAATTCATTCGAATGAATATATCCATTCTAATTCATTCGTACGATCCT
The DNA here is from genome assembly GCA_947650365.1 of Chamaelirium japonicum. Classification (NCBI taxonomy): domain Eukaryota; kingdom Viridiplantae; phylum Streptophyta; class Magnoliopsida; order Liliales; family Melanthiaceae; genus Chamaelirium; species Chamaelirium japonicum. The sequence goes on along the minus strand of OX393552.1, from coordinate 46,491,548 downwards.
TTCTAATTCATTCGTACGATCATACGATCCATTCTAATTGATTCGTATGATCCATTCTAATTCATTTGTATGATCCATTCTAATTCATTCGCACGATCCATTCTAATTCATTCGGACGATCCATTCTAATTCGTTCGCACGAATGTAACCATTCTAATTCATTCGTACGATCCATTCTAATTTATTCCTACGATCCATTCTAATTCATTCGCACGAATGTATCCATTCTAATTCATTTGCACGATCCATTCTAATTCATTACTATGATCCATTCTAATTCATTCGTACGATCCATTCTAATTCATTCGCACGAATGTATCCATTCTAATTCATTCGTACGATCCATTCTAATTCATTCATACGATCCATTCTAATTCATTCTCACAAATGTAACCTTTCTAATTCATTTGTACGATCATTTCTTATTCATTCGTACGATCCATTCTAATTCATTCTCACAAATATAACCTTTCTAATTCATTCGTACGATCCATTCTAATTCATTCGTACGATCTATTCTAATTCATTCGCACAAATTTATCCATTCTAATTCATTCGTACAATCCATTCTAATTCATTCGTACGATCCTTTCTAATTCATTCGCACGATCCACTCTAATTCATTCCTACGATCTATTCTAATTCATTCACTCGAATGTATCCATTCTAATTCATTCATTCGATCCATTCTAATTCATTCATATGATCCATTCTTATTCATTCGTACGATCCATTCTAATTCATTCGCAAGATCCGTTCTAATTCATATGATCCATTTTAATTCATTCGCACAATCTATTCTAATTCATTCGTACGATCCATTCTAATTCATTCATATGATCCATTCTAACTCATTTTATAATGGATCGTACGAACGAATTAGAATGTATCGTATGAACGAATTCGAATGGATCGTACGAATGAATTAGAATGGATACATTTGAGCGAATGAATTAGAATGGATGGTACGATTGAATTAGAATGGATTGTACGAATGGATTAGAATGGATCGTACGAATGAATTAGAATGGATCGAACGAATCAATTAGAATGGATACATTCGAGTGAATGAATTAGAATAGATCGTAGGAATGAATTATAATGGATCGTGCGAATGAATTAGAAAGGATCGTACGAATGAATTAGAATGGATTGTACGAATGAATTAGACTGGATACATTCGTGCGTATGAATTAGAATAGATCAGACGAATGGATTAGAATGGATCGTACGATTCATTCTAATTCATTCGTACGATCCATTCTAATGCATTCGTACGATTCATTATAATTCATTCGCACGATCCATTCTAATTCATTTGTATGATCCATTCTAATTTATTTGCACGAATATATGATCCATTCTAATTTATTCGCAAGAATGTATCCATTCCAATTCATTCGTACAATCCATTCTAATTTATTCGTACAAATGTATCCATTCAAATTCATTCGTACGATCCATTCTAATTCATTCGCACGAATGTATCCATTCTAATTCATTCGTACAATCCATTCTAATTCATTCGCATGATCCATTCTAATTCATTCGTATGATCCATTATAATTCATTCCTACGATCTATTCTACTTCATTCGCTCGAATGTATCCATTCTAATTCATTCGTTCCATCCATTCTAATTCATTCGTACGATCCATTCAAATTTATTCGCATGATCCATTCTAATTCATTCGTACGATCCATTCATAATCATTCTCACGAATGTAACCTTTCTAATTCATTTGTATGATCCATTCTAATTCATTCCTATGATCCATTCTAATTCATTCGTACGATCCATTCTAATTGATTCGCTCGAAAGTATCCATTCTAATTCATTCGTACGATCCATTCTAATTCGTTCATACGATCCATTCTAATTCATTCGTACGAACAATTCTAATTCATTCGTATGATCTATTCTAATTCATTCGCACGAATATATCCATTCTAATTCATTCGTACGATCCATTCTAATTCATTCGCACTATCCATTCTAATTCATTCGTACGATCCATTATAATTCATTCGCACGATCCATTCTAATTCATTCGTACGATCCATTCTAATTCATTCGTACGATCCATTCTAATTCATTCGTACGATCCATTCTAATTCATTCGCACGATCCATTCTAATCCATTCGTACGATCCATTCTAATCCATTCCTACGATCCATTCTAATTCATTCGCACGAATGTAACCATTCTAATTCATTCGTACGATCCATTCTAATTCATTCCTACAATCCATTCAAATTCATTCGCACGAATGTATCCATTCTAATTCATTTGCACGATCCATTCTAATTCATTCCTATGATCCATTCTAATTCATTCGTACGATCAATTCTAATTTATTCGTACGATCCGTTCTAATTTATTCATACAATCCATTCTAATTCATTCGTACAATCCATTCTAATTTATTCGTACAAATGTATCCATTCTAATTCATTCGTACGATCCATTCTAATTTATTCGTACGATCCAGTCTAATCCATTCGTACGATCCATTCAAATTCATTCTCACAAATGTAACATTTCTAATTCATTTGTACGATCCATTCTAATTCATTCGTACGATCCATTCTAATCCATTCGTACGATCCATTCTAATCCATTCGTACGATCCATTCTAATTCATTCGCACGAATGTAACCATTCTGAATCATTCGTACGATCCATTCTAATTCATTCCTACGATCCATTCTAATTCATTCGCACAAATGTATCCATTCTAATTCATTTGCACGATCCATTCTAATTCATTCCTATGATCTATTCTAATTCATTCGTACGATCCAATCTAATTCATTCGCTCGAATGTCTCCATTATAATTCGTTCGTACGATCCATTCTAATTCATTCGTACGATCCATTCTAATCCATTCATACGATCCATTCTAATTCATTCGTACAATGCGTTCTAATCCATTCGTACGATCCATTCTAATTCATTCGTACGATCCATTTTAATTCATTCATACGATCCATTCTAATTCATTCGTATGATCCATTCTAATTCATTCCTATGTCTAATTCATTCGTACGATCCATTCTAATTCAATCGTACGATGCATTCTAATACATTCGTATGGTCCATTCTAATTCATTCGTACGATCCATTCTAATTCATTCCTACGATCCATCCTAATTCATTCGCACAAATGTATCCATTCTAATTCATTTGCACGATCCATTCTAATTCATTCCTATGATCCATTCTAATTCATTTGTACGATCCATTCTAATTCATTCGCTCGAATGTATCCATTCTAATTCATTCGTACGATCCATTCTAATTCGTTCGTACGATCCATTCTAATTCGTTCGTACGATCCATTCTAATTCATTCGTACGATCCATTCTAATTCATTCGCATGATCCATTCTAATTCATTCGCTCGAATGTATCCATTCTAATTCATTCGTACGATCCATTCTAATTCATTCGTACGATCCATTCTAATTCATTCGCTCGAATGTATCCATTCTAATTCATTCGAACGATCCATTCTAATCCATTCGTACGATCCATTCCAATCCATTCGTACGATCCATTCTAATTCATTCGCACGAATATAACCATTCTAATTCATTCATATGATCCATTCTAATTCATTCGTACGATCCTTTCTAATTCGTTCGTACGATCCATTCTAATTCATTCGCACGATCCATTCTAATTCATTCTCACGAATGTAACCTTTCTAATTCATTTGTATGATCCAATGTAATTCATTCGTACGATCCATTCTAATCCATTCGTACGATCCATTCTAATCCATTCGTACAATCCATTCTAATTCATTCGTACGATCCATTCTAATCCATTCTAATTCATTCGTACGATCCATTCTAATTCATTCCTATGATCCATTCTAATTCATTCGTACGATCCATTCTAATCCATTCTTATGATCGATTCTAATTCTTTTATATGATCCATTCTAATTAATTCACTCGAATGTATCCATTCTAATTCATTCATACGATCCATTCTAACTCATTCACACGATCCATTCTAATTCATTCGCATGAATGTATGTATCCATTCTAATTCATTCGCACGATCCATTCTAATTCATACGTACAATCCATTCTAATTCATTCGCATGAATGTATCCATTCTAATTCATTCGTACGATCCATTCTAATTCAATCGTACAATGCGTTCTAATCCATTCGTACGATCTATTCTAATCCATTCGTACGATCCATTCTAATTAATTCGCACGAATGTAACCATTCTAATTCATTCATATGATCCATTCTAATTCATTCGTACGATCCATTCTAATTCATTCGTATGATCCATTCTAATTCATTCGTACGATCCATTCTAATTCATTTGCATGAATGTATCCATTCTAATTTATTCGTACGATCCAGTCTCATTCATTCGTATGATCCATTCTAATTCATTCGCACGCATGTATCCATTCTAATTTATTCGTACGATCCATTCTAATTCATTCGTATGATCCATTCTAATGCATTCGTACGATCCATTCAAATTTATTCGCACGTTCCCTTCTAATTCATTCGCACAATCCATTCTAATTCATTCGCACGAATGTATCCATTCTAATTCATTCGCACGATCCATTCCAATTCATTCGTACGATCCATTCTAATTCATTCGTATGATCCATTCTAATTCATTCGTATGATCAATTCTAATTCATTCGCACGATCCATTCTAATTCATTTGTACGATCTATTCTAATTCATTCGCACGATCCATTCTAATTCATTCGCACGAATGTATCCATTCTAATTCATTCCTACGATGCATTCTAATTCATTTGTACGATCCATTCTAATTCATTCGCTCCAATGTATCCATTCTAATTCATTCGAACGATCCATTCTAATTCATTCATACGATCCATTCTAATCCATTCGTACGATCCATTCTAATTCATTCGTACGATCCATTCTAATTCATTCTCACAAATATAGCCTTTCTAATTCATTTGTACGATCCATTCTAATTCATTCGTACGATCCATTCTAATCCATTCGTACGATCCATTCTAATACATTCGTACGATCCATTCTAATTCATTCGCACGAATGTAACCATTCTAATTTATTCGTATGATCCATTCGAATTCATTCATACGATCCATTCTAAATCATTCTCACAAATGTAACCTTTCTAATTAATTTGTACGATCCATTCTAATTCATTCGTAAGATCTATTCTAATTCATTCGCTCGAATGTATCCATTCTAATTCATTAGTATGATCCATTCTAATTCATTCGCACGAATGTAACCATTCTAATTCATTCGTACGATCTATTCTAATTCATTCATACAATCCATTCTAATTCATTCGCACGAATGTATCCATTCTAATTTATTCGTACAATCCATTCTAATCCATTCGTACGATCCATTCTAATCCATTCGTACGATCCATTCTAATTCATTCGTACGATCAATTCTAATTCATTCTCACAAATGTAACATTTCTAATTCATTTGTACGATCCATTCTAATTCATTCGTACGATCCATTCTAATCCATTCCAACGATCCATTCTAATTCATTCGCACGAATGTATCCATTCTAATTCATTTGCACGATCCATTCTAATTCATTCCAATGATCCATTCTAATTCATTCATACGATCTATTCTAATTCATTCACTCGAATATATCCATTCTAATTCATTCGTATGATCCATTCTAATTCGTTCATACGATCCATTCTAATTCGTTCGTGCGATCCATTCTAATTCATTCGTATGTATCCATTCTAATTCATTCGCACGAATGTATCCATTCTAATTCATTCCTACGAATGAATTAGAATGGATCGTACGAATGGATTAGAATGGATCGTATGAATAAATTAGAATGGATCGTACGAATGAATTAAAATGGATACATTTGTGCGAATGAATTAGAACGGATCATACAAATGAATTATAATGGATCGAACGAATGAATTAGAATGGATCGTACGAATGAATTAGAATGGATCGTACGAATTAATTAGAATGGATCATACGAATGCATTGGAATGGATGCATTTGTGCGAATGAATTAGAATGGATCGTACGAATGAATTAGAATGGATCATACGAACGAATTAGAATGAATAAGAATGAATAAGAATGGATCGTGCGAACGAATTAGAATGGATCGTACGAACGAATTAGAATGGATCGTATGAACGAATTAGAATGGATACATTCGAGCGAATGAATTAGAATGGATCGTACGAATGAATTAGAATGGATCATAGGAATGAATTAGAATGGATCGTGCAAATGAATAAGAATGGATATATTCGTGCGAATGAATTAGAATGGATCGTAGGAATGAATTAGAATGGATCTTGCGAATGAATTAGAATGGATCGTGCGAATGAATTAGAATTGATTATACGAATTAATTAGAATGGATCGTACGAATGAATTAGAATGGATACATACATTCATGCGAATGAATTACATTGGATCGTGCAAATGAATTAGAATGGATACTTTCGTGCGAATGAATTAGAATGGATCGTAGGAATGAATTAGAATGGATCGTGCAAATGAATTAGAATGGATACATTCGTGCGAATGAATTAGAATGGATCGTAGGAATGAATTAGAATGGATCGTACGAATGAATTAGAATGGTTACATTCGTGCGAATGAATTAGAATGGATCGTACGAATGAATTAGAATGGATCGTGCGAATGAATTAGAATGGATCGTATGAATGAATTAGAATGGATCGTGCGAATGAATTAGAATAAATCGTCCAACTGAATTAGAATGGATCATACGAATAAATTAGAATGGATCGTACGAATGAATTATAATGAATCGTTAGATCCATTCTAATTCATTCATCCGATCCATTCTAATTCATTCGCACGAATGTATCCATTCTAATTCATTCGTACAAACCATTCTAATTCATTCGTATGATCTATTCTAATTCATTCGCATGATCCATTCTAATTCATTCGCACGAATATATCCATTCTAATTCATTCGTATGATCCATTCTAATTCATTCGTACGATCCATTCTAATTCATTCACACGATCCATTCTAATTCATTCGTATGATTCATTCTAATTCATTAGTATGATCAATTCTTATTCATTCGTACGATCCATTCTAATTCATTCATCCGATCCATTCTAATTCATTCGCACGAATGTATCCATTCTAATTCATTCGTACAATCCATTATAATTCATTCGTATGATCTATTCTAATTCATTCGCACGATCCATTCTAATTCATTCGCACGATCCATTCTAATTCATTCGCACGAATATATCCATTCTAATTCATTCGTACGATCCATTCTAATTCATTCGTACGATCCATTCTAATTCATTCGCACGATCCATTCTAATTCATTCGTATGATCCATTCTAATTCATTAGTATGATCAATTCTAATTCATTCGTACGATCCATTCTAATTCATTCGTACGATCCATTCTAATTCATTCGCACAAATGTATCCATTCTAATTCATTAGTATGATCAATTCTAATTCATTCGCACGATCCATTCTAATTCATTCGCATGAATGTATCCATTATAATTCATTCGTACAATCCATTCTAATTCATTCGCATGATCCATTCTATTTCATTCATATGATTCATTCTAATTCATTCCTACGATCTATTCTAATTCATTCGCTCGAATGTATCCATTCTAATTCATTCGTTCGATCCATTCTAATTCATTCGTACGATCCATTCAAATTCATTCGCACGATCCATTCTAATTCATTCGTACGATCTATTCTAATTCATTCGTACGATCCATTCAAATTCATTCGTACGAATGAGTTAGAATGGATCATACAAATGAATTAGAAAGGATACATTCGTGAGAATGAGTTAGAATGGATCGTACGAATGAATTAGAATGGATACTACGAATGAATTTGAATGGATACATTCGAGCGAATGAATTAGAATGGATCGTACGAATGAATTAGAATGGATCATAGGAATGAATTAGAATGGATCGTGCAAATGAATTAGAATGGATCGTATGAATGAATAAGAATGGATCGTACGAATGAATTAGAATGGATACATTTGTGCGAATGAATTTGAATGGATCGTGTGAATGAATTGGAATGGATCGTACGAATAAATTAGAATGGATCGTACGAATGAATTAGAATGGATTGTGCGAATGAATTAGAATGGATCGTACGAATGAATTAGAATGGTTATATTCGTGCGAATGAATTAGAATGGATCGTACGAATGGATTAGAATGGATCGTACGAATGGATTAGAATGGATCGTACGAATGAATTAGAATGGATCGTACAAATTAATTAGAAAGGTTACATTTGTGAGAATGAATTAGAATGGATCGTACGAATGAATTAGAATGGATCGTACAAATGGATTAGAATGGATCGTACGAATGGATTAGAATGGATCGTACGAATGAATTAGAATGGATCATACAAATGAATTAGAAAGGTTACAGTCGTGAGACTGAATTCGTACGATCCATTCTAATTCATTCGCTCGATCCATTCTAATTCATTCGTACGATCCATTCTAATTCATTCGCTCGAATGTATCCATTCTAATTCATTCGTATGATCCATTCTAGTTCATTCGCACGAATATATCCATTCTAATTCATTCGTACGATCCTTTCTAATTAATTCGCACGATCCATTCTAATTCTTTCATATGATCTATTCTAATTCATTCGCACGAATGTATCCATTCTAGTTCATTCGTACTCTCCATTCTAATTCATTCGTACGCTCCATTCTTATTCATCGCACAAATGTATCCATTCAAATTTATTCGTACGATCCATTCTAATTCATTCGTATGATTCATTCTAATTCATTCGCACGATTCATTCTAATTCATTCGTACAATCCATTCAAATTCATTCGTACGATGCAATCTAATTCATTCGCACAAATGTATCTATTCTAATTCATTTGTACAATGTGTTCCAATCCATTCGTACGATCCATTCTAATCCATTCGTACGATCCATTCTAATTCATTCGCACGAATGTAACCATTCTAATACATTCGTACGATCCATTCTAATTTATTCCTATGATCCATTCTAATTCATTCGCACGAATGTATCCATTCTAATTCATTTGCACGACCCATTCTAATTCATTCCTATGATCCATTCTAATTCATTTGTACGATCTATTCTAATTCATTCGCTCGAATGTATCCATTCTAATTCATTCGTATAATCCATTCTAATTCGTTCGTACGATCCATTCTAATTCGTTCGTACGATCAATTCTAATCCATTCGTACGATCCATTCTAATCCATTCATACGATCCATTCTAATCCATTTGTAAGATCCATTCTAATCCATTCGTACGATCCATTCTAATTCATTATCGCAAATGTAACCTTTCTAATTTATTTGTACGATCCATTCTAATTCATTCGTACGATCCATTCTAATCCATTCGTATGATCCATTCTAATCCATTCGTACGATCCATTCTAATCCATTCGCACGAATGTAACCATTCTAATTCATTCGTACGATCCATTCTAATGCATTCCTACGATCCATTCTAATTCATTTGCACAAATGTATCCATTCTAGTTCATTTGCACGATCCATTCTAATTCATTCCTATGATCCATTCTAATTCATTCGTACGAATGTATCCATTCTAATTCATTCGTAGGATCCATTCTGATTCATTCGTACGAATGTATCCATTCTAATTCATTCGTAAGATCCATTCTAATTCATTCGTACCATCCATTCTAATTCATTCGTGCGATCCATTCTAATTCATTCGTACGATCCATTCCATTTTAATTCAATCATACGATCCATTCCAATTAATTCACATGATCCATTCTAATTGATTCGTACGATCCATTATAATTTAGTCGCACGATCCATGCTAATACATTCATACGATCCTTTCTAATTCATTCGTATGATCCATTCTAATTAATTCGCAGGATCCATTCTAATTCATTCGCACGATCTATTCTAAGTCATTTGTACGATCCATTCTATTTCATTCGCACGAATGTATCCATTCAAATTCATTCGTACGATCCATTCTAATTCATTCACACGAATGTTACCATTCTAATTCAATCGTACGATCCATTCTAATTCAGTCGCACGATCCATTCTAATACATTCATACTATCCTTTCTAATTCATTCGTATGATCCATTCTAATTCATTCGTACGATCCATTTTAATTAATTCGCACGAATGTATCCATTCTAATTCATTCGTACGATCTATTCTAAATCATTCGTACGATCCATTCTAGTTCATTCACACAAATGTATCCATTCTAATTCATTCGTACGATACATTCTAACTTATTCGCACAATCCATTCTAATTCATTCGCACGAAACATTCTAATTCACTCATACGATCCATTCTAATTCATTCGGACGAAGGTATCCATTCTAATTCATTCGTACGATCTATTTTAATTCATTCGCACAATCCATTCTAATTTATTCGTACGATCCATTCTAATTCATTCGTACGATCCATTCTAATACATTCATACGATCCATTCTAATTCATTCGTATGATCCATTTTAATTCATTCGTATGATCCATTCTAATTCATTCGCACGAATGTATCTATTCTAGTTCATTCGTACGATCCATTCTGATTCATTCGCCCGATCCAGTCTAATTCATTCGTATGATCCATTCTAATTTATTCGTACGATCTATTTTAATTAATTCGCACTATCCATTCTAATTCATTCGAAGAAATGTATCCTTTCTAATTCATTCATACGATCCATTCTAATTCATTCGAACAATCCATTCTAACTCATTCGTACGATCCATTCTAATTCATTCTCACGAATGTAACCTTTCTAATTCATTTGTATGATCCATTCTAATTCATTCGTACGATCCATTCTAATCCATTCGTAAGATCCATTCTAATCCATTCGTACGATCCATTCTAATCCATTCCTACGATCCATTCTAATCCATTCGTACGATCCATTCTAATTTATTCACACAAATGTAACCTTTCTAATTAATTTGTACGATCCATTCTAATTCATTCGTACGATCCATTCTAATCCATTCGTACGATCCATTCTAATTCATTCGCACGAATGTAACCATTCTAATTCATTCGTACGATCCATTCTAATTCATTCGCACTATCCATTCTAATCCATTCGTACGATCCATTCTAATTCATTCGTACGATCCATTTTAATTCATTCGCACGAATGTATCCATTCTAATGCATTCATACGATCCATTTTAATTCATTCGTACGATCCATTCTAATTCATTCGTACGATCTAATTCATTCGTACGATCCATTCTAATTCATTCGCACGATCCATTCTAATTCATTCGTATGATTCATTCTAATTCATTCCTACGATCTATTCTAATTCATTCGCTCGAATGTATCCATTCTCATTCATTTGTTCGATCCATTCTAATTCATTCGTACGATCCATTCAAATTCATTTACATGATCCATTCTAATTCATTCGTACAATCCATTCTAATTCATTCTCACGAATGTAACCTTTCTAATTCATTTGTACGATCCATTCTAATTCATTCGCTCGAATGTATCCATTCTAATTCATTCGTATGATCCATTCTAATTCATTCGCAGAATCCATTCTAATTCAGTCGTATGAATGTATCATACGAATGAATTAGAATGGATCATGCGAATGAATTAAAATGGATCGTACAAATGAATTGGAATGGATCGTACGAATGAATTAGAATGGATCGTACGAATGAATTAGAATGGATACATTCGAGCGAATGAATTAGAATGGATCGTACAAATGAATTAGAAAGATTACATTGGATCGGACAAATGAATTAGAATGGATCGTACGAATGAATTATAATGGATTGTGCGAATGAATTAGAATGGATCGTATGAATGAATACGAATGGATCGTACGAATGAATTAGAATGGTTATATTCGTGCGAATGAATTAGAATGGATCATACAAATGAATTAGAATGGATAAACTCGTGCGAATGAATTAGAATAGATCGTATGAATGAATTAAAATGGATCGTACGAATGAATTAGAATGGATCGTGCGAATGAATTAGAATGGATCGTACGAATGAATTAGAATGGATCGTGCGAATGAATAAGAATGAATCGTACGAATGCATTAGAATGGATCGTGCGAATGAATTAGAATGGATACATTCGTACAAAAGAATTAGAATGGATCGTGCGAATTAATTAGAATGGATCGTACGAATGAATTAGAATGGATCGTGCGAATGAATAAGAATGTATCGTACGAATGCATTAGAATGGATCGTGCGAATGAATTAGAATGGATACATTCGTACAAAAGAATTAGAATGGATCGTGCGAATAAATTAGAATGGATCGTATGAATGAATTAGAATGGATCATAGGAATGAGTTAGAATGGATCAAACGAATGAATTAGAATGGCTCGTATAAATGAATTAGAATAAATCGTACGAATGAATTAGAATGGATCATACGAATGAATTAGAATGAATCGTACAAATGAATTAGAATGGATTGTACGAATGAATTAGAATGGATCGTGCAAATGAATTAGAATGGATCATACGATTGAATTTGAATGGATCGTAGGAATAAATTTCTAATTCAGTCGTATGAATGTATCCATTTTAATTCATTCGTACGATCCATTCTAATTCGTACAATCCATTCTAATCCATTCGTACGATCTATTCTAATTCATTCGTACGATCCATTCTAATTCATTCGTACGATCCATTCTAATTCATTCGCACGATCCATTCTAATTCATTCGTACGATCCATTCTAATTCATTCGTACGATCATTCGTACGATCCATTCTAATTCATTCGTACGATCCATTCTAATTCATTCGTATGATCCATTCTAATTTATTCCTACGATCTATTCTAATTCATTCGTACGATCTATTCTAATTCATTCGCACGATCTATTCTAATTCATTCGTACGAATGAATTAGAATGGATCGTACGAATAAATTAGAATGGATCCTACGAATGAATTAGAATGGTTACATTCGTGCGAATGAATTAGAATGGATCGTACGAATGGATTAGAATGGATCGTACGAATGAATTAGAATAGATCATACAAATGAATTAGAATGGATCATAGGAATGAATTAGAATGGATCATACGAATGGATTAGAATGGATCGTACGAATGAATTAGAATGGATCATATGAAAGAATTAGAATGGATCGTGCGAATGAATTAGAATGGATCGTGCGAATGAATTAGAATGGATCGTACGAACGAATTATAATGGATCGTACGAACGAATTAGAATAGATCGTACGAATGAATTAGAATGGATACATTCGTACGATCTATTCTAATTCATTTGTACGATCCATTCTTATTCATTCGTACGATCCATTCAAATTCATTCGCATGATCCATTCTAATTCATTCGTACGATCCATTCTAATCCTTTCATATGATCCATTCAAATTCATTCGTACGATCCATTCTAATTCATTCGTACGATACATTCTAATTAATTTCTATGATCCATTCTAATTTATTCGTACGATCTATTCTAATTCATTCGTACGATCCATTCTAATTCATTCATACGATCCATTCGAATTCATTAGAATGGATCGTACGAATGAATTAGAATGGATCGTACGAATGAATTAGAATGGATTGTAATGGATCGTGCAAATGAATTAGAATGGATTGTACGAATGAATTAGAGTGGATTAGAATGGATTGTACGAATGAATTAGAATGAATTAGAATGGATACATTCCTATGATCCATTCTAAATTCATTCGTACTAATCCATTCTAATCCATTCTAAATTCATTCGTACTAATCCATTTTAGAATGAATTAGAATAGATATATTTGTACTAAATATTCACGAATGAATTAGAATCGTACGATCCATTTTAGAATTAGAATGGATCCAATCGTGCGAATGGATTTAGAATCGTATGATCCATTCTGGAATCATAGAATTAAAAATTTAGAATTAGAATGGATCCATTTTAGAATTAGAATGGATAGTGCGAATATCCGATCCATTCTAATTTATTCGCACAAATTCTTTCGTACGATCCATTCTAATTTATTTGCACGAATATACGATCCATTCTAATTCATTCGCACAAATGTATCCATTCTAATTCATTCGTACGATCCATTCTAATTCATTCGTATGATCTATTCTAATTCATTCGCACAAATCTATCAATTATAATTCTTTCGTTTGATCCATTCTAATTCATTCGCATAAATATATCCATTCTAATTCATTCGTACGATCCATTTTAGAATGGATCGTGCGAATGGATTAGAATGGATCATACGAATGAATCGTACGAATGGATTAGAATGGATTAGTACGTATGATCCATTCTAATTAGAATGAATCGTGCGAATGGATTAGAATGGATTAGTACGATCCATTCTAATTCTAATTCATTCGTACGATCCATTCTAATTCATTCATACGATCCATTCTAATCCATTTGAATGGATTGTACGAATGAATTAGAATGAATGAATTAAATTAGATCCATTCGTACGATCCATTCTAATTCATTCGCATAATCCATTCTAATCCATTCTAATTCATTCGTACGATCCATTCTAATTCATTCATACGATCTAATTCATTCGTACAATCCATTCTAATTCATTCGTACGATCTATTCTAATTCATTTGCACGAATGTATCCATTCTAATTCATTCGTACGATCCATTCTAACTCGTTCATACGATCCATTCTAATTCGTTCGTACGATCCATTCTAATTCGTTCGTATCATCCATTATAATTTATTTGCACGAATATACGATCCATTTTAATTCATTCGCACGATCCATTCTAATTCATTCGTACGATCCATTCTTATTCATTCATACGATCCATTCTAATTCATTCGCACAATCCATTCTAATTCATTCGTACGATCCATTCTAATTTATTCGTATGATCCATTCTAACTCATTTGCACGAATGTATCCATTCTAATTCATTCGTACAATCCATTCTAATTCATTCGCATGATCCATTCTAACTCATTCGGTGGATCCATTCTAATTCATTCGTACGATCCATTCTAATTCATTCGCACGATCCATTCTAATTTATTTGTACGATCCATTCTAATTCATTCGTACGATCTATTCTAATTCATTCGCATGATCCATTCTAATTCATTCGTACGATCCATTCTAATTTATTCGTACAATCCATTCAAATTCATTCGTACGATGCAATCTAATTCATTCGCACAAATGTATCTATTCTAATCCATTCGTACGATTCATTCTAATCCATTCGTACGATCCATTCTAATCCATTCGTACGATCCATTCTAACCTTTCTAATTCATTCGCATGATCCATTCTAATTCATTCGTACGAATGAATTAGATTGGATCGTACGAATGAATTAGAATGAATCATACGAATGAATTAGAATAGATCGTGCGAATGAATTTGAATGGATCGTACGAATGAATTAGAATGAATCGTACGATCCATTCTAATTTATTCTCACAAATGTAACCTTTCTAATTCATTTGTACGATCCATTCTAATTCATTCGTACGATCCATTCTAATTCATTCGCACAAATGTATCTATTCTAATTCATTTGTGTGGATAAATCTGAAAGGATGGTATGAATGAATTACAATGGATCGTACGAATGGATTAGAATGGATCATACGAATGAATTAGAATGGATCATAAAAATGAATTAGAAAGGTTACATTCATGACAATGAATTAGAATGGATCGTACGAATGAATTAGAATGGATCATGCGAATGAATTTAAAAGGATCGTACGAATGAATTAGGATGGATCGAACGAATGAATTAGAATGGATACATTCGAGCGAATGAACTAGAATAGATCGTAGGAATGAATTAGAATGGATCATACAAATGAATTAGAATGAATCGTGCGAATGAATTAGAATTGATTGTACGAATGAATTAGAATGGATAAATTCGTGCGAATGAATTAGAATGGATTGTACGAATGAATTAGAATGGATACATTCTTGCGAATAAATTAGAATGGATCGTATATTCGTGCAAATAAATTAGAATGGATCATACGAATGAATTAGAATGGATCGTGCGAATGAATTAGAATGAATCGTACGAATGCATTAGAATAGATCGTATAAATGAATTATTCGTACGATCCATTCTAATTCATACGAATAAATTAGAATGGATACATTCGAGCGAATGAATTAGAATGGATCGTACGATGCAATCTAATTCATTCGCACGATCCATTCTAATTCATTCTCACGAATGTAACCTTTCTAATTCATTTGTATGATCCAATCTAATTCATTTGTACGATCCATTCTAATCGAATTAGTATGGATCGTATGAACGAATTAGAATGGATCGTACGAATGAATTAGAATAGATACATTTGTGC
The DNA here is from genome assembly GCA_947650365.1 of Chamaelirium japonicum. NCBI lineage: Eukaryota > Viridiplantae > Streptophyta > Magnoliopsida > Liliales > Melanthiaceae > Chamaelirium > Chamaelirium japonicum. The sequence goes on along the minus strand of OX393552.1, from coordinate 46,475,068 downwards.
GAATGAATTAGAATGGATCGTGCGAATGAATTAGAATGGATCGTGCGAATGAATTAAATGGATCGTACGAATGAATTAGAATGGATCGTACGATTGAATTAGAATGGATCGTATGAATGAATTAGAATGGATAGTGCGAATGAATTAGAATGGATCGTACGAATGAATTAGAATGGATCGTCCGAATGGATTAGAATGGATCGTACGAATGAATTAGAATGAATTAGAATGGATCGTACGAATGAATTAGAATGGATACATTCGAGCGAATGAATTAGAATGGATCGTACGAATGAATTAGAATGGATCATAGGAATAAATTAGAATTGATCGTGCAAATGAATTAGAATGGATCATAGGAATGAATTAGAATGGATCGTGCAAATGAATTAGAATGGATACATTCGTGCGAATGAATTAGAATGGATCGTAGGAATGAATTAGAATGGATCGTACGAATGAATTAGAATGGTTACATTCGTGCGAATGAATTAGAATGGATCGTATGAACGAATTAGAATGGATCATATGAATGAATTAGAATGGTTACATTCGTGCGAATGAATTAGAATGGATTGTACGAATGGATTAGAATGGATCGTACGTATGGATTAGAATAGATCGTACGAATGAATTAGAATGGATCGTACAAATGAATTAGTAAGGTTACATTTGTGAGAATGAATTAGAATGGATCGTACGAATGGATTAGAATGGATCATACGAATGGATTAGAATGGATCGTAGGAATGAATTAGAATGGATCGTACAAATGAATTAGAAAGGTTACATTTGCGAGAATGAATTAGAATGGATCGTACGAATGAATTAGAATGGATCGTACGAATGGATTAGAATGGATCGTACGAATGGATTAGAATGGATTGTACGAATGAATTAGAATGGATCGTACGAACGAATTAGAATGGATCGTACGAACGAATTTGAATGGATCGTATGAACGAATTAGAATGGATCGTACGAATGAATTAGAATGGATACATTCGAGCGAATGAATTAGAATGGATCGTACGAATGAATTAGAATGGATCAAAGGAATGAATTAAAATGGATCGTGCAAATGAATTAGAATGGATACATTCGTGCGAATGAATAAGAATGGATCGTGCGAATGAATTAGAATACATCATGTGAATGAATTAGAATAGATCGTACGTTTGAATTAGATTGGATTGTGCGAATGAATTAGAATGGATACATTCGTGCGAATGAATTAGAATAGATCGTATGAATGAATTAGAATGGATCGTATGAATGAATTAGAATGGATACATTTGTACGAATGAATTAGAATGGATCGTACGAATGAATTAGAATGGATCATACGAATGAATTAGAATGAATCGTATGTTTGAATTAGATTGGATTGTGCGAATGAATTAGAATGGATACATTCGTGCGAATGAGTTAGAATGGATCATACGAATGAATTAGAATGGATCGTACGAATGAATTAGAATGGATCGTGCGAATGAATTAGAATGGATTGTACGAATGAATTAGAATGCGAATGAATTAGAATGGATCGTACGAATGAATTAGAATGGATTGTGCGAATGAATTAGAATGGATCGTACGAATGAATTAGAATAGTTACATTTGTGAGAATGAATTAGAATGGATCGTACGAATGAATTAGAATGGATCGTATGAATGGATTAGAATGGATCGTACGAATAAATTAGAATGGTTACATTCGTGCGAATGAATTGGAATAGATCATACGAATGAATTAGAATGGATCGTGCGAATGAATTAGAATGGATCGTGCGAATGAATTAGAATGGATCATACGAATGAATTAGAATGGATATATTTGAACGAATAAATTACAATGGATCAAACGAATGAATTAGAATGGATCGTACGAATGAATTAGAATGGATCGTGCGAATGAATTAGAATCGATCGTACGAAAGAATTAGAATAGATCGTACAAATGAATTAGATTGTACGAATGAATTAGAATGGATCGTACGAATGAATTAAAATGGATACATTCATATGACTGAATTAGAATGGATCGTGCGAATTAATTAGAATGGATCGTACGAATGAATTTGAATGGATACATTTGTGCGAATGAATCTGAATGGATTGTATGAATGAATTACAATAGATCGTCCAAATTAATTAGAATGGATACATTCGAGCGAATGAACTAGAATGGATCGTACAAATGAATTAGAATGGTTACATTCGTGCGAATGAATTAGAATGGATCGTTCGAATGGATTAGAATGGATCGTACGAATGGATTAGAATGGATCGTACGAATGAATTAGGATGGATCGTACAAATGAATTAGAAAGGTTACATTTGTGAGAATGAATTAGAATGGATCGTACGAATGGATTAGAATGGATCGTACGAATGGATTAGAATGGATCGTACGAATGGATTAGAATGGATTAGAAAGGATCGTACGAATGAATTAGAATGGATCGTACGAACGGATTAGAATGGATCGTAGGAATGAATTAAAATGGATCATACGAATGAATTAGAATGGATCGTACGAACGAATTAGAATGGATTAGAATGGATCATAGGAATGAATTAGAATGGATCGTGTAAATGAATTAGAATGGATACATTCGTGCGAATGAATTAGAATGGATTGTACGAATGAATTAGAATGGATCGTACGAATGGATTAGAATGGATACATTTGTGAGAATGAATTAGAATGGATCGTACGAATGTATCCATTCTAATTCATTCGTACGATCCATTCTAATCCATTCGTACGATCCATTCTAATTCATTCGTACGATCCATTCGAGTCCATTCGTACGATCCATTCTAATTCATTCGTATGATCCATTCTAACTCATTCGGTTGATCCATTCTAATTCATTCGTACGATCCATTCTAATTCATTCGCACGATCCATTCTAATTCATTCGTACGATCCATTCTAATTCATTCGCACGATCCATTCTAATTCATTCGCACGATCCATTCTAATTCATTCTCACGAATGCAACCTTTCTAATTCATTTGTACGATCCATTCTAATTCATTCGTACGATCCATTCTAATCCATTTGTATGATCCATTCTAATCCATTCGTACGATCCATTCTAATACATTCGTACGATCCATTCTAATTCATTCGTATGAATGTATCCATTCTAATTTATTCGTACGATCCAGTCTAATTCATTCGTACGATCCATTCTAATTCATTCGCACGAACATATCCATTCTAATTCATTCGTATGATCCATTCTAATTCATTCGCATTATCCATTCTAACTCATTCGGTGGATCCATTCTAATTCATTCGTACGATCCATTCTAATTCATTTGCACGATTCATTCTAATTTATTCGTACGATCCAGTCTAATTCATCCGTACGATCCATTCTAATTCATTCGTATGATCAATTCTAATTCATTCGCACGATCCATTCTAATTCATTCGTACGATCCATTCTAATTCATTCTCACGAATGTAACCTTTCTAATTCATTTGTATGATCCATTCAAATTCATTCGTACGATCCATTCTAATCTATTCGTACGATCCATTCGTACGATCCATTCTAATCCATTCGTACGATCCATTCTAATTCATTCGTACGATCCATTCTAATTCATTCTCACAAATGTAACCTATCTAATTCATTTGTATGATCCATTCTAATTCATTTGTACGATCCATTCTAATCCATTCGTACGATCCATTCTAATCCATTTGTACGATCCATTCTAATTCATTCGCACGAATGTAACTATTCTAATTCATTCGTACGATCCATTCTAATTTATTCGCACGAATGTATCCTTTCTAATTCATTTGCACGATCCATTCTAATTCATTCCTATGATCCATTCTAATTCATTCGTATGATCCATTCTAATTCATTCGCTCGAATGTATCCATTCTAATTCATTCGCACAATCCATTCTAATTCATTCATACGATCCATTCTAATTCATTCGTATGATCCATTCTAACTAATTCGGTGGATCCATTCTAATTCATTCGTACGATCTATTCTAATTCATTCGCACGATCCATTCTAATTTATTTGTACGATCCATTCTAATTCATTCGTACGATCTATTCTAATTCATTCGCATGATCCATTCTAATTCATTCATACGATCCATTCTAATTCATTCGTACAATCCATTCAAACTCATTCGTAAGATGCAATCTAATTCATTCGCACAAATGTATCTATTCTAATTCATTCGTACAATGAATTCTAATCCATTGGTATGATCCATTCTAATCCATTCGTACGATCCATTCTAATTCATTCGCACGAATGTAACCATTCTAATTCATTCATATGATCCATTCTAATTCATTCGTACGATCCATTCTAATTTATTCGTCCGATCCATTCTAATTCATTCGCACGAATGTATCCATTCTAATTCATTCGTTAGAATAGATACATTCGTGCGAATGAATTAGAATGAATCGTACGAATGAATTAGAATGGATCGTGCGAATGAATTAGAATTGATCACATGAATGAATTAGAATGGATCGTACGAATGAATTAGAATAGATCGTGCGAATGAATACGAATGGATCGTACGAATGAATTAGAATGGATATATTTGAACGAATAAATTAGAATGGATCATACGAATGAATTAGAATGGATCGTACGAATGAATTAGAATGGATCGTGCGAATGAATTTGAATCGATCGTACAAATGAATTAGAATGGATCGTACGAATGAATTAAAATGGATACATTCATACGACTGAATTAGAATGGATCGTGCGAATTAATTAGAATGGATCGTACGAATGAATTCGAATGGATATATTTGTGCGAATGAATTAGAATGGATCGTACGAATGGATTAGAATGGATCATACGAATGAATTAGAATGGATCATAGGAATGAATTAGAATGGATCGTGCAAATGAATTAGAATGGATCGTATGAATGAATAAGAATGGATCGTATGAATGAATTAGAATGGATACATTTGTGCGAATGAATTAGAATGGATCGTGCGAATGAATTAGAATGGATCGCACGAATGAATTAGAATGGATATATTTATGCGAATGAATTAGAATGAATCGTACTAATTCATTAGAATCGATCGTACAAATGAATTAGAATAGCTCATACGAATGAATTAGAATGAATCGTACGAATGAATTAGAATGCATTGTACGAATCCATTCTAATTCATTCGTACGATCCATTCAAATTCATTAGTACGATCCATTCTAATTCATTCGTACAATCCATTCAAATTCATTCGTACGATGCAATCTAATTAATTCACACAAATGTATCTATTCTAATTCATTCGTACAATGCGTTCTAATCCATTCGTACGATCCATTCTAATCCATTCGTACGATCCATTCTAATTCATTCGCACGAATGTAACCATTCTAATTCATTCGTATGATCCATTCTAATTCATTCGTACAATCCATTCTAATTCATTTGCATGAATGTATCCATTCTAATTTATTCGTACGATCCAGTCTAATTCATTCGTACGATCCATTCTAATTCCTTCGCACAAATGTATCCATTCTAATTCATTCGCACGATCCATTCTAATTCATTCGTATGATCCATTCTAATTCTTTCATACGACTGAATTAGAATTGATCGTGCGAATGAATTAGAATGGATTATACGAATGAATTAGAATGGATACATTCGTGCGAAAGAATTAGAATGGATCGAACGAATGAATTAGAATGGATCGGACGAATGAATTAGAATGGATACATTCGTGCGAATGAATTAGAATGGATCGGACGAATGAATTCGAATGGATCGTACGATTCATTCTAATTCATTCGTACGATCCATTCTAATGCATTCGTACGATTCATTCTAATTCATTCGCACGATCCATTCTAATTCATTCGTACGATCCATTCTTATTCATTCATACGATCCATTCTAATTCATTCGTATAATCCATTCTAATTCATTCGTACGATCCATTCTAATTCATTCGCACTATCCATTCTAATTCATTCGCACGATCCATTCCAATTCATTCGTACGATCAATTCTAAATCATTCGTATGATCTATTCTAATTCATTCGCACGAATATATCCATTCTAATTCATTTGCACGATCCATTCTAATTCATTCCTATGATCCATTATAATTCATTCATACGATCATTCTAATTCATTCGCTCGAATGTATCCATTCTAATTCATTTGTACGATCTATTCTAATTCATTCGCACGAATGTATCATACGAATGAATTAGAATGGATCATGCGAATGAATTAAAATGGATCGTACAAATGAATTAGAATGGATTGTACGAATGAATTAGAATGGATCGTGCGAATGAATTATAATGAATCGTACGAAATTTATTTGCATGAATATACGATCCATTCTAATTCATTCGCACAAATGTATCCATTCTAATTCATTCGTACGATCCATTCTAATTCATTCATATGATATATTCTAATTCATTCGCACGAATGTAACCATTCTATTTCATTCGTACGATTCATTCTAATTCATTCGTATGAGCTATTCTAATTCAATCGTATGATCCATTCTAATTCATTCATACGATCCATTCTAATCCATTCGTACAATCCATTCTAATTCATTCATATGAACCATTCTAATTCATTCTCACAAATGTAACCTTTCTAATTTATTTGTACGATCCATTCTAATTCATTCGCACGATCCATTCTAATTCATTCGAATGAATTAGAATGGACACATTTGAGCGAATGAATTAGAATGGATCGTGCGATGAATTAGAATGGATCATACGAATGGATTAGAATGGATCATACGAATGGATTAGAATGGATCGTACGAATGAATTAGAATGGATCATACAAATGAATTAGAAAGGTTACATTCATGAGAATGAATTAGAATGGATCGTACGAATGAATTAGAATGCATTCGTACGATTCATTCTAATCCATTCGCACAAATCCATTCTAATCCATTCGTACGATCCATTCTAATCCATTCGTACGATCCATTCTAATTCATTCGCACGATTCATTCTAATTCATTCGCACAAATGTATCCATTCTAATTCATTCGATCGAATGTATCCATTCTAATTCATTCTCACGAATGTAACCTTTCTAATTCATTTGTATGATCCACTCTAATTCATTTGTACGATCCATTCTAATCCATTCGTACGATCCATTCTAATCCATTCGTACGATCCATTCTAATTCATTCATACGATCCATTCTAATTCATTCTCACAAATGTAACCTTTCTAATTCATTTGGACGATCCATTCTAATTCATTCGTACGATCCTTTCTAATCCATTCGTACGATCCATTCTAATCCATTCGTACGATCCATTCTAATTCATTCGCACAAATGTAACCATTCTAATTCATTCGTACGATCCATTCTAATTCATTCCTACGAGATCCATTCTAATTCATTCGTATAATCCATTCTAATTTATTCGTTCAAATATATCCATTTTAATTCATTCATACGATCCATTCTAATTCATTCGCACGATCCATTCTAATTCATTCGTACGATCCATTCTAATTCATTCGTACAATCTATTCTAATTCGTTCATACGATCCATTCTAATTCATTCGTTCGATCCATTCTAATTTATTTGTACGATCCATTCAAATTCATTCGAATGATCCATTCTAATTCATTCGTACGATCCATTCTAATTCATTCTCACGAATGTAACCTTTCTAATTCATTTGTATGATCCATTCTAATTCATTCGTACGATCCATTCTAATCCATTCGTACGATCCATTCTAATCCATTCGTACGATCCATTCTAATCCATTCGTACGATCCATTCTAATTCATTCTCACAAATGTAACATTTCTAATTCATTTGTACGATCCATTCAAATTCATTCGTACGATCCATTCTAATCCATTCGTACGATCCATTCTAATCCATTCGTACGATCCATTCTAATTCATTCGCACGAATGTAACCATTCTAATTCATTCGTACGAACAATTCTAATTCATTCCTACGATCCATTCTAATTCATTCGGTGAATGGATTAGAATGGATTGTACGAATGAATTAGAATGGAGCATACGAATGAATTAGAATGGATCGTACGAATAAATTAGAATGGATCGTGCGAATGAATTAGAATGGATTCATTCGTACAAATGAATTAGAATGGATCGTGCGAATGAATTAGAATGGATCGTACGAATGAATTAGAATGGATCGTGCGAATAAATTAGAATGGATCGTACGAATGAATTACAATGGATCGTACGAATGAATTAGAATGAATCGTACGTGCGAATGAAATAGAATGGATCTTATGAATGAATTAGAATGGATCGTACGAATGAATTAGAATGGATCGTACGAATGTATCCATTCTAATTCATTCATAAGATCCATTCTAATTCGTTCATATGATCCATTCTAATTCATTCGTACGATCCATTCTAATTCTTTCATATGATCCATTCTAATACATTCGCACAAATGTATCCATTCTACTTCATTCGTACGATCCATTCTAATTCGTTCATACGATCCATTCTAACTCATTCGCACAATCCATTCTAATTCATTCGTACGATCCATTCTAATTCATTCGTATGATCCATTCTTACTCATTCGGATCCATTCGTACGATCCATTCTAATTCATTCGTATAATCCATTCGTACGATCCATTCTAATTCATTTGTACAATGCGTTCTAATCCATTCGTACGATCCATTCTAATTCATTCGTATGATCTATTCTAATTCATTCGCATGAATGTATCCATTCTAATTCATTTGCACGATCCATTCTAATTCATTCCTATGATCCATTCTAATTCATTCGTACAATCCATTCTAATTCATTCGCTCGAATGTATCCATTCTAATTCATTCGTACGATCCATTCTAATTCGTTCGTACGATCCATTCTAATTCGTCCGTACAATCCATTCTAATGCATTCGTACGATTCATTCTAATTCATTCGCACGATCCATTCTAATTCATTCGTATGATCCATTCTAATTCAATCGTACGATCCATTCTAATTCATTCGTACGATCCATTTAATTCATTCGCACGATCCATTCTAATTCATTCGCACGATCCATTTTAATTCATTCGCACGATTCATTCTAATTCATTCGCACGATCCATTCTAATTCATTCGTATGATCGTACGAACGAATTAGAATGGATACATTCGAGCGAATGAATTAGAATGGATCGTATGAATGAATTAGAATGGATCATAGGAATGAATTAGAATGGATCGTGCAAATGAATTAGAATGGATACATTTGTGCGAATGAATTAGAATAGATCATACGAATGAATTAGAATGGATCGTACGAATGGATTAGAACGCATTGTACGAATGAATTAGAATGGATCGTACGAATGGATCATACGAATGAATTAGAATGGATCGTACGAATGGATCCGAATGAGTTAGAATGGATCATACGAATGAATTAGAATGGATCGTACGAATGAATTAGAATGGATTATGCGAATGAATTTGAATGGATCGTATGAATGAATTAGAATGGATCGTACGAACGAATTAGAGTGGATCGTACGAATGAATTAGAATGGATCATATGAATGAATTAGAATGGATCGTGCGAATGAATTAGAATGGATTGTACAAATGAATTAGAATGGATACATTCGTGTGAATGAATTAGAATGGATCGTACGAATGGATTAGAATGGATCGTACGAATGGATCATGCAAATGAATTTGAATGGATCGTACGAATGAATTAGAATGGATCATACGAATGAATTAGAATGGATTCATTCGTGTGAATGAATTAGAATGGATTGTGCGAATGAATTAGAATGGATCGTACGAATGAATTAGAATGGATTGTACGAATGAATTAGAATAGATCGTGCGAATGAATTAGAATAGATCGTACGAATGAATTAGAATGGATCGTACAAATGAATTAGAATGGATCGTATGATTAATTCTAATTCATTCGTACGATCCATTCTAATGCATTCGCACGATCCATTCTAATTCATTCGCACGATCCATTCTAATTCATTCGTACGATCCATTCTAATTCAATCCTACGATCTATTCTAATTAATTCGCTCTAATGTATCCATTCTAATTCATTTGTACGATCAATTCTAATTCATTTGTGCGATGAATCAGAATGGAGCGTACGAATGGATCGTACGAATGAATTAGAATGGATCGTACAAATGAATTAGAAAGGTTACATTTGTGCGAATGAATTAGAATGGATCGTACGAATGAATTAGAATGGATCGTGCGAATGAATTAGAATGGATCGTCCGAATGAATTAGAATGGATCGTGTGAATGAATTAGAATGGATCATGCGAATAAATTAGAGTGGATCATACGAATGAATTAGAATGGATCGTGCGAATGAATTAGAATGGATTGTACGAATGAATTAGAATGGATACATTCGTGCGAATGAATTAGAATGGATCGGACGAATGAATTAGAATGGATCGTACGAATGAATTAGAATGAATTGTGCGAATGACTTAGAATGAATTGTACGATGCAATCTAATTCATTCGTACAATGCGTTCTAATCCATTCGTACGATCCATTATAATTAATTCGTACGATCTATTCTAATTCATTCGCACGATCTATTCTAATTCATTCATACGATCCATTCTAATTCATTCGTACGATCGATTCTAATTTATTCGCATTCTAATTCATTCGTACAATCCATTCTAATTCATTCGCACGATCCATTCTAATTCATTCGCACGATCCATTCTAATTCATTCGTATGATCCATTCTAATTCATTCGTACGATCAATTCTAATTCATTCGTATGATCCATTCTAAATTATTCGCACGAATGTATCCATTCTAATTCATTCGCACAATCCAATCTAATTCAAACGTATGATCCATTCTAATTCATTCGTACGATCCATTCTTATTCATTCGTACAATGCGTTCTAATTCAAACGTACGATCCATTCTAATTCGTTCGTACGATCCATTCTAATTCGTTCGTACGATCCATTCTAATTCATTCTAACGAATGTAACCTTTCTAATTCATTTGTATGATCCATTCTAATTCATTCGTACGATCCATTCTAATTCATTCGTACGATCCATTCTAATCCATTCGTACGATCCATTCTAATTCATTCGAACGAATGTAACAATTCTAATTCATTCGTATGATCCATTCTAATTCATTCCTACGATCCATTCTAATTCATTCGCACGAATGTATCCATTCTAATTCATTTGCACGATCCATTCTAATTCATTCACATGATCCATTCTAATTCATTCGTACGATCTATTCTAATTCATTTGTATGATCCATTCTAATTCATTCGTACGAACCATTCTAATTCATTCGTACGATTCATGCTAATTCATTCGTATGAGCTATTCTAATTCATTCATACGATCCATTCTAATTCATTCGTACGATCCATTCTAATCCATTCGTACGATCCATTCTAATTCATTCGCACGATCCATTCTAATTCATTCTCACAAATGTAACCTTTCAATTCATTTGTACGATCCATTCTAATTCATTCGTACAATCCATTCAAATTCATTTGTACGATGCATTCTAATTCATTTGCACAAATATATATATTCTAATTCATTCGTACAATGCGTTCTAATCCATTCGTACGATCCATTCTAATTCATTCGTCCGATCCATTCTAATTCATTCGCACGAATGTATCCATTCTAATTCATTTGTACAATCCATTCTAATTCATTCGCACGATCCATTCTAATTCAATCGTATGATCCATTCTAATTCATTTCTACGATCCATTCTAATTTATTCGCAAGAATGTGTCCATTCTAATTCATTCGTACGCTCCATTCTTATTCATCGCACAAATGTATCCATTCTAATTTATATGTACTATCCATTCAAATTCAATCGTATGATCCATTCTAATTCATTCGCACGATCAATTCTAATTCATTCATCCGATCCATTCTAATTTATTTGTACGAATGTATCCATTCTAATTCATTCGTAGGATCCATTCTAATTCATTTGTATGATCCATTCTAACTCATTCGGTGGATCCATTCTAATTCATTCGTACGATCCATTCTAATTCATTCGCACGATCCATTTTTATTTATTCGTACGATCCATTCTAATTCATTCGTACGATCTATTCTAATTCATTCGCATGATCCATTCTAATTCATTCGTACGATCCATTCTAATTCATTCGTACGATCCATTCAAATTCATTCGTACGATGCAATCTAATTCATTCGCACAAATGTATCTATTCTAATTCATTTGTACGATCCATTCTAATTCGTTCATACGATCCATTCTAATTCGATTAGAATGGATCGTACGAATGAATTAGAATGGATCATACAAATGAATTAGAAAGGTTACATTCGTGAGAATGAATTAGAATGGATCGTGCGAATGAATTAGATTGCATCGTACGATCCATTCTATTTCATTCGCTCGAATGTATCCATTCTAATTCATTCGTATGAATTAGAATGGATCGTACGAATGAATTAGAATATACGATCCATTCTAATTTATTCGCAAGAATGTATCCATTCTAATTCATTAGTACAATCCATTCTAATTTATTCGTACAAATGTATCCATTCTAATTCATTCGTACAATCCATTCTAATTCATTCGTACGATCCATTCTAATTTATTCGCACGAATGTATCCATTATAATTCATTCGTACGATCCATTCTAATTCATTCGCACAAATGTATCCATTCTAATTCATTCGTACAATCCATTCTAATTCATTCGCACGATCCATTCTAATTCATTCGTATCATCCATTCTAATTCATTCCTACGATCTATTCTAATTCATTCGCTCGAATGTATCCATTCTAATTCATTCGTTCGATCCATTCTAATTCATTCGTACGATCCATTCAAATTCATTCGCATGATCCATTCTAATTCATTCGTACGATCCATTCTAATTCATTCTCACGAATGTAACCTTTCTAATTCATTTGTATGATCCATTCTAATTCATTCGTACGATCCATTCTAATCCATTCGTACGATCCATTGTAATTCATTCATACAATCCATTCAGATTCATTCGCACAAATGAATTAGAATAGATACATTTGTGCGAATGAATTAGAATGGATCGTACGAATGAATTAGAATGGATCGTACAAATGAATTAGAAAGGTTACATTTGTGAGAATAAATTAGAATGGATCGTACGATTCATTCTAATTCATTCATACGATCCATTCAAATTCATTCGCACGATCCATTCTAATTCATTCGTATGATTCATTCTAATTCATTCGTACGATCCATTCTAATTCATTCGCACAAATATATCCATTCAAATTTATTCGTACGATCCATTCTAATTAATTCGTACGAATGAATTAGAATGGATCGTACGAATGAATTTGAATGGATTGTACAAATGAATTAGAATGGATACATTCGAGCGAATGAATTAGAATGGATCGTACGAATGGATTAGAATGGATCGTACGAATGAATTAGAATGGATCGTATAAATGAATTAGAAAGGTTACATTTGTGAGAATGAATTAGAATGGATCATACGAATGGATTAGAATGGATCGTACGAATGGATTAGAATGGATCGTACGAATGAATTAGAATGGATCGTACGAATGAATTAGAATGGATCGTACAAATGAATTAGAAAGGTTACATTTGTGAGAATGAATTAGAATGGATCGTACGAATGAATTAGAATGGATCGTACGAATGGATTAGAATGGATCGTACGAATGGATTAGATCCATTCATACAAATGAATAAGAATGGATCATGAGAATGAATTAGAATGGATCGTACGAATGAATTAGAACGGATCGTACGAATGAATTAGACTGGATCGTACGAATAAATTAGAATGGATACATTCATGCAAATGAATTAGAATGGATCGTAGGAATGAATTAGAATGGATCTTACGAATGAATTAGAATGGATCATACGAATGGATTAGAATGGATCGTACGAATGGATTAGAACGTATTGTACGAATGAATTAGAATAGATACATTTGTGCAAATGAATTAGATTGCATCGTACGAATGAATTTGAATGGATCGGACGAATGTATCCATTCTAATTCATTCGTACGTACGATTCATTCTAATTCTTTCGTACGATCCATTCTAATTCATTCGTACGATCCATTCAAATTTATTCGTACGATCCATTCTAATTCATTCGTACGATCCATTCTAATTCATTCGCAAATTAGAATGGATCGTACGAATGAATTAGAATGGTTACATTCGTGCGAATGAATTTGAATGGATCATAGGAATGAATTAGAATGGATCGTGCGAATGATTTAGAATGGATACATTCGTACAAATGAATTAGAATGGATCGTGCGAATGAATTAGAATGGATCGTACGAATGAATTAGAATGGATACATTTGTGCAAATGAATTAGAATGGATCGTACGAATGAATTAGAATGAATTATACGAATGAATTAGAATGGATCATACGAATGAATTAGAATATATCATGTGAATGAATTAGAATGGATCGTACAAATGAATTTGAATGGATCGTACGAATGAATTAGAATGGATCATGCGAATGAATTTGAATGGATCGTACGAATGAATTAGAATGGATCGAACGAATGAATTAGAATAGATACATTCGAGCGAATAAATTAGAATAGATCGTAGGAATGAATTAGAATGGATCGTACGAATGAATTAGAATGGATCGTACGAACGAATTAGAATGGATCGTACGAACGAATTAGAATGCATCGTACGAACGAATTAGAATGGATCGTACGAACGAATTAGAATGGATCGTACGAATGAATTAGAATGGATACATTCGAGCGAATGAATCAAAATGGATCGTACGAATGAATTAGAATGGATCATAGGAATGAATTAGAATAGATCGTGCAAATGAATTAGAATGGATCGTACGAATGAATTAGAATGGATCGAGCGAATGAATTAGAATGGATCGTACGAATGAATTAGAATGGATCGTACGAATGAATTAGAATGGATACATTCGAGCGAATGAATTAGAATGGATCGTACGAATGAATTAGAATTGTTCATAGGAATGAATTAGAATGGATCGTGCGAATGAATTAGAACGGATATATTCGTACAAATGAATTAGAATGGATCGTGCGAATGAATTAGAATGGATCGTACGAATGAATTAGAATGGATAGTGCGAATAAATTAGAATGGATCGTACGAATGAATTAGAATGGATCGTACGATTCATTCTAATTCATTCGTACGATCCATTCTAATGCATTCGTACGATTCATTCTAATTCATTCGCACGATCCATTCTAATTCATTCGTATGATCCATTCTTATTCATTCATACGATCCATTCTAATTCATTCGTACGATCCATTCTAATTCATTCGCACTATCCATTCTAATTCATTCGCACGATCCATTCCAATTCATTCGTACGATCAATTCTAAATCATTCGTATGATCTATTCTAATTCATTCGCACGAATATATCCATTCTAATTCATTTGCACGATCCATTCTAATTCATTCCTATGATCCATTCTAATTCATTCATACGATCCATTCTAATTCATTCGCTCGAATGTATCCATTCTAATTAATTCGTACGATCTATTCTAATTCATTCGCACGAATGTATCATTCGAATGAATTAGAATGGATCATGCGAATTAATTAAAATGGATCGTACAAATGAATTAGAATGGATTGTACGAATGAATTAGAATGGATCGTGCGAATGAATTATAATGAATTGTACGAAATTTATTTGCATGAATATACGATCCATTCTAATTCATTCGCACAAATGTATCCATTCTAATTCATTCGTACGATCCATTCTAATTCATTCATATGATCTATTCTAATTCATTGGCACGAATGTAACCATTCTATTTCATTCGTACGATTCATTCTAATTCATTCGTATGAGCTATTCTAATTCAATCGTACCATCCATTCTAATTCATTCATACGATCCATTCTAATCCATTCGTACAATCCATTCTAATTCATTCATACGAACCATTCTAATTCATTCTCACAAATGTAACCTTTCTAATTTATTTGTACGATCCATTCTAATTCATTCGCACGATCCATTCTAAATCATTCGAATGAATTAGAATGGACACATTCGAGCGAATGAATTAGAATGGATCGTGCGATGAATTAGAATGGATCATACGAATGGATTAGAATGGATCATACGAATGGATTAGAATGGATCGTACGAATGAATTAGAATGGATCATACAAATGAATTAGAAAGGTTACATTCATGAGAATGAATTAGAATGGATCGTACGAATGAATTAGAATGCATTCGTACGATTCATTCTAATCCATTCGCACAAATCCCTTCTAATCCATTCGTACGATCCATTCTAATCCATTCGTACGATCCATTCTAATTCATTCGCATGATCCATTCTAATTCATTCGCACAAATGTATCCATTCTAATTCATTCGATCGAATGTATCCATTCTAATTCATTCTCACGAATGTAACCTTTCTAATTCATTTGTATGATCCATTCTAATTCATTCGTACGACCCATTCTAATCCATTCGTACGATCCATTCTAATCCATTCGTACGATCCATTCTAATTCATTCATACGATCCATTCTAATTCATTCTCACAAATATAACCTTTCTAATTCATTTGTACGATCCATTCTAATTCATTCGTACGATCCTTTCTAATCCATTCGTACGATCCATTCTAATTCATTCGCACAAATGTAACCATTCTAATTCATTCGTACGATCCATTCTAATTCATTCCTACGAGATCGATTCTAATTCATTCGTATGATCCATTCTAATTTATTCGTTCAAATATATCCATTTTAATTCATTCATACGATCCATTCTAATTCATTCGTACGATCCATTCTAATTCATTCGTACGATCCATTCTAATTCGTTCATACGATCCATTCTAATTCATTCGTTCGATCCATTCTAATTCATTTGTATGATCCATTCAAATTCATTCGCATGATCCATTCTAATTCATTCGTACGATCCATTCTAATTCATTCTCACGAATGTAACCTTTCTAATTCATTTGTATGATCCATTCTAATTCATTCGTACGATCCATACTAATCCATTCGTACGATCCATTCTAATCCATTCGTACGATCCATTATAATCCATTCGTACAATACATTCTAATTCATTCTCACAAATATAACCTTTCTAATTCATTTGTACGATCCATTCTAATTCATTCGTACGATCCATTCTAATCCATTCGTACGATCCATTCTAATCCATTCGTACGATCCATTCTAATTCATTCGCACGAATGTAACCATTCTAATTCATTCGTACGATCAATTCTAATTCATTCCTACGATCCATTCTAATTCATTCGGTGAATGGATTAGAATGGAATGTACGAATGAATTAGAATGGATCATACGAATGAATTAGAATGGATCATACGAATAAATTAGAATGGATCGTGTGAATGAATTAGAATGGATTCATTCGTACAAATGAATTAGAATGGATCGTGCGAATGAATTAGAATGGATCGTACGAATGAATTAGAATGGATCGTGCGAATAAATTAGAATGGATCGTACGAATGAATTACAATGGATCGTACGAATGAATTAGAATGAATCGTACGTGCGAATGAAATAGAATGGATCTTATGAATGAATTAGAATGGATCGTACGAATGAATTAGAATGGATCGTACGAATGTATCCATTCTAATTCATTCATAAGATCCATTCTAATTCGTTCATATGATCCATTCTAATTCATTCGTACGATCCATTCTAATTCTTTCATATGATCCATTCTAATACATTCGCACAAATGTATCCATTCTACTTCATTCGTACGATCCATTCTAATTCGTTCATACGATCCATTCTAACTCATTCGCACAATCCATTCTAATTCATTCGTACGATCCATTCTAATTCATTCGTATGATCCATTCTTACTCATTCGGATCCATTCGTACGATCCATTCTAATTCATTCGTATGATCCATTCGTACGATCCATTCTAATTCATTCGTATAATGCGTTCTAATCCATTCGTACGATCCATTCTAATTCATTCGTATGATCAATTCTAATTCATTCGCATGAATGTATCCATTCTAATTCATTTGCACGATCCATTCTAATTCATTCCTATGATCCATTCTAATTCATTCGTACAATCCATTCTATTTCATTCGCTCGAATGTATCCATTCTAATTCATTCGTACGATCCATTCTAATTCGTTCGTATGATCCATTCTAATTCATTCGTACGATCCATTCTAATGCATTCGTACGATTCATTCTAATTCATTCGCACGATCCATTCTAATTCATTCGTATGATCCATTCTAATTCATTCCTACGATCTATTTTATTTCATTCGCTCGAATGTAACCTTTCTAATTAGAATGGATCATGCGAATGAATTAGAATTAGATCATACGAATGAATTGGAATGCATTCAAATTCATTCGTACGATGCAATCTAATTCATTCGCACAAATTTATCTATTCTAATTAGAATTAGATCGTACAAATGAATTTAAATCCATTCTAATTCATTTGCACGATCCATTCTAATTCATTCCTATGATCCATTCTAATTCATTCGTACAATCCATTCTAATTCATTCGCTCGAATGTATCCATTCTAATTCATTTGCACGATCCATTCTAATTCATTCCTATGATCCATTCTAATTCATTCGTACAATCCATTCTAATTCATTCGCTCGAATGTATCCATTCTAATTCATTCGCACGAATGTATCCATTCTAATTCATTCGTACAATCCATTCTAATTCATTCGCACGATCCATTCTAATTCATTCGTATGATCCATTCTAATTCATTCCTACGATATATTCTATTTCATTCGCTCGAATATAACCTTTCTAATTAGAATGGATCGTGCGAATGAATTAGAATTAGATCATACGAACGAATTGGAATGCATTCAAATTCATTCGTACGATGCAATCTAATTCATTCGCACAAATTTATCTATTCTAATTAGAATTAGATCGTACAAATGAATTAGAATGGATCGTGCGAATGAATTAGAATGGATCGTACGAATGAATTAGAATGGATCGTACGAATGAATTAGAATGGATCGTATGAATGAATTAGAATGGATCGTACGAATGCATTAGAATGGATCGTACGAATGCATTAGAATGGATCGTACGAATGAATTAGAATGAATCGTACGAACGAATTAGAATAGATCGTACGAACGAATTAGAATGGATCGTACGAATAAATTAGAATGGATACATTCGAGCGAATGAATTAGAATGGATCGTACGAATGAATTAGAATGGATCATAGGAATAAATTAGAATGGATCGTGCAAATGAATTAGAATGGATACATTCGTGCGAATGAATTAGAATAGATCATACGAATGAATTAGAATGCACCGTACGAATGGATTAGAACGTATTGTACGAATGAATTAGAATGGATCGTACAAATGGATCATACGAATGAATTAGAATGGATCGTATGAATGGATCCGAATGAGTTAGAATGGATCATACGAATGAATTAGAATGGATCGTATTAATGAATTAGAATGGATTATGCGAATGAATTAGAATGGATCGTATGAATGAATTAGAATGGATTATGCGAATGAATTAGAATGGATCGTATGAATGAATTAGAATGGATCGTACGAACGAATTAGAATGGATCGTACAAATGAATTAAAATGGATCATATGAATGAATTAGAATGGATCGTGCGAATGAATTAGAATGGATTGTACGAATGAATTAGAATGGATACATTCGTGTGAATGAATTAGAATGTATCGTACGAATGGATTAGAATAGATCGTACGAATGGATCATGCAAATGAATTAGAATGGATCGTACGAATGAATTAGAATGGATCATACGAATGAATTAGAATGGATTCATTCGTGCGAATGAATTAGAATGGTTTGTGCGAATGAATTAGAATGGATCGTACGAATGAATTAGAATGGATTGTACGAATGAATTAGAATAGATCGTGCGAATGAATTAGAATAGATCGCACGAATGAATTAGAATGGATCGTACAAATGAATTAGAATGGATCGTACGATTCATTCTAATTCATTCGTACGATCCATTCTAATGTATTTGTACGATCGATTCTAATTCATTCGCACGATCCATTCTAATTCATTCGCACGATCCATTCTAATTCATTCGTACGATCCATTCTAATTCAATCCTACGATCTATTCTAATTAATTCGCTCTAATGTATCCATTCTAATTCATTTGTACGATCCATTCTAATTCATTTGTGCAATGAATCAGAATGGAGCGTACGAATGGATCGTACGAATGAATTAGAATGGATCGTACAAATGAATTAGAAAGGTTACATTTGTGCGAATGAATTAGAATGGATCGTACGAATGAATTAGAATGGATCGTGCGAATGAATTAGAATGGATCGTCCGAATGAATTAGAATGGATCGTGCGAATGAATTAGAATGGATCATGCGAATAAATTAGAGTGGATCATACGAATGAATTAGAATGGATCGTGCGAATGAATTAGAATGGATTGTACAAATGAATTAGAATGGATACATTCGTGCGAATGAATTAGAATGGATCGGACGAATGAATTAGAATGGATCGTACGAATGAATTAGAATGGATCGTGCGAATGAATTAGAATGAATTGTACGATGCAATCTAATTCATTCGTACAATGCGTTCTAATCCATTCGTACGATCCATTATAATTAATTCGTAAGATCTATTCTAATTCATTCGCACGATCTATTCTAATTCATTCATATGATCCATTCTAATTCATTCGTATGATCCATTCTAATTTATTCGCATTCTAATTCATTCGTACAATCCATTCTAATTCAGTCGCATGATCCATTCTAATTCATTCGTATGATCCATTCTAATTCATTCGTACGATCCATTCTAATTCATTCGTATGATCCATTCTAACTTATTCGCACGAATATATCCATTCTAATTTATTCGCACAATCCAATCTAATTCAAACGTATGATCCATTCTAATTCATTCGTACGATCCATTCTTATTCATTCGTACAATGTGTTCTAATCCATTCGTACGATCCATTCTAATTCATTCGTACGAATCTGTCCATTCTAATTCATTCGTACGATCCATTCTAATTCGTTCGTACGATCCATTCTAATTCGTTCGTACGATCCATTCTAATTCATTCTCACGAATGTAACCTTTCTAATTCATTTGTATGATCCATTCTAATTCATTCGTACGATCCATTATAATTCATTCGTACGATCCATTCTAATCCATTCGTACGATCCATTCTAATTCATTCGCACGAATGTAACCATTCTAATTCATTCGTATGATCCATTCTAATTCATTCCTACGATCCATTCTAATTCATTCGCACGAATGTATCCATTCTAATTCATTTGCACGATCCATTCTAATTCATTCACATGATCCATTCTAATTCATTCGTACAATCCATTCTAATTCATTTGTATGATCCATTCTAATTCATTCGTACGAACCATTCTAATTCATTCGTACGATTCATGCTAATTCATTCGTATGAGCTATTCTAATTCATTCGTACGATCCATTCTAATTTATTCGTACGATCCATTCTAATCCATTCGTACGATCCATTCTAATTCATTCGCACGATCCATTCTAATTCATTCTCACAAATGTAACCTTTCAATTCATTTGTACGATCCATTCTAATTCATTCATACAATCCATTCAAATTCATTTGTACGATGCAATCGAATTCATTCGCACAAATATATCTATACTAATTCATTCGTACAATGCGTTCTAATCCATCCGTACGATCCATTCTAATTCATTCGTCCGATCCATTCTGATTCATTCGCACGAATGTATCCATTCTAATTCATTCGTACAATTCATTCTAATTCATTCGCACGATCCATTCTAATTCAATCGTATGATCCATTCTAATTCATTCCTACGATCCATTCTAATTTATTCGCAAGAATGTATCCATTCTAATTCATTCGTACGCTCCATTCTTATTCATCGCACAAATGTATCCATTTTAATTTAAATGTACTATCCATTCAAATTCAATCGTATGATCCATTCTAATTCATTCGCACGATCAATTCTAATTCATTCGTCCGATCCATTCTAATTTATTTGTACGAATGTAACCATTCTAATTCATTCGTAGGATCCATTCTAATTCATTTGTATGATCCATTCTAACTCATTCGGTGGATCCATTCTAATTCATTCGTACGATCCATTCTAATTCATTCGTACGATCCATTCTAATTTATTCGTACGATCCATTCTAATTCATTCGTACGATCTATTCTAATTCATTCGCATGATCCATTCTAATTCATTCGTACGATCCATTCTGATTCATTCGTACGATCCATTCAAATTCATTCGTACGATGCAATATAATTCATTCGCACAAATGTATCTATTCTAATTTATTTGTACGATCCATTCTAATTCGTTCATATGATCCATTCTAATTCGATTAGAATGGATCGTATGAATGAATTAGAATGGATCATACAAATGAATTAGAAAGGTTACATTCGTGAGAATGAATTAGAATGGATCGTGCGAATGAATTAGATTGCATCGTACGATCCATTCTATTTCATTCGCTCGAATGTATCCATTCTAATTCATTCGTATGAATTAGAATGGATCGTACGAATGAATTAGAATGGATCGTACGAATAGATTAGAATGGATCGTATGAATGAATTAGAATGGATCGTGCGAATGAATTAAAATGGATCGTACGAATAATTCATTCGTACGATCCATTCTAATGCATTCGTATGATTCATTCTAATTCATTCGCACGATCCATTCTAATTCATTCGAATGATCCATTCTAATTTATTTGCACGAATATACGATCCATTCTAATTTATTCGCAAGAATGTATCCATTCTAATTCATTCGTACAATCCATTCTAATTTATTCGTACAAATGTATCCATTCTAATTCATTCGTACAATCCATTATAATTCATTCGTACGATCCATTCTAATTCATTCGCACGAATGTATCCATTCTAATTCATTCGTACAATCCATTCTAATTCATTCGCACGATCCATTCTAATTCATTCGTATGATCCATTCTAATTCATTCCTACGATCTATTCTAATTCATTCGCTCGAATGTATCCATTCTAATTCATTCGTTCGATCCATTCTAATTCATTCGTACGATCCATTCAAATTCATTCGCATGATCCATTCTAATTCATTCGTACGATCCATTCTTATTCATTCTCACGAATGTAACCTTTCTAATTCATTTGTATGATCCATTCTAATTCATTCGTACGATCCATTCTAATCCATTCGTACGATCCATTGTAATTCATTCATACAATCCATTCAGATTCATTCGCACAAATGAATTAGAATAGATACATTTGTGCGAATGAATTAGAATGGATCGTACGAATGAATTAGAATGGATCGTACAAATGAATTAGAAAGGGTACATTTGTGAGAATAAATTAGAATGGATCGTACGATTCATTCTAATTCATTCGTACGATCCATTCAAATTCATTCGCACGATCCATTCTAATTCATTCGTATGATTCATTCTAATTCATTCGTACAATCCATTCTAATTCATTCGCACAAATGTATCCATTCTAATTTATTCGTACGATCCATTCTAATTAAATCGTACGAATGAATTAGAATGGATCGTACGAATGAATTAGAATGGATTGTACAAATGAATTAGAATGGATACATTCGAGCGAATGAATTAGAATGGATCGTCCGAATGGATTAGAATGGATCGTACGAATGAATTAGAATGGATCGTATAAATGAATTAGAAAGGTTACATTTGTGAGAATGAATTAGAATGGATCATACGAATGGATTAGAATGGATCGTACAAATGGATTAGAATGGATCGTACGAATGGATTAGAATGGATCGTACGAATGAATTAGAATGGATCGTACAAATGAATTAGAAAGGTTACATATGTGAGAATGAATTAGAATGGATCGTACGAATGAATTAGAATGGATCGTACGAATGGATTAGAATGGATCGTACGAATGGATTAGATCCATTCATACAAATGAATAAGAATGGATCATGAGAATGAATTAGAATGGATCGTACAAATGAATTAGAATGGATCGTATGAATGAATTGGACTGGATCGTACGAATAAATTAGAATGGATACATTCATGCAAATGAATTAGAATGGATCATAGCAATGAATTAGAATGGATCATACGAATGAATTAGAATGGATCGTACGAATGGATTAGAATGGATCGTACGAATGGATTAGAACGTATTGTACGAATGAATTAGAATAGATACATTTGTGCGAATGAATTAGATTGCATCGTACGAATGAATTTGAATGGATCGGACGAATGTATCCACTCTAATTCATTCGTACGTACGATTCATTGTAATTCTTTCGTACGATCCATTCTAATTCATTCGTACGATCCATTCAAATTTATTCGTACGATCCATTCTAATTAATTCGTACGATCCATTCTAATTCATTCGCAAATTAGAATGGATCATACGAATGAATTAGAATGGTTACATTCGTGCGAATGAATTAGAATGGATCATAGGAATGAATTAGAATGGATCGTGTGAATGAATTAGAATGGATACATTCGTACAAATGAATTAGAATGGATCGTGCGAATGAATTAGAATGGATCGTACGAATGAATTAGAATAGATACATTTGTGCGAATGAATTAGAATGGATCGTATGAATGAATTAGAATGAATTATACGAATGAATTAGAATGGATCATACGAATGAATTAGAATATATCATGTGAATGAATTAGAATGGATCGTACAAATGAATTTGAATGGATCGTACGAATGAATTAGAATGGATCATGCGAATGAATTTGAATGGATCGTACGAATGAATTAGAATGGATCGAACGAATGAATTAGAATAGATACATTCGAGCGAATAAATTAGAATAGATCGTAGGAATGAATTAGAATGGATCGTACGAATGAATTAGAATGGATCATACGAACGAATTAGAATGGATCGTACGAACGAATTAGAATGCATCGTACGAACGAATTAGAATGGATCGTACGAACGAATTAGAATGGATCGTACGAATGAATTAGAATGGATACATTCGAGCGAATGAATTTAAATGGATAGTACGAATGAATTAGAATGGATCATAGGAATGAATTAGAATGGATCGTGCAAATGAATTAGAATGGATCGTATGAATGAATTAGAATGGATCGAGCGAATGAATTAGAATGGATCGTACGAATGAATTAGAATGGATCGTACGAATGAATTAGAATGGATACATTCGAGCGAATGAATTACAATGGATCGTACGAATGAATTAGAATTGTTCATAGGAATGAATTAGAATGGATCGTTCGAATGAATTAGAACGGATATATTTGTACAAATGAATTAGAATGGATCGTGCGAATGAATTAGAATGGATCATACGAATGAATTAGAATGGATAGTGCGAATAAATTAGAATGGATCGTACGAATGAATTAGAATGGATTGTACGAATGAATTAGAATGAATCGCACGTACGAATGAATTAGAATAGATACATTTGTACGAATAAATTAAAATAGATCGTACGAATGGATTAGAATGGATCGTACGAATGAATCAGAATGGATCGTAGGAATGAATTAGAATAGATCATAGGAATGAATTAGAATGGATTGTAGGAATGAATTAGAATGGATCATACAAATGAATTAGAAAGGTTATATTTGTGAGAATGAATTAGAATGGATCGTACGAATGAATTAGAATGGATTGCACAATTGTAACCATTCTAATTCATTCGTACGATCCATTCTAATTCATTCCTACGATCCATTCTAATTCATTTGCATGAATGTATCCATTCTAATTCATTTGCACGATCCATTCTAATTCATTCCTATGATCCATTCTAATTCATTCGTATGATCAATTCTAATTCATTCGCACGCTCCATTCTAATTCATTCGTACAATCCACTCTAATTCATTCGCATAAATGTAACCATTCTAATTCATTCGTACGATCCATTCTAATTCATTCCTACGATCCATTCTAATTCATTCGCACGAATGTATCCATTCTAATTCATTAGCACGATCCATTCTAATTCATTCCTATGATCCATTCTAATTCATTCGTACGATCCATTCTAATTCATTCGTCCGATCCATTCAAATTCATTCGTACGATGCATTCTAATTCATTCGTACGATCCATTCTAATTCATTCGCTCGAATGTATCCATTCTAATTCATTCGCACGATCCATTCTAATTCATTTGTACGATCCATTCTAATTCATTTGTATGATCCATTCTAATTCATTCAAATGCATTCGAACGATTCATTCTAATTTATTTGTACGATCCATTCTAATTCATTTGTATGATCCATTCTAATTCATTCTAATGTATTCGTACGATTCATTCTAATTCATTCGCACGATCCATTCTAATTCATTCGTACGATTCATTCTAATTCATTCGCATGAATGTAACCTTTCTAATTTATTTATATGTATCCATTCTAATTCATTCGTACGATCCATTCTAATCCATTCGTACGATCCATTCTAATCCATTCGTACGATCCATTCTAATTCATTCGCTCGAATGTATCCATTCTGATTCATTCGCACAATCCATTCTAATTCATT
This sequence comes from Chamaelirium japonicum, assembly GCA_947650365.1. Lineage (NCBI taxonomy): Eukaryota > Viridiplantae > Streptophyta > Magnoliopsida > Liliales > Melanthiaceae > Chamaelirium > Chamaelirium japonicum. The sequence continues at coordinate 46,448,225 of OX393552.1, read as the reverse complement.
TGTACGATCCATTCAAACTCATTCATACGATCCATTCTAATTCATTCGTACGATCCATTCTAATTCATTCGCATGATCCATTCTAATTCATTCGCACGATCCATTCTAATTCATTCGTATGATCCATTCTAATTCATTCGTACGATCTATTCTAATTCATTCGTACGATCCATTCTAATTCATTCGTACGATCCATTCTAATTCGTTCATTCGCACGAATGTATCCATTCTAATTCATTCGTACGATCCATTCTAATTCATTCGCATGAATGTATCCATTCTAATTCATTCGTACAATCCATTCTAATTCATTTGCACGATCCATTCTAATTCATTCCTATGATCCATTCTAATTCATTCGTATGATCCATTCTAATTCATTCGCTCGATTGTATCCATTCTAATTCTTTCATATGATCCATTCTAATTCATTCGCACGAATGTATCCATTCTAGTTCATTCGTACGCTCCATTCTAATTCATTTGTACGCTCCATTCTTATTCATCGCACAAATGTATCCATTCTAATTTATTCGTACGATCCATTCAAATTCAATCGTATGATCCATTCTAATTCATTCGCACGATCAATTCTAATCCATTCGTACGATCCATTCTAATTCATTCGCACGATCCATTCTAATTCATTCGCACGAATGTATCCATTCTCATTCATTTGCACGATCCATTCTAATTCATTCGTACGATCCATTCTAATTCATTCGTACGATCTAATTCATTCGTACGATCCTTTCTAATTCATTCTCACAAATGTAACCTTTTTAATTCATTCGTATGATCCATTCTAATTCATTCGTACGATCCATTCTAATCCATTCGTACGATCCATTCTAATCCATTCGTACGATCTATTCTAATTCATTCGTACGATCCATTGTTATCCATTCTAATTCTTTCGTACGATCTATTCTAATTCATTTGTACGATCCATTCTAATTCATTCGTACGAATGAATTAGAATGGATCATACGATTGAATTTGAATGGATCGTACGAATGAATTAGAATGGATACATTTGTGCAAATTAATTAGAATGGATCGTACAAATGAATTAGAATGGATCATACGAATGAATTAGAATGGATCGTACGAATGAATTAGAATGGATAGTGCAAATGAATTAGAATGGATCGTACGAATGAATTGGAATGGTTAAATTCGTGCGAATGAATTAGAATGGATCGTACGAATGAATTAGAATAGATCATACAAATGAATTAGAATGGATCGTGCGAATGAATTAGAATTGGTCATACGAATAAATTAGAATGGATCGTACGAATGAATTAGAATGGATCGTGCGAATGAATTAGAATGGATCGTATGAATGAATTAGAATGGATATATTTGAACGAATAAATTAGAATGGATCATACGAATGAATTAGAATGGATCGTATGAATGAATTTTAATGGATCGTGCAAATGAATTAGAATCGATCGTACGAATGAATTAGAATGGATCATACGAATAAATTATATCGTACGAATAAATTAGAATGGATCGTACGAATGAATTAAAATGGATACATTCATACGACTGAATTAGAATGGATTGTACGAATGAATTAGAATGGATCGTACGAATGAATTAGAACGGATCGTGCGAATGAATTAGAATGGATCGTACGAATGAATTAGAATAGATATATTTGAACGAATGGATCGTACGAATGGATTAGAATGGATCGTACGAATGAATTAGAATGGATCTTACAAATGAATTAGAAAGGTTACATTCGTGTGAATGAATTAGAATGGATCGTACGAATGAATTAGAATGGATCATGCGAATGAATTTGAATGGATCGTACGAATGAATTAGAATGGATCGAACGAATGAATTAGAATGCATACATTCGAGCGAATGAATTAGAATAGATCGTAGGAATGAATTAGAATAGATCATATGAATGAATTAGAATGAATCTTGCGAATGAATTAGAATGGATTGTACGAATGAATTAGAATGGATACATTCGTGCGAATGAATTAGAATGGATCGGACGAATGAATTCTAATGGATCGTACGATTCATTCTAATTCATTCGTACGATCCATTCTAATGCATTCGTACGATTCATTCTAATTCATTCGCACGATCCATTCTAATTCATTCGTATGATCCATTCTAATTTATTTGCACGAATATACGATCTATTCTAATTTATTCGCAAAAATGTATCCATTCTAATTTATTCGTACAATCCATTCTAATTTATTCGTACAAATGTATCCATTCTAATTCATTCGTACGATCCATTCTAATTCATTCGTACGATTCATTCTAATTCATTCGTACGATCCATTCTAATTCATTCGTACGATCCATTCTAATTCATTCGCACGAATGTATCCATTCTAATTCATTCGTACAATCCATTCTAATTCATTCGCACGATCCATTCTAATTCATTCGTATGATCCATTCTAATTCATTCCTACGATCTATTCTAATTCATTCGCTCGAATGTATCCATTCTAATTCATTCGTTCGATCCATTCTAATTTATTCGTACGATCCATTCAAATTCATTCGTACGATCCATTCTAATGGATCGTACGAATGAATTAGAATGGTTATATTCGTGCGAATGAATTAGAATAGATCGTACGAATGAATTAGAATGGATCGTACGAATAAATTAGAATGGATCGTGCGAATGAATTAGAATGGATCGTACGAATGAATTAGAATCGATCCACCAAATGAGTTAGAATGGATCATACGAATGAATTAGAATGGATCGTACGAATGAATTAGAATTGATTGTGCATTCGAATTAGAATGGATCATGCGAATGAATTAGAATGGATCATACGATTCATTCTAATTCATTCGTACGATCCATTCTAATGCATTCGTACGATCCATTCTAATTCATTCGTATGATCCATTCTAACTCATTCGGTGGATCCATTCTAATTCATTCGTACGATCCATTCTAATTCATTCGCACGATCCATTCTAATTTATTCGTACGATCCATTCTAATTCATTCGTACGATCTATTCTAATTCATTCGCACGAATATAACCATTCTAATTCATTCGTACGATTCATTCTAATTCATTCCTACGATCCATTCTAATTCATTCGCACAAATGTATCCATTCTAATTCATTCCTACGATCCATTCTAATTCATTCGTACGATCCATTCTAATTCATTCGCATGATCCATTCGTATGATCCATTCTAATCCATTCGAACGATCCAATCTAATTTGTTTGTACGATCCATTCTAATTCGTTCGTACGATTCATTCGTACGATCCATTCTATTCATTCGTACGAATGAATTTGAATGGATCATACAAATGAATTAGAAAGGTTACATTCGTGAGAATGAATTAGAATGGATACATTTGTGCGAATGAATTAGAATAGATTAGAATGGATCGTACCAATGGATTAGAATCCATTCTAATTCATTTGAATGATCCATTCTAATTCATCGCACGATCCATTCTATTTCATTCGCTCGAATGTATCCATTTTAATTCATTCGTACGATCCATTCTAATGCATTCGTACGATCCATTCTAATTCATTCGTTCGATCCATTCTAATTCATTCGTACGATCCATTCAAATTCATTCGCATGATCCATTCTAATTCATTCGTACGATCCATTCAAATTCATTCGCATGATCCATTCTAATTCATTCGTACGATCCATTCTAATTCAATCGTATGATTCATTCTAATTCATTCGCACAAATGTATCCATTTTAATTCATTCCTACGATCCATTCTAATTTATTTATACAATCCATTCTAATTCATTCGCATGATCCATTCTAATTCATTCGTACGATCCATTCTAATCCATTCGTACGAATGGATTAGAATGGATACATTTGTGCAATCCATTCTAATTCATTTGCACGATCCATTCTAATCCATTCGTACGATCAATTCTAATCCATTCGTACGATACATTATAATTCATTCGCACAAATGTATCCATTCTAATTCATACGATCCATTATAATTCGTTCATACGATCCATTCTAATTCTTTTACACGAATGTAACCATTCTAATTCATTCGTACGATCCATTCTAATTCATTCCTACGATCCATTATAATTCATTCGGACGAATGTATCCATTCTAATTCATTTGCATGACCTATTCTAATTCATTCCTATGATCCATTCTAATTCATTCGTACGATCCATTCTAATTCATTCGCTCGAATGTATCCATTCTAATTCATTCGTACGATCTATTCTAATTCATTCGTACGATCCATTCTAATTCATTCTCACAAATGTAACCTTTCTAATTCATTTGTATGTATCCATTCTAATTCATTCGCACGATCCATTCTAATTCATTCGTACGATCCATTCCAATTCATTCGCACGATCCATTCTAATACATTCGTACGATCCATTCTAATTCATTCGCACGAATGTATCCATTCTAATGCATTCGTACGATTCATTCTAATTCATTCACACGATCCATTCTAATTCATTCGTACGATCCATTCTAATTCATTCGTCCGATCCATTCAAATTCATTCGTACGATGCATTCTAATTCATTCGTACGATCCATTCCAATTCATTCGTACGATCCATTCTAATTCATTCACTCGAATGTATCCATTCTAATTCATTCGCACGATCCATTCGAATTCATTTCTACGATCCATTCTAATTCATTTGTATGATCCATTCTAATTCATTCTAATACATTCGTACGATTCATTCTAATTCATTTGTACGATCCATTCTAATTCATTTGTATGATCCATTCTAATTCATTCTAATGCATTCGTACGATTCATTCTAATTCATTCACACAATCCATTCTAATTCATTCGTACGATTCATTCTAATTCATTCGCACGAATGTAACATTTCTAATTCATTTGTATGTATCCATTCTAATTCATTCGTACGATCCATTCTAATCCATTCGTACGATCCATTCTAATCCATTCGTACGATCCATTCTAATTCATTCGTTCGAATGTATCCATTCTAATTCATTCGCACGATCCATTCTAATTCATTTGTACGATCCATTCAAACTCATTCATACGATCCATTCTAATTCATTCGTATGATCCATTCTAATTCATTCGCATGATCCATTCTAATTCATTCGCACGATCCATTCAAATTCATTCGTATGATCCATTCTAATTCATTCATACGATCTATTCTAATTCATTCGTACGATCCATTCTAATTCATTCGTACGATCCATTCTAATTTGTTCATTCGCACGAATGTATCCATTCTAATTCATTCGTACGATCCATTCTAATTCATTCGCATGAATGTATCCATTCTAATTCATTCGTACAATCCATTCTAATTCATTTGCACGATCCATTCTAATTCATTCCTATGATCCATTCTAATTCATTTGTACGATCCATTCTAATTCATTCGCTCGATTGTATCCATTCTAATTCTTTCATATGATCCATTCTAATTCATTTGCACGAATGTATCCATTCTAGGTCATTCGTACGCTCCATTCTAATTCATTCGTACGCTCCATTCTTATTCATCGCACAAATGTATCCATTCTAATTTATTCATACGATCCATTCAAATTCAATCGTATGATCCATTCTAATTCATTCGCACGATCAATTCTAATCCATTCGTACAATCCATTCTAATTCATTCGCACGATCCATTCTAATTCATTCGCACGAATGTATCCATTCTAATTCATTTGCACGATCCATTCTAATTCATTCGTACGATCCATTCTAATTCATTCCTACGATCTAATTCATTCGTACGATCCTTTCTAATTCATTCTCACAAATGTAACCTTTCTAATTCATTTGTATGATCCATTCTAATTCATTCGTACGATCCATTCTAATCCATTCGTACGATCCATTCTAATCCATTCGTATGATCCATTCTAATCCATTCGTATGATTCATTCTAATTCATTCGTACGATCTATTCTAATTCATTCGTACGATCCATTCTAATTCATTTGTACGATCCATTCTAATTCATTCGTACGAATGAATTAGAATGGATCATACGATTGAATTTGAATGGATCATACGAATGAATTAGAATGGATATAATCGTGCGAATTAATTAGAATGGATCGTACAAATGAATTAGAATGGATCATACGAATGAATTAGAATGGATCGTACGAATGAATTAGAATGGATAGTGCAAATGAATTAGAATGGATCGTACGAATGAATTGGAATGGATACATTCGTGCGAATGAATTAGAATGGATCGTACGAATGAATTAGAGTAGATCGTACAAATGAATTAGAATGGATCGTGGGAATGAATTAGAATTGATCATACGAATGAATTAGAATGGATCATACGAATGAATTAGAATGGATCGTGCGAATGAATTAGAATGGATCGTATGAATGAATTAGAATGGATATATTTGAACGAATAAATTAGAATGGATCATACGAATGAATTAGAATGGATCGTACGAATGAATTTGAATGGATCGTGCGAATGAATTAGAATCGATCGTACGAATGAATTAGAATGGATCGTACGAATGAATTAGATCATATGAATAAATTAGAATGGATCGTACGAATGAATTAAAATGGATATATTCATACGACTGAATTAGAATGGATTGTACGAATGAATTAGAATGGATCGTACGAATGAATTAGAATGGATCGTGCGAATGAATTAGAATGGATCGTACGAATGAATTAGAATGGATATATTTGAACGAATGGATCGTACGAATGGATTAGAATGGATCGTACGAATGAATTAGAATGGATCATACAAATGAATTAGAAAGGTTACATTCGTGTGAATGAATTAGAATGGATCGTACGAATGAATTAGAATGGATCATGCGAATGAATTTGAATGGATCGTACGAATGAATTAGAATGGATCGAACGAATGAATTAGAATGCATACATTCGAGCGAATGAATTAGAATAGATCGTAGGAATGAATTAGAATAGATCATATGAATGAATTAGAATGAATCGTGCGAATGAATTAGAATGGATTGTACGAATGAATTAGAATGGATACATTCGTGCGAATGAATTAGAATGGATCGGACGAATGAATTAGAATGGATCGTACGATTCATTCTAATTCATCCGTACGATCCATTCTAATGCATTCGTACGATTCATTCTAATTCATTCGCACGATCCATTCTAATTCATTCGTATGATCCATTCTAATTCATTCGTATGATCCATTCTAATTTATTTGCACGAATATACGATCTATTCTAATTTATTCGCAAAAATGTATCCATTCTAATTTATTCGTACAATCCATTCTAATTTATTCGTACAAATGTATCCATTCTAATTCATTCGTACGATCCATTCTAATTCATTCGTACGATTCATTCTAATTCATTCGTACGATCCATTCTAATTCATTCGTACGATCCATTCTAATTCATTCGCACGAATGTATCCATTCTAATTCATTCGTACAATCCATTCTAATTCATTCGCACGATCCATTCTAATTCATTCGTATGATCCATTCTAATTCATTCCTACGATCTATTCTAATTCATTCGCTCGAATGTATCCATTCTAATTCATTCGTTCGATCCATTCTAATTTATTCGTACGATCCATTCAAATTCATTCGTACGATCCATTCTAATGGATCGTACGAATGAATTAGAATGGTTATATTCGTGCGAATGAATTAGAATAGATCGTACGAATGAATTAGAATGGATCGTACGAATAAATTAGAATGGATCGTGCGAATGAATTAGAATGGATCGTACGAATGAATTAGAATTGATCCACCAAATGAGTTAGAATGGATCATACGAATGAATTAGAATGGATCGTACGAATGAATTAGAATTGATTGTGCATTCGAATTAGAATGGATCATGCGAATGAATTAGAATGGATCATACGATTCATTCTAATTCATTCGTACGATCCATTCTAATGCATTCGTACGATCCATTCTAATTCATTCGTATGATCCATTCTAACTCATTCGGTGGATCCATTCTAATTCATTCGTACGATCCATTCTAATTCATTCGCACGATCCATTCTAATTTATTCGTACGATCCATTCTAATTCATTCGTACGATCTATTCTAATTCATTCGCACGAATATAACCATTCTAATTCATTCGTACGATTCATTCTAATTCATTCCTACGATCCATTCTAATTCATTCGCACAAATGTATCCATTCTAATTCATTCCTACGATCCATTCTAATTCATTCGTACGATCCATTCTAATTCATTCGCATGATCCATTCGTATGATCCATTCTAATACATTCGAACGATCCAATCTAATTTGTTTGTACGATCCATTCTAATTCGTTCGTACGATTCATTCGTACGATCCATTCTATTCATTCGTACGAATGAATTTGAATGGATCATACAAATGAATTAGAAAGGTTACATTCGTGAGAATGAATTAGAATGGATACATTTGTGCGAATGAATTAGAATAGATTAGAATGGATCGTACCAATGGATTAGAATCCATTCTAATTCATTTGAATGATCCATTCTAATTCATCGCACGATCCATTCTATTTCATTCGCTCGAATGTATCCATTTTAATTCATTCGTACGATCCATTCTAATGCATTCGTACGATCCATTCTAATTCATTCGTTCGATCCATTCTAATTCATTCGTACGATCCATTCAAATTCATTCGCATGATCCATTCTAATTCATTCGTACGATCCATTCAAATTCATTCGCATGATCCATTCTAATTCATTCGTACGATCCATTCTAATTCAATCGTATGATTCATTCTAATTCATTCGCACAAATGTATCCATTTTAATTCATTCCTACGATCCATTCTAATTTATTTATACAATCCATTCTAATTCATTCGCATGATCCATTCTAATTCATTCGTACGATCCATTCTAATCCATTCGTACGAATGGATTAGAATGGATACATTTGTGCAATCCATTCTAATTCATTTGCACGATCCATTCTAATCCATTCGTACGATCAATTCTAATCCATTCGTACGATACATTATAATTCATTCGCACAAATGTATCCATTCTAATTCATACGATCCATTATAATTCGTTCATACGATCCATTCTAATTCTTTTACACGAATGTAACCATTCTAATTCATTCGTACGATCCATTCTAATTCATTCCTACGATCCATTATAATTCATTCGGACGAATGTATCCATTCTAATTCATTTGCATGACCTATTCTAATTCATTCCTATGATCCATTCTAATTCATTCGTACGATCCATTCTAATTCATTCGCTCGAATGTATCCATTCTAATTCATTCGTACGATCTATTCTAATTCATTCGTACGATCCATTCTAATTCATTCTCACAAATGTAACCTTTCTAATTTATTTGTATGTATCCATTCTAATTCATTCGCACGATCCATTCTAATTCATTCGTACGATCCATTCCAATTCATTCGCACGATCCATTCTAATACATTCGTACGATCCATTCTAATTCATTCGCACGAATGTATCCATTCTAATGCATTCGTACGATTCATTCTAATTCATTCACACGATCCATTCTAATTCATTCGTACGATCCATTCTAATTCATTCGTCCGATCCATTCAAATTCATTCGTACGATGCATTCTAATTCATTCGTACGATCCATTCCAATTCATTCGTACGATCCATTCTAATTCATTCACTCGAATGTATCCATTCTAATTCATTCGCACGATCCATTCGAATTCATTTCTACGATCCATTCTAATTCATTTGTATGATCCATTCTAATTCATTCTAATACATTCGTACGATTCATTCTAATTCATTTGTACGATCCATTCTAATTCATTTGTATGATCCATTCTAATTCATTCTAATGCATTCGTACGATTCATTCTAATTCATTCACACAATCCATTCTAATTCATTCGTACGATTCATTCTAATTCATTCGCACGAATGTAACATTTCTAATTCATTTGTATGTATCCATTCTAATTCATTCGTACGATCCATTCTAATCCATTCGTACGATCCATTCTAATCCATTCGTACGATCCATTCTAATTCATTCGCTCGAATGTATCCATTCTAATTCATTCGCACGATCCATTCTAATTCATTTGTACGATCCATTCAAACTCATTCATACGATCCATTCTAATTCATTCGTATGATCCATTCTAATTCATTCGCATGATCCATTCTAATTCATTCGCACGATCCATTCAAATTCATTCGTATGATCCATTCTAATTCATTCATACGATCTATTCTAATTCATTCGTACGATCCATTCTAATTCATTCGTACGATCCATTCTAATTTGTTCATTCGCACGAATGTATCCATTCTAATTCATTCGTACGATCCATTCTAATTCATTCGCATGAATGTATCCATTCTAATTCATTCGTACAATCCATTCTAATTCATTTGCACGATCCATTCTAATTCATTCCTATGATCCATTCTAATTCATTTGTACGATCCATTCTAATTCATTCGCTCGATTGTATCCATTCTAATTCTTTCATATGATCCATTCTAATTCATTTGCACGAATGTATCCATTCTAGGTCATTCGTACGCTCCATTCTAATTCATTCGTACGCTCCATTCTTATTCATCGCACAAATGTATCCATTCTAATTTATTCATACGATCCATTCAAATTCAATCGTATGATCCATTCTAATTCATTCGCACGATCAATTCTAATCCATTCGTACAATCCATTCTAATTCATTCGCACGATCCATTCTAATTCATTCGCACGAATGTATCCATTCTAATTCATTTGCACGATCCATTCTAATTCATTCGTACGATCCATTCTAATTCATTCCTACGATCTAATTCATTCGTACGATCCTTTCTAATTCATTCTCACAAATGTAACCTTTCTAATTCATTTGTATGATCCATTCTAATTCATTCGTACGATCCATTCTAATCCATTCGTACGATCCATTCTAATCCATTCGTATGATCCATTCTAATCCATTCGTATGATTCATTCTAATTCATTCGTACGATCTATTCTAATTCATTCGTACGATCCATTCTAATTCATTTGTACGATCCATTCTAATTCATTCGTACGAATGAATTAGAATGGATCATACGATTGAATTTGAATGGATCATACGAATGAATTAGAATGGATATAATCGTGCGAATTAATTAGAATGGATCGTACAAATGAATTAGAATGGATCATACGAATGAATTAGAATGGATCGTACGAATGAATTAGAATGGATAGTGCAAATGAATTAGAATGGATCGTACGAATGAATTGGAATAGATACATTCGTGCGAATGAATTAGAATGGATCGTACGAATGAATTAGAGTAGATCGTACAAATGAATTAGAATGGATCGTGGGAATGAATTAGAATTGATCATACGAATGAATTAGAATGGATCATACGAATGAATTAGAATGGATCGTGCGAATGAATTAGAATGGATCGTATGAATGAATTAGAATGGATATATTTGAACGAATAAATTAGAATGGATCATACGAATGAATTAGAATGGATCGTACGAATGAATTTGAATGGATCGTGCGAATGAATTAGAATCGATCGTACGAATGAATTAGAATGGATCGTACGAATGAATTAGATCATATGAATAAATTAGAATGGATCGTACGAATGAATTAAAATGGATATATTCATACGACTGAATTAGAATGGATTGTACGAATGAATTAGAATGGATCGTACGAATGAATTAGAATGGATCGTGCGAATGAATTAGAATGGATCGTACGAATGAATTAGAATGGATATATTTGAACGAATGGATCGTACGAATGGATTAGAATGGATCGTACGAATGAATTAGAATGGATCATACAAATGAATTAGAAAGGTTACATTCGTGTGAATGAATTAGAATGGATCGTACGAATGAATTAGAATGGATCATGCGAATGAATTTGAATGGATCGTACGAATGAATTAGAATGGATCGAACGAATGAATTAGAATGCATACATTCGAGCGAATGAATTAGAATAGATCGTAGGAATGAATTAGAATAGATCATATGAATGAATTAGAATGAATCGTGCGAATGAATTAGAATGGATTGTACGAATGAATTAGAATGGATACATTCGTGCGAATGAATTAGAATGGATCGGACGAATGAATTAGAATGGATCGTACGATTCATTCTAATTCATCCGTACGATCCATTCTAATGCATTCGTACGATTCATTCTAATTCATTCGCACGATCCATTCTAATTCATTCGTATGATCCATTCTAATTTATTTGCACGAATATACTATCTATTCTAATTTATTCGCAAAAATATATCCATTCTAATTCATTCGTACAATCCATTCTAATTTATTCGTACAAATGTATCCATTCTAATTCATTCGTACGATCCATTCTAATTCATTAATACGATTCATTCTAATTCATTCGTACGATCCATTCTAATTCATTCGTACGATCCATTCTAATTCATTCGCACGAATGTATCCATTCTAATTCATTCGTACAATCCATTCTAATTCATTCGCACGATCCATTCTAATTTATTCCTATGATCCATTCTAATTCATTCCTACGATCTATTCTAATTCATTCACTCGAATGTATCCATTCTAATTCATTCGTTCGATCCATTCTAATTTATTCGTACGATCCATTCAAATTCATTCGTACGATCCATTCTAATGGATCGTACGAATGAATTAGAATGGTTACATTCGTGCGAATGAATTAGAATAGATCGTACGAATGAATTAGAATGGATCGTACGAATAAATTAGAATGGATTGTGCGAATGAATTAGAATGGATCGTACGAATGAATTAGAATGGATCCACCAAATGAGTTAGAATGAATCATACGAATGAATTAGAATGGATCGTACGAATGAATTAGAATTGATTGTGCATTCGAATTCGAATGGATCGTGCGAATGAATTAGAATGGATCATACGATTCATTCTAATTCATTCGTACGATCCATTCTAATGCATTCGTACGATCCATTCTAATTCATTCGTATGATCCATTCTAACTCATTCGGTGGATCCATTCTAATTCATTCGTACGATCTATTCTAATTCATTCGCACGATCCATTCTAATTTATTCGTACGATCCATTCTAATTCATTCGTACGATCTATTCTAATTCATTCGCACGAATGTAACCATTCTAATTCATTCGTACGATTCATTCTAATTCATTCCTACGATCCATTCTAATTCATTCGCACAAATGTATCCATTCTAATTCATTCGTACGATCTATTCTAATTCATTCGTACGATCCATTCTAATTCATTCGCATGATCCATTCGTACGATCCAATCTAATCCATTCGTACGATCCAATCTAATTCATTCGTACGATCCATTCGTACGATTCATTCGTACGATCCATTCTATTCATTCATACGAATGAATTTGAATGGATCATACAAATGAATTAGAAAGGTTACATTCGTGAGAATGAATTAGAATGGATACATTTGTGCGAATGAATTAGAATAGATTAGAATGGATCGTACCAATGGATTAGAATCCATTCTAATTCATTTGTATGATCCATTCTAATTCATCGCACGATCCATTCTAATTCATTCGCTTGAATATATCCATTCTAATTCATTCGTACGATCCATTCTAATGCATTCGTACGATCCATTCTAATTCATTCGTTCGATCCATTCTAATTCATTCGTACGATCCATTCAAATTCATTCGCATGATCCATTCTAATTCATTCGTACGATCCATTCTAATTCAATCGTATGATTCATTCTAATTCATTCGCACAAATGTATCCATTTTAATTCATTCCTACGATCCATTCTAATTTATTCATACAATCCATTCTAATTCATTCGCATGATCCATTCTAATTCATTCGTACGATCCATTCTAATCCATTCGTACGAATGGATTAGAATGGATACATTTGTGCAATCCATTCTAATTCATTTGCATGATCCATTCTAATCCATTCGTACGATCCATTCTAATCCATTCGTACGATCCATTCTAATTCATTCACACAAATGTATCCATTCTAATTCATACGATCCATTATAATTCGTTCATACGATCCATTCTAATTCATTCGCACGAATCTAACCATTCTAATTCATTCCTACGATCCATTATAATTCATTCGGACGAATGTATCCATTCTAATTCATTTGCATGACCTATTCTAATTCATTCCTATGATCCATTCTAATTCATTCGTACGATCCATTTTAATTCATTCGCTCGAATGTATCCATTCTAATTCATTCGTACGATCCATTCTAATTCATTCGTACGATCCATTCTAATTCATTTTCACAAATGTAACCTTTCTAATTCATTTGTATGTATCCATTCTAATTCATTCGTACGATCCATTCTAATTCATTCGCACGATCCATTCTAATTCATTCGCACGATCCATTCCAATTCATTCGCACGATCCATTCTAATACATTCGTACGATCCATTCTAATTCATTCGCACGAATGTATCCATTCTAATACATTCGTACGATTCATTCTAATTCATTCACACGATCCATTCTAATTCATTCGTACGATCCATTCTAATTCATTCGTCCGATCCATTCTAATTCATTCGCACGAATATATCCATTCTAATTCATTCGTACGATCCATTCTAATTCATTCGTCCGATCCATTCAAATTCATTCGTACGATGCATTCTAATTCATTCGTACGATCTGTTGGGGGTAGTCAAAAACCACTTATCTTGGACAGCCCGCCCGGGAGTTGAAACCCTCGGAAGCTGAGCGTGCCCCCTTTTCAGGCTCGCCAGGAGCTCGCCCTCTCAGCCCATCAGGAGCTCGCCTTCACATGGAGCTGGATGGACACCTTGTATCTGAGTACAGCTCGCACCTCCAGTCCCCACAATGACACGCCCAAATTCGATAAATGGCTTAGACAAAGAGCGCGAAGGAGCTCGCCCAAGCTCGTCCAGGAGCTCGCCATGCTCGCTCAGGAGCTCGCCTAGCTCGCACAGGAGCTCGCCCAAGCTCGTCCAGGAGCTCGCCATGCTCGCTCAGGAGCTCGCCTAGCTCACACAGGAGCTCGCCTAGCTCGCACAGGAGCTCGCCCAAACTCGCTCAGGAGCTCGCCATGCTCGCTCAGGAGCTCGCCTAGCTCGCAAAGGAGCTCGCCCAAACTCACCCAGGAGCTCGCCCATGCTTACTCATGAGCTCGCCAAAGCTCGCCTAGACCCCTGTTTATCGAAGAGGTTGCTCTCGCGAGGTCCAACTCTTGATAAATATGGGCGAAAGGACGGAGCCGTACCGGGCGAGCTGGCCTTTGCTTTTTCCCTGAGATCACCCCCAATAAAAGCAGCATAAAGATTACCAGGTGTCGAGAACCCACTGAAGCTACGTGGACGATTGTAGTCCACGGAAGCCCGCCCGAGTCGGTTCGAGACCTTCCAAACTTGAACATTCCAGAAGATCCACCTGGCAGCGACAAGACAGATACTCTCCCCCACTCCACCGCCTGGCGAGCTAGGCGACAAAGGTTGCCAGGGGCCTGATTCCCAAGGGTTGTCAGGGATCCATGTGGGCCGAAACGTGGGGGTCTAGAAGGTGCCAGAAGAAGCGGCCAGGTGTTGCATCCCGATAGGTCGCAAAAGGCTATAAAGGTGCCACCCCCGGCTCCAAAGTACAGGTTGGAAATCCCTTTCACTACCACTTTGGTATACAACAGCTCTCCGTTGTGCTACCATAACTGACTTGAGCGTCGGAGGGTCTGTGCTCTTAAGGGAGCCAGTCGTTCTCACGTTTCTATTTTCTTGGTCTTACAGGCAGCTCGCAAGGACCAGGAAAAATCCCCCAAACATTTGGCGCCGTCTGTGGGATCTATCGACTGGTTCCTGCGAGAACGCCCACGACCACGCGGTTGAAAGCCGTGCTTTTCCAGACACCCGGATGGCTCCGGTCACACGGAGGCAGACACGGGTGAAAGCCCACGCCGAGTCTGCACAAAGCAAGCTGCTCGCTGAAGCATCACAACCCCCTGTCCCGGTTAACGGCCATCTCCTTTTGAAGGTGTTGGCCACTCAGCGGGCCATGGTGGGCGAGATAGTGCGACTGCGCCAGGTTCCGACGACGAGCCGGATCACTGATCTCTCCCCCGGGCTCACCCCGCGGAGGGAAGAGTCAGTAATCCCGTCCCAGCGTCCAGGAGTGTCGGCGGGGGTTGTTTTCCCTGTGCGACCTCCCCTTGTCCCAGCATCGCATCAGCCCACTATGGCGCCCACATGGCGGGCATCCCAGCAGGAGCCCCCTGTGGAGGACGCAGTGGCGCGCCGGACGAGAGGGACCGCGCTCGAGCGGCCGCAGCAACTCGGCACCCAGCGCTCCAGCAACAAGTCAACCCTGCCGATGGCCCCTCCTCGCCGACGAAGCCTCGGTGCGGACTCGGGCGAGTCAGAGGACGTCGCCCCCGAGCACAACCATAGCAAGGCTGCGGCGAACCAGTTTCGAGGAAGCGTGCATGATTGCTTGGTACCTGCGCAGCTGTCTTTGGGAAATCACCCCGAGCGCTGGCAGCTACTTAGCACGCCCGTCGACCTCATAGAAGAGCTCGCCGTCCGGGGAGGGAGCTCGCCCTTCACCAACGAGGTTCATCAGGGAGGTTTCCCTCAGCACTGGACCCCACCAAAGTTTGTTTTGTTCAACGGGTCGCAAGACCCCGTGGACCACCTCTTGGCCTACCAAAAGTTGTTATTCTTTCGGGATCAGGACCACGTTCTGTGCCGCGCCTTCCCTAGCAGCTTGGCGGGTTCGGCCCTCGACTGGTTTCATAAGTTACCTCCGGGCTCGGTCCCTAATTTCACTGCTCTATCCGGGCTGTTCATGGAACAGTACCGGTGCAATCGGCGACCTCCGAAGCAAATCGAATCACTGTTCGGTCTTACCATGGGCGCAAGAGAGACCCTCCGGTGCTTCTCAATGCGATTCCGGAACGCCTATCTCGCTCTTGAGGACTCAACAGGGCGAGACCGGACGGCCGTGAGTGCCTTTCGGAGCGCGCTCCCCGAAGGAGGTGAGCTTCATGACGCGATAGTCATTTCTGATCCCCGTACCATGATCGAGCTCTTTGCCTTGGTCGAACAACACATTAAGCTCGAAGATGTGGTGCTGGATCGGCGAGGGAAGATGGCCGAGCAGCAGCAACCCCCTACCTTGTGCGTAGGCGCCCTCTTGTAAATCATTTTGTGCGATAGTGTGTTTGGACTAGTTCAAATCTGTGCTCGATAGAAATTTACAGCGAACAGCTCGCACGCGATCAGCTCACGTGCAGCGTCCTCAAAGAACAGTCCACCGCTGCGCGGACTTAAAGCAAGACCGGGATCCTCAGAGGCAGCCAGTGGGCAACCTTGAGCTTCCCGGGGTAGTCCGCCGTTGTGCGGACTTAAAGCAAGACCGGGATCCTCAGAGGCAGCCAGTGGGCAACCTTGAGCTTCCCGGGGTAGTCCGCCGTTGTGCGGACTTAAAGCAAGACCGGGATCCTCAGAGGCAGCCAGTGGGCAACCTTGAGCTTCCCGGGGTAGTCCGCCGTTGTGCGGACTTAAAGCAAGACCGGGATCCTCAGACGCAGCCAGTGGGCAACCTTGAGCTTCCCGGGGTAGTCCGCCGTTGTGCGGACTTAAAGCAAGACCGGGATCCTCAGAGGCAGCCAATGGGCGACCTTGAGCTTCCCGGGGCAGTCCTAAACCGAGGTTCTGAGGATCCTTAACCGGTCAGGGGGTAGCTAGCTTTTTGATTCTTTCATCGCTCGTTGGACTTCCACCCTTTGGCCCTTACGCTCTGTTTGGGTTCGATTTCTATCGTTTTGTATTTTTGTCGAGCTATAGGGCCCCACTATTTCGCACATATCGAATTTTTCATGCATATCGATCTTTTTGCGATGTCATTTGTTTTTTATCGATTTAGCTACCTCGTCCGGGGTATGGTCCTCGGATCGTCGGGGAGAACACCATACGCGGCCTGATGCCACGCAGCTTAGCTCGTTGAGCGACCTGGTGACATCACGGGCAGACGCGGCAGAGACACCTTACGCAGCCTGATGCCACGCAGCTTAGCTCGTTGAGCGACCTGGTGATATCACGGGCAGACGCGGCAGAGACACCTTACGCGGCCTGATGCCACGCAGCTTAGCTCGTTGAGCGACCTGGTGACATCACGGGCAGACGCGGCAGAAACACCTTACGCGGCCTGATGCCACGCAGCTTAGCTCGCTGAGCGACCTGGTGATATCACGGGCAGACGCGGCAGAGACACCTTACGCGGCCTGATGCCACGCAGCTTAGCTCGTTGAGCGACCTGGTGACATCACGGGCAGATGCGGCAGAAACACCTTACGCGGCCTGATGCCACGCAGCTTAGCTCGTTGAGCGATCTGGTGACATCACGGGCAGACGCGGCGGAGACACCTTACGCGGCCTGATGCCACGCAGCTTAGCTCGCTGAGCGATCTGGTGACATCACGGGCAGACACGGCACAACTTTCGGCACAAGGCCACACCAGTTTGTTGTCCACGTGGCAGTAGCGGGAAGCAGTTTGAGCAGAACACAGAGAGAAGAAGCACCAGTGGCCATGGCTCACAGCCCGCCCGGTGTGGACCCCGACTGTGCGCGGCTAGTTCACACCAGAAGGAGGCCGCCCGTAGAAGGTGCTCCCGGCCCACCCGACGCTTGCAGTAGCGGAGAGCTGCGTTCCTTGGACATAGCAGCATCGTCCTCGAGGTCTCACCCATGAGACGCCGAGCCAAAGACCACGCCGCCCAGATTGCTCACGGTTGGTGCCCGCAGCTCGCCTGACGCAGACCCTGACCGCGTGTGACAAGCTCGCACCGGAAGGAGATCGCTCGTGGCTGACGCTCCCGGCCCGCCCTGCGTTTGCAAAGTACTGAGAGTCAAAGCTTTCGGCGCAAATCGCCCACGGCTGGAGCCCGCAGCTCGCCCGATGCCGACCCTGACTGCGTGTGACTAGCTCGCACCGGAAGGAGATCGCTCGTGGCTGACGCTCCCGGCCCGCCCTGCGTTTGCAAAGTACTGAGAGTCAAAGCTTTCGGCGCAAATCGCCCACGGCTGGAGCCCGCAGCTTGCCCGACGCCGACCCTGACCGTGTGTGACGAGCTCGCACCGGAAGGAGATCGCTCGTGGCTGACGCTCCCGGCCCGCCCTGCGTTTGCAAAGTACTGAGAGTCAAAGCTTTCGGCGCAAATCGCCCACGGCTGGAGCCCGCAGCTTGCCCGACGCCGACCCTGACCGCGTGTGACGAGCTCGCACCGGAAGGAGATCGCTCGTGGCTGACGCTCCCGGCCCGCCCTGCGTTTGCAATGTACTGAGAGTCAAAGCTCTCGGCGCAAATTGCCCACGGCTGGAGCCCGCAGCTCGCCCGACGCCGACCCTGACCGCGTGTGACGAGCTCACACCATAAGGAGATCGCTCGTGGCTGAAGCCCCCGGCCCGCCCAACTTCTACGAAATACTGGCGGTCAGAGCTCACGGCGCAGGCCGCCCATGCCTACAATCTCCGTCCCGCCAGAAAACTATTGCAGCAGACATTGATATCAGACACATTACAAGGGATAGGAGCTCGCTAAGACTCCTGAGCGAGCGTCGAGTTTCCTCGATCACTCCCTCAGGAGGGGGTAATGTTGGGGGTAGTCAAAAACCACTTATCTTGGACAGCCCGCCCGGGAGTTGAAACCCTCGGAAGCTGAGCGTGCCCCCTTTTTAGGCTCGCCAGGAGCTCGCCCTCTCAGCCCATCAGGAGCTCGCCTTCACATGGAGCTGGATGGACACCTTGTATCTGAGTACAGCTCGCACCTCCAGTCCCCACAATGACACGCCCAAATTCGATAAATGGCTTAGACAAAGAGCGCGAAGGAGCTCGCCCAAGCTCGTCCAGGAGCTCGCCATGCTCGCTCAGGAGCTCGCCTAGCTCGCACAGGAGCTCGCCCAAGCTCGTCCAGGAGCTCGCCATGCTCGCTCAGGAGCTCGCCTAGCTCACACAGGAGCTCGCCTAGCTCGCACAGGAGCTCGCCCAAACTCGCTCAGGAGCTCGCCATGCTCGCTCAGGAGCTCGCCTAGCTCGCACAGGAGCTCGCCCAAACTCACCCAGGAGCTCGCCCATGCTTACTCATGAGCTCGCCAAAGCTCGCCTAGACCCCTGTTTATCGAAGAGGTTGCTCTCGCGAGGTCCAACTCTTGATAAATATGGGCGAAAGGACGGAGCCGTACCGGGCGAGCTGGCCTTTGCTTTTTCCCTGAGATCACCCCCAGTAAAAGCAGCATAAAGATTACCAGGTGTCGAGAACCCACTGAAGCTACGTGGACGATTGTAGTCCACGGAAGCCCGCCCGAGTCGGTTCGAGACCTTCCAAACTTGAACATTCCAGAAGATCCACCTGGCAGCGACAAGACAGATACTCTCCCCCACTCCACCGCCTGGCGAGCTAGGCGACAAAGGTTGCCAGGGGCCTGATTCCCAAGGGTTGTCAGGGATCCATGTGGGCCGAAACGTGGGGGTCTAGAAGGTGCCAGAAGAAGCGGCCAGGTGTTGCATCCCGATAGGTCGCAAAAGGCTATAAAGGTGCCACCCCCGGCTCCAAAGTACAGGTTGGAAATCCCTTTCACTACCACTTTGGTATACAACAGCTCTCCGTTGTGCTACCATAACTGACTTGAGCGTCGGAGGGTCTGTGCTCTTAAGGGAGCCAGTCGTTCTCACGTTTTTATTTTCTTGGTCTTACAGGCAGCTCGCAAGGACCAGGAAAAATCCCCCAAACACGATCCATTCTAATTCATTCGCTCAAATGTATCCATTCTAATTCATTCGCACGATCTATTCGAATTCATTTGTACGATCCATTCTAATTCATTTGTATGATCCATTCTAATTCATTCTAATACATTCGTACGATTCATTCTAATTTATTTGTACTATCCATTCTAATTCATTTGTATGATACATTCTAATTCATTCTAATGCATTCGTACGATTCATTCTAATTCATTCGCACGAATGTAACCTTTCTAATTCATTTGTATGTATACATTCTAATTCATTCGTACGATCCATTCTAATCCATTCGTACGATCCATTCTAATCCATTCGTACGATCCATTCTAATTCATTCGCTCGAATGTATCCATTCTAATTCATTCGCACGATCCATTCTAATTCATTTGTACGATCCATTCAAACTCATTCATACGATCCATTCTAATTCATTCGTACGATCCATTCTAATTCATTCGTAGATCCATTCTAATTCATTCGCACGATCCATTCAAATTCATTCGTATGATCCATTCTAATTCATTCGTACGATCTATTCTAATTCATTCGTACGATCCATTCTAATTCATTCGTACGATCCATTCTAATTTGTTCATTCGCATGAATGTATCCATTCTAATTCATTCGTGCGATCCATTCTAATTCATTCGTATGAATGTATCCATTCTAATTCATTCGTACAATCCATTCTAATTCATTTGCACGATCCATTCTAATTCATTCCTATGATCCATTCTAAATCATTCGTACGATCCATTCTAATTCATTCGCTCGATTGTATCCATTCTAATTCTTTCATATGATCCATTCTAATTCATTTGCACGAATGTATCCATTCTAGGTCATTCGTACGCTCCATTCTAATTCATTCGTACGCTCCATTCTTATTCATCGCACAAATGTATCCATTCTAATTTATTCATACGATCCATTCAAATTCAATCGTATGATCCATTCTAATTCATTCGCACAATCAATTCTAATCCATTCGTATGATCCATTCTAATTCATTCGCACGATCCATTCTAATTCATTCGCACGAATGTATCCATTCTAATTCATTTGCACGATCCATTCTAATTCATTCGTACGATCCATTCTAATTCATTCGTACGATCTAATTCAATCGTACGATCCTTTTTAATTCATTCTCATAAATGTAACCTTTCTAATTCATTTGTATGATCCATTCTAATTCATTCGTACGATCCATTCTAATCCATTCGTACGATCCATTCTAATCCATTCGTACGATCCATTCTAATTCATTCGTGTGATTCATTCTAATTCATTCGTACGATCTATTCTAATTCATTCGTACGATCCATTCTTATCCATTCTAATTCATTCGTACGATCCATTCTAATTCATTTGTACGATCCATTCTAATTTATTCATACGAATGAATTAGAATTGATCATACGATTGAATTTGAATGGATCGTACGAATGAATTAGAATGGAACATTTGTGCGAATTAATTAGAATGGATCGTACAAATGAATTAGAATGGATCATACGAATGAATTAGAATGGATCGTACGAATGAATTAGAATGGATAGTGCAAATGAATTAGAATGGATCGTACGAATGAATTGGAATGGATACATTCGTGCGAATGAATTAGAATGGATCGTACGAATGAATTAGAGTAGATCGTACAAATGAATTAGAATGGATCGTGCGAATGAATTAGAATTGATCATACGAATGAATTAGAATTGATCGTGCGAATGAATTAGAATGGATCGTACGAATGAATTAGAATGGATATATTTGAACGAATAAATTAGAATGGATCATACGAATGAATTAGAATGGATCGTACGAATGAATTTGAATGGATCGTGCGAATGAATTAGAATCGATCGTACGAATGAATTAGAATGGATCGTACGAATGAATTAGAATGGATCGTGCGAATGAATTAGAATGGATCGTACGAATGAATTAGAATGGATATATTTGAACGAATGGATAAGAATGGATCGTACGAATGAATAAGAATGGATCATACAAATGAATTAGAAAGGTTACATTCGTGTGAATGAATTAGAATGGATCGTACGAATGAATTAGAATGGATCATGCGAATGAATTTGAATGGATCGTACGAATGAATTAGAATGGATCGAACGAATGAATTAGAATGCATACATTCGAGCCAATGAATTAGAATAGATCGTAGGAATGAATTAGAATAGATAATATGAATGAATTAGAATGAATCGTGCGAATGAATTAGAATGGATTGTATGAATGAATTAGAATGGATACATTCGTGCGAATGAATTAGAAAGGTTGCATTCGTACGATTCATTCTAATTCATTTGCACGATCCATTCTAATTCATTCGTATGATCCATTCTAATTTATTTGCACGAATATACAATCTATTCTAATTTATTTGCAAGAATGTATCCATTCTAATTCATTCGAACAATCTATTCTAATTTATTCGTACAAATGTATCCATTCTAATTCATTCGTACGATCCATACTAAATCATTCGTACGATTCATTCTAATTCATTTGTACGATCCATTCTAATTCATTCGTACGATCCATTCTAATTCATTCGCACGAATGTATCCATTTTAATTCATTCGTACAATCCATTCTAATTCATTCGCACGATCCATTCTAATTCATTCGTATGATCCATTCTAATTCATTCCTACGATCTATTCTAATTCATTCGCTCGAATGTATCCATTCTAATTTATTCGTTCGATCCATTCTAATTTATTCGTACGATCCATTCAAATTCATTCGTACGATCCATTCTAATGGATCGTACGAATGAATTAGAATGGTTACATTCGTGCGAATGAATTAGAATAGATCGTACGAATGAATTAGACTGGATCGTACGAATAAATTAGAATGGATCGTGCGAATGAATTAGAATGGATCGTACGAATGAATTAGAATGGATCCACCAAATGAGTTAGAATGGATCATTCTAATGAATTAGAATGGATCGTACGAATGAATTAGAATGGATTATGCGAATGAATTAGAATGGATCGTGCGAATGAATTAGAATGGATCATACGATTCATTCTAATTCATTCGTACGATCCATTCTAATGCATTCGTACGATCCATTCTAACTCATTCGGTGGATCCATTCTAATTCATTCGTACGATCCATTCTAATTCATTCGCACGATCCATTCTAATTTATTCGTACGATCCATTGTAATTCATTCGTACGATCTATTCTAATTCATTCGCACGAATGTAACCATTCTAATTCATTCGTACGATTCATTCTAATTCATTCCTACGATCCATTCTAATTCATTCGCACAAATGTATCCATTCTAATTCATTCGTACGATCCATTCTAATTCATTCGTACGATCCATTCTAATTCATTCGCATGATCCATTCATACGATCAATTCTAATCCATTCGTACGATCCAATCTAATTCGTTCGTACGATCCATTCTAATTCGTTCGTACGATTCATTCCTACGATCCATTCTATTTATTCGTACGAATGAATTTGAATGGATCATACAAATGAATTAGAAAGGTTACATTCTTGAGAATGAATTAGAATGGATACATTTGTGCGAATGAATTAGAATAGATTAGAATGGATCGTACGAATGGATTAGAATCCATTCTAATTAATTTGTATGATCCATTCTAATTCATCGCACGATCCATTCTATTTCATTCGCTCGAATGTATCCATTTTAATTCATTCGTACGATCCATTCTAATGCATTCGTACGATCCATTCTAATTCATTCGTTCGATCCATTCTAATTCATTCGTACGATCCATTCAAATTCATTCGCATGATCCATTCTAATTCATTCGTACGATCCATTCTAATTCAATCGTATGATTCCTTCTAATTCATTCGCACAAATGTATCCATTTTAATTCATTCGTACGATCCATTCTAATTTATTCATACAATCCATTCTAACTCATTCGCATTATCCATTCTAATTCATTCGTATGATCTATTCTAATCCATTCGTACGAATGGATTAGGATGGATACATTTGTGCAATCCATTCTAATTCATTTGCACGATCCATTCTAATCCATTCGTACGATCCATTCTAATCCATTCGTACGATCCATTCTAATTCATTCGTACGATCCATTCTAATTCATTCGCACAAATGTATCCATTCTAATTCATACGATCCATTATAATTCGTTCATACGATTCATTCTAATTCATTCGCACGAATGTAACCATTCTAATTCATTCGTACGATCCATTCTAAGTCATTCCTACGATCCATTATAATTCATTCGCACGAATGTATCCATTCTAATTCATTTGCACGATCTATTCTAATTCATTCCTATGATCCATTCTAATTCATTCGTACGATCCATTCTAATTGATTCGCTCGAATGTATCCATTCTAATTCATTCATACGATCCATTCTAATTCATTCGTACGATCCATTCTAATTCATTCTCACAAATGTAACCTTTCTAATTCATTTGTATGCATCCATTCTAATTCATTCGTACGATCCATTCTAATTCATTCGCACGATCCATTCTAATTCATTCGTACGATCCATTCCAATTCATTCGCACGATCCATTCTAATTCATTCGTACGATCCATTCTAATTCATTCGCACGAATGTATCCATTCTAATGCATTCGTACGATTTATTCTAATTCATTCGCACGATCCATTCTAATTCATTCGTACGATCCATTCTAATTCATTCGTCCGATCCATTCTAATTCATTCGCACGAATATATCCATTCCAATTCATTCGTACAATCCATTCTAATTCATTCGCACGATCCATTCTAATTCATTCGTATGATCCATTCTAATTCATTCCTACGAGATATTCTAATTCATTCGCTCAAATGTATCCATTCTAATTCATTCGTTCGATCCATTCTAATTCATTCGTACGATCCATTCAAATTCATTCACATGATCCATTCTAATTCATTCGTACGATCCATTCTAATTCATTCTCACGAATGTAACCTTTCTAATTCATTTGTATGATCCATTTTAATTCATTCGTACGATCCAATCTAATCCATTCGTACGATCCATTCTAATCCATTCGTACGATCCATTCTAATTCATTCGCACGATCCATTCTATTCCATTCGTACGATCCATTCTAATCCATTCGTACGATTCATTCTAATCCATTCGTACGATCCATTCTAATTCATTCTCACAAATGTAACCTTTCTAATTCATTTGTACGATCCATTCTAATTCATTCGGACGATCCATTCTAATCCATTCGTACGATCCATTCTAATTCATTCGCACAATCCATTCTAATTCATTCGTATGATCCATTCTAATTCATTCGTATGATCCATTCTAACTCATTCGGTGGATCCATTCTAATTCATTCGTATGATCCATTCTAATTCATTCGCACGATCCATTCTAATTTATTCGTACGATCCATTCTAATTCATTCGTACGACCTATTCTAATTCATTCGCACGAATGTAACCATTCTAATTCATTCGTATGATCCATTCTAATTCATTCGTACGATCCATCCTAATTCATTTGCATGAATGTATCCATTCTAATTCATTCGTACGATCCATTCCAATTCATTCATATGATCCATTCTAATTCATTTATGCAATCCATTCTAATTCATTCATACGATCCATTCTAACTCATTCATACGATCCATTCTAATTCATTCGCATGAATGTATGTATCCATTCTAGTTCATTCGCACGAATGTATCCATTCTAATTCGTTCGTACGATCCATTCTAATTCGTTCGTACGATCCATTCTAATTCATTCGTACGATCCATTCTAATTCATTCTCACAAATGTAACCTTTCTAATTCATTTGTACGATCCATTCTAATTCATTTGTACGATCCATTCTAATCCTTTCGTACGATCCATTCTAATCCATTCGCACGATCCATTCTAATTCATTCGCACGAATGTAACCATTCTAATTTATTCATACGATCCATTCTAATTCATCCCTACGATCCATTCTAATACATTCGCACGAATGTATCCATTCTAATTCATTTGCACGATCCATTCTAATTCATTCCTATGATCCATTCTAATTCATTCGTAAGATCCATTCTAATTCATTCGCTCGAATGTATCCATTCTAATTCATTCGTACGATCCATTCTAATTCATTCGTACGATCCATTTAAATTCAATCGTACGATCTATTCTAATTCATTCGCACGATCCATTCTAATTCATTCCTATTATCCATTCTAATTAATTCGCACGAATGTAACCATTCTAATTCATTCGTACGATCCATTCTAATTCATTCCTACGATCTATTCTAATTCATTCGCTCGAATGTATCCATTCTAATTCATTCGTACGGTCCATTCTTATTCATTCGTACGATCCATTCAAATTCATTCGCATGATCCATTCTAATTCATTCGTACGATCCATTCTAATTCATTCTCACGAATGTACCCTTTCTAATTCATTTGTATGATCCATTCTAATTCATTCGTACGATCCATTCTAATCCATTCGTACGATCCATTCTAATCCATTCATACGATCCATTCTAATCCATTCGTATTATCCATTCTAATTCATTTGTACGATCCATTCTAATTCATTCTCACAAATGTAACCTTTCTAATTCATTTGTACGATCCATTCTAATACATTCGTACGATCCATTTTAATCCATTCGTACGATCCATTTTAATTCATTCACACGAATGTAACCATTCTAATTCATTCGTACGATCCATTCTAATTCATTCCTACGATCTACGAATGAATTAGAATGGATCGTACGAATGAATTAGAATGGATACATTCGAGCGAATGAATTAGAATGGATCGTACGAATGAATTAGAATGGATCATAGGAATGAATTAGAATGGATCGTGCAAATGAATTAGAATGGATACATTCGTGCGAATGAATTAGAATAGATCATAGCAATGAATTAGAATGGATCGTACGAATGAATTAGAATGGTTACATTCGTGCGAATGAATTAGAATAGATCATAGGAATGAATTAGAACGGATCATGCGAATAAATTAGAAATGATCGTACGAATGAATTAGAATGGATCGTACGAATGAATTAGAATGGATCATACGAATGAATTAGAATGGATACATTCAAGCGAATGAATTAGAATAGATCGTACGAATGAATTAGAATGGATCATAGGAATGAATTAGAATGGATCGTGCGAATGAATTAGAATGGATACATTCGTGCGAATGAATTAGAATGGATCGTAGGAATGAATTAGAATGGATCGTACGAATGAATTAGAATGGTTACATTCGTGCGAATGAATTAGAATGGATCGTACAAATGAATTAGAAAGGTTACATTTGTGAGAATGAATTAGAATGGATCGTACGAATGAATTTGAAAGGATCGTACGAATGGATTAGAATGGATCGTACGAATGGATTAGAATGGATCGTACGAATGAATTAGAATGGATCATACAAATTAATTAGAAAGGTTACATTCGTGAGAATGAATTAGAATAGATCGTACGAATGAATTAGAATGGATCATGTGAATGAATTTGAATGGATCGTACAAATGAATTAGAATGGATCGAACGAATGAATTAGAATGGATACATTCGAGCGAATGAATTAGAATAGATCGTAGGAATGAATTAGAATGGATCATACAAATGAATTAGAATGGATCGTACGAACGAATTAGAATGGATCGTACGAATGAATTAGAATGGATCGTATGAACGAATTAGAATGGATCATACGAATGAATTTGAATGGATACATTCGAGCGAATGAATTAGAATGGATCATACGAATGAATTAGAATGGATCATAGGAATGAATTAGAATGGATCGTGCAAATGAATTAGAATGGATACATTCGTGCGAATGAATTAGAATGGATCGTGCGAATGAATTAGAATGGATCGTACGAATGAATTAGAATGGACATATTTGAACGAAAAAGTTAGAATGGATCATACGAATGAAGTAGAATGGATCGTACGAATGACTTAGAATGGATCGTGCGAATGAATTAGAATCGATCGTACGAATAAATTAGAATGGATCGTATGAATGAATTAGATCGTACGAATAAATTAGAATGGATCATACGAATGAATTAAAATGGATACATTCATACAACTGAATTAGAATAGATCGTCCGAATTAATTAGAATGGATCGTATGAATGAATTTGAATGGATACATTCGAGCGAATGAATTAGAATGGATCATACGAATGAATTAGAATGGATCATAGGAATGAATTAGAATGGATCGTGCAAATGAATTAGAATGGATACATTCGTGCGAATGAATTACAATGGATCGTACGAATGAATTAGAATGGATCGTACGAATGAATTAGAATAGCTCATACGAAAGAATTAGAATGAATCGTACGAATGAATTAGAATGGTTACATTCGTGCGAATGAATTAGAATAGATCGTACGAATGAATTAGAATGGATTGTACGAATAAATTAGAATGGATCGTGCGAATGAATTAGAATGGATCGTACGAATGAATTAGAATGGATCCACCGAATGAGTTAGAATGGATCATTCGAATGAATTAGAATGGATCGTACGAATGAATTAGAATGGATTGTGCGAATGAATTAGAATGGATCGTATGAATGAATAAGAATGGATCGTACGAATGAATTAGAATGGATCGTGCGAATGAATTAGAATGAATCGTACGAATGCATTAGAATGGATCGTACGAATGAATTAGAATGAATCGTACGATCCATTCTAATTCATTCGTCCGATCCATTCTAATTCATTCGCACGAATGTATCCATTCTAATTCATTTGTACAATCCATTTTAATTCATTCGCACGATCCATTCTAATTCATTCGTACGATCCATTCTAATTCATTCTCACGAATGTAACCTTTCTAATTCATTTGTATGATCCATTCTAATTCATTCGTACGATCCATTCTAATCCATTCGTACGATCCATTCTAATCCATTCGTACGATCCATTCTAATTCATTCGTACGATCCATTCTAATTTATTCTCACAAATGTAACCTTTCTAATTTATTTGTACGATCCATTCTAATTCATTCGTACGATCCATTCTAATCCATTCGTACGATCCATTCTAATCCATTCTAATTTATTCGCACGAATGTAAGCATTCTAATTCATTCGTACGATCCATTCTAATTCATTCCTACGATCCATTCTAATTCATTCACACGAATGTATCCATTCTAATTCATTTGCACGATCCATTCTAATTCATTCCTATGATCCATTCTAATTCATTCGTACGATCCATTCTAATTCATTCGTACGATCAATTCTAATTCATTCGCACGAATGTATCCATTCTAATTCATTCGTATGATCTATAATAATTCATTCGTACGATCCATTCTAATTCATTCGTATGATCTATAATAATTCATTCGTACGATCCATTCTAATTTATTCGCATGATCCATTTTAATTCATTCATACCGGTCCATTCTAATTCATTCGTACGATTTATTCTAATTCATTCGTACGATCCATTCTAATTCATTCGCATGATCCATTCTAATTCATTCGCACGATCCATTCTAATTCATTCGCACGATCTATTCTAATTCATTCGCACGAATGTAACTGTTCTAATTCATTCGTACGATCCATTCTAATTCATTCACATGATCCATTCTAATTTATTCATACGATCCATTCTAATTCATTCGTACGATCCATTCTAATTCATTCACACGAATGTATCTATTCTGATTCATTCATACGATTCATCTAATTCATTCGCACGATCCAGTCTAATTTATTCGTACGATCCATTCTAATTCATTCGTACGATCCATTCTAATTCATTCGCATGAATGTATCCATTCCAATTTATTCGTACAATCCATAATAATTTATTCGCACGATCCATTCTAATTCATTCGTACGATTCATTTTAATTCATTCGTACGATCCATTCTAATTCATTTGCACGAATGTATCCTTTCTAATTCTTTTGTACGATCCATTCTAATTCATTCGCATGAATGTATCCATTCTAATTTATTCGTACGATCCATTCTAATTCATTCGCACGATCCATTTTAATTCATTCGTACGATTCATTCTAATTTATTTGTACGATCCATTCTAATTCATTCGCACGAATGTATCCGTTCTAATTCATTCGTACGATCCATTCAAATTCATTCGCATGAATGTATCCATTCTAATTCATTCCCACGATCCATTCTAATTTATTCATAAGATCCATTCTAATTCATTCGTACGATCCATTCTAATTCATTCGCACAAATGTATTCATTCTAATGCATTTGTAAGATCCATTCTAATTCATTCGCACGATCCATTCTAATTCATTTGTACGATCCATTCTAATTAATTCGTACAATCCATTCTAATTAATTCGTACGATCTATTCTAATTCATTCGCACGAATGTATCCATTTTAATCCATTTGCACAATCCATTCTAATTCATTCGCACGATCCATTCTAAGTCATTCGTACGATCCATTCTAATTCTTTCGTACGATCCATTCTAATTCATTGGCATGTATGTATCCATTCTAATTCATTCGCTCGATCCATTTCAATTTATTCGTATGATCCATTCTAATTCATTCGCACGATCCATTCTAATTCATTCGTATGATCCATTCTAATTCATTCCTACGATCCATTCTAATTCATTCGTACGATCCATTCTAAGTCATTCGCACGAATGTATCCATTCTAATTCATTCGTACAATCCATTCTAATTCATTCGCACGATCTATTCTAATTCATTCATATGATCCATTCTAATTCATTCCTACGATCTATTCTAATTCATTCGCTCAAATCTATCCATTCTAATTCATTCGTTCGATCCATTCTAATTCATTCGTACGATCCATTCAAATTCATTCGCATGATCCATTCTAATTCATTCGTATGATCCATTCTAATTCATTCCTACGATCTATTCTAATTCATTCGCTCGAATGTATCCATTCTAATTCATTCGTACGATCCATTCTAATCTATTCGTACGATCCATTCTAATTCATTCGCACGAATGTAACCATTCTAATTCATTCGTGCGATCCATTCTAATTCATTCGCTCGAATGTATCCATTCTAATTCAATCGTACGATCCATTCTCATCCATTCGTACGATCCATTCTAATTCATTCGTATGATCCATTCTAATTCGTAGGAATGAATTAGAATGGATCGTACGAATGAATCAGAATGGATCATGCAAATGAATTAGAATGGATACATTCTTGCAAATGAATTAGAATGGATCGTACGAATGAATTAGAATGGTTACATTCGTGCGAATGAATTAGAATGGATCGTATGAATGAATTAGAATGGATACATTCGAGCGAATGAATTAGAATGGATCGTACGAATGAATTAGAATGGATCGTACGAATGAATTAGAATGGATACATTCATACGACTGAATTAGAATGGATCGTGCGAATTAATTAGAATGAATCGTATGAATGAATTTGAATAGATACATTTGTGCGAATGAAACTGAATGGATTGTATGAATGAATTAAAATGGATCGTACGGATGAATTAGAATGGATCGTATGAATGAATTAGAATAGCTCATACGAATGAATTAGAATGAATTAGAATGGATAGTGCTAATGAATTAGAATGGATCATAGGAATGAATTAGAATGGATCGTACGAATGAATTAGAACGGATCGTATGAATAAATTAGAATGGATCATACGAATGAATTAGAATGGATCGTACGAATGAATTAGAATGGATCGTGCGGATGAATTAGATTGCATCGTACGATCCATTCTAATTCATTCGCTCGAATGTATCCATTCTAATTCATTCGTACGATCCATTCTAATTCATTCATACGATCCATTCTAATTCGTTCGCACGATCCATTCTAATTCATTCGTACGACCTATTCTAATTCATTCGCATGATCCATTCTTATTTATTCATACGATCCATTCTAATTCATTCGTACGATCCATTCTAATTCATTCGTACGATCCATTCTAATTCATTCGCACGATCCGTTCTAATTCATTCGTACGATCCATTCTAATTCATTCCAACGATCCATTCTAATTCATTCGCACGAATGTATCCATTCTAATTCATTTGCACGATCCATTCTAATTCATTCCTATGATACATTCTAATTCATTCGTACGATCCAATGTAATTCATTCGCTCAAATGTATCCATTCTAATTCATTCGTACGATCCATTCTAATTCATTCGTACAATCCATTCTAATTCATTCTCACGAATGTAACCTTTCTAATTCATTTGTATGATCCATTCTAATTCATTCGTACGATCCATTCTAATCCATTCGTACGATCCATTCTAATCCATTCGTATGATCCATTCTAATCCATTCGTACGATCTATTCTAATTCATTCGATCGAATGTATCCATTCTAATTCATTTGTACGATCCATTCTAATTCGTTCATACGATCCATTCTAATTCGTACATACGATCCATTCTAATTCATTCGTACGATCCATTCTAATTCATTTGCACGAATGTATCATACGAATGAATTAGAATGGATCATGCAAATGAATTAAAATGGATCGTACAAATGAATTAGAATGAATCGTGCGAATGAATTAGAATGGATCGTACGAACGAATTAGAATGGATCGTACGAACGAATTAGAATGGATCGTATGAACGAATTAGAATGGATCGTACGAATGAATTAGAATGAATACATTCGAGCGAATGAATTAGAATGGATCGTACGAATGAATTAGAATGGATCATAGGAATGAATTAGAATGGATCGTGCAAATGAATTAGAATGGATACATTACTGCGAATGAATTAGAATGGATCGTAGGAATGACATAGAATGGATCGTACGAATGGATTAGAATGGATCGTACGAATGAATTAGAATGGATCGTACAAATGAATTAGAAAGGTTACATTTGTGAGAATGAATTAGAATGGATCGTACGAAAGAATTAGAATGGATCGTACGAATGGATTAGAATGGATCGTACGAATGGATTAGAACGCATTGTACGAATAAATTAGAATGGATCGTACGAATGGATTAGAATGGATCGTTCGAATAAATTAGAATGGATCGTACGAATGAATTAGAATAGATACATTCGAGCGAATGAATTAGAATGAATCGTACGAATGAATTAGAATGGATCATAGGAATGAATTAGAATGGATCATGCAAATGAATTAGAATGGATACATTCATGCGAATGAATTAGAATGGATCGTAGGAATGAATTAGAATGGATCGTACGAATGAATTAGAATGGTTATATTCGTGCGAATGAATTTGAATGGATCGTACGAATGGATTAGAATGGATCGTACGAATGAATTAGAATGGATCGTACAAATGAATTAGAAAGGTTACACTTGTGAAAATGAATTAGAATGGATCGTACGAATGGATTAGAATGGATCGTACGAATGAATTAGAATGGATCGTACGAATGAATTAGAATGGATCGTACGAATGCATTAGGATGGATACATTCGTGTGAATGAATTAGAATGGATCGTACGAATGAATTAGAATGGATCGTGCGAATGAATCAGAATGGATCGTACGAATGAATTAGAATGGATACATTGGTGCTAATGAATTAGAATGGATCGTACAAATGAATTAGAATGGATTGTACGAATGAATTAGAATGGATCATACGAATGAATTAGAATGAATCATGCGAATGAATTAGAATGGATCGTACGAATGAATTAGAATGGATACATTTGTGCGAATGAGTTAGAATGGATTATACGAATGAATTAGAATGGATCGTACGAATGAATTAGAATGGATCAAACGAATGAATTAGAATGGATCATGCGAATGAATTAGAATGGATTGTACTAATGAATTAGAATGGATACATTCGAGCGAATGAATTAGAATAGATCGTAGGAATGAATTAGAATGGATCATACAAATGAATTAGAATGGATCGTGCGAATGAATTAGAATGGATTGTACGAATGAATTAGAATGGATACATTCGTGTGAATGAATTAGAATGGATAAGACGAATGAATTAGAATGGATCGTACGATTCATTCTAATTCATTCGTACGATCCATTCTAAAACATTCGTACGATTCATTCTAATTCATTCGCACGATCCATTCTAATTCATTCGTACGATCCATTCTTATTCATTCATATGATCCATTCTAATTCATTCGCACAATCCATTCTAATACATTCGTATGATCCATTCTAATTCATTCGTATGATCCATTCTAACTCATTCGGTGGATCCATTCTAATTCATTCCTACGATCCATTCTAATTCATTCGCACGATCCATTCTAATTTATTCGTACGTTCCATTCTAATTCATTCATACGATCTACTCTAATTCATTCGCACGAATGTAACCATTCTAATTCATTCGTACGATTAATTCTAATTCATTCGTATAAGCTATTCTAATTCATTCGTACGATCCATTCTAATTCGTTTGTACGATCCATTG
The DNA here is from genome assembly GCA_947650365.1 of Chamaelirium japonicum. NCBI lineage: Eukaryota > Viridiplantae > Streptophyta > Magnoliopsida > Liliales > Melanthiaceae > Chamaelirium > Chamaelirium japonicum. The sequence goes on along the minus strand of OX393552.1, from coordinate 46,412,817 downwards.
TAATTTATTCATACAATCCATTCAGATTCATTCGCACAAATGTATCCATTCAAATTCATTCGTACGATCCATTCTAATTAATTTGCACGATCCATTCTAATTCAGTCGTATGAAAGTATCCATTTTAATTCATTCGTACGATCCATTCTAATTCATTCGTACGATCTAATTCATTCGTACGATCCATTCTATATTCATTTGTACGATCGATTCTAATTCATTCGCACGATCCATTCTAATTCATTCGTACGATCCATTCGAATTCATTCGTATGATCCATTCTAATTTATTCGTTCAAATATATCCATTCTAATTCATTCGTACGATCCATTCTAATTCATTCGCACAATCCATTCTAATTCATTCGCACGAATGTATCCATTCTAATTCATTCGCACGAATGTATCCATTCTAATTCATTCCTATGATCCATTCTAATTCATTCGTACGATCCATTCTAATTCATTCGTACGATCCATTCTAATTCATTCGTATGATCCATTCTAATTCATTCGTATGATCCATTCTAATTCATTTTTACGATTCATTCCAATTCAATCGTACGATCCATTCTAATTCATTCATATGATCCATTCTAATTCATTTGCACGAATGTATCCATTCTAATTCATTCGTACAATCCATTCTAATTCATTTGCACGGTCCATTCTAATTCATTCGTATGATCCATTCTAATTCATTCGTACGATCTATTCTAATTCATTCACACAATCCATTCTAATTCATTCGCACGAATGTATCCATTCTAATTCATTCGCACGATCCAATCTTATTCATTCGTGCGATGAATAAGAATGGATCGTGCAAATGAATTAGAATGAATCATAGGAATGAATTAGAATGGATCGTGCAAATGAATTAGAATGGATACATTCGTGCGAATGAATTAGAATAGATCGTAGGAATGAATTAGAATGGATCGTACGAATGAATTAGAATGGTTACATTCTAATTCATTCGTATGCTCCATTCTTATTCATCGCACAAATGTATCCATTCTAATTCATTTGTACGATCCATTCTAATTCATTCGTACGATCTATTCTAATTCATTCCTACGATCCATTCTAATTCAATCGTACGATCCATTCTAATTTATTCGCTCTAATGTATCCATTCTAATTCATTCGAACGATCCAATCTAATTCGTTCATACGATCCATTCTAATTCATTCGCATGATCCATTCTAATTCATTCGTACAATCCATTAAAATTTATTCGTACGATGCATTCTAATTCATTCGCACAAATGCATCTATTCTAATTCGTTCATACTATGCGTTCTAATCCATTCGTACGATCCATTGTAATCCATTCGTACGATTCATTCTAATTCATTCGCATGATCCATTCTAATTCATTCATACGATCCATTCTAATTCATTCATACGATCCATTCTAATCCATTCGTATGATCAATTCTAATTCATTCGCACGATCCATTCTAATTCATTCTCACGAATGTAACCTTTCTAATTCATTTGTATGATCCATTCTAATTCATTCGTACGATCCAGTCTAATCCATTCGTACGATCCATTCTAATCCATTCGTACGATCCATTCTAATCCATTCGTACGATCCATTCTAATTCATTCGCTCGAATGTATCCATTCTAATTCATTCGTACGATCCATTCTAATCCATTCGTATGATCCATTCTAAACCATTCGTACGATCCATTCTAATTCATTCGCACGAATGTAACTATTCTAATTCATTCATACGATCCATTCTAATTCATTCACACAATCCATTCTAATTCATTCGTACGATCCATTCTAATTCATTCTCACAAATATAACCTTTTTAATTCATTTGTACGATCCATTCTAATTCATTCGTACGATCCATTCTAATCCATTCGTACGATCCATTCTAATCCATTCGCACGATCCATTCTAATTCATTCGCACGAATATAACCATTCTAATTCATTCGTACGATCCATTCTAATTCATTCCTACGATCCATTCTAATTCATTCGCACGAATGTATCCATTCTAATTCATTTGAACGATCCATCCTAATTCATTCCTATGATCCATTCTAATTCATTCGTACGATCCATTCTAATTAATTCGCTCAAATTTATCCATTCTAATTCATTCGTACGATCCATTCTAAGTCGTTCATACGATCCATTCTAATTCGTTCGTACGATCCATTCTACTTCATTTGTATGATCCATTCTAATTCATTCGTACGATCCATTCTAATTCATTCGCACGATCCATTCTAATTCATTCACACAAATGTATCCATTCTAATTTACTCGTACGATCTATTCTAATTCATTCGTACGATCCATTCTAATTCATTCGCACAAATGTAACCTCTCTAATTCATTTGTATGATCCATTCTAATTCATTCATACGATCCATTCTAATCCATTCGTACGATCCATTCTAATCCATTCGTACGATCCATTCCAATCCATTCGTATGATTCATTCTAATTCATTCGCACGATCCATTCTAATTCATTCGTACGATCCATTCTAATTCATTCGTATGATCCATTCTAATTCATTCGGATGATTCATTCTAATTCATTCGTACGATCCATTCTAATTCATTCGGTGGATCCATTCTAATTCATTCGTACGATCCATTCTAATTCATTCGCACGATCCATTCTAATTTACTCGTACTATCCATTCTAATTCACTCGTACGATCTATTCTAATTCATTCGCATGATCCATTCTAATTCATTCGTACGATCCATTCTTATTCATTCATACGATCCATTCTAATTCATTCGCACGATCCATTCTAATTCATTCGTACAATCCATTCTAATTCATTCAAACGATCCATTCTAATTCATTTGTACGAATGAATTAGAATGGATCGTATGAATGGATTAGAATGGATCGTACGAATGAATTAGAATGGATCGTACGAACGAATTAGAATGGATCGTACGAACGAATTAGAATGGATCATATGAATGAATTAGAATGGATCGTACGAATGAATTAGAATGGATACATTTGTGCGAATGAATTAGAATGGATCGTACGAATAAATTAGACTGGATCGTACGAATAAATTAGAATGGATACATTCGTGCGAATGAATTAGAATGGATTGTGCGAATGAATTAAAACGGATTGTGCGAATGAATTAGAATGGATCATGTGAATGAATTAGAATGGATCGTACGAATGAATTAGAATGTATCATAGGAATGAATTAGAATGGATCGTGCAAATAAATTAGAATGGATCGTACGAATGAATTAGAATGGATCGTACGATCCATTCTAATTCATTCTCACAAATGTATCCATTCTAATTCATTCGTATGATCCATTCTAATTCATTCGCACGATCCATTCGAATTCATTCGCACGAATATATCGATTCTGATTCATTCGTACGATCCATTCTAATTCATTCGTACGATCCATTCTAATTCGTTCGTACGAACCATTCTAATTCGTTTGTACGATCCATTCTAATTTATTAGCACGATCCATTCTAATTAATTTGTACGATCCATTTTAATTCATTCACATGATCCATTCTAATTCATTCTTACAATGCGTTCTAATTCATTCGCTCGAATGTATCCATTCTAATTCATTCGCACGAATGAATTAGAATGGATCGGACGAATGAATTAGAATGGATCGTACGATTCATTCTAATTCATTCGTACGATCCATTCTAATGCATTCGTACGATTCATTCTAATTCATTCGGACGATCCATTCTAATTCATTCTTATGATCCATTCTTATTCTTTCATACGATCCATTCTAATTCATTCGCACAATCAATTCTAATTCATTCGTACGATCCATTCTAATTCATTCGTATGATCCATTCTAACTCATTTTAGAATGGATCGTACGAATGAATTAGAATGGATCGTATGAACGAATTAGAATGGATCGTACGAATAAATTAGAATGGATACATTCGAGCGAATGAATTAGAATGGATCGTACGAATGAATTAGAATGGATCGTACGAATGGATTAGAATGGATCGTACGAATGAATTAGAATGGATCGAACGAATGAATTAGAATGGATCGTACGAATGAATTAGAATGAATCGTGCGAATCAATTAGAATGGATCGTACGATGCAATCTAATTCATTCTAATTCATTCGTACATTCGTACGATCCATTCTAGTTCATTCGTACGATCATTCTAATTCATTCGTACGATCCATTCTAATTCATTCGCACAAATGTAACCATTCTAATTCATTCATACGATCCATTCTAATTCATTCGCACGATCCATTCTAATTCATTCGTACGATCCATTCTAATTCATTCGCACAATCCATTCTAATTCATTCGTACGATCCATTCTAATCCATTCGTACGAAAGTAACTATTCTAATTCATTCGTACGATCCATTCTAATTCATTCCTACGATCCATTCTAATTCATTCGTACGATCCATTCTAATTCATTCTAATTCATTCTCACAAATGTAACCTTTCTAATTCATTTGTACGATCCATTCTAATCCATTCGTACGATCCATTCTAATCCATTCGTACGATCCATTCTAATTCATTCGCATGAATGTAACCATTCTAATTCATTCGTATGATCCATTCTAATTCATTACTACAATCCATTCTAATTCATTCGCACGAATGTATCCATTCTAATTCATTTCCACATTCCATTCTAATTCATTCCTATGATCCATTCTAATTCATTCGTACGATCCATTCTAATTCATTCGCTCGAATGTATCCATTCTAATTCATTCGTACGATCCATTCTAATTCGTTCATATGATCCATTCTAATTCGTTCGTACGATCCATTCTAATTCATTCGTACGATCCATTCTAATCCATTCGTACGATCCATTCTAATTCATTCGTACAAATGAATTAGAATGGATCGTATGAATGAATAAGAATGGATCGTACGAATGAATTAGAATGGATCGTGCGAATGAATTAGAATGAATCGTACGAATGAATTAGAATGGATACATTCGTGCGAATGAATTAGAATGGATCGTACGAATGGATTAGAATGGATCGTACGAATGGATTAGAATGGATCGTACGAATGAATTAGAATGGATCGTACAAATGAATTAGAAAAGTTACATTTGTGAGAATGAATTAGAATTGATCGTACGAATGAATTAGAATGGATACATTCGTGCTAAGGAATTAGAATGGATCGTAGGAATGAATTAGAATGGATCGTACGAATGAATTAGAATGATTACATTCGTGCGAATGAATTAGAATGGATCGTACGAATTAATTAGAATAAATCGTGCGAATGAATTAGAATTGATCATACGAATGAATTAGAATGGATCATACGAATCAAATAGAATGGATCGTATCAACGAATCAGAATGGATAGTACGAATGGATTAGAATGAATCGTACGAATGGATTAGAATGGATCGTACGAATGAATTAGAATGGATCGTGCGAATGAATTAGAATTGATCATACGAATGAATTAGAATGGATCGTATGAATGAATTAGAATGGATCATAAGAAAGAATTAGAATGGATCGTGCGAATGAATTAGAAAGGATCGTACGAATGAATTAGAATGGATATATTCATTCGAATGAATTAGATTGCATCGTACGAATAAATTTGAATGGATTGTACGAATGAATTAGAATGGATCGTACGAATGAATTAGAATGGATCATGCGAATGAATTAGAATAGATCGTATGAATGAATTAGAATGGATCGTACGAATAAATTAGAATGGATCGTGCGAATGAATTAGAATGGATCGTACGAATGAATTAGAATGGATCATACGATTGAATTTGAATGGATCGTACGAATAAATTAGAATGGATACATTTGTGCGATGAATAAGAATGAAGCTTACGAATGAATTAGAATGGAGCGTACGAATGAACTAGAATGGATACATTCGTGCGAATGAATTAGAATGGATTGCACGAATGAATTAGAATGGATCGTGCGATCCTTTCTAATTTAATCAGACGATCCATTGGAATGAATTCGTACGATCCTTTCTAATTTAATCAGACTATCCATTCTAATTCTTTCATACAATCCATTCTAATTCATTCACACGATCCATTCTAATTCATTCGTATGATCCATTCTACTTCATTCCTATGATCTATTCTAATTCATTCGCTCGAATCTATCCATTCTAATTCATTCGTACGATCCATTCTAATCCATTCGTACGATCCATTCTAATTCATTCACACGAATGTAACCTTTCTAATTCATTCGTACGATCCATTCTAATTCATTCCTACTATCCATTCTAATTCATTCGCACGAAAGTATCCATTCTAATCCATTCGTACGATCCATTCTAATCCATTCGTACGATCCATTCTAATCCATTCGTACGATCCATTCTAATTCATTCGTACGATCCATTCTAATTCATTCTCACAAATGTAACCTTTCTAATTCATTTGTACGATCCATTCTAATTCATTCGTATGATCCATTCTAATCCATTCGTACGATCCATTCTAATTAATTCGCATGATCCATTCTAATTTATTTTCACGAATGTAACCTTTCTAATTCATTTGTATGATCCATTCTAATTCATTCGTACGATCCATTCTAATCCATTCGTACGATCCATTCTAATCCATTCGTACGATCCATTCTAATTCATTCGTACGATCCATTCTAATTCATTCTCACAAATGTAACCTTTCTAATTCATTTGTACGATCCATTCTAATTCATTCACACGATCTATTCTAATTCATTCGTACAATCCATTCTAATTCATTCGTATGATCCATTCTAATTCATTCGCACTATCCATTCTAATTCATTATAATTCATTCGTAAGAGCTATTCTAATTTATTCGTACGATCCATTCTAATTCATTCGTACGATCCATTGTAATTCATTCATATAATCCATTCAGATTCATTCACACAAATGTATCCATTCAAATTCATTTGTACGATCCATTCTAATTAATTCGCACGATCCATTCTAATTCAGTCGTATGAATGTATCCATTCTAATTCATTCGTACGATCCATTCTAATTCATTCGTACGATCCATTCTAATTTATTCGCTCGAATGTATCCATTCTAATTCATTCATACGATCCATTCTAATTCATTCGCACGAATGTAACCATTCTAATTCATTCGTACGATCCATTCTAATTCATTTGCAAGAATGTATCCCTTCTAATTCATTTGCACGATCCATTCTGATTCATTCGTACGATCCATTCTAATTCATTCCTACGAATTAGAATGGATCATACGAATGAATTAGAATGGATCGTACGAATTGATGAGAATGGATCGTACGAATGAATTAGAATGGATACATTCGAGCGAATGAATTAGAATGGATCGTACGAATGAATTAGAATGGTTACATTTGTGCGAATGAATTAGAATGGATCGTACGAATGGATTAGAATGGATCGTACGAATGAATTAGAATGGATACATTCGAGCGAATGAATTAGAATAGATCGTTGGAATGAATTAGAATGGATCATACGAATGAATTAGAATGGATCATGCGAATGAATTTGAATGGATCGTACGAATGAATTAGAATGGATCGAACGAATGAATTAGAATGGATCGATTTGAGCGAATGAATTAGAATAGATCGTAGGAATGAATTAGAATGGATCATATGAATGAATTAGAATAGATCGTGCAAATGAATTAGAATGGATTGTGCGAATGAATTAGAATGGATACATTCGTGCGAATGAATTAGAATGGATCGTACGAATGAATTAGAATGGATCGTAGGAATGAATTAGAATGGATCCTGCGAATGAATTAGAATTGATCATACGAATGAATTAGAATGGATCATACGAATCAATTAGAATGGATCGTATGAACGAATTAGAATGGATCGTACGAATGGATTAGAATGGATCGTACGAATGAATTAGAATGGATCGTGCGAATGAATTAGAATTGATCATACGAATGAATTAGAATGGATCGTACGAATGAATTAGAATGGATCATATGAAAGAATTAGAATGGATCTTACGAATGAATTAGAATGGATATATTCATTCGAATGAATTAGATTGCATCGTACGAATAAATTTGAATGGACTGTACGAATGAATAAGAACTGATCGTATGAATGAATTAGAGTGGATCATGCGAATGAATTAGAATAGATCGTACGAATGAATTAGAATGGATCTTACGAATAAATTAGAATGGATCGTGCGAATGAATTAGAATGGATCGTACGAATGAATTAGAATTGATCCACCGAATGAGTTAGAATGGATCATGCGAATGAATTAGAATGGATCATACGAATGAATTAGAATGGATACATTCGTACGAATGAATTAGAATGGATCGGATGAATGAATTAGAATTGATCGTGCGAATGAATTAGAATGGATCATACGATTGAATTTGAATGGATCGTACGAATAAATTAGAATGGATACATTTGTGCGATGAATAAGAATGAAGCGTACGAATGAATTAGAATGGAGCGTACGAATGAACTAGAATGGATACATTCATGCGAATTAATTAGAATGGATTGCACGAATGAATTAGAATGGATACATTCATGCGAATGAATTAGAATGGATCGTACGAATGAATTAGAATGGATCGTGCGAATGAATTAGAATGAATCGTACGAATGAATTAGAATAGATCGTGCGAATAAATTAGAATGGATCATACGAATGAATTAGAATAGATATATTCATGCGAATGAATTAGAATGGATCGTACGAATGAATTAGAATGGATCGTGCGAATGAATTAGAATGGATCGTATAAATAAATTAGAATGGATCGTACAAATGAATTAAAATGGATACATTTGTGCGAATTAGAATGGATCGTACGAATGGATTAGAATTAGATCGTACGAATGAATTAGAATGGATCGTACGAATGAATTAGAACGAATCATACGAATGCATTAGAATGGATCATACGAATGGATTAGAATGGATCGTACGAATGGATTAGAATGGATCGTACGAATGGATTAGAATGGATTGTACGAATGAATTAGAATGGATACAATCGAGCGAATGAATTAGAATAGATCGTAGGAATGAATTAGAATGGATCATATGAATGAATTAGAATGCACAATTCATTCTAATTCATTCGCACGATCCATTCTAATTCATTCGTACGATCCATTGTAATTCATTCATACGATCCATTTGTACGATCTAATTCATTCGTATGATCCATTCTAATTCATTCGCACGAATGTATGCATTCTAATTCATTCGTACAATCCATTCTAATTTATTCACACGATCCATTCTAATACATTCTTACAATCCATTCTAATTGATTCATAGGATCCATTCTATTCATTCGTACGATCCATTCCAATTATTTCGCACGAATGTTTCCATTCTATTTCATTCGTACGATCCATTCTAATTCATTCGCATGAACGAATCCATTCTAATTCATTCATACGATCCATTCTAATTCATTCGCACGATCCATTCTAATTTAATCAGACGATCCATTCTAATTCATTTGTATGATTCATTCTAATTCATTCGCACGAATGTATCCTTTCTAATTCACTCGTACGATCCATTCTAATTCATTCACACGATCCATTCTAATTCATTCATACGATCCATTCTGATTCATTCATACGATCCATTCTAATTCATTCGCACGAATGTATCCATTCTAATTCACTCGTACGATCTATTCTAATTCATTCACACGATCCATTCTAATTCATTCGTACGATCCATTCTAATTCTTTCGCACGATCCATTCTAATTCTTTCGCACGATCCATTCTAATTCATTCGTACGATCCAATCTAATTCAGTCGTACGATCCATTATAATTCATTCTGACGATCCATTCTAATACATTCGCACGAACGTATCTATTCTAATTCATTCGTATGATCCATTCTAATTCATTCGTACGATCCACTCAAATTCATTCGTACGAATGTATCTATTCTAATTCATTAGTACGATCCATTCTAATTCATTCGCACGATCCATTCTAATTCATTCATATGATCTATTCTAATTCATTCGTACGATCCATTCAAATTCATTCGCATAAATGTATCCATTTCAATTCATTCGTACGATCCATTCTAAATTCATTCACATGATCCATTCTAATTCATTCATACGATCCATTCTAATTCTTTCGTACGATCTATTCTATTTCATAAATACAGATGTATCCATTATAATTCATTCATACGACCCATTCTAATTCATTCACACGATCCATTCTAATTCAATTATACGATCCATTCTAATTTATTTGAACGATTTATTCTAATTCATTCGTACGATCCATTCTAATTCATTCACACGATCCATTCAAATTGATTCGTATGATCCATTCTAATTCATTCCTACGATCCATTCTAATTCATTTGTAAGATCCATTCCAATTCATTTCCACGAATGTATCCATTCTAATTCATTCGTACGATCTATTCTAATTCATTTTCACGATCCATTCTAATTCATTCATACGATCCATTCTAATTCATTCGTATGATCCATTCTCATTCATTCGCACAAAAGCATCCATTCTAATTCATTCGCACGATCCTTTCTAATTCATTCATACGATCCATTCTTATTCATTCGTACGATCAATTCTAATTCATTAGCATGAATGTATCCATTCTAATTCATTCGAACGATCCATTCTAATTTACTTGTACAATCCATTCTAATTCATTCATTTGATCCATTCTAATTCATTCGCCCGATCCATTCTAATTCATTCGTATGATCCATTCTAATTCATTCGTACAATCGATTGTAATTCATTCGCACGATCCATTCTAATTCATTCGTACGATCCAATCTAATTTATTCGTACAATCCATTCTAATTCATTTGTACGATCCATTCTAATTCATTCGTACGATCCATTCTAATCCATTCGTACGATCCATTATAATTCATTCGTATGATCCATTCTAATTCATTCTCACGAATGTAACCTTTCTAATTCATTTGTATGATCCATTCTAATTCATTCGTATCCATTCTAATCCATTCGTACGATCCATTCTAATTCATTCGCACGATCCATTCTAATTCATTTGCTTGAATGTATCCATTTTAATTCATTCGTACGATTCATTCTAATTCATTCGCACGATCCATTCTAATTCATTCGTACGATCCATTCTAATTCATTCGTACGATCCATTCTAATTCATTCGTACGATCCATTCTAATTCATTTGCACGATCCATTCTAATTGATTTGTATGATCCATTCTAATTCATTCGTACAATCCATTCAAAGTCATTCGTATGATCCATTCTAATTCATTTGCACGAATGAATCCATTCTAATTCATTCGTACGATCCATTCTAATTCATTCGCAAGATCCATTCCAATTCATTCGTACGATCCATTCTAATTCATTCGTACGATCCATTCTAATTCATTCGTACGATCCATTCTAAGTCATTCGCACGATCCATTCAAATTCATTCGCACGATCCATTCAAATTCATTCGCATGATACATTCTAATTCATTCGCACGATCCATTCTAATTCATTCCTACGATCCATTCTAATTCAATCGTACGATCCATTTTTATTCATTCGTACGATCCATTCTAATTCATTAATATGATCCATTCTAATTCATTCGTACGATCCATTCTAATTCATATGCACAAAGGTATCCATTCTAATTCATTTGCACGATCCATTCTAATTCATTCCTATGATCCATTCTAATTCATTCGTACGATCCATTCTAATTCATTCGCTCGAATGTATCCATTCTAATTCATTCGTACGATCCATTCTAATTCTTTCATACGATCCATTATAATTCATTCGTACGATCCATTCTAATTTATTCGTACGAATCATTCTAATTCATTTGCACAATCCATTCTAATTCATTCATACGATCCATTCTAATTCATTAGTATGATCAATTCTAATTCATTCGCACGATCCATTCTAATTCATTCGTACGATCCATTCTAAGTCATTCGCACGAATGTAACCATTCTAATTCATTCGTACGATCCATTCTAATTCATTCCTATGATCCATTCTAATTCATTCGCACGAATGTATCCATTCTAATTCATTTGCACGATCCATTCTAATTCATTCCTATGATCCATTCTAATTCATTCGTATGATCCATTCTAATTCATTTGCTCGAATGTATCCATTCTAATTCATTCATACGATTCATTCTAATTCATTCGCACGATCCATTCTAATTCATTCGTACGATCCATTCTTATTCATTCATACGATCCATTCTAATTAATTTGTACGAATGAATTAGAATGGATCGTACGAATGGATTAGAATGGATCGTACGAATGAATTAGAATGGATCGTACGAACGAATTAGAATGGATCGTATGAACGAATTAGAATGGATCGTACGAATGAATTAGAATGGATACATTTGAGCGAATGAATTAGAATGGATCATACGAATGAATTTGAATGGATCATAGGAATGAATTAGAATGGATCGTGCAAATGAATTAGAATGGATACATTCGTGGGAATGAATTAGAATGGATCGTAGGAATGAATTAGAATGGATCGTACGAATGAATTAGAATGGTTACATTCGTGCGAATGAATTAGAATGGATCGTACGAATGGATTAGAGCGGATCGTACGAATGGATTAGAGCGGATCGTACGAATGGATTAGAATGGATCGTACAAATGAATTAGAAAGGTTACATTTGTGAGAATGAATTAAAATGGATCGTACGAATGGATTAGAATGGATCGTACAAATAGATTAGAATGGATCATATGAATGAATTACAATGGATCGTACGAATGAATTAGAATGGATCGTACGAATGAATTAGAATAGATCATGCGAATGAATTAGAATGGATTGTACGAATGAATTAGAAAGGATATATTTGTGCGAATGAATTAGAATGGATCGTGCGAATGAATTAGAATGGATCGTACGAATGAATTAGAATAGATATATTTATGCGAATGAATTAGAATGGATCGAACGAATGAATTAGAATGGATACATTTGTGCGAATGAATTAGAATGGATCGTACGAATGAATTAGAATGGATCGTACGAATGAATTAGAATGGATACATTTGTGCGAATGAATTAGAATGGATCGTACGAATGAATTAGAATGGATTGTACGAATGAATTAGATCGTATGAACGAATTAGAATGGATCGTACGAATGAATTAGAATAGATACATTCGAGCGAATGAATTAGAATGGATCATACGAATGAATTAGAATGGATCATAGGAATGAATTAGAATGGATCGTGCAAATGAATTAGAATGGATACATTCGTGCGAATAAATTAGAATGGATCTTAGGAATGAATTAGAATGGATCGTACGAATGAATTAGAATGGTTACATTCATGCGAATGAATTAGAATGGATCGTACGAATGGTTTAGAATGGATCGTACGAATGGATTAGAATGGATCGTACGAATGAATTAGAAAGGATACATTTGTGAGAATGAATTAGAATGGATCGTACGAATGAATTAGAATGGATCATACGAATGAATTAGAATGGATCGTACGAATGAATTAGAATGGATCGTGTGAATGAATTAGAATCGATCGTACGAATGAATTAGAATGGATCGTACGGATCGTACGAATGAATTAGAATGGATCATGCGAATGAATTTGAATGGATCATACGAATGAATAAGAATGGATCGTACGAATAAATTAGAATGGACCGTACGAATGTATCCATTCTAATTCATTCGTATGATCCATTCTAATTCGTTCGTACTATCCATTCTAATTCATTCGTATGATCCATTCTAATTCATTCGTACGATCCATTCTAATCCATTCGTACAATCCATTCTAAACCATTCATACGATCCATTCTAATTCATTCGCACGAATGTAACCATTCTAATTCATTTCTATGATCCATTCTAATTCATTCCTATGATCCATTCTAATTCATTCGCACGAATGTATCCATTCTAATTCATTTGCACGATCCATTCTAATTCATTCCTATGATCAATTCTAATTCATTCGTACAATCCTTTCTTATTCATTCGCTCCCAGCCCGCAAGAAGCTCGCCCCCACAGGGAGCTGGATGGACACCTTGTATCTGAGTGCAGCTCGCTCCCAGCCCGCAAGAAGCTCGCCCCCACAGGGAGCTGGATGGACACCTTGTATCAGAGTGCAGCTCGCCCCTCCCAGACCCCGTAGGAGTTCTCGCCCCCGTGCTCACTAAAATCACCTTGGCAGTGGAGCGAGATCCCCATTGTGCTAAAGGGGCTCAAGGCCAAGAGCTCGCTAAGTAGCTCGCCCATGCTCTCGCATGAACTCGCCTAGCTCGCGCAGGAGCTCGCCCGTGCTCTCGAACGAGCTCGCCTAAGCTCTCCCAGGAGCTCGCCCAAACGCGCCCAGGAGCTCGCCTAAGCTCTCTCAGGAGCTCGCACAAGCTCGCCCTGACCCCTGTTTATCGAAGAGGTTGCCCCCGCGAGGTCCGACTCTTGATAAATATGGGCGAAAGGACGGAGCGGTGCCGGGCGAGCTGGCCTTTGCTTCCTCCCTGAGACCGCCCAGACTCGAACATTCCAGAATGGCCACCTGGCCACGACAAGAAAGATTCCCCCCCCCACTCAAACCGTCTGGCAGGCTTGGCGACAGAATGTCAGGGCGCGAGTACCAAGGACTGTCAGACCCACGCGAGCCAGAACGTGGGGGGTCTAGAAAGCCCTGGAAGTATCTCCACGTGTCGGGGTACGGTAGGCCGCCGATTGCTATAAATGCGCACCCCCAGGCTCCATAGTAGAGGTTCGAATTCCTTTTCCCTACCACTTTGGTATACCGCAACTCGCCGTTGTGCCACCGTGACTGACTTGAGCGTCGGAGGGTCTGCGCTCCTAAGGGAGCCAGCCGTTCTCACGTTCTCTTTTCTTTGTCTTGCAGGCAGCCCGAACGGACCAGCGAAAAATCCCCTGAACATTTGGCGCCGTCTGTGGGATCTTCGACTGGTTCCTGCGAGAACGCCCACGGCCACGCGGTTGAGCGCCGTTCGCTTTTGTAACCCCAAAGATGGCTCCGGTGACAAGGGGACGCAGGCGACCGAGGACTCGTGCCAGATCTGCGCGCAGCGAGCCTCCGGTCGAGACCCCTCAGCCCCCGGTCCCGCTCAGTGACCAACTCTTGTTGGAGATGTTGGCCACCCAGCGGGCGATGATGGAGGAGCTGACACGATTGCGTCAGGCTCCGGCGGCCGGCCGACGATCTGGGCCGGCGAAGACGGCGTCTCCGGTGCGACCACCGGCGTCAACATCGCGCCCTCCCACGATCGCTCCGACGCGGCAGGTTTCCCATCCGGAACCCCCAGTCGGGAGAGCGGCTGCGCGAGGGGTGCCGGAAACCCCGCTCACAAGGTTGCAGAAGCTAGTCACCCAGCGATCTAGCAACCAGGCGACCTCGCGCTGACAATCCTTTGCCACCGTAGCCGGAGCGTTGATTCTGACGGATCGAAGGAAAGGTCTCTAGAGCGGGATCGCGACCCGCGCCATCGACGACGAGGGAAAGAGCCCGTGGTGGAAATACCTTCCGAAGCTCGCGAGGCAACGGCCTCCCACAGACCAACTGACGCGTTGAAGGAATCCGCGGGTGGACGGCAAGGAGGTCGCCGAGCGGTTGCCCCCGAGGGTCGCCGCGGGGTGGGACCGACCTCGCCACAAGGGAGCGTACGAGACCGCCTAGGACCTGCGCAGCCGCCTCTGGGAGTTCTCCCCGGGCACTGGCAGCGATCTAGTGCGCCAGTAGATTTACTTGAAGACCTCGCCGCCCACGGAGGTAGCTCGCCTTTCACCAGCGAGGTCCACCAAGGGGGTTTTCCGCACCACTGGACCCCCTCGAAGTTTGTATTGTTCGACGGGTCGCAGGATCCCGTTGACCATCTCTTGGCTTACAGAAAGCTCCTGTTTTTCCGGGACCAAGACCACGTCTTGTGCCGAGCATTCCCGAGCAGCTTGACCGGCTCGGCATTGAACTGGTTCCACAAGTTGCCGCCCGGCATGATCCCCGACTTTCCAAATCTCTCTAGGCTATTCCTGGAGCAGTATCGCTGTAATAGGCAGCCCCCGAAGAGAATCGAGTCTCTGTTTACTCTAACCATGAGAGCCCGCGAGACGCTCCGGTGCTTCGCAATGCGATTCCGAAGTGCCTACCTTGCTCTGGAAGACGCGGCGGGCCAAGATCGTACCATGGTGAGTGCTTTCAGAAGCGCCCTCCCCGAGGGTTGCAAGCTTCATGACGCTCTAGTGATCAAGGACCCTCGCACGATGGTTGAACTATTTGCCCTGGTCCAGCAACACATCAAGCTCGAAGACGCTGTGCTAGACCGGAAGGGAAAGGCAGTCGAGCAGCGACCTCCTCCGGCCCCGCGACCGCTGGTCGTCAAGGCCGTGGAGAGAAGGGAGGTGCCCCTGGCGGTGCCTTTGCCCGGACCGCCCGCTGTTCCTGCTGAACAGCCCGCTGAAGCCCCCGCGGCTGTCGCTGGAAGGCCGGCGAACTGGCGCCTGCCTCCAGGACCCGGGGAGCGGGACTTCACCGTGCTAACCCATTCGCCAGGACAAATCTTCCATCAGATTCGGGATGAACCTTTCTTCCAGTACCCGCCACCCCTGCAGGTCGGAGAGCCTGGCTCTACCGACAACTCGCGGTGGTGCGCTTTTCATCGAAGCCCTGGGCATCACACTAACAGATGCCGGGCTCTCAAGAACCACCTCGAGGATTTGGTCACCCAGGGCCACTTGAATCAGTTTATTTCACCTCCAAGGAGGTTCGAGGTGGTATCGGCACGAGCTCCTCGGGAGGGAGATCGCCCGGGGCCCGCTGAACCCGCCCTGCCTCCGCCTCCCACGGGAGGACCGGCGATCTGCCATACCATTAGCGGGCGGCTGAGCGGCCCGAGATCCAGTAATGAAGCCCACCGACGAGTCAGGGAGATGGAGCGGGCACAGAAGGTATTTTCCGTCTCGCTAACTCCTACCTTACTTCAAGCACCAAGGTGGAAGCCCGCGATTTTCTCTGGTTTTCGGAAGATGACATGACTGGGGTCGTTACGCCCCACAATGACCCCCTCGTCATACGCCTGATGATGGCTAACATCGAGGTGAGGCGAGCTCTGGTTGATTCGGGGAGCGCCGTGGACATCCTTTTTCTGTCGGCCTACCTGCGAATGGGGTTGAGACTCACCGACCTGTCTCCCTCGACGAGCTCCCTCAGTGGATTCACCGGCGAGATCGCCAAAGTGGCAGGGGAGATAACCTTCACTGTGACCGCTGGCCCGGAGGCTCGCCAAGTCCGCTTCGCGATAGTGGATGGAAGTTCCGCATTTAACGCCATCCTTGGGCGGCCTTGGCTAAGGCAAATGAATGCGGTAGCTTCACCCAACCATCAGGCCCTCAAATTCCCGACCGCGGGCGGGGTCGTAGTAATTCGGGGTGATCAGGTAGCCGCTACCCGATGCGAGCAGGATGTCCTTCACCTCATGGACAGGGAGGTCGCCGAGGCCAAGAGGCCCGCACCCTCCTAGCAATTACCGCCCGCTACGAGCGAGCTATTGGGGAGCCCGCTGGAGGCCTCCTCGCTTAAGTCCCCTACTCCACCCCCGGGTGGGAGCGGTGTGGACCTTAAGTTGGAGGAGGGAGGTCGCCCGACAACCCCCAAGAGAGGAAGTTTTCCAATTGCCGAACCACTTCAAGAGGTCGACATTGGCGGCAAAGAAGGGCCAAGAGTTGTTAGCCTCGGGACCTCGCTAACCAAGGGCGAGGTCCTGGCCATAACCAACTTACTCAGGGAATACCGTGACGTATTTGCCTGGAGCTTCGCGGACATGCCAGGGATTGACCCGGAGGTCGCCTGTCATCGTCTGCACACCATGAAGGAGTTCCCGTCGGTCAAGCAGAAAGCTCGGCACATTCCTGCTGCGAAGTCCGTTGCAGTGGCGGCGGAGATAGACAAGCTGGAGCGAGCCGGCTTCATCTGCGAGGCACACTTCCCCGAGTGGATCTCCAATATCGTGGCGGTGCCCAAGAAGAGCGGAGCGGTCAGGGTGTGCATTGACTTCTCCGACCTCAATAAGGCATGCCCGAAGGACGGATTTCCTCTTCCGAGAATAGGCGCACTGGTCGACGCAGCTGTCGGGTTCCAGGCCCTGTCCTTCATGGATGGATATTCTGGGTATAACCAGATACCTCTCCACGCCGACGATCAGAAGAAGACCGCCTTCTACTCTGGAGCGGGCTACCAGAAGTTATACTGCTATCGAGTGATGCCGTTCGGACTTAAGAACGCTGGAGCGACCTACCAAAGGTTAGTCACTCAGATGTTCAAAGATCAGATCGGCAGAAACGTCGAAGTTTATGTAGACGACCTCCTGGTGAAGAGTCGGGAGCGAGAGGGGCATGTTGCCGATCTCCGCGAAACCTTCGAGATACTGAGAAAGTACCAAATGAGGCTGAACCCAGCGAAGTGCGCATTCGGGGTGACTTCTGGGAAATTCCTCGGGTACCTGGTCACCCACAGGGGGATCGAGGCCGACCCTGGGCAAATCCGAGCACTTGTCGAAATGCCTGCGCCAAGAACCCGGCAGGAAGTCCAGAGGTTGAGCGGGCGAATCGCCGCGCTCAATCGGTTCATCTCCAAATCCTTAGACAACTGCCGACCTCTTTTCGAGCTGCTACGAAAAGGAGCGAGCATTTGTTGGGATGAGAAGTGCGAGCACGCCTTCCAGAAGATCAAAGATTACCTGGCGAGCCCACCGATCTTAGCGGCACCCAAAGAGGGCGCCGAGCTTGGAGTGTACCTTGCGGTCACTGAGAATGCGGTGAGCGGGGTCCTTGTTGTGGAAGAAGCAAAGGTGGAGCGGCCTGTCTACTTTGTAAGTCACACAATGCTTCCCGCCGAGCTCCGGTATCGACCAATCGAGAAGGTCGCGTTGGCCTTGGTCCTTACCGCGAGAAAGCTCCACCCCTACTTCTTGGCGCACCCTGTCAGGGTCATCACAGAGCACCCTCTTAAGAGTGCGCTCTCCAGACCCTCGGTAGCCGGCAGGCTCTACCGTTGGTCCGCCGAGCTCGCCGCCTATGGTTTGGAGTATGTCCCTCGAGTTGCTGTCAAAGGACAGGCGCTCGTTGATTTCTTGGCGGACTTCCCCATAGAAGAACCGGTCCAGTACTGGGAGGATGAACCAACGGAGGCACACCCTGGGAAGGCGAGGTTCTTGGACAACCAAGGCGAGCTTCCTCCAACTAAGCGTTCAGAGGAGGCAGGCTGGGAATTATTCGTCGATGGATCCTCCAACGCTTTGGGGGCTGGGATCGGGGTCGCACTGATCGCCCAGTCGGTACTTCTGGAGAAGTCAGTCTGACTGGATTTCGCCGCTACCAACAATGAGGCAGAATATGAGACGCTGCTGGCTGGCCTGGAGCTCGCTCAAGAGGTAGGCGCCAAACGCTTGAAGGTCTTTAGCAATTCCCAGCTAATTATTTGCCAAATCAATGGGGAGTACGCCTCTCGGGATGCACGAATGGCGGGCTATGGGGATCTGATGAAGCACAAGGCCACGGAGTTCGAAAAGATCTCCTTCGAGCAAATTCCGCGAGCCGATAATAGGCGAGCTGATGCTTTGGCAAACGCCACCTCTTTGCTAGGAACATCAGAGGCTCGCCAGATTCTCATCGAGGTCCAAAATCAGTCTCGGCTCTAACTGATGGAGCCCGCTGTTAACCAAGTCTTCGACGACGTACCACCCAGCGGGTGGACCGCCCCCATCTTTCGCTTTCTCCAGAAGGGCGAGCTTCCAGAGGATAGAGAGGAAGCCCGGCGAGTGAAGAAATGCGCTGGGCGCTATCTCATTCGCTGGGATCGCCTTTTTCGAAGATCCTTTGGCGGGCCAAGTCTCCGTTGCGTCGAGAGCCCGGAAACTGAAGAAGTTCTAAAGTGCATTCATTCTGGCGAGCTGGGAAACCACGCTGGTGGGCGATCTCTCGCTGCGAAAGTACGAAGGCAAGGATACTGGTGGCCCACTCTGGAGCAAGACGCTTTGAAGGTCGCCCAGAGGTGCATCCAATGCCAGAAGCACGCCACCACGAATCATATGCCCGCAGAAGAACTGCATCCTCTAGCGAGCCCCTGGCCTTTCCAGCAATGGGGGTTGGACATAGTGGGACCTTTCCCTGTGTCAGCCCGGCAGAAGAAATTCATCTTAGTAGCTACGGACTACTTCACCAAATGGGTGGAAGCAGTCCCGCTAGCTAAGATAGGCGAGAAGCATGTAAAAGACTTCCTTTGGAAGAATATTTTCTGCCGGTTCGGTCTGCCTCGGGTACTTATCACCGACAATGGACGCCAGTTCGACAATCGCTTGATCAGAAGTTTTTGTGTTGAATATGGAGTCGACCTAAGGTTCTCTTCCCCAAGGTACCCTCAAAGCAATGGGCAGGCCGAAGCAACGAATCGCGTGATCTTGGACAACCTCAAGAAAAGGCTGGAAGGGAAAAAAGGATTGTGGGAGCAGGAGCTCGACGGAGTCTTGTGGGCCTATCGCACTACTCCACGCCGCTCAACCAACGAATCCCCTTTCAGTCTCACTTTTGGTTGCGAAGCCGTGCTACCCATAGAGGCCGAGCTGCCCACTGAAAGAAGGCTTGCGTCGGCGGAGGTCGACAACGACAAACTGCTCGTCGACTCCCTTGATCAGCTCGAAGAAAGACGAGAGCGCGCCAATCTACACCTCGCCGGATACAGACAAGAAATGAAGTGCGCCTATGACAAAAGAGTCCGCCATCGGGCATTCAAGGCCGGCGATCTGGTAATGAGAAAGGTGTTCGCAAACACGCAAGAGCCTAATGCAGGAAAGCTCGCGGCGAACTGGGAAGGCCCATACATAATACACGAAGCAGGAAGCTCGGGGGCTTACCGGTTGATGACCGCTGGAGGCGACCTGTTAGAGCGACCTTGGAACGCTCTGCACCTTCGCAAGTTCTATGCCTAAGGAAATTTTTGTAAATTATCTTCTGAAGAGGTTATGAATGAATGATGGAAGTTTTCAACAATTTAACTAGGAAGCTCGGCGCAGACAGAGCCCTCATGATCTAGAGTGTGCAGTCCGCCGTTGTGCGGACTTAAAGCAAAACCGAGATCCTCAGAGGCAGCCAGTGGGCAACCTTGAGCTTCCCGGGGCAGTCCGCCGTTGTGCGGACTTAAAGCAAAACCGGGATCCTCAGAGGCAGCCAGTGGGCGACCTTGAGCTTCCCGGGGTAGTCCGCCGTTGTGCGGACTTAAAGCCAGACTGGGATCCTCAGAGGCAGCCAGTGGGCGACCTTGAGCTTCCCGGGGCAGTCCGCCGTTGTACGGACTTAAAGCAAGACCGGGATCCTCAGAGGCAGCCAGTGGGCGACCTTGGGCTTCCCGGGGAAGTCCGCTGCCTAGTGGACTCTAAACTTAACCAGGAACCTTCGCGTTCACCTGCCATGAACGGAAGCATCCTGGCGTTGGCAAACCCCTCGAAGGGCGAGCCCGCCAAACAGGATCATCGAGAGAAATTAACCGGGCAGGGGGCAGCTAGCACTAATTAGTTTCCTTTAAAAACAAAAATGGTTTAAGTCTTTGAGTGTAGGGAAGTTTTTGAAATCGTTTGGTTTGCTTATCGTTTTTTGGGCTCAGAGACTAATCGTGTTTTTTCGAGCATGCCGAGTTTTTCGTTTGCATATACTTTAAAATAAAAAGGTTGAATCGAATTAGTTGCCTCGCCCAGGGTATCACTCTCGAGATCGCTGCGAAACTCCTAAAGCGGACTCGTGAGCGACACAGAGAAAGAAAGGAACGCATGGACGAGCTCAAAAAGATATAAATTTCATTGATTGACAAAAATTACAAAAGTAGTTACAAGGCTGCAAGCTCAAGGCTAGTTTGTCTCTGCCCCGCTGTCGTCCCCTCGGCGCCGCTTCTTCGACCTTTCGGTCTTGTACTTCTCCACAGTGGCCAGGGCGCCTTTCTTGAGGAGATCGTCCAATTGGGCTTGGAGGCGGCCTTGCTGAGCCCGAAGGCCGTTGGCGTGTGTCTCCTTCAAAGCCGCGATCTCCGTCTTCAGAGCAGCGACCTCGCCTTGAAGTTGAGCCGCCTCCCGCTGTGCGACCTCCCGGGCGGACACAGCTTCGTCTCGCTCCGCCTTGGCCTTGAGGAGGGCGGTAGCGGACAGGCCTTTGGCTACCTCGGCCATGGCGAGACCTGACGCCAGGACTTTGACCCTGCGGTGCAGTGCCTCTGACTCCGCCCTCAGCTCCTCGGAGCCCTTGGCTCGCTGAAGCTCGTGGATGTGCTCGTCTACCTTGCGCTCGGACCCCCGAAGGGAATCGTCGAACAAGGCGACCAGCGCTTTCCCGGGCCCAGCGACCTCCGCGGCCAGCGCCTGGCTCTGCCTCTCCGCCTGCATAAGGAAGGAGGAAGAGTTAGCAAGAATTGAGACTAACATTTGTACGAAGACAGGTGCTGTGAGTACCTCGGCAAGGCGTTCGCTTATGGAGACAAAGGGAGCACGCGCGAAAACGTTGCGGCCCAGCAGCTGCCGCACATAGTAGGGCGCCCTCCCCTCCTCCGCAGAGGAGCCCGCGCTGGGACCCCCGGGAGCTCCGGAAGGAGGGGGCGTGACGGGAGGAGTGGGGGCTATCACATCCCCCGGGCGAGCTCCGGCTCCTGGCGGGCTCGGAGGGTCCGCCGTGGCCCCCTTGGCCTCCGGCTCCGAGCTGAAGGACTCGGAGTCGGAGCCAATGTCTACAAAGCTAGGGGACCTGTAGACCAGGTCCCCTAAGCCCTGCTGGGAGAATACTCCCTCCTGGCCTTCTACAGGAGGCGAGGCCGGAGGGGCGGGAGCTGGAGCGGCCGCCGGTGTAGAGGTCGCGGGAGTTGGAGCCGAGGCCGGCAAGGAGGTCGCAACGACGGCGTCGAACTCGCCCTGCTGGACCCCTGCCCCGTCGGCGGGAGATGGAGGCTCCTGCCCGCTCGATCCCGGCCCTGGTGCGGGAGCTGATGGAGTCGGGGGCTTCTCCACTTGGGCGGAAGCAGAAGGCTCCGCCCGGGAAGGTTGAGGAGCGGGCTCTTCCTCCTCGCAGCCTGATGCCTCTTCCGCGGAGTCCGTCCAGCTGGGCTCCGAGTCCAAGCCCGCCTCCTCCAGCGCTTTCCGCCGCCGTTCTGCCTGGACATTAGAAGGAGCGGGCCCCGCGCGCTTGGCCTTCTTCTTCCCGCGGGCCTCCATCTCCGGCGTCAGCACTGCTACACGAAGCGGGACGGTCAGATCGCCCGGGAAGTAGCCCATTAAAATTTGAGCCATCCCGGATTCGACTTCCGCCATGGTAAGCGGGAGGTCGATGTTCGGGTCGTCGGGCTCAACCATTTGGATCTTGCGGCGGACAATTGGAGTTGGGGCGGGAGGCTGACCTGGGCCGGCGTCCGGGCGAGGAGGTTGCGGAGGAGCGGAAGCTTCGCCCTGGCGGAGCATCTCCATGGTGTCGGGGTCGTTGAGGCGGATGGGCGAAGCCCGCCTCCGGACCGTCTTCTTGCGGGGGTTGCCTCCCGAGCTCCCGGCCCCCTTGCTGGCCCCTTTGGAGGGAGGAGCGTTCTGCATCGGCGGAATAGCGCCGATCTCCTCCTCTTTCTACTTCCGGACGATCTTCTGCTTCAGTAGAATAGCGTCGGTCTTCCCGTCCTTCAGCTGGATGGCGAAGTCGGGAGCGGTGATCTTCTCCGGAGTCCGCCCACCGAGGTAGTGAAGGATCGCCTCGTCCAGAGATCGCTCCCTGTCGGGAGCGATGCACTTCTTCTTCCCCGCCTTGTAGAAGGAGATCTCCCGGAAGACCGCCGTCGGGGGAGCCCCGGGGTGAGCCGGGACTCCGCTAAACCGCCCGCGCCAGTCGCTGACCGCCACGAAAGGATAGTCCTTCCAGTGGCGGTCCTTGCTCTCGATGGTGGAGAAGGGGAGCACCTCGCCAGGTCGCCCGGCGAGGTAGAAGTAGCCGCAGCCCGCGGAGCTGAAAACCGGCGAGGGCTTGAGGAGCCACTTTTTGAGCAGATAGCTCAGTGGGATCCTCGCCTTCAGGGCGGTCTCCAGCTAAGATAGCCCATAGAGTATCCCCTAGGAGTTTCCTGAGAGTTGGGCGGGGCAAAGCCCCGTCAACTCCAGGAGCTCCCCGGCGAGATGACTCAGGGGGAACCGCAGCCCGGACCACAGCAGCCCGACAGAAGCTACTGTGCCCTGGGGCGGCCTCCCCGAGAGTGGCATCTCGGTGACGAGGATCTCCCGAGGGAGATCGATCGCCGCCCGGATACTGTCCCCGACGGGCACCCCGACGGGGTTTTGCAGCCAGACCACCGCCCTTTCGATGGCGGGCTCGGTGACCTGGGCGGCAGCAGCAGCAGCAGCAACGTCAGCAGCGGAAGCCATGAGAGCAGAAGGGCTAAAGCGAGCTGAAAGCGCTAGAAGCAAAGGGAGAAGGGAGAGCTGTTTTTCACACAGCGGTAAAAATCGCCCCCCGTCCCCTATTTATAGGCAAGCGAGAGACAGGTGAATCGATCCGCAGTTAATGCCCAAGTGCGCTCGGCGAGGCGACGTGACGGCGATCAAAGCGACAGCTCGCTTCTCTCCAATCGTCGAGCGCCACGCGGACCACGCGTGGAAAAAGCTGCACCGACGCCAGCACTATCCTTTATTGACAGAAAAAGGGACAAATGAGGAGGAGACACGTGTCTCGCACCGATCGGGGTCTCATGATGAGATTCGCTGTATCAGCATTGAGCCTCGCGCCGCAGTTAAGGTGAAGCGACCGTTGGAGATTCGGTACGATACCCAAGTCACAAGATCGCCCGCGACTGGCGCCCAAGCTCGCCCGAAGCAGACCCTGACCGCGTGTGACAAGCTCACACCGGAAGGAGATCGCTCGTGGCTGACGCTCCCGGCCCACCCGGCATTTGTGAAATACTGGGAGTCAAAACTCTTGGCGCAGACCGTTCTCGGCAGGTGCCCGCAGCTCGCTCGAGGCAGACCCTGACCGTATGTGACAAGCTCCCATCGGAAGGAGATCGCTCGTGGCTGACGCTCCCGGCCCGCCCGGCGTTTGTGAAATACTGGGAGTCAAAACTCTCGGCGCAGACCATTCTCGGCAGGTGCCCGCAGCTCGCTCGAGGCAGACCCTGACCGTATGTGACAAGCTCGCATCGGAAGGAGATCGCTCGTGGCTGACGCTCCCGGCCCGCCCGGTGTTTGTGAAATACTGGCAGTCAAAGCTCTCGGCGCAGGCCGCCATCGCTACTATCTCCGCCCCACAAGAAAACTGTTACGACAGACATTGATATCAGGCACATTGCCGGGGATAGGAGTTCGCTAAGACTCCTGAGCAAGCGTCGAGTTTCCTCGATCACTCCCTCAGGAGGGGGTAATATTGGGGGTAGTCAGAAACCACATATCTTAGATAGCATTGCAAACGTACCTGAGATATAGTTCGCGAGGGAGCCCGTCCAGGAGTTGGAACCCTCGGAAGCCGAGCGTGCCCCCTTTCCAGCCCGCAAGAAGCTCGCCCCCACAGGGAGCTGGATGGACACCTTGTATCTGAGTGCAGCTCGCTCCCAACCCGCAAGAAGCTCGCCCCCATAGGGAGCTGGATGGACACCTTGTATCTGAGTGCAGCTCGCTCCCAGCCCGCAAAAAGCTCGCCCCCACAGGGAGCTGGATGGACACCTTGTATCTGAGTGCAGCTCGCTCCCAGCCCGCAAGAAGCTCGCCCCCACAGGGAGCTAGATGGACACCTTGTATCTGAGTGCAGCTCGCTCCCAGCCCGCAAGAAGCTCGCCCCCATAGGGAGCTGGATGGACACCTTGTATCTGAGTACAGCTCGCTCCCAGCCCGCAAGAAGCTCGCCCCCACAGGGAGCTGGATGGACACCTTGTATCTAAGTGCAGCTCGCTCCCAGCCCGCAAGAAGCTCGCCCCCACAGGGAGCTGGATGGACACCTTGTATCTGAGTGCAGCTCGCTCCCAGCCCGCAAGAAGCTCGCCCCCACAGGGAGCTGGATGGACACCTTGTATCTGAGTGCAGCTCGCCCCTCCCAGACCCCGTAGGAGTTCTCGCCCCCGTGCTTACTAAAATCACCTTGGCAGTGGAGCGAGATCCCCATTGGGCTGAAGGGGCTCAAGGCCAAGAGCTCGCTAAGTAGCTCGCCCATGCTCTCGCATGAACTCGCCTAGCTCGCGCAGGAGCTCGCCCGTGCTCTCGAACGAGCTCGCCTAAGCTCTCCCAGGAGCTCGCCCAAACGCGCCCAGGAGCTCGCCTAAGCTCTCTCAGGAGCTCGCACAAGCTCGCCCTGACCCCTGTTTATCGAAGAGGTTGCCCCCGCGAGGTCCGACTCTTGATAAATATGGGCGAAAGGACGGAGCGGTGCCGGGCGAGCTGGCCTTTGCTTCCTCCCTGAGACCGCCCAGACTCGAACATTCTAGAATGGCCACCTGGCCACGACAAGAAAGATTCCCCCCCCCACTCAAACCGTCTGGCAGGCTTGGCGACAGAATGTCAGGGCGCGAGTACCAAGCACTGTCAGACCCATGCGAGCCAGAACATGGGGGGTCTAGAAAGCCCTGGAAGAATCTCCACGTGTCGGGGTACGGTAGGCCGCCGATTGCTATAAATGCTCACCCCAAGGCTCCATAGTAGAGGTTCGAATTCCTTTTCCCTACCACTTTGGTATACCGCAGCTCGCCGTTGTGCCACCGTGACTGACTTGAGCGTCGGAGGGTCTGCGCTCCTAAGGGAGCCAGCCGTTCTCACGTTCTCTTTTCTTTGTCTTGCAGGCAGCCCGCACGGACCAGCGAAAAATCCCCCGAACATAATTCATCGCACAAATGTATCTATTCTAATTCATTCGTACAATACGTTCTAATCCATTCGTACGAATGAATTAGAATGGATCGTGCGAATGAATTAGAATCGATCGTACGAAAGAATTAGAATGGATCGTACGAATGAATTAGAATGGATACATTCATACGAATGAATTAGAATGGATCGTACGAATGAATTAGAATGGATTGTACGAATGGATTAGAATGGATCATACGAATGGATTAGAATGGATCGTACGAATGAATTAGAATGGATCATACAAATGAATTAGAAAGGTTACATTCGTGAGAATGAATTAGAATAGATCGTACGAATGAATTAGAATGGATCATGCGAATGAATTTGGATGGATTGTACGAATGAATTAGAATGGATCGAACGAATGAATTAGAATGGATCATACGAATGAATTAGAATAGATCGTAGGAATGAATTAGAATGGATCATACGAATGAATTAGAATGGATCGTGCGAATGAATTAGAATGGATCGTACGAATGAATTAGAATGGATCGTACGAACGAATTAGAATGGATCGTACGAACGAATTCGAATGGATCGTACGAATGAATAAGAATGGATCGTACGAATGAATTAGAATGGATACATTCGTGCGAATGAATTAGAATAGATCGTACGAATGAATTATCATGGATCGTACGAATGGATTAGAACGCATTGTACGAATGAATTCGATTGCATCATACGATCCATTCTAATTCATTCATACGATCCATTCTAATTCATTCACACAAATGTATCCATTCTAATTCATTCGCTCGAATGTATCCATTTTAATTCATTCGTACGATCCATTCTAATTCATTCGTACGATCTAATTCATTCGTACGATCCATTCTAATTCATTCGTACGATCGATTCTAATTCATTCGCACGATCCATTCTAATTCATTCGTACGATCCATTCTAATTCATTCGTGTGATCCATTCTAATTTATTCGTTCAAATATATCCATTCTAATTCATTCGTATGATCCATTCTAATTCATTTGTACGATCCATTCTAATTCATTTGCATGAATGTATCTATTCTAATTCATTCGCACGATCCATTCTAATTTATCCGTACGATCCATTCTAATTCATTCGTACGATCCATTCTAATTCATTCTCACAAATGTAACCTTTCTAATCCATTTGTACGATCCATTCTAATTCATTCGTACGATCCATTCTAATACATTCGTACGATCCATTCTAATCCATTCGTACGATCCATTCTAATTCATTCGCACGAATGTATCCATTCTAATTCATTCGCACGATCCATTCTAATTTATTCGTACGATCCATTCGTACAACGTACGATCCATTCTAATTCATTCGTACGATCCATTCTAATTCATTCGCATGATCCATTCTAATTCATCCGATCTATTCTAATTCATTCGTACGATCCATTCTAATCCATTCGCACGATCCATTCTAATTCTTTCATATGATCCATTCTAATTCATTCGCACGAATGTATCCATTCTAGTTCATTCGTACGCTCCATTCTAATTCATTCGTATGCTCCATTCAAATTCATTCGCACGATCCATTCTAATTCATTCGTACGATCCATTATAATTCATTCGTACTATCTATTCTAATTCATTCGCACGAATGTAACCATTCTAATTCATTCGTACGAATGAATGCATTAGAATGGATCGTACGAACGTATTGTAGGAATGAATTAGAATGGATACATTTGTACGAATGAATTAGAATGGATCGTGCGAATGAATTAGAATGGATACATTCATGCGAATGAATTAGAATGGATCAGACGAATGAATTAGAATGGATCGTGCGAATGAATTAGAATGGATCATGCGAATGAATTTGAATGGAGCGTACGAATGAATTGGAATTGATCGTACGAATGAATTAGAATGGATCGTACGAATGAATTAGAATGGATCCACCGAATGAATTAGAATGGATCATACGAATGAATTAGAATGGATCGTGCGAATGAATTAGAATGGATCGTGCGAATGAATTAGAATGGATCGTACGAATGAATTAGAATGGATATATTTGAACGAATAAATTAGAATGGATCATACGAATGAATTAGAATGGATCGTACGAATGCATTAGAATGGATCGTACGAATGAATTAGAATGGATACATTCGAGCGAATAAATTAGAATGGATCGTGCGATGAATAAGAATGGATCATACAAATGATTAGAATCGATTCTAACCATTCGTACGATCCATTCTAATCTATTCTAATTCATTCTCACAAATGTATCCATTTTAATTCATTCATACGATCCATTCTAGTTTATTCGCATGATCCATTCTAATTCATTCGTATGATCCATTCTAATTCATTCGCACGATCCATTCTAATTCATTTGCACGATCCATTCTAATTCTTTCATATGATCCATTCTAATTCATTCGCACGAATGTATCCATTCTAGTTCATTCGTACGCTCCATTCTAATTCATTCGTACGCTCCATTCAAATTCATTCGCATGATCCATTCTAATTCATTCGCACGATCCATTCTAATTCATTCGTCCAATCTATTCTAATTCATTCGCATGCACGAATGTATCCATTCTAATTCATTTGCACGATCCATTCTAATTCATTCGTACAAATATATCCATTCTAATTTATTCGTACAATATGTTCGTACGATCCATTCTAATGCATTCATTCGTACGAATGAATTAGAATGATTACATTCGTGCGAATGAATTAGAATAGATAGTACGAATGAATTAGAATGGATCGTATGAATGAATTAGAATGGATCGTGCAAATGAATTAGAATGGGGCGTACGAATGAATTAGAATGGAGCGTACGAATGAACTAGAATGGATACATTCGTGCGAATGAATTAGAATGGATCATATGAAAGAATTAGAATAGATCGTGCGAATGGATTAGAATGGATCGTATGAATGAATTAGAATGGATCGGATGAATTAGAATGGATCATGCGAATGAATTAGAATGGATCGTACGAATGAATTAGAATGGATCTTGCGAATGAATTAGAATGGATTGTACTAATGAATTAGAATGGATTCGTACGAATGAATTAGAATGGATCGTACGAATGGATTAGAATGGATCGTACGAATTAGAATGGATCGTACGAATGAATTAAAATGGATACATTCATACGACTGAATTAGAATGGAACGTGCGAATTAATTAGAATGGTTCGTACGAATGAATTTGAATGGTTATATTTATGCGAATGAATTAGAATGGATCGTACGAACGAATTAGACTAGATCATACGAATAAATTAGAATGGATACATTCATACGAATGAATTAGAATGGATTGTACGAATGGATTAGAATGGATCGTACGAATGGATTAGAATGGATCGTACGAATGAATTAGAATGGATCATACAAATGAATTACAAAGGATACATTCGAGCGAATGAATTAGAATGGATCCATTCAAATTCATTCGCATGATCCATTCTAATTCATTCGTACGATCCATTCTAATTCATTCTCACGAATGTAACCTTTCTAATTTATTTGTATGATCCATTCTAATTCATTCACACAATCTGTTCTAATTCATTCGTACGATCCATTCTAATCCATTCGTATGATCAATTCTAATTCATTCGCACGATCCATTCTAATTCATTGTCACGAATGTAACCTTTCTAATTCATTTGTATGATCCATTCTAATTCATTCGTACGATCCATTCTAATCCATTCGTACGATCCATTCTAATTCAACTCGTGCAATCCATTCAAATTCATTCGCACAAATGTATCCATTCTAATTCATTCGTTTGATCCATTCTACTTCATTTGCACGAATGTATCCATTCTAATGCATTCATACGATCCATTCTAATTCATTCACACGATCCATTCTAGATCTGACGAATGAATTAGAATGGATCGTGCGAAGGAATTAGAATAGATCGTGCGAATGAATTAGAATAGATCATACAAATGAATTAGAAAGGTTACATTCGTGAGAATGAATTAGAATGGATCGTACGAATGAATTAGAATGGATCATGCGAATGAATTTGAATGGATCGTACGAATGAATAAGAATGTTTTGTGCGAATGAATTAGAATGGATCGTAGGAATGAATTAGAATGGATCATACGAATGAATTAGAATGGATCGTGCGAATGAATTAGAATGGATTGTACGAATGAATTAGAATGGATACATTCATGCAAATGAATTAGAATGGATCGTACGAATTAATTAGAATGGATCATACGAATGAATTAGAATGGATCGTACGAATGAATTAGAATAGATCGTACAAATAAATTAGAAAGGTTACATTTGTGAGAATGAATTAGAATGGATCGTACGAATGGATTAGAATGGATCGTACGAATGGATTAGAATGGATCGTACGAATGATACGATCCATTCTAATTTATTCGTACGATCCATTCAAATCCATTCGTACGATCCAATCTAATCCATTCGTATGATCCATTCTAATCCATTCGTACAAATGTATCCATTCTAATTCATTTGTACGATCCATTCTAATTCATTTGTGCGAATGAATTAGAATGGATTAGAATGGATCGTACGAATGGATTAGAATGGGTTGTGCGAATGAATTAGAATGGATATATTCGTGCGAATGAATTAGAATGAATCGTACGAATGCATTAGAATGGATCGTACAAATGAATTACAATGGATATATTTGTGCGGATGAATTAGAATGGATCGTACGAATGAATTAGAATGGATCGTACGAATGAAATTAAATTGATCATATGAATGAATTAGAATGGATCATACGAATGAATTAGAATGGATCGTGCGAATGAATTAGAATGAATCGTACGAATTTATTAGAATGGATCATATGAATGAATTAGAATGGATACATTTGTGCGAATGAATTAGAATGGATCGTACGAATGAATTAGAATGGATCGTACGAATGAATTAGAATGGATCATACGAATGAATTAGAATGGATCGTATGAATGAATTAGAATGGATCGTACGAATGAATTAGAATGGATCGTATGAATGAATAAGAAGTACGATCCATTCTAATCCATTAGTACGATCCATTTTAATCCATTCGTAAGATCCATTCTAATTCATTCGCACGAATGTAACCATTCTAATTCATTCGTACGATCCATTCTAATCCATTCGTACGATCCATTCTAATTCATTCGCACGAATATATCCATTCTAATGCATTCGTACGATTCATTCTAATTCATTCACACGATCCATTCTAATTCATTCGTACGATCCATTCTAATTCATTCGTCCGATCCATTCTAATTCATTCGCACGAATATATCCATTCTAATTCATTCGTACGATCCATTCTAATTCATTCGTCCGATCCATTCAAATTCATTCGTACGATGCATTCTAATTCATTCGTACGATCCATACTAATTCATTCGCTCGAATGTATCCATTCTAATTCATTCGCACGATCTATTCGAATTCATTTGTACGATCCATTCTAATTCATTTGTATGATCCATTCTAATTCATTCTAATACATTCGTACGATTCATTCTAATTCATTTGTACGATCCATTCTAATTCATTTGTATGATCCATTCTAATTCATTCTAATGCATTCGTACGATTCATTCTAATTCATTCACACAATCCATTCTAATTCATTCGTACGATTCATTCTAATTCATTCGCACGAATATAACCTTTCTAATTCATTTGTATGTATCCATTCTAATTCATTCGTACGATCCATTCTAATCCATTCGTACGATCCATTCTAATCCATTCAATCGATCCATTCTAATTCATTCGCTCGAATGTATCCATTCTAATTCATTCGCACGATCCATTCTAATTCATTTGTACGATCCATTCAAACTCATTCATACGATCCATTCTAATTCATTCGTACGATCCATTCTAATTCATTCGTAGATCCATTCTAATTCATTCGCACGATCCATTCAAATTCATTCGTATGATCCATTCTAATTCATTCATACGATCTATTCTAATTCATTCGTACGATCCATTCTAATTCATTCGTACAATCCATTCTAATTTGTTCATTCGTACGAATGTATCCATTCTAATTCATTCGTACGATCCATTCTAATTCATTCGCATGAATGTATCCATTCTAATTCATTCGTACAATCCATTCTAATTCATTTGCACGATCCATTCTAATTCATTCCTATGATCCATTCTAAAGCATTCGTACGATCCATTCTAATTCATTCGCTCGATTGTATCCATTCTAATTCTTTCATATGATCCATTCTAATTCATTTGCACGAATGTATCCATTCTAGGTCATTCGTACGCTCCATTCTAATTCATTCGTACGCTCCATTCTTATTCATCGCACAAATGTATCCATTCTAATTTATTCATACGATCCATTCAAATTCAATCGTATGATCCATTCTAATTCATTCGCACGATCAATTCTAATCCATTCGTACGATCCATTCTAATTCATTCGCACGATCCATTCTAATTCATTCGCACGAATGTATCCATTCTAATTCATTTGCACGATCCATTCTAATTCATTCGTTCGATCCATTCTAATTCATTCGTACGATCTAATTCATTCGTACGATCCTTTTTAATTCATTCTCACAAATGTAACCTTTCTAATTCATTTGTATGATCCATTCTAATTCATTCGTACGATCCATTCTAATTTATTCGTACGATCCATTCTAATCCATTCGTACGATCCATTCTAATTCATTCGTGTGATTCATTCTAATTCATTCGTACGATCTATTCTAATTCATTCGTACGATCCATTCTTATCCATTCTAATTCATTCGTACGATCCATTCTAATTCATTTGTACGATCCATTCTAATTCATTCATACGAATGAATTAGAATTGATCATACGATTGAATTTGAATGGATCGTACGAATGAATTAGAATGGAACATTTGTGCGAATTGATTAGAATGGATCGTACAAATGAATTAGAATGGATCATACGAATGAATTAGAATGGATCGTACGAATGAATTAGAATGGATAGTGCAAATGAATTAGAATGGATCGTACGAATGAATTGGAATGGATGCATTCGTGCGAATGAATTAGAATGGATCGTACGAATGAATTAGAGTAGATCGTTCAAATGAATTAGAATGGATTGTGCGAATGAATTAGAATTGATCATACGAATGAATTAGAATGGATCGTACGAATGAATTAGAATGGATCGTGCGAATGAATTAGAATGGATCGTAAGAATGAATTAGAATGGATATATTTGAACGAATAAATTAAAATGGATCATACGAATGAATTAGAATGGATCGTACGAATGAATTTGAATGGATCGTGCGAATGAATTAGAATCGATCGTACGAATAAATTAGAATGGATCGTACGAATGAATTAGAATGGATCGTGCGAATGAATTAGAATGGATCGTACGAATGAATTAGAATGGATATATTTGAACGAATGGATTGTACGAATGGATAAGAATGGATCGTACGAATGAATATGAATGGATCATACAAATGAATTAGAAAGGTTACATTCGTGTGAATGAATAAGAATGGATCGTACGAATGAATTAGAATGGATCATGCGAATGAATTTGAATGGATCGTACGAATGAATTAGAATGGATCGAACGAATGAATTAGAATGCATACATTCGAGCGAATGAATTAGAATAGATCGTAGGAATGAATTAGAATAGATAATATGAATGAATTAGAATGAATCGTGCGAATGAATTAGAATGGATTGTATGAATGAATTAGAATGGATACATTCGTGCGAATGAATTAGAAAGGTTGCATTCGTACGATTCATTATAATTCATTCGCACGATCCATTCTAATTCATTCGTATGATCCATTCTAATTTATTTACACGAATATACGATCTATTCTAATTTATTTGCAAGAATGTATCCATTCTAATTCATTCGTACAATCTATTCTAATTTATTCGTACAAATGTATCCATTCTAATTCATTCGTACGATCCATTCTAATTCATTCGTACGATTCATTCTAATTCATTCGTACGATCCATTCTAATTCATTCGTACGATCCATTCTAATTCATTCGCACGAATGTATCCATTCTAATTCATTCGTACAATCCATTCTAATTCATTCGCACGATCTATTCTAATTCATTCGTATAATCCATTCTAATTCATTCCTACGATCTATTCTAATTCATTCGCTCGAATGTATCCATTCTAATTTATTCGTTCGATCCATTCAAATTTATTCGTACGATCCATTCAAATTCATCCGTACGATCCATTCTAATGGATCGTACGAATGAATTAGAATGGTTACATTCGTGCGAATGAATTAGAATAGATCGTACGAATGAATTAGACTGGATCGTACGAATAAATTAAAATGGATCGTGCGAATGAATTAGAATGGATCGTACCAATGAATTAGAATGGATCCACCAAATGAGTTAGAATGGATCAAACGAATGAATTAGAATGGATCGTATGAATGAATTAGAATGGATTGTGCGAATGAATTAGAATGGATCGTGCGAATGAATTAGAATGGATCATACGATTCATTCTAATTCATTCGTACGATCCATTCTAATGCATTCGTACGATCCATTCTAACTCATTCGGTGGATCCATTCTAATTCATTCGTACGATCCATTCTAATTCATTCGCACGATCCATTCTAATTTATTCGTACGATCCATTCTAATTCATTCGTACGATCTATTCTAATTCATTCGCACGAATGTAACCATTCTAATTCATTCGTACGATTCATTCTAATTCATTCCTACGATTCATTCTAATTTATTCGCACAAATGTATCCATTCTAATTCATTCGTACGATCCATTCTAATTCATTCGTACGATCCATTCTAATTCATTCGCATGATCCATTCGTACGATCCATTCTAATCCATTCGTACGATCCAATCTAATTCGTTCGTACGATCCATTCTAATTCGTTCGTACGATTCATTCGAACGATCCATTCTATTTATTCGTACGAATGAATTTGAATGGATCATACAAATGAATTAGAAAGGTTACATTCGTGAGAATGAATTAGAATGGATACATTTGTGCGAATGAATTAGAATAGATTAGAATGGATCGTACGAATGGATTAGAATCCATTCTAATTAATTTGTATGATCCATTCTAATTCATCGCACGATCCATTCTAATTCATTCGCTCGAATG
Organism: Chamaelirium japonicum; assembly: GCA_947650365.1. Lineage (NCBI taxonomy): Eukaryota > Viridiplantae > Streptophyta > Magnoliopsida > Liliales > Melanthiaceae > Chamaelirium > Chamaelirium japonicum. The sequence goes on along the minus strand of OX393552.1, from coordinate 46,376,645 downwards.
TATCCATTCTAATTCATTCGTACGATCCATTCTAATGCATTCGTACGATCCATTCTAATTCATTCGTTCGATCCATTCTAATTCATTCGTACGATCCATTCAAATTCATTCGCATGATCCATTCTAATTCATTCGTACGATCCATTCTAATTCAATCGTATGATTCATTCTAATTCATTCGCACAAATGTATCCATTTTAATTCATTCGTACGATCCATTCTAATTTATTCATACAATCCATTCTAATTCATTCGCATGATCCATTCTAATTCATTCGTACGATCTATTCTAATCCATTCGTACGAATGGATTAGAATGGATACATTTGTGCAATCCATTCTAATTCATTTGCACGATCCATTCTAATCCATTCGTACGATCCATTCTAATCCATTCGTACGATCCATTCTAATTCATTCGTACGATCCATTCTAATTCATTCGCACAAATGTATCCATTCTAATTCATACGATCCATTATAATTCGTTCATACGATTCATTCTAATTCATTCGCACGAATGTAACCATTCTAATTCATTCATACGATCCATTCTAAGTCATTCCTACGATCCATTATAATTCATTCGCACAAATGTATCCATTCTAATTCATTTGCACGATCTATTCTAATTCATTCCTATGATCCATTCTAATTCATTCGTACGATCCATTCTAATTCATTCGCTCGAATGTATCCATTCTAATTCATTCATACGATCCATTCTAATTCATTCGTACGATCCATTTTAATTCATTCTTACAAATGTAACCTTTCTAATTCATTTGTTTGTATCCATTCTAATTCATTCGTACGATCCATTCTAATTCATTCGCACGATCCATTCTAATTCATTCGTACGATCCATTCCAATTCATTCGCACGATCCATTCTAATTCATTCGTACGATCCATTCTAATTCATTCGCACGAATGTATCCATTCTAATGCATTCGTACGATTCATTCTAATTCATTCGCACGATCCATTCTAATTCATTCGTACGATCCATTCTAATTCATTCGTCCGATCCATTCTAATTCATTCGCACGAATATATCCATTCTAATTCATTCGTACAATCCATTCTAATTCATTCGCATGATCCCTTCTAATTCATTCGTATGATCCATTCTAATTCATTCCTACGATCTATTCTAATTCATTCGCTCAAATGTATCCATTCTAATTCATTCGTTCGATCCATTCTAATTCATTCGTACAATCCATTCAAATTCATTCACATGATCCATTCTAATTCAATCGTACGATCCATTCTAATTCATTCTCACGAATGTAACCTTTCTAATTCATTTGTATGATCCATTCTAATTCATTCGTACGATCCAATCTAATCCATTCGTACGATCCATTCTAATCCATTCGTACGAACCATTCTAATTCATTCGCACGATCCATTCTATTCCATTCGTACGATCCATTCTAATCCATTCGTACGATCCATTCTAATCCATTCATACGATCCATTCTAATTCATTCTCACAAATGTAACCTTTCTAATTCAATTGTACGATCCATTCTAATTCATTCGGACGATCCATTCTAATCCATTCGTACGATCCATTCTAATTCATTCGCACAATCCATTCTAATTCATTCGTATGATCCATTCTAATTCATTCGTATGATCCATTATAACTCATTCGGTGGATCCATTCTAATTCATTCGTACGATCCATTCTAATTCATTCGCACGATCTATTCTAATTTATTCGTACGATCCATTCTAATTCATTCGTACGATCTATTCTAATTCATTCGCACGAATGTAACCATTCTAATTCATTCGTATGATCCATTCTAATTCATTCGTACGATCCATTCTAATTCATTTGCATGAATGTATCCATTCTAATTCATTCGTACGATCCATTCCAATTCATTCATATGATCCATTCTAATTCATTTATGCAATCCATTCTAATTCATTCATACGATCCATTCTAACTCATTCATAAGATCCATTCTAATTCATTCGCATGAATGTATATATCCATTCTAGTTCATTCGCACGAATGTATCCATTCTAATTCATTCGTATTATCTATTCTAATTCAATCGCAAGATCCATTCTAATTCATTGCTACGATCCATTCTAATTCGTTCGTACGATCCATTCTAATTCGTTCGTACGATCTATGCTAATTCATTCGTACGATCCATTCTAATTCATTCTCACAAATGTAACCTTTCTAATTCATTTGTATGATCCATTCTAATTCATTTGTACGATCCATTCTAATCCTTTCGTACGATCCATTCTAATCCATTCGCACGATCCATTCTAATTCATTCGCACGAATGTAACCATTCTAATTTATTCATACGATCCATTCTAATTCATCCCTACGATCCATTCTAATTCATTCGCACGAATGTATCCATTCTAATTCATTTGCACGATCCATTCTAATTCATTCCTATGATCCATTCTAATTCATTCGTATGATCCATTCTAATTCATTGGCTCGAATGTATCCATTCTAATTCATTCGTACGATCCATTCTAATTCATTCGTACGATCCATTTAAATTCAATCGTACGATCCATTCTAATTCATTCACACGATCCATTCTAATTCATTCCTATTATCCATTCTAATTAATTCGCACGAATGTAACCATTCTAATTCATTCGTACGATCCATTCTAATTCATTCCTACGATCTATCTAATTCATTCGCTCGAATGTATCCATTCTAATTCATTCGTACGATCCATTCTTATTCATTCGTACGATCCATTCAAATTCATTCGCATGATCCATTCTAATTCATTCGTACGATCCATTCTAATTCATTCTCACGAATGTACCCTTTCTAATTCATTTGTATGATCCATTCTAATTCATTCGTACGATCCATTCTAATCCATTCGTACGATCCATTCTAATCCATTCGTACGATCCATTCTAATCCATTCATACGATCCATTCTAATCCATTCGTACGATCCATTCTAATTCATTTGTACGATCTATTCTAATTCATTCTCACAAATGTAATCTTTCTAATTCATTTGTACGATCCATTCTAATACATTCGTACGATCCATTCTAATCCATTCGTACGATCCTTTTTAATCCATTCGTACGATCCATTTTAATTCATTCGCACGAATGTAACCATTCTAATTCATTCGTACGATCCATTCTAATTCATTCCTACAATCTACGAATGAATTAGAATGGATCGTACGAATGAATTAGAATGGATACATTCGAGCGAATGAATTAGAATGGATCGTACGAATGAATTAGAATGGATCATAGGAATGAATTAGAATGGATCGTGCAAATGAATTAGAATGGATACATTCGTGCGAATGAATTAGAATGGATCGTAGCAATGAATTAGAATGGATCATACGAATGAATTAGAATGGTTACATTCGTGCGAATGAATTAGAATGGATCATAGGAATGAATTAGAACGGATCATGCGAATAAATTAGAAATGATTGTACGAATGAATTAGAATGGATCGTACGAATGAATTAGAATGGATCGTACGAATGAATTAGAATGGATATATTCCAGCGAATGAATAAAAATAGATCGTACGAATGAATTAGAATGGATCATAGGAATGAATTAGAATGGATCGTGCGAATGAATTAGAATGGATACATTCGTGCGAATGAATTAGAATGGATCGTAGGAATGAATTAGAATGGATCGTACGAATGAATTAGAATGGTTACATTCGTGCGAATGAATTAGAATGGATCGTACAAATGAATTAGAAAGGTTACATTTGTGAGAATGAATTAGAATGTATCGTACGAATGAATTTGAATGGATCGTACGAATGGATTAGAATGGATCGTACGAATGGATTAGAATGGATCATACGAATGAATTATAATGGATCATACAAATGAATTAGAAAGGTTACATTCGTGAGAATGAATTAGAATAGATCGTACGAATGAATTAGAATGGATCATGTGAATGAATTTGAATAGATCGTACGAATGAATTAGAATGGATCGAACGAATGAATTAGAATGGATACATTCGAGCGAATGAATTAGAATAGATCGTAGGAATAAATTAGAATGGATCATACGAATGAATTAGAATGGATCGTACGAACGAATTAGAATGGATCGTACGAACGAATTAGAATGGATCGTATGAACGAATTAGAATGGATCATATGAATGAATTTGAATGGATACATTCGAGCGATTGAATTAGAATGGATCATACGAATGAATTAGAATGGATCATAGGAATGAATTAGAATGGATCGTGCAAATGAATTAGAATGGATACATTCGTGCGAATGAATTAGAATGGATCGTGCGAATGAATTAGAATGGATCGTACGAATGAATTAGAATGGATATATTTGAACGAATAAATTAGAATGGATCATACGAATGAAGTAGAATGGATCGTGCGAATGAATCTGAATGGATTGTATGAATGAATTATAATGGATCGTACGAATGAATTAGAATGGATCGTACGAATGAATTAGAATAGCTCATACGAATGAATTAGAATGAATCGTACGAATGAATTAGAATGGTTACATTCGTGCGAATGAATTAGAATAGATCGTACGAATGAATTAGAATGGATTGTACGAATAAATTAGAATGGATCGTGCGAATGAATTAGAATGGATCGTACGAATAAATTAGAATGGATCCACCGAATGAGTTAGAATGGATCATTCGAATGAATTAGAATGGATCGTATGAATGAATTAGAATGGATTGTGCGAATGAATTAGAATGGATCGTATGAATGAATAAGAATGGATCGTACGAATGAATTAGAATGGATCGTGCGAATGAATTAGAATGAATCGTACGAATGCATTAGAATGGATCGTACGAATGAATTAGAATGAATCGTACGATCCATTCTAATTCATTCGTCCGATCCATTTTAATTCATTCGCACGAATGTATCCATTCTAATTCATTTGTACAATCCATTCTAATTCATTCGCACGATCCATTCTAATTCATTCGTACGATCCATTCTAATTCATTCTCACAAATGTAACCTTTCTAATTCATTTGTATGATCCATTCTAATTCATTCGTACGATCCATTCTAATCCATTTGTACGATCCATTCTAATCCATTCGTACGATCCATTCTAATTCATTCGTACGATCCATTCTAATTTATTCTCACAAATGTAACCTTTCTAATTCATTTATACGATCCATTCTAATTCATTCGTACGATCCATTCTAATCCATTCGTACGATCCATTCTAATCCATTCTAATTTATTCGCACGAATGTAAGCATTCTAATTCATTAGTGCGATCCATTCTAATTCATTCCTACGATCCATTCTAATTCATTCACACGAATGTATCCATTCTAATTCATTTGCACGATCCATTCTAATTCATTCCTATGATCCATTCTAATTCATTCGTACGATCCATTCTAATTCCTTCGTACGATCAATTCTAATTCATTCGCACGAATGTATCCATTCTAATTCATTCGTATGATCTATTATAATTCATTCGTACGATCCATTCTAATTTATTCGCATGATCCATTTTAATTCATTCATACCGGTCCATTCTAATTCATTCGTACAATTCATTCTAATTCATTCGTACGATCCATTCTAATTCATTCGCATGATCCATTCTAATTCATTCGCACGATCCATTCTAATTCATTCGCACGATCTATTCTAATTCATTCGCACGAATGTAACTATTCTAATTCATTCGTACGATCCATTCTAATTCATTTACATGATCCATTCTAATTTATTCATACGATCCATTCTAATTCATTCGTACGATCCATTCTAATTCATTCACACGAATGTATCTATTCTGATTCATTCATACGATCCATCTAATTCATTCGCACGATCCAGTCTAATTTATTCGTACGATCCATTCTAATTCATTCGTACGATCCATTCTAATTCAATCGCATGAATGTATCCATTCCAATTTATTCATACAATCCATAATAATTTATTCGCACGATCCATTCTAATTCATTCGTACGATTCATTTTAATTCATTCGTACGATCCATTCTAATTCATTTGCACGAATGTATCCTTTCTAATTCTTTCGTACGATCCATTCTAATTCATTCGCATGAATGTATCCATTCTAATTTATTCGTACGATCCATTCTAATTCATTCGCACGATCCATTTTAATTCATTCGTACGATTCATTCTAATTTATTTGTACGATCCATTCTAATTCATTCGCACGAATGTATCCGTTCTAATTCATTCGTACGATCCATTCTAATTCATTCGCACGAATGTATCCATTCTAATTCATTCCCACGATCCATTCTAATTTATTCATAAGATCCATTCTAATTCATTCGTACGATCCATTCTAATTCATTCGCACAAATGTATTCATTCTAATGCATTTGTAAGATCCATTCTAATTCATTCGCACGATCCATTCTAATTCATTTGTACGATCCATTCTAATTAATTCGTACAATCCATTCTAATTAACTCGTACGATCTATTCTAATTCATTCGCACGAATGTATCCATTTTAATCCATTTGCACAATCCATTCTAATTCATTCGCACGATCCATTCTAAGTCATTCGTACGATCCATTCTAATTCTTTCGTACGATCCATTCTAATTCATTTGCATGTATGTATCCATTCTAATTCATTCGCTCGATCCATTTCAATTTATTCGTATGATCCATTCTAATTCATTCGCACGATCCATTCTAATTCATTCGTATGATCCATTCTAATTCATTCCTACGATCCATTCTAATTCATTCGTACGATCCATTCTAATTCATTCACACGAATGTATCCATTCTAATTCATTCGTACAATCCATTCTAATTCATTCGCACGATCTATTCTAATTCATTCATATGATCTATTCTAATTCATTCCTACGATCTATTCTAATTCATTCGCTCAAATCTATCCATTCTAATTCATTCGTTCGATCCATTCTAATTCATTCGTACGATCCATTCAAATTCATTCGCATGATCCATTCTAATTCATTCGTATGATCCATTCTAATTCATTCCTACGATCTATTCTAATTCATTCGCTCGAATGTATCCATTCTAATTCATTCGTACGATCGATTCTAATCCATTCGTACGATCCATTCTAATTCATTCGCACGAATGTAACCATTCTAATTCATTCGTACGATCTATTCTAATTCATTCGCTCGAATGTATCCATTCTAATTCAATCGTACGATCCATTCTCATCCATTCGTACGATCCATTCTAATTCATTCGTATGATCCATTCTAATTCGTAGGAATGAATTAGAATGGATCGTACGAATGAATCAGAATGGATCGTGCAAATGAATTAGAATGGATACATTCTTGCAAATGAATTAGAATGGATCGTACGAATGAATTAGAATGGTTACATTCGTGCGAATGAATTAGAATGGATCGTATGAATGAATTAGAATGGATACATTCGAGCGAATGAATTAGAATGGATCGTACGAATGAATTAGAATGGATCGTACGAATGAATTAGAATGGATACATTCATACAACTGAATTAGAATGGATCGTGCGAATTAATTAGAATGGATCGTATGAATGAATTTTGATAGATACATTTGTGCGAATGAAACTGAATGGATTGTATGAATGAATTACAATGGATCGTACGGATGAATTAGAATGGATCGTATGAATGAATTAGAATAGCTCATATGAATGAATTAGAATGAATTAGAATGGATAGTGCTAATGAATTAGAATGGATCATAGGAATGAATTAGAATGGATCGTACGAATGAATTAGAACGGATCGTATGAATAAATTAGAATGGATCATACGAATGAATTAGAATGGATCGTACGAATGAATTAGAATGGATCGTGCGGATGAATTAGATTGCATCGTACGATCCATTCTAATTCATTCGCTCGAATGTATCCATTCTAATTCATTCGTACGATCCATTCTAATTCGTTCATACGATCCATTCTAATTCGTTCGCACGATCCATTCTAATTCATTCGTACGACCAATTCTAATTCATTCGCATGATCCATTCTTATTCATTCGTACGATCCATTCTAATTCATTCGTACGATCCATTCTAATTCATTCGTACGATCCATTCTAATTCATTCGCACGATCCATTCTAATTCATTCGTACGATCTATTCTAATTCATTCCTACGATCCATTCTAATTCATTCGCACGAATGTATCTATTCTAATTTATTTGCACGATCCATTCTAATTCATTCCTATGATCCATTCTAATTCATTCGTACGATCCATTCTAATTCATTCGCTCAAATGTATCCATTCTAATTCATTCGTACGATCCATTCTAATTCATTCGTACGATCCATTCTAATTCATTCTCACGAATGTAACCTTTCTAATTCATTTGTATGATCCATTCTAATTCATTCGTACGATCCATTCTAATCCATTCGTACGATCCATTCTAATCCATTCGTACGATCCATTCTAATCCATTCGTACGATCTATTCTAATTCATTCGCTCGAATGTATCCATTCTAATTCGTTCGTACGATCCATTCTAATTCGTTCATACGATCCATTCTAATTCGTTCATACGATCCATTCTAATTCATTCGTACGATCCATTCTAATTCATTTGCACGAATGTATCATACGAATGAATTAGAATGGATCATGCGAATGAATTAAAATGGATCGTACAAATGAATTAGAATGGATCGTGCGAATGAATTAGAATGGATCGTACGAACGAATTAGAATGGATCGTACGAACGAATTAGAATGGATCGTATGAACGTATTAGAATGGATCGTACGAATGAATTAGAATGAATACATTCGAGCGAATGAATTAGAATGGATCGTACGAATGAATTAGAATGGATCATAGGAATGAATTAGAATGGATCGTGCAAATGAATTAGAATGGATACATTCCTGCGAATGAATTAGAATGGATCGTAGGTGTCACGCCCCGGATTTTCCTGCGCATAGAAGAACCGAGGTGTGATAATTTTGATGATTTTTTTTTTTTTAAAAAAAATATTTTTAATTATTATCCCTTGCTCGGATGGTCCCATCCTCGCAAGGAAGAACCAAAAGATTAAAATAGAAGGAGAATCACTCGACCATCAAGAGTATCACCTTTGGTGATCAGGAAACCATCTCCCCAACCAAACAAGGACAGGAGACAGTTCTTAATCACGTAAGAGTGTTACTCTTATGGGAGCACGTAGCTCAGCCTGTAGGGCGAACTGGACATCACATCTACTCAATTGGCCTAGAGGCCCCACACTCAATGTAAGGTTATTAATATTAGAGAGCAGCCGGTATTCAAATGCTTCAGTCCATTTCCACTAAAGATTACAACTTACATGGACAATCGGTTAAAACAAATACAGGACTTTCATATGTAACACTTTATAACTATTTATAACTCTCGACCTCTATACGACTGACGACTGCTCCACTTTCGCTCCTACTCTGGCATACCAGCTCCACGATCGCTCCAGTCTTCAGGGTACACTGCTGCTCCAGCTGCAACTCGTCATCCTTTCGCTCTTACTCCATGCCAACGAACCTCGATACCTGAATTTGGTACAAGATAATTCCCAAACCCTGAGTCACTTCGAAAAGGAACGAAGTGACGCAGCGATCACCACTAAAATATCTTGCATTCTTGTATGAATACTCTTGGTGATCGTGAAATGCGCTCCCCAACCAAACAAGGACAGAAGACACACTTCTTGATCACTCAAGAGTATTACTAAAAATGCGAAGTAAGATGACTAATAAAAATACTTAAACTATCAATCAAGTATGTGTGATGATTATATTCAAGCCATGCCATAATGTCTACTAATAACTATTATTATCCCTTTCATTATTTGATTTCATCTAATGGTCATTAACCAGTACTGTTGATCTCTTATTCAAATTGCATAACCTTAATTTATCAACCCTTCAATATTCTTTGCAACATCAAACCCTTTTTATCATCATTAATAATTACTCAACAAATACGACTCAAGATTATCCATACACCCCTAAATCACTATGCATTGCTTTCACTCATCAACACCTAACCATAATTGGATCAATCACTATTAGCCTTATAATATTTGTGGCAAAACCTCAATCTATGTAACACAGTTTAAACTCTACGATATAATCCATGATCATCGGCCCACGACCGATATCACCTATGTCTCGTTTTTGAGTCAACAATTCATAACCACAATCCATCGTGGTCGATACTACCACAACTTACCATGCGAACGCACTTAGGATAAGGATCTTGCCGAAGCCACAGAAACACAAAAGCTAGGGCGCACCCTTGCTTTCCTTCGGGCCCGTCGACCCGAAAAAACCGCGACAGTGCACACTCCCGAGCACTCGCGCCCTCACAACCACGGTCCGGTAGCGGCGTCATACAGACCAAGCCCCGCCTCCCAACGTCTCATCGGACCACTACTCCCAGCGACATGCCTGATCAAGGCATTCGCTAACTCCGGACTTTCTTGTGTCCGAACAGGCATGCCTCTCAGGTAAAACAACCAACCGTCCTCGAGTGCCATGCCTGGGACCCGCAGGTCCCCAAGACTCAGTACCGCAGTACTAGCCCACTAGTGTCAACGACACTCTGCTCTGGCTTCGCAATTCCTTATACTAAAGATAGGTACGGGATCCCGACTTTACATTAGATGATCTACTGTCATCTAAACGATACAAGGATTCTAATATTACAATACAAACACACAAGTGTACACTAGGTAACCTATTGTCACCTAGAACTGTTGGAATTCTGGCATGCACAGTACAAACAAACAGGAGGCCCATTACAAACATACACGGGTACAAACATGCACACAGGGGTACAATACACACATACAAGGGTATAACATACTCAAGTCATGGCTTGTTCTAAGCCTATTCATTAGGTACCGATCAACTCATCCTTTCATCTTTTTGATTCATGCATCAGCTGGAAATCTTCCAAAATCTCAATTATATATTCTCAAATCTAAAACCATCATGCAGTAATGGCGACCAACCGTTCCTTTTGAAAGAGTCACCGAAACTTAGTTTAGACAATCATTCAGATATAATTTTTGACATAACTCTATGTCGATATAGCCTGGCTCACAGGGCTAATGAATCTATCACGACACTCAATATGTTTAATCATCGTTGAAACTGTGCTACGTGGTAGGTTCAACTATTTGCATGCGACTACATGACCATCATCCGTGTGCGATTATGGGATCCACCCCCATCCCGCACACGATGATCATGCAGCATTCCGCATGCATGGATTGAACCTACCACGTACGTTACATGCCTACGCATCCTTAGACGTGGTTTGATTCTTTCTAGTCCTGGCACGAATGCCAGTAGATCAGTCCTGGCCGAAGCCACACTTGTCCTTAACCTAAACGAATTATCTACTATTTCGATTCGTGCTTTTGTCATGCTTATCAACTTAATCACATAGGATCGTAAACCCTCAAAATCCACCTAGGGTCATAGACCCTCAAGTCTAACATAGGGTCATAAACCCTCATACAAGCATAGGGTTTTTAGCCCTCAAAAGATTATAGGGTCGTTAACCCAGATCATGACATTCCTAATAAACATATGTCATCAATTCTAATCACATGTCATCATTCACGTATATATATCATCAAACCAAATATGTCATCTACTATCCTATACATGTCATTAATCCTTAATCCTACCATCATCATTTTCAGGTGTTATTAATTCTAAACATGGCATTATAAGATTTAATTGCACTTGGTTCATCAGACCCTAATTGCATATGGTTCATCAGACCCTAATTGTCGTATGGGTCACCAGACTTGATTACACTTAAGTTAAAGCTATATTTACATATGGGTCCTCTGACCCTAACTACACAAGGGTCCATAGACCCTGATATACTTGGGTCATCAAATCCTGATTGCACTTGGGTTAATTATCAGTGGTTATATATGGGTAGAGACTCTTAACTCTTATATAGGTCCTAAGACCCTAATTACCTACTAATCATCAGACCCTGATCGTGTATGGGTCATCAGACCTTGGTCACATATCGATCTTCCGACCATGGTTGCTCATGGGTCATCAGACCTTCGTTGTACATATGTCAAGAAACCTTAGCTACACATGGTTCATTTAACCTACTCATGGGTCAGCAGACCCGTGTCAGGTATATGTCATCCGACTTTAGTTAAGTATGAGTCATTGGACCCAATCGCACTTGAGTCAATTATACATGGATTGCCAGACCCCAATTTCACATTGATCACCTACAATTCACATTTGCTTTCACAGACATTTTTAGTACGGTTAGGTTTGACTAGTAGGGAATCGTCCCCGAAAGGTACGTGGATCCGACTTTTGGAAGGTTGCAACTCAATGGGCAAGTGGGGCCCCTAAGTCTTCGAGGGTCCCCCACTGGATTCCAATGGTATGAATAGATGGGTCTCTGGATTCGGATTCGGATCCGGTGACGTCAGTTTCACGGCAATCGGAGTTCGGACCATAAAGTTACGATCGAACCGCGATCGGTTGAACTGGATCCCACGTAAGAGCATTTTGGTAATTAATTATTTTCTAAATAAACCTATCGTAAACAGGTAGGTCTCTTCGAAATGGTTCCGTTGCCGCCAGTTTCGCTGAATTCCTACTCCAGACGGCGAAATGGCGGCCCAAGGTCAGCGGGTTCAACGGTCTGGTTCAAGTGAAGCGGACTGGGTTCACTATACAGTCTGAACCAGACCGGATTAACTATGCTGTTGGGTCGGATTTCAGAGGATAAACGGGTCGGGTCGGGTCTGTCACTTAAGTGGGCCATTCACAGCATATACATATATATTTTTCAAACTTAATTTACTAATAAGCCCTTAAAAGTCATATCATTTCCTAATGGTGCCCCCCTCCCTCTCACTGTAACAGTGGACGTTGGGGGAGGGGTTGCTCTACCCCGGTGCCGTCCCGTTGGCGGCAATCCGAAGGGAGCATAGAGGAGACTCACATAGTTGTAACGGTCCGATTTACGGCGGCACGGACCCTAGCCGGCGAACTTCATGGTCCAAGACCACCACAAGGATGGCTCGGGTTGGATTACGGCCGCCTCGTCGTCGGCCGGGGAGGTTTACATACAAAGGAGGGCCGTACGGATAAAAAGGGTTCACGGGGTGCGGAGTACCCGGCCGGGGTGGCCGGTCGTGGTGCACGGAAGAAAACGGAAAGGAGGAGGTGTAGGGGCTTGCCTCAGGTGGGGTTCGTGAAGGTCGTCGACGCCGTCTCCGTCGCTGCAGGTACTCCGCGTGCCGAGGAGGACATGGTGGCGGGGTCGGGGAGTCACCGGTGCGGAGGAGCCGCCGCTGCAGCCACCGCGCGCCTCCCTCTCTTCTCCTTCTTCTTCTTCCTCTCTCCTCTAGTTTCTCTCTTTCTTCTCTCTTTTCCTCTCTTTCTCTCTCTTCTGTTGACCGAAAATGGGGGGAAGGGGCTCGCCGGGGTCGCCAACATCACTGCGACGGAGGAGGAGACCGGGGTTCCCTGCCAGCGCCGCCGCCGGCACCGCCGCCGCCGCCACTTGCTGCTGCTCCGCCTTCCCCTCTCTTCTCCGAACTCTCTCTTCCTTTTCTTTCTCTTTCTCTCTCTACAGACTTCTCTCTCTCTCATCTACTTTCTCTCTCTTCTCTCCTCCGGTTTCTCTCTCTTTTCCCTCTTCTCTCTCCCGAACTCCCTCTCTTGCTCTCTGGTTCTCTCTCCTCTCTTTCTTCCGGTTTCACTGAAGTGGGGGAGGGGTTCGGTTTAAAGGGTGAGGGGGAGAGGGCTTGGTTTTCAACGGTTTGGGGAGAGAGGTGACGGGCTAATGGGTGGGGGCCGGGTTTGGTGGATCTGGTCCCCTCTCCTCTATCTCTCCCTCCATTTCTCTCCATTCCATCTCGCTCTCTCCATTTAGCATCTCTCCCTCTCCAATTCCCACTCCCTCTCTTCATTGATCTCTCCATTTCCTCTCTCTCCATTTCATCTCTCAAGGTGGGATCAGCCAAGTGGAATAGGCTCAACGGGTTTTGAGTTAGAACGTGGTGGGGTGCGACAAGTTCTATTAATTCCATAATCCCGTGATCATGAGATCGACGGCTAGAATTCATATACGCATACAAGGCGGCGCGATCGGGATTCACGCCCGCATGTCATGCGCTCCAAAGATTTCAACGACCTGAATTCACACACGCAAACATGGCACAATGGCTTTGAGGGAAGTTCGTTCTAGGTGTCCATATCGGGAGTCGAACAAGGAACGTTTCTAACGGGAGAAAAATGAAGTATCACCGGACCATAAACCCGTTGGTTTCGTCCTTACCGGACAAACAAGGGCTAGGTTAGCTGGGTCAGTCCGTATGATTGGTTAGCCTACTAAGAGAGTCAAAAGGCATTGTGTGGACCCACTTGCGAGTTCGGTCTACCTAACGGATCACTAACCAATGGCCCACCGACACGATTATCGAGAATCATCTTGCAAACGATAATAAGCCATAACTCTCAAACCATACATTCAATCCTTGCCCGGGACCTGTCGTTAGAAAGATCTCGACTAGACGAACTCACTGGTTCAATTTCAAAGGGCTTCGATTATCCGATTGATCACACTGAAAATTTATGTCGAAAACTATCTACTGTCATAACTTTTCATACAAATGCCTGTTTGACGTGCGGGACGCGCTAAAGCGAAGGTATCGAAGATACAGACAAACGTATCGCAAAACATTTCTAGAGTTTACGTGAAACCAAACCAGAAAAGAAAACAACATAAAAGTCTGATAAAAAGATAAATAGGGCTTTATTTATTAAAATATTTACATAGATACCATAATCTAGCTTGAACTAAGATTAGGGTTCTGATTTAACCAGCACACCAAATAATCACACACAGATTCAATATCGTGCCACGTCATTTATTTATAATTTATATATTTTAGAAAATTTAGGGATCTTACAACCTTCCCTCCTTAAAAGATTTCGTCCTCGAAATCCTAACTACACGTTTAACATAGGGCACTTGTCCATAGTCGATCCTTGGTGAAGCCCAAGGTAACCTCGAATCATTTATCAAGTTGTGTCGTATTGCACAGCTATAATAATGATGAACATTGAGGTCAACCCTCAAGCGACTGAGAATATCTTAACTCTACATTGATGCCTTTCATGCCAACAATGGCGTCAGGTACTGAGTTCCTTCCTAAGTCCACAACTACTCGCTGACGACACAAGAGGTCTCGTATTGACACACTAGGTCACAACCACAAGTTCACAATACACGAAGGCACCTACCGACACACTATCGCACATGCATATATTATAAAGCATTCAAGGTGGATGACAAGCAAAAATTTCCTCATAAGGCGTCCCATAACACTTCATGAGAGAATTCTTCTTTTATTGCATCCAGCACATGCACACATACATCCAATATAGTTCCTAAACTAGCAATGATTTGCTAGTCGGAATATTTATATACCCATTAGACTTACTTACGTCCTGGTCAGACATACTTCACCTTTAGGATTGTAATGCATGGGGGTATTGGCAAGAGGAATTCCCTCATGAGGCATCCCATACTACTTCATGAGAGAACTCATTGCCAAGAAAGATTCTCTCATGAGGCATCCCATACTACTTCATGAGAGAACCAATCCCATATTACATTCACATGCAGCAAAGCATGAACATCCTAGGACAGTTATACAATAGAGGTAGTCACGTTCTTCACCAGGTTAAGATGTGTCTTTCTTAACCATTTCTACTGAAAGGCACCCCTTTCAATAGGGTAGAAACGTAACTAGCTAACTATTACGCAAACATCGTCGGGTAAACCCTAAGTCAGTCCTAACTCAAGGATTAACTTGAGTCACTCTAGTAGGTCTTCTAGTTCATACTGCTCTACTCGTAATCTTTCCTATCTTGGATCGGGACATTCTACCCTAACTTTCCCTTAGGGTTATGTCCTTAAGCTCTGATACCAGCTGTCACGCCCCGGATTTTCCTGCGCATAGAAGAACCGAGGTGTGATAATTTTGATGATTTTTTTTTTTTAAAAAAAAAAATATTTTTAATTATTCTCCCTTGCTCGGATGGTCCCATCCTCGCAAGGAAGAACCAAAAGATTAAAATAGAAGGAGAATCACTCGACCATCAAGAGTATCACCTTTGGTGATCAGGAAACCATCTCCCCAACCAAACAAGGACAGGAGACAGTTCTTAATCACGTAAGAGTGTTACTCTTATGGGAGCACGTAGCTCAGCCTGTAGGGCGAACTGGACATCACATCTACTCAATTGGCCTAGAGGCCCCACACTCAATGTAAGGTTATTAATATTAGAGAGCAGCCGGTATTCAAATGCTTCAGTCCATTTCCACTAAAGATTACAACTTACATGGACAATCGGTTAAAACAAATACAGGACTTTCATATGCAACACTTTATAACTATTTACAACTCTCGACCTCTATACGACTGACGACTGCTCCACTTTCGCTCCTACTCTGGCATACCAGCTCCACGATCGCTCCAGTCTTCAGGGTACACTGCTGCTCCAGCTGCAACTCGTCATCCTTTCGCTCTTACTCCATGCCAACGAACCTCGATACCTGAATTTGGTACATGATAATTCCCAAACCCTGAGTCACTTCGAAAAGGAACGAAGTGACGCAGCGATCACCACTAAAATATCTTGCATTCTTGTATGAATACTCTTGGTGATCGTGAAATGCGCTCCCCAACCAAACAAGGACAGAAGACACACTTCTTGATCACTCAAGAGTATTACTAAAAATGCAAAGTAAGATGACTAATAAAAATACTTAAACTATCAATCAAGTATGTGTGATGATTATATTCAAGCCATGCCATAATGTCTACTAATAACTATTATTATCCCTTTCATTATTTGATTTCATCTAATGGTCATTAACCAATACTGTTGATCTCTTATTCAAATTGCATAACCTTAATTTATCAACCCTTCAATATTCTTTGCAACATCAAACCCTTTTTATCATCATTAATAATTACTCAACAAATACGACTCAAGATTATCCATACACCCCTAAATCACTATGCATTGCTTTCACTCATCAACACCTAACCATAATTGGATCAATCACTATTAGCCTTATAATATTTGTGGCAAAACCTCAATCTATGTAACACAGTTTAAACTCTACGATATAATCCATGATCATCGGCCCACGACCGATATCACCTATGTCTCGTTTTTGAGTCAACAATTCATAACCACAATCCATCGTGGTCGATACTACCACAACTTACCATGCGAACGCACTTAGGATAAGGATCTTGCCGAAGCCACAGAAACACAAAAGCTAGGGCGCACCCTTGCTTTCCTTCGGGCCCGTCGACCCGGAAAAACCGCGACAGTGCACACTCCCGAGCACTCGCGCCCTCACAACCACGGTCCGGTAGCGGCGTCATACAGACCAAGCCCCGCCTCCCAACGTCTCATCGGACCACTACTCCCAGCGACATGCCTGATCAAGGCATTCGCTAACTCCGGACTTTCTTGTGTCCGAACAGGCATGCCTCTCAGGTAAAACAACCAACCGTCCTCGAGTGCCATGCCTGGGACCCGCAGGTCCCCAAGACTCAGTACCGCAGTACTAGCCCACTAGTGTCAACGACACTCTGCTCTGGCTTCGCAATTCCTTATACTAAAGATAGGTACAGGATCCCGACTTTACATTAGATGATCTACTGTCATCTAAACGATACAAGGATTCTAATATTACAATACAAACACACAAGTATACACTAGGTAACCTATTGTCACCTAGAACTGTTGGAATTCTGGCATGCACAGTACAAACAAACAGGAGGCCCATTACAAACAGGAGGCCCATTAGAATGAATCAATCGTACGATTCATTCTAATTCATTCGCTCGAATGTATCCATTCTAATTCATTCGTACGATCCAATCTAATTCGTTCATACGATCCATTCTAATTCATTCGCATGATCCATTCTAATTCATTCGTACGATCCATTCTAATTCATTCGTACAATCCATTAAAATTCATTCGTACGAAGCAATCTAATTCATTCGCACAAATGTATCTATTCTAATTCGTTCATACTATGCGTTCTAATCCATTCGTACGATCCATTGTAATCCATTCGTACGATTCATTCTAATTCATTCGCATGATCCATTCTAATTCATTCATACGATCCATTCTAATTCATTCGTACGATCCATTCTAATCCATTCGTATGATCAATTCTAATTCATTCGCACGATCCATTCTAATTCATTCTCACGAATGTAACCTTTCTAATTCATTTGTATGATCCATTCTAATTCATTCATACGATCCATTCTAATCCATTCGTACGATCCATTGTAATCCATTCGTACGATCCATTCTAATCCATTCGTACGATCCATTCTAATTCATTCGCTCGAATGTATCCATTCTAATTCATTCGTACGATCCATTCTAATCCATTCGTATGATCCATTCTAAACCATTCGTACGATCCATTCTAATTCATTCGCACGAATGTAACTATTCTAATTCATTCATACGATCCATTCTCATTCATTCACACAATCCATTCTAATTCATTCGTACGATCTATTCTAATTCATTCTCACAAATATAACCTTTTTAATACATTTGTACGATCCATTCTAATTCATTCGTACGATCCATTCTAATCCATTCGTACGATCCATTCTAATCCATTCGCACGATCCATTCTAATTCATTCGCACGAATATAACCATTCTAATTCATTCGTACAATCCATTCTAATTCATTCCTACGATCCATTCTAATTCATTCGCACGAATGTATCCATTCTAATTCATTTGAACGATCCATCCTAATTCATTCCTATGATCCATTCTAATTCATTCGTACGATCCATTCTAATTCATTCGCTCGAATTTATCCATTCTAATTCATTCGTACGATCCATTCTAAGTCGTTCATACGATCTATTCTAATTCGTTCATACGATCCATTCTACTTCATTTGTACGATCCATTCTAATTCATTCGTACGATCCATTCTAATTCATTCGCACGATCCATTCTAATTTATTCACACAAATGTATCCATTCTAATTTACTCGTACGATCTATTCTAATTCATTCGTACGATCCATTCTAATTCATTCGCACAAATGTAACCTCTCTAATTCATTTGTATGATCCATTCTAATTCATTCATACGATCCATTCTAATCTATTCGTACGATCCATTCTAATCCATTCGTACGATCCATTCCAATCCATTCGTACGATTCATTCTAATTCATTCGCACGATCCATTCTAATTCATTCGTACGATCCATTCTAATTCATTCGTATGATCCATTCTAATTCATTCGGATGATTCATTCTAATTCATTCGTACGATCATTCTAATTCATTCGGTGGATCCATTCTAATTCATTCGTACGATCCATTCTAATTCATTCGCACGATCCATTCTAATTTACTCGTACTATCCATTCTAATTCACTCGTACGATCTATTCTAATTCATTCGCATGATCCATTCTAATTCATTCGTTCGATCCATTCTTATTCATTGATACGATCCATTCTAATTCATTCGCACGATCCATTCTAATTCATTCGTACAATCCATTCTAATTCATTCGAACGATCCATTCTAATTCATTTGTACGAATGAATTAGAATGGATCGTACGAATGGATTAGAATGGATCGTACGAATGAATTAGAATGGATCGTACGAACGAATTAGAATGGATCGTACGAACGAATTAGAATGGATCATATGAATTAATTAGAATGGATCGTACGAATGAATTAGAATGGATACATTCGTGCGAATGAATTAGAATCGATCGTACGAATGAATTAGACTGGATCGTACGAATAAATTAGAATGGATACATTCGTGCGAATGAATTAGAATGGATTGTGCGAATGAATTAGAACGGATTGTGCGAATGAATTAGAATGGATCGTGTGAATGAATTAGAATGGATCGTACGAATGAATTAGAATGGATCATAGGAATGAATTAGAATGGATCGTGCAAATAAATTAGAATGGATCGTACGAATGAATTAGAATGGATCGTACGATCCATTCTAATTCATTCTCACAAATGTATCCATTCTAATTCATTCGTATGATCCATTCTAATTCATTCGCACGATCCATTCGAATTCATTCGCACGAATATATCGATTCTGATTCATTCGTGCGATCCATTCTAATTCATTCGTACGATCCATTCTAATTCGTTCGTACGATCCATTCTAATTCGTTCGTAAGATCCATTCTAATTTATTAGCACGATCCATTCTAATTAATTTGTACGATACATTTTAATTCATTCACATGATCCATTCTAATTCATTCTTACCATGCGTTCTAATTCATTCGCTCGAATGTATCCATTCTAATTCATTCGCACGAATGAATTAGAATGGATCAGACGAATGAATTAGAATGGATCGTACGATTCATTCTAATTCATTCGTACGATCCATTCTAATGCATTCGTACGATTCATTCTAATTCATTCGGACGATCCATTCTAATTCATTCTTATGATCCATTCTTATTCTTTCATACGATTCATTCTAATTCATTCGCACAATCAATTCTAATTCATTCGTACGATCCATTCTAATTCATTCGTATGATCCATTCTAACTCATTTTAGAATGGATCGTACGAATGAATTAGAATGGATCGTATGGACGAATTAGAATGGATCGTACGAATAAATTAGAATGGATACATTCGAGCGAATGAATTAGAATGGATCGTACGAATGAATTAGAATGGATCGTACGAATGGATTAGAATGGATCGTACGAATGAATTAGAATGGATCGAACGAATGAATTAGAATGGATACATTCGAGCGAATGAATTAGAATAGATCGTAGGAATGAATTAGAATGGATCGTGCGAATGAATTAGAAAGGATCGTACGAATGAATTAGAATGGATATATTCATGCGAATGAATTAGAATGGATCGTACGAATGGATTAGAATGAATCGTACGAATGGATTAGAATGGATCGTACGAATGAATTAGAATGGATCATACAAATGAATTAGAAAGGTTACATTCGTGAGAATGAATTAGAATGGATCGTACGAATGAATTAGAATGGATCATGCGAATGAATTTGAATAGATCGTACGAATGAATTAGAATGGATCGAACGAATGAATTAGAATGGATACATTCGAGCGAATGAATTAGAATGGATCGTAGGAATGAATTAGAATGGATCATACGAATGAATTAGAATGGATCGTGCGAATGAATTAGAATGGATTGTACGAATGAATTAGAATGGATACATTCGTGCGAATGAATTAGAATGGATCGTACGAATGAATTAGAATGGATCATGCGAATGATTTAGAATAGTTCGTAGGAATGAATTAGAATGGATCATACGAATGAATTAGAATGGATCGTACGAACGAATTAGAAAGGATCGTAAGAACGAATTAGAATGGATCATACGAAAAAATTAGAATGGATCGTACGAATGAATTAGACTGGATCGTACGAATAAATTAGAATGGATACATTCATACGAATGAATTAGAATGGATCGTACGAATGAATTAGAATGGATCGTACGAATGGATTAGAATGAATAATACGAATGGATTAGAATGGATCGTACGAATAAATTAGAATGGATCATACAAATGAATTAGAAAGGTTACATTCGTGAGATTGAATTAGAATGGATCGTACGAATGAATTAGAATGGATAATGCGAATGAATTTGAATGGATTGTATGAATGAATTAGAATGGATCGAACGAATGAATTAGAATGGATACATTTATGCAAATGAATTAGAATGGATCGTACGAATGAATTAGAATGGATCATACGAATGAATTAGAATGGATCGTACGAATGGATTAGAATGGATAGTACGAATGGATTAGATCGCATTGTACGAATGAATTAGAATAGATACATTTGTACGAATGAATTAGAATGGATCGTACGAATGGATTAGAATGGATCGTGCAAATGAATTAGAAGAGACACATTCGTGCGAATAAATTAGAATGGATCGTAGGAATGAATTAGAATGGATCGTACGAATGAATTAGAATGGATCATGCGAATGAATTTGAATGGATCGTACGAATGAATTAGAATGGATCGAACGAATGAATTAGAATGGATCGTGCGAATGAATTAGAATGGATACATTCGTGCGAATGAATTAGAATGGATCGTACAAATGAATTAGAATGGATCGTACGAATGAATTAGAATGGCTCGTAGGAATGAATTAGAATGGATCGTACGAATGAATAAGAATGGTTACATTCGTGCGAATGAATTAGAATGGATCCTACGAATGGATTAGAATGGATCGTACGAATGGATTAGATTGGATCGTTTGAATGAATTAGAATGGATACATTCGTGCGAATGAATTAGAATGGATCGTACGAATGAATTAGAATAGATCGTGCAAATGAATTAGAATTGATCATATGAATGAATTAGAATGGATCGTACGAATGAATTAGAATGGATACATTCGTGCGAATGAATTAGAATGGATCGTACGAATGAATTAGAATGGATCGTGCGAATCAATTAGAATGGATCGTACGATGCAATCTAATTCATTCTAATTCATTCGTACATTCGTACGATCCATTCTAATTCATTCGTACGATCATTCTAATTCATTCGTACGATCCATTCTAATTCATTCACACAAATGTAACCATTCTAATTCATTCATACGATCCATTCTAATTCATTCGCACGATCCATTCTAATTCATTCGTACGATCCATTCTAATTCATTCGCACGATCCATTCTAATTCATTCGTACGATCCATTCTAATTCATTCCTACGATCCATTCTAATTCATTCGTACGATCCATTCTAATTCATTCTAATTCATTCTCACAAATGTAACCTTTCTAATTCATTTGTACGATCCATTCTAATCCATTGTACGATCCATTCTAATCCATTCGTACGATCCATTCTAATTCATTCGCATGAATGTAACCATTCTAATTCATTCGTATGATCCATTCTAATTCATTCCTACAATCCATTCTAATTCATTCGCACGAATGTATCCATTCTAATTCATTTGCACGATCCATTCTAATTCATTCCTATGATCCATTCTAATTCATTCGTACGATCCATTCTAATTCATTCGCTCGAATGTATCCATTCTAATTCATTCGTACGATCCATTCTAATTCGTTCATACGATCCATTCTAATTCGTTCGTACGATCCATCCTAATTCATTCGTACGATCCATACTAATCCATTCGTACGATCCATTCTAATTCATTCGTACAAATGAATTAGAATGGATCGTATGAATGAATAAGAATGGATCGTACGAATGAATTAGAATGGATCGTGCGAATGAATTAGAATGAATCGGACGAATGAATTAGAATGGATATATTCGTGCGAATGAATTAGAATGGATCGTACGAATGGATTAGAATGGATCGTACGAATGGATTAGAATGGATCATACGAATGAATTAGAATGGATCGTACAAATGAATTAGAAAAGTTACATTTGTGAGAATGAATTAGAATGGATCGTACGAATGAATTAGAATGGATCGTACGAATGAATTAGAATGGATACATTCGTGCTAAGGAATTAGAATGGATCGTAGGAATGAATTAGAATGGATCGTAGGAATGAATTAGAATGATTACATTCGTGCGAATGAATTAGAATGGATCGTACGAATGAATTAGAATAAATCGTGCGAATGAATTAGAATTGATCATACGAATGAATTAGAATGGATCATACGAATCAATTAGAATGGATCGTATGAACGAATCAGAATGGATCGTACGGATGGATTAGAATGAATCATACGAATGGATTAGAATGGATCGTACGAATGAATTAGAATGGATCGTGCGAATGAATTAGAATTGATCATACGAATGAATTAGAATGGATCGTACGAATGAATTAGAATGGATCATAAGAAAGAATTAGAATGGATCGTGCGAATGAATTAGAAAGGATCGTACGAATGAATTAGAATGGATATATTCATTCGAATGAATTAGATTGCATCGTACGAATAAATTTGAATGGATTGTACGAATGAATTAGAATGGATCGTACGAATGAATTAGAATGGATCATGCGAATGAATTAGAATAGATCGTATGAATGAATTAGAATGGATCGTACGAATAAATTAGAATGGATCGTGCGAATGAATTAGAATGGATCGTACGAATGAATTAGAATGGATCATACGATTGAATTTGAATGGATCGTACGAATAAATTAGAATGGATACATTTGTGCGATGAATAAGAATGAAGCTTACGAATGAATTAGAATGGAGCGTACGAATGAACTAGAATGGATACATTCGTGCGAATGAATTAGAATGGATTGCACGAATGAATTAGAATGGATCGTGCGATCCTTTCTAATCCATTGGAATGAATTCGTACGATCCTTTCTAATTTAATCAGACGATCCATTCTAATTCTTTCATACAATCCATTCTAATTCATTCACACGATCCATTCTAATTCATTCGTATGATCCATTCTACTTCATTCCTATGATCTATTCTAATTCATTCGCTCGAATCTATCCATTCTAATTCATTCGTACGATCCATTCTAATCCATTCGTACGATCCATTCTAATTCATTCACACGAATGTAACCTTTCTAATTCATTCGTACGATCCATTCTAATTCATTCCTACTATCCATTCTAATTCATTCGCACGAAAGTATCCATTCTAATCCATTCGTACGATCCATTCTAATCCATTTGTACGATCCATTCTAATTCATTCTCACAAATGTAACCTTTCTAATTCATTTGTACGATCCATTCTAATTCATTCGTATGATCCATTCTAATCCATTCGTACGATCCATTCTAATTAATTCGCATGATCCATTCTAATTTATTCTCACGAATGTAACCTTTCTAATTCATTTGTATGATCCATTCTAATTCATTCGTACGATCCATTCTAATCCATTCATACGATCCATTCTAATCCATTCGTACGATCCATTCTAATTCATTCGTACGATCCATTCTAATTCATTCTCACAAATGTAACCTTTCTAATTCATTTGTACGATCCATTCTAATTCATTCACACGATCTATTCTAATTCATTCGTACAATCCATTCTAATTCATTCGTATGATCCATTCTAATTCATTCGCACTATCCATTCTAATTCATTATAATTCATTCATACAATCCATTCAGATTCATTCGCACAAATGTATCCATTCAAATTCATTTGTACGATCCATTCTAATTAATTCGCACGATCCATTCTAATTCAGTCGTATGAATGTATCCATTCTAATTCACTCGTACGATCCATTCTAATTCATTCGTACGATCCATTCTAATTCATTCGCTCGAATGTATCCATTCTAATTCATTCATACGATCCATTCTAATTCATTCGCACGAATGTAACCATTCTAATTCATTCGTACGATCCATTCTAATTCATTTGCAAGAATGTATCCCTTCTAATTCATTTGCACGATCCATTCTGATTCATTCGTACGATCCATTCTAATTCATTCCTACGAATTAGAATGGATCATACGAATGAATTAGAATGGATCGTACGAATTGATGAGAATGGATCGTACGAATGAATTAGAATGGATACATTCGAGCGAATGAATTAGAATGGATCGTACGAATGAATTAGAATGGTTACATTCGTGCGAATGAATTAGAATGGATCGTACGAATGGATTAGAATGGATCGTACGAATGAATTAGAATGGATACATTCGAGCGAAGGAATTAGAATAGATCGTAGGAATGAATTAGAATGGATCATACGAATGAATTAGAATGGATCATGCGAATGAATTTGAAAGGATCGTACGAATGAATTAGAATGGATCGAACGAATGAATTAGAATGGATAGATTTGAGCGAATGAATTAGAATAGATCGTAGGAATGAATTAGAATGGATCATATGAATGAATTAGAATAGATCGTGCAAATGAATTAGAATGGATTCTGCGAATGAATTAGAATGGATACATTCATGCGAATGAATTAGAATGGATCGTACGAATGAATTAGAATGGATCGTAGGAATGAATTAGAATGGATCGTCCGAATAAATTAGAATTGATCATACGAATGAATTAGAATGGATCATACGAATCAATTAGAATGGATCGTATGAACGAATTAGAATGGATCGTACGAATGGATTGGAATGGATCGTACGAATGGATTAGAATGGATCGTACGAATGAATTAGAATGGATCGTGCGAATGAATTAGAATTGATCATACGAATGAATTAGAATGGATCGTACGAATGAATTAGAATGGATCATATGAAAGAATTAGAATGGATCTTACGAATGAATTAGAATGGATATATTCATTCGAATGAATTAGATTGCATCGTACGAATAAATTTGAATGGACTGTACGAATGAATTAGAATTGATCGTATGAATGAATTAGAATGGATCATGCGAATGAATTAGAATAGATCGTATGAATGAATTAGAATGGATCGTACGAATAAATTAGAATAGATCGTGCGAATGAATTAGAATGGATCGTACGAATGAATTAGAATTGATCCACCGAATGAGTTAGAATGGATCATGCGAATGAATTAGAATGGATCATACGAATGAATTAGAATAGATACATTCGTGCGAATGAATTAGAATGGATCGGATGAATGAATTAGAATTGATCGTGCGAATGAATTAGAATGGATCATACGATTGAATTTGAATCGATCGTACGAATAAATTAGAATGGATACATTTGTGCGATGAATAAGAATGAAGCGTACGAATGAATTAGAATGGAGCGTATGAATGAACTAGAATGGATACATTCGTGCGAATGAATTAGAATGGATTGCACGAATTAATTAGAATGGATACATTCATGCGAATGAATTAGAATGGATCGTACGAATGAATTAGAATGGATCGTGCGAATGAATTAGAATGAATCGTACGAATGAATTAGAATAGATCGTGCGAATAAATTAGAATGGATCATACGAATGAATTAGAATAGATATATTCATGCGAATGAATTAGAATGGATCGTACGAATGAATTAGAATGGATCGTGCGAATGAATTAGAATGGATCGTATGAATAAATTAGAATGGATCGTACAAATGAATTAAAATAGATACATTTGTGCGAATTAGAATGGATCGTACGAATGGATTAGAATTAGATCGTACGAATGAATTAGAATGGATCGTACGAATGAATTAGAATGAATCATACGAATGCATTAGAATGGATCATACGAATGGATTAGAATGGATCGTACGAATGGATTAGAATGGATTGTACGAATGAATTAGAATGGATACAATCGAGCGAATGAATTAGAATAGATCGTAGGAATGAATTAGAATGGATCATACGAATGAATTAGAATGCACAATTCATTCTAATTCATTCGCATGATCCATTCTAATTCATTCGTACGATCTATTGTAATTCATTCATACGATCCATTCGTACGATCTAATTCATTCGTATGATCCATTCTAATTCATTCGCACGAATATATGCATTCTAATTCATTCGTACAATCCATTCTAATTTATTCACACGATCCATTCTAATACATTCTTATAATCCATTCTAATTGATTCATAGGATCCATTCTATTCATTCGTACGATCCATTCCAATTATTTCGCACGAATGTTTCCATTCTATTTCATTCGTACGATCCATTCTAATTCATTCGCACGAACGAATCCATTCTAATTCATTCATACGATCCATTCTAATTCATTCGCACGATCCATTCTAATTTAATCAGACGATCCATTCTAATTCATTTGTATGATTCATTCTAATTCATTCGCACGAATGTATCCTTTCTAATTCACTCGTACGATCCATTCTAATTCATTCACACGATCCATTCTAATTCATTCATACGATCCATTCTGATTCATTCATACGATCCATTCTAATTCATTCGCACGAATGTATCCATTCTAATTCACTCGTACGATCTATTCTAATTCATTCGCACGATCCATTCTAATACATTCGTACGATCCATTCTAATTCTTTCGAACGATCCATTCTAATTCTTTCGCACGATCCATTCTAATTCATTCGTACGATCCAATCTAATTCAGTCGTACGATCCATTATAATTCATTCTGACGATCCATTCTAATACATTCGCACGAACGTATCTATTCTAATTCATTCGTATGATCCATTCTAATTCATTCGTACGATCCACTCAAATTCATTCGTACGAATGTATCTATTCTAATTCATTAGTACGATCCATTCTAATTCATTCGCACGATCCATTCTAATTCATTCACATGATCTACTCTAATTCATTCGTACGATCCATTCAAATTCATTCGCATAATTGTATCCATTTCAATTCATTCGTACGATCCATTCTAAATTCATTCACATGATCCATTCTAATTCATTCATACGATCCATTCTAATTCTTTCGTACGATCTATTGTATTTCATAAATACAGATGTATCCATTATAATTCATTCATACGACCCATTCTAATTCATTCACACGATCCATTCTAATTCAATTATACGATCCATTCTAATTCATTTGAACGATTTATTCTAATTCATTCGTACGATCCATTCTAATTCATTCACACGATCCATTCAAATTGATTCGTATGATCCATTCTAATTCATTCCTACGATCCATTCTAATTGATTCGTAAGATCCATTCCAATTCATTTCCACGAATGTATCCATTCTAATTCATTCGTACGATCTATTCTAATTCATTTCCACGATCCATTCTAATTCATTCATACAATCCATTCTAATTCATTCGTATGATCCATTCTCATTCATTAGCACAAAAGCATCCATTCTAATTCATTCGCACGATCCTTTCTAATTCATTCATACGATCCATTCTTATTCATTCGTACGATCAATTCTAATTCATTAGCACGAATGTATCCATTCTAATTCATTCGAACGATCCATTCTAATTTATTTGTACAATCCATTCTAATTCATTCATTTGATCCATTCTAATTCATTCGCCCGATCCATTCTAATTCATTCGTACGATCCATTCTAATTCATTCGTACAATCGATTGTAATTCATTCGCACGATCCATTCTAATTCATTCGTACGATCCAATCTAATTCATTCGTACAATCCATTGTAATTCATTTGTACGATCCATTCTAATTCATTCGTACGATCCATTCTAATCCATTCGATGATCCATTATAATTCATTCGTATGATCCATTCTAATTCATTCTCACGAATGTAACCTTTCTAATTCATTTGTATGATCCATTCTAAATCATTCGTATCCATTCTAATCCAATCATACGATCCATTCTAATTCATTCGCATGATCCATTCTAATTCATTTGCTTGAATGTAACCATTCTAATTCATTCGTACGATTCATTCTAATTCATTCGCACGATCCATTCTAATTCATTCGTACGATCCATTCTAATTCATTCGTACGATCCATTCTAATTCATTCGTACGATCCATTCTAATTCATTTGCACGATCCATTCTAATTGATTCGTATGATCCATTCTAATTCATTCGTACAATCCATTCAAAGTCATTCGTATGATCCATTCTAATTCATTTGCACGAATGTATCCATTCTAATTCATTCGTACGATCCATTCTAATTCATTCGCAAGATCCATTCCAATTCATTCGTACGATCCATTCTAATTCATTCGTACGATCCATTCTAATTCATTCGTACGATCCATTCTAAGTCATTCGCACGATCCATTCAAATTTATTCGCACGATCCATTCAAATTCATTCGCATGATACATTCTAATTCATTCGCACGATCCATTCTAATTCATTCCTACGATCCATTCTAATTCAATCGTACGATCTTTTTTTATTCATTCGTACGATCCATTCTAATTCATTAATATGATCCATTCTAATTCATTCGTACGATCCATTCTAATTCATATGCACAAAGGTATCCATTCTAATTCATTTGCACGATCCATTCTAATTCATTCCTATGTTCCATTCTAATTCATTCGTACGATCCATTCTAATTCATTCGCTCGAATGTATCCATTCTAATTCATTCGTACGATCCATTCTAATTCTTTTATACGATCCATTATAATTCACTCGTACGATCCATTCTAATTTATTCGTACGAATCATTCTAATTCATTTGCACAATCCATTCTAATTCATTCGTAAGATCCATTCTAATTCATTAGTATGATCAATTCTAATTCATTCGCACGATCCATTCTAATTCATTCGTACGATCCATTCTTAGTCATTCGCACGAATGTAACCATTCTAATTCATTCGTACGATCCATTCTAATTCATTCCTACGATCCATTCTAATTCATTCGCACGAATGTATCCATTCTAATTCATTTGCACGATCCATTCTAATTCATTCCTATGATCCATTCTAATTCATTCGTATGATCCATTCTAATTCATTTGCTCGAATGTATCCATTCTAATTCATTCGTACGATTCATTCTATTTCATTCGCACGATCCATTCTAATTCTATCGTACGATCCATTCTTATTCATTCATACGATCCATTCTAATTAATTTGTACGAATGAATTAGAATGGATCGTACGAATGGATTAGAATGGATCGTACGAATGAATTAGAATGGATCGTACGAATGAATTAGAATGGATCGTATGAACGAATTAGAATGGATCGTACGAATGAATTAGAATGGATACATTTGAGCGAATGAATTAGAATGGATCGTACGAATG
The DNA here is from genome assembly GCA_947650365.1 of Chamaelirium japonicum. Taxonomy (NCBI): domain Eukaryota; kingdom Viridiplantae; phylum Streptophyta; class Magnoliopsida; order Liliales; family Melanthiaceae; genus Chamaelirium; species Chamaelirium japonicum. The sequence continues at coordinate 46,345,728 of OX393552.1, read as the reverse complement.
AATTAGAGTGGATCATAGGAATGAATTAGAATGGATCGTGCAAATGAATGAGAATGGATACATTCGTGCGAATGAATTAGAATGGATCGTAGGAATGAATTAGAATGGATCGTACGAATGAATTAGAATGGTTACATTCGTGCGAATGAATTAGAATGGATCGTACGAATGGATTAGAGCGGATCGTACGAATGGATTAGAATGGATCGTACGAATGAATTAGAATGGATCGTACAAATGAATTAGAAAGGTTACATTTGTGAGAATGAATTAGAATGGATCGTACGAATGGATTAGAATGGATCGTACAAATAGATTAGAATGGATCATATGAATGAATTAGAATGGATCGTACGAATGAATTAGAATGGATCGTACGAATGAATTAGAATGGATCATGCGAATGAATTAGAATGGATTGTACGAATGAATTAGAATGGATATATTTGTGCGAATGAATTAGAATGGATCGTGCGAATGAATTAGAATCGATCGTACGAATGAATTAGAATAGATATATTTATGCGAATGAATTAGAATGGATCGAACGAATGAATTAGAATGGATACATTTGTGCGAATGAATTAGAATGGATCGTACGAATGAATTAGAATGGATCGTACGAATGAATTAGAATGGATACATTTGTGCGAATGAATTAGAATGGATCGTACGAATGAATTAGAATGGATCGGACGAATGAATTAGATCGTACAAACGAATTAGAATGGATCGTACGAATGAATTAGAATGGATACATTCGAGCGAATGAATTAGAATGGATCGTACGAATGAATTAGAATGGATCATAGGAATGACTTAGAATGGATCGTGCAAATGAATTAGAATGGATACATTCATGCGAATAAATTAGAATGGATCGTAGGAATAAATTATAATGGATCGTACGAATGAATTAGAATGGTTACATTCATGCGAATGAATTAGAATGGATCGTACGAATGGTTTAGAATGGATCGTACGAATGGATTAGAATGGATCGTACGAATGAATTAGAAAGGTTACATTTGTAAGAATGAATTAGAATGGATCGTACGAATGAATTAGAATGGATCATACGAATGAATTAGAATGGATCGTACGAATGAATTAGAATGGATCGTGCGAATGAATTAGAATCGATCGTACGAATGAATTAGAATGGATCGTACGGATCGTACGAATAAATTAGAATGGATCATGCGAATGAATTTGAATGGATCGTACGAATGAATAAGAATGGATCGTACGAATGAATTAGAATGGATCGTACGAATGTATCCATTCTAATTCATTCGTATGATCCATTCTAATTTGTTCGTACGATCCATTCTAATTTATTCGTATGATCCATTCTAATTCATTCGTACGATCCTTTCTAATCCATTCGTACAATCCATTCTAAACCATTCGTACGATCCATTCTAATTCATTCGCACGAATGTAACCATTCTAATTCATTTGTACGATCCATTCTAATTCATTCCTATGATCCATTCTAATTCATTCGCACGAATGTATCCATTCTAATTCATTTGCACGATCCATTCTAATTCATTCCTATGATCAATTCAAATTCATTCGTACAATCCTTTCTTATTCATTCGCTCGAATGTATCCATTCTAATTCATTCGTACGATCCATTCTAATTCGTTCGTACGACATAATTCATTCGTACGATCATTCTAATTCATTCATACGATCCATTCTAATTCATTCGCACAAATGTATCCATTATAATTCATTCGTACGATCCATTCTAATTCAATCGCACAAATGTATCCATTCTAATTCATTCGTTCGATCCATTCTAATTCATTCGCATAAATATATCCATTCTAATTCATTCGTACGATCCATTCTAATTCATTCGTATGATCCAATCTAATTCAGTCGCACAAATATATCCATTCTAATTCATTCGTACAATCCATTCTAATTCATTCGCATGATCCATTCTAATTCATTCGTATGATCCATTCTAATTCATTCGTACGATCCATTCTAATCCATTCGTCCGATCCATTCTAATTCATTCGTACGATCCATTCTAATTCATTCTCACAAATATAACCTTTCTAATTCATTTGTACGATCCATTCTAATTCATTCGTACGATCCATTCTAATCCATTCGTACGATCCATTCTAATTCATTCGCACGAATGTAACCATTCTAATTCATTCGTACGATCCATTCTAATTCATTCCTACGATCCATTCTAATTCATTCACACGAATGTATCTATTCTAATTCATTTGCACGATCCATTCTAATTCATTCCTATGATCCATTCTAATTCATTCGTACAATCCATTCTAATTCATTCGCACGAATGTATCCATTCTAATTCATTCGTACGATCCATTCTAATCTATTCGTACGATCCATTCTAATCCATTCGTACGATCCATTCTAATTCATTCGTACGATCCATTATAATTCATTCTCACAAATGTAACCTTTCTAATTCATTTATACGATCCATTCTAATTCATTCGTACGATCCATTTTAATCCATTCGTACGATCCATTCTAATCCATTCGTACGATCCATTCTAATTCATTCGCACGAATGTAACCATTCTAATTCATTCGTACGATCCATTCTAATTCATTCATACAATCCATTCTAATTCATTTGCACGAATGTATCTATTCTAATTAATTCGTACGATCCAATCTAATTCAAACATAAGATCCATTCTAATTCATCGCACAAATGTATCTATTCTAATTCATTCGTACAATGCGTTCTAATCCATTCGTACGAATGAATTAGAATGGATCGTGCGAATGAATTAGAATCGATCGTACGAATGAATTAGAATGGATCGTACAAATGAATTAGATCGTACGAATGAATAAGAATGGATCGTACGAATGAATTAAAATGGATCGTACGAATGAATTAGAATGGATACATTCATACGAATGAATTAGAATGGATCGTACGAATGAATTAGAATGGATCGTACGAATGGATTAGAATGGATCGTACGAATGGATTAGAATGGATCGTACGAATGAATTAGAATGGATCATACAAATGAATTAGAAAGGTTACATTCGTGAGAATGAATTAGAATGGATCGTACGAATGAATTAGAATGGATCATGCGAATGAATTTGGATGGATTGTACGAATGAATTAGAATGGATCGAACGAATGAATTAGAATGGATCATACGAATGAATTAGAATAGATCGAAGGAATGAATTAGAATGGATCATACGAATGAATTAGAATGGATCGTGCGAATGAATTAGAATGGATCGTACGAATGAATTAGAATGGATCGTACGAATGAATTAGAATGGATCTTACGAACGAATTAGAATGGATCGTACTAATGAATTAGAATGGATCGTACGAATGAATTAGAATGGACACATTCGTGCGAATGAATTATAATAGATCGTACGAATGAATTATAATGGATCGTACGAATGGATTAGAACGCATTGTACGAATGAATTAGATTGCATCATACGATCCATTCTAATTCATTCATACGATCCATTCTAATTCATTCGCACAAATGTATCCATTCTAATTCATTCGCTCGAATGTATCCATTTTAATTCATTCGTACGATCCATTCTAATTCATTCGTACGATCTAATTCATTCGTACGATCCATTCTAATTCATTCGTACGATCGATTCTAATTCATTCGCACGATCCATTCTAATTCATTCGAACGATCCATTCTAATTCATTCGTGTGATCCATTCTAATTTATTCGTTCAAATATATCCATTCTAATTCATTCGTATGATCTATTCTAATTCATTCTTACGATCCATTCTAATTCATTTGCATGAATGTATCCATTCTAATTCATTCGCACGATCCATTCTAATTTATTCGTACGATCCATTCTAATTCATTCGTACGATCCATTCTAATTCATTCTCACAAATGTAACCTTTCTAATCCATTTGTACGATCCATTCTAATTCATTCGTACGATCCATTCTAATCCATTCGTACGATCCATTCTAATCCATTCGTACGATCCATTCTAATTCATTCGCACGAATGTATCCATTCTAATTCATTCGCACGATCCATTCTAATTCATTCGTACGATCCATTCGTACAACGTACGATCCATTCTAATTCATTCGTATGATCCATTCTAATTCATTCGCATGATCCATTCTAATTCATCCGATCCATTCTAATTCATTCGTACGATCCATTCTAATCCATTCGCACGATCCATTCTAATTCTTTCATATGATCCATTCTAATTCATTCGCACGAATGTATCCATTCTAGTTCATTCGTACGCTCCATTCTAATTCATTCGTATGCTCCATTCAAATTCATTCGCACGATCCATTCTAATTCATTTGTACGATCCATTATAATTCATTCGTACTATCTATTCTAATTCATTCGCACGAATGTAACCATTCTAATTCATTCGTACGAATGAATGCATTAGAATGGATCGTACGAACGTATTGTAGGAATGAATAAGAATGGATACATTTGTACGAATGAATTAGAATGGATCGTGCGAATGAATTAGAATGGATACATTCGTGCGAATGAATTAGAGTGGATCAGACGAATGAATTAGAATGGATCGTGCGAATGAATTAGAATGGATCATGCGAATGAATTTGAATGGAGCGTACGAATGAATTGGAATTGATCGTACGAATGAATTAGAATGGATCGTACGAATGAATTAGTATGGATCCACCGAATGAATTAGAATGGATCATACGAATGAATTAGAATGGATCGTGCGAATGATTCGTGCAAATGAATTAGAATGGATCGTGCGAATGAATTAGAATGGATCGTACGAATGAATTAGAATGGATATATTTGAACGAATAAATTAGAATGGATCATACGAATGAATTAGAATGGATCGTACGAATGCATTAGAATGGATCATACGAATGAATTAGAATGGATACATTCGAGCGAATGAATTAGAATGGATCGTGCGATGAATTAGAATGGATCATACAAATGATTAGAATGGATTCTAACCATTCGTACGATCCATTCTAATCTATTCTAATTCATTCTCACAAATGTATCCATTTTAATTCATTCATACGACCCATTCTAGTTTATTCGCACGATCCATTCTAATTCATTCGTATGATCCATTCTAATTCATTCGCACGATCCATTCTAATTCATTTGCACGATCCATTATAATTCTTTCATATGATCCATTCTAATTCATTCGCACGAATGTATCCATTCTAGTTCATTCGTACGCTCCATTCTAATTCATTCGTACGCTCCATTCAAATTCATTCGCATGATCCATTTTAATTCATTCGCACGATCCATTCTAATTCATTCGTCCAATCTATTCTAATTCATTCGCATGCACGAATGTATCCATTCTAATTCATTTGCACGATCCATTCTAATTCATTCGTACAAATGTATCCATTCTAATTTATTCATACAATATGTTCGTACGATCCATTCTAATGCATTCATTCGTACGAATGAATTAGAATGGTTACATTCGTGCGAATGAATTAGAATAGATAGTACGAATGAATTAGAATGGATCGTGCAAATGAATTAGAATGGGGCGTACGAATGAATTAGAATGGAGCGTACGAATGAACTAGAATGGATACATTCGTGCGAATGAATTAGAATGGATCATATGAAAGAATTAGAATAGATCGTGCGAATGGATTAGAATGGATCGTATGAATGAATTAGAATGGATCGGATGAATTAGAATGGATCATGCGAATGAATTAGAATGGATCGTACGAATGAATTAGAATGGATCTAGCGAATGAATTAGAATGGATTGTACTAATGAATTAGAATGGATTCGTACGAATGAATTAGAATGGATCGTACGAATGGATTAGAATGGATCGTACGAATTAGAATGGATCGTACGAATGAATTAAAATGGATACATTCATACGACTGAATTAGAATGGATCGTGCAAATTAATTAGAATGGTTCGTACGAATGAATTTGAATCGATATATTTGTGCGAATGAATTAGAATGGATCGTACGAACGAATTAGACTAGATCGTACGAATAAATTAGAATGGATACATTCATACGAATGAATTAGAATGGATTGTACGAATGGATTAGAATGGATCGTACGAATGGATTAGAATGGATCGTACGAATGAATTAGAATGGATCATACAAACGAATTACAAAGGATACATTCGAGCGAATGAATTAGAATGGATCCATTCAAATTCATTCGCATGATCCATTCTAATTCATTCGTACGATCCATTCTAATTCATTCTCACGAATGTAACCTTTCTAATTTATTTGTATGATCCATTCTAATTCATTCACACGATCTGTTCTAATTCATTCGTACGATCCATTCTAATCCATTCGTATGATAAATTCTAATTCATTCGCACGATCCATTCTAATTCATTGTCACGAATGTAACCTTTCTAATTCATTTGTATGATCCATTCTAATTCATTTGTACGATCCATTCTAATCCATTCGTACGATCCATTCTAATTCAACTCGTGCAATCCATTCAAATTCATTCGCACAAATGTATCCATTCTAATTCATTCGTATGATCCATTCTAATTCATTTGCACGAATGTATCCATTCTAATGCATTCATACGATCCATTCTAATTCATTCACACGATCCATTCTAGATCTAACGAATGAATTAGAATAGATCGTGCGAAGGAATTAGAATAGATCGTGTGAATGAATTAGAATAGATCATACAAATGAATTAGAAAGGTTACATTCGTGAGAATGAATTAGAATGGATTGTACGAATGAATTAGAATGGATCATGTGAATGAATTTGAATGGATCGTACGAATGAATAAGAATGTTTTGTGCGAATGAATTAGAATGGATCGTAGGAATGAATTAGAATGGATCATACGAATGAATTAGAATGGATCGTGCGAATGAATTAGAATGGATTGTACGAATGAATTAGAATGGATACATTCATGCAAATGAATTAGAATGGATCGTACGAATTAATTAGAATGGATCATACGAATGAATTAGAATGGATCGTACGAATGAATTAGAATAGATCGTACAAATGAATTAGAAAGGTTACATTTGTGAGAATGAATTAGAATGGATCGTACGAATGGATTAGAATGGATCGTACGAATGGATTAGAATGGATCGTACGAATGATACGATCCATTCTAATTTATTCGTACGATCCATTCAAATCCATTCGTACAATCCAATCTAATCCATTCGTATGATCCATTCTAATCCATTCGTACAAATGTATACATTCTAATTCATTTGTACGATCCATTCTAATTCATTTGTGCGAATGAATTTGAATGGATTAGAATGGATCGTACGAATGGATTAGAATGGATTGTACGAATGAATTAGAATGGATACATTCGTGCGAATGAATTAGAATGAATCGTACGAATGCATTAGAATGGATCGTACGAATGAATTACAATGGATATATTTGTACGAATGAATTAGAATGGATCGTATGAATGAATTAGAATGGATCGTACGAATGAAATTAAAGTGATCATATGAATGAATTAGAATGGATCATACGAATGAATTAGAATGGATCGTGCGAATGAATTAGAATGAATCGTACGAATTTATTAGAATGGATCGTATGAATGAATTTGAATGGATACATTTGTGCGAATGAATTAGAATGGATCGTACGAATGAATTAGAATGAATCGTACGAATGAATTAGAATGGATCGTACGAATGAATTAGAATGGATCATACGAATGAATTAGAATGGATCGTACGAATGAATTAGAATGGATCGTATGAATGAATAAGAAGTACGATCCATTCTAATCCATTCGTACGATACATTTTAATCCATTCGTAAGATCCATTCTAATTCATTCGCACGAATGTAACCATTTTAATTCATTCGTACGATCCATTCTAATTCATTCCTACGATCCATTCTAATTAATTCGCACGAATGTATCCATTCTAATTCATTTGCACAATCCATTCTAATTCATTCCTATGATCCATTCTAATTCATTTGTACGATCCATTCTAATTCATTCCTACGATCTATTCTAATTCATTCGCTCGAATCATTCGTACGATCCATTCTAATTCATTCCTATGTATCCATTCTAATGCATTCGTACGATCCATTCTAATTCTTTCATACAATCCATTCTAATTCATTCGCACGACCCATTCTAATTCATTCGTATGATCCATTCTAATTCATTCCTATGATCTATTCTAATTCATTCGCTCGAATGTATCCATTCTAATTCATTCGTACGATCCATTCTAATCCATTCGTACGATCCATTCTAATTCATTCGCACGAATGTAAACTTTCTAATTCATTCGTACGATCCATTCTAATTCATTCCTACTATCCATTCTAATTCATTCGCACGAATGTATCCATTCTAATCCATTCGTACGATCCATTCTAATCCATTCGTACGATCCATTCTTATTCATTCGTACGATCCATTCTAATTCATTCTCACAAATGTAACCTTTCTAATTCATTTGTACGATCCATTCTAATTCATTCGTATGATCCATTCTAATCCATTCATACGATCCATTCTAATTAATTCGCACGATCCATTCTAATTCATTCTCACGAATGTAACCTTTCTAATTCATTTGTATGATCCATTCTAATTCATTCGTACGATCCATTCTAATCCATTCGTACGATCCATTCTAATCCATTCGTATGATCCATTCTAATTCATTCGTACGATCTATCCTAATTCATTCTCACAAATGTAACATTTCTAATTCATTTGTAAGATCCATTCTAATTCATTCGCACGATCTATTCTAATTCATTCGTACAATCCATTCTAATTCATTCATACGATCCATTCAAATTCATTCGCACTATCCATTCTAATTCATCCTAATTCATTCGTAAGAGCTATTCTAATTCATTCATACGATCCATTCTAATTCATCCGTACGATCCATTGAAATTCATTCATACAATCCATTCAGATTCATTCGCACAAATGTATCCATTCAAATTCATTCGTACGATCCATTCTAATTAGTTCGCACGATCCATTCTAATTCAGTCGTATGAATGTATCCATTCTAATTCATTCGTACAATCCATTCTAATTCATTCGTACGATCCATTCTAATTCATTCGCTCGAATGTATCCATTCTAATTCATTTATACGATCCATTCTAATTCATTCGCACGAATGTAACCATTCTAATTCATTTGTACGATCCATTCTAATTCATTTGCAAGAATGTATCAATTCTAATTCATTTGCACGATCCATTCTGATTCATTCGTACGATCCATTCTAATTCATTCCTACGAATTAGAATGGATCATACGAATGAATTAGAATGGATCGTACGAATGGATGAGAATGGATCGTACGAATGAATTAGAATGGATACATTCGAGCGAATGAATTAGAATGGATCGTACGAATGAATTAGAATAGCTACATTCGTGCGAATGAATTAGAATGGATCGTACGAATGGATTAGAATGGATCGTACGAATGAATTAGAATGGATACATTCGAGCGAATGAATTAGAATAGATCGTAGGAATGAATTAGAATGGATCATACGAATGAATTAGAATGGATCATGCGAATGAATTTGAATGGATCGTACGAATGAATTAGAATGGATCAAACGAATGAATTAGAATGGATAGATTTGAGCGAATGAATTAGAATAGATCGTAGGAATGAATTAGAATGGATCATATGAATGAATTAGAATAGATCGTGTGAATGAATTAGAATGGATTGTACGAATGAATTAGAATAGATACATTCGTGCGAATGAATTAGAATGGATCGTATGAATGAATTAGAATGGATCGTACGAATGAATTAGAATGGATCATACGAATGAATTAGAATGGATCGTGCGAATGAATTAGAATGGATCGTACGAATAAATTGAAATGGATCGAGCGAATGAATTAGAATGGATACATACATGCGAATGAATTAGAATGGATCGTACAAAAGAATTAGAATGGATCGTACGAATGACTTAGAATGGATCGTGCGAATGAATTAGAATGGATTGTGCGAATGAATTAAAATGGATACATTCGTGTGAATGAATTAGAATAGATCGTACTAATTAATTAGAATGGATTGTACGAATTAATTAGAATGGATCGTACAAATGAATTAGAATGGATCGTGCGAATGAATTAGAATGGATCTTACAAATCAATTAGAATGAATACATTTGTGCGATTGAATTAGAATGGATCGTACGAATGAATTAGAATGGATCTTAGGAATAAATTAGAATGGATCGTGGGAATGAATTAGAAAGGATACATTCGTGCGAATGAATTAGAATGGATCGTACGAATGAATTAGAATGGATACATTCGTGCGAATGAATTAGAATGGATCGTACAAATAAATTAGAATGAATCGTACGAATGAATTAGAATGGATCGTGCGAATGAATTAGAATGGATCGTACGAATAAATTAGAATGGATACATTCATGCGAATGAATTAGAATGGATCGTACGAATGAATTAGAATGGATACATTCGTGCAAATGAATTAGAATGGATCGTACGAATGAATTAGAATGAATCGTACGAATGAATTAGAATGGTTCGTGCGAATAAATTAGAATGGATTGTATGAATAAATTGGAATGGATACATTCATGCGAATGAATTAGAATGTATCGTACGAATGAATTAGAATGGATCGTACGAATAAATTAGACTGGATCGTGCGAATGAATTCGAATGGATCGTATGAATGAATTAGAATAGATACATTCGTGCGAATGAATTAGAATGGATCGTACGAATAAATTAGAATGGATCGTATGAATAAATTAGAATGGATCATGTGAATGAATTAGAATGGATCGTACGAATGAATTAGAATAGTTACATTCGTGCGAATGAATTAGAATAGATCGTGCGAATGAATTAGAATGGATCGTGCGAATGAATTAGAATGGATCATGCGAATGAATTAGAATAGATCGTACGAATGAATTAGAATGGATCGTACGAATGAATTAGAATAGACCGGTATGAATGAATTTAAATGGATCATGCGAATAAATTAGAATGGATCGTACGAATGAATTATAATGGATCATACGAATGAATTAGAATGGATACATTCGTGCGAATGAATTAGAATTGATCGTACGAATGAATTAGAATAGATCGTACGAATGAATTAGAATGGATCATAGGAATGAATTAGAATGGATCGTGCAAATGAATTAGAATAGATACATTCGTGTGAATGAATTAGAATGGATCGTAGGAATGAATTAGAATGGATCGTACGAATGAATTAGAATGCTTACATTCGTGCGAATGAATTAGAATGGATTAGAATGGATCGTACGAATGGATTAGAATGGATCATACGAATGAATTAGAATGGATCGTACAAATGAATTAGAAAGGTTACATTTGTGAGAATGAATTAGAATGGATCGTACAAATGAATTAGAATGGATCGTACGAATGGATTAGAATGGATCGTACGAATGGATTAGAATGGATCGTACGAATGGATTAGAATAGATCGTACGAATGAATTAGAATGGATCATACAAATGAATTAGAAAGGTTACATTCGTGAGAATGAATTAGAATGGATCGTACGAATGAATTAGAATTGATCGTGCGAATGAATTAGAATGGATTGTACAAATGAATTAGAATGGATACATTCGTGCGAATGAATTAGAATGGATCGGACGAATGAATTAGAATGGATCGTACGATTCATTCTAATTCATTCGTACGATCCATTCTAATGCATTCGTACGATTCATTCTAATTCATTCGCACGATCCATTCTAATTCATTCGTACGATCCATTCTTATTCATTCATACGATCCATTCTAATTCATTCGCACAATCCATAGAAATGAATAAGAATGGATCGTACGAATGAATTAGAATGGATCGTACGAATGAATTAGAATGGATAGTGCGAATGGATTAGAATGGATCGTACGAATGAATTAGAATGGATCGTGCGTATGATTGTATCCATTCTAATTTATTCGTACGATCCATTCTAATCCATTTGTACGATCCATTCTAATTCATTCGCACGATCCATTCTAATTCATTCCTATAATCCATTCTAATCCATTCTAATTCATTCTTATGATCCATTCTAATTCATTTGTACGATCCTTTCTAATTCATTCATACGATCCATTCTAATTCGTTCATACGATCCATTCTAATTCGTTCGTACGACCCAGTCTAATTCATTCGTACGATCCATTCTAATTCCTTCGTACGATCCATTCTAATTCATTCATACGATCCATTCTAATTCATTCCTATGATCCATTCTAATTCATTCGCACAAATGTATCTATTCTAATTCATTCGCACAAATGTATCCATTCTAATTCATTCGCACAAATGTATCTATTCTAATTCAATCGTATGATCCATTCTAATTCATTTGTACGATCCATTCTAATTCATTCGTACGATCCATTCTAATCCATTCGTACAATCCATTCTAATTCATTCGCACGATCCATTCTAATTCATTCTCACGAATGTAACCTTTCTAATTCATTTGTATGATCCATTCTAATTCATTCGTACGATCCATTCTAATTCATTCGCATGAATGTATCCATTCTAATTCATTCGTACGATCCATTCTAATTCATTCGCATGAATGTATCCATTCTAATTCATTCGTACAAATGAATTAGAAATAAATAAGAATGGATCGTACGAATGAATTAGAATGGATCATGCGAATGAATTTGAATGGATAGTACGAATGGATTATAATGGATCATGCGAATGAATTAGAATGGATCGTGCGTATAAATGTATCGTACGAATAGATCCATTCTAATTCGTGCAAATAAATTAGAATGGATAATCCATTCTAATTCATCCATTGTATGAATGAATTACAATGGATCGTACGAATGAATTAGAATGGATCGTACGAATGAATTAGAATAGCTCATACGAATGAATTAGAATGGATAGTCTGAATGAATTAGAATGGATCGTACGAATGAATTAGAATGGATTGTACGAATGAATTAGAATGGATATGCACGATCCATTCTAATTAATTCGCACGATCCATTCTGATTCATTCGTACGATCCATTCTTATCCATTCGTACAATCCATTCCAATTCATTCGCACAAGTAAATTAGAATGGGTATCTATTCGAATGGATTAGAATGGATCGTACGAATGAATTAGAATGGATACATTCGTGCGAACAAATTAGAATGGATTGTATGAATGAATTAGAATGGATCGTACGAATTAATTAGAATGGATCGTGCGAATGAATTAGAATGGATCGTACGAATGAATTAAAATGGATACATTTATGAGAATGAATTAGAATAGATCGTACTATCCATTCTAATTCATTCGTGATGCGTTCTAATTCATTCGCACGATCCATTCTAATTCATTCTCACGAATGTAACCTTTCTAATTCGTTCATACGATCCGAGCGATCCATTCTAATTCATTCCTACGATCCATTCTAGAATTTATTCGTACGATCCATTCTAATTCATTCGCACGATCCATTCTAATTCATTCGTACGATCGATCCATTCTAATTTATTCGCACGATCTATTCTAATTCATTTCCACGAATGTATCCATTCTAATTCATTCGTATGATCCATTCTAATTCATTCGCACGATCCATTCTAATTCATTCGCACGAATATATCAATTCTAATTCAGTCGCACGATCCATTCTAATTCATTCGCACGAATGTATGCATTCTAATTCATTCGTACGATCCATTCTAATTCATTCGCACGATCCATTCTAATTCATTCGCACGAATATATCAATTCTAATTCATTCGCACAATCCATTCTAATTCATTCACACGAATGTATCCATTCTAATTCATTCGTACGATCCATTCTAATTCATTCGCACGAATATATCAGAATGGATCATACGAATGAATTAGAATGGATCGTGCGAATGGATTAGAATGGATCGTACGATTCATTCTAATTCGCGCGAATAAATTAGACTGGATCGTACGAATGAATTAGAATGGATCGAACGAATGAATTAGAATGGATACATTCGAGCGGAATTAATTAGAATGGATCGTACGATCCATTCTAATTCATTCTCACAAATGTATCCATTCTAATTCATTCGTATAATCCATTCTAATTCATTCGCATGATCCATTCTAATTCATTCGCACGAATATATCAATTCTAATTCATTCGCACGATCCATTCTAATTCATTCGCACGAATGTATCTATTCTAATTCATTCGTACGATCTATTCTAATTTATTCACATGATCCATTCTAACTCATTCGGTGGATCCATTCTAATTCATTCGTACGATCCATTCTAATTCATTCGCTCGATCCATTCTAATTTATTCGTATGATTCATTCTAATTCATTCGTACGATCTATTCTAATTCATTCGCATGATCCATTCTAATTCATTCGTACGATCCATTCTAATTCATTCGTACAATCCATTCAAATTCATTCGTACGATGCAATCTAATTCATTCGCACAAATGTATCTATTCTAATTCATTCGTATAATGCATTCTAATCCATTCGTACGATCCATTCTAATTCATTCGTATGATCAATTCTAATTCATTCGCACGATCCATTCTAATTCATTCGCACGATCCATTCTAATTCATTCGCATGAATGTAACCATTCTAATTCATTCGTACGACCCATTCTAATTCATTCGTACAATCCATTCTAATTCATTCGCACGATCCATTCTAATTCTTTCATATGATCCATTCTAATTCAATCCTACGATCCATTCTAATTCATTCGGTGGATCCATTCTAATTCATTTGCACAATCCATTCTAATTCATTCCTATGATCCATTCTAATTCATTCGTATGATCCATTCTAATTCATTCGCTCGAATGTATCATTCTAATTTATTCGTACGATCCATTCTAATTCGTTCATACGGTCCATTCTAATTTATTCGTACGTTCCATTCTAATTCATTCGTACGATCCATTCTAATCCATTCATACGATCCATTCTAATTCATTCATACAAATGTATCTATTCTAATTCATTCGTACAATGCGTTCTAATCCATTCGTACGATACATTCTAATCCATTCGTACGATCCATTCTAATTCATTCGTATGATCCATTCTAATTCATTCGTACGATCCATTCTAATTCATTCCTACGATCCATTCTAATTCATTCGTACAATCCATTCAAATTCATTCGTACGATGCAATCTAATTCATTCACACGAATATATCCATTCTAATTCAATCGTACGATCCTTTCTAATTCATTCGCACGATCCATTCTAATTCTTTCATATGATCCATTCTAATTCATTCGTACGATCCATTCTAATTCATTCATATGATCCATTCTAATTCATTCCTACGATCCATTCTAATTCATTCGTACAATCCATTCAAATTCATTCGTACGATGCAATCTAATTCATTCGCGCGAATATATCCATTCTAATTCAATCGTATAATCCTTTCTAATTCATTTGTACGATCCATTCTAATTCTTTCATATGATCCATTCTAATTCATTCGCACGATCCATTCTAATTCATTCGTATGATTCATTCTAATTCATTCGTATGATCTATTCTAATTCATTCGCACGAATGTATCCATTCTAATTCATTTGCACGATCTA
Source organism: Chamaelirium japonicum (assembly GCA_947650365.1). NCBI lineage: Eukaryota > Viridiplantae > Streptophyta > Magnoliopsida > Liliales > Melanthiaceae > Chamaelirium > Chamaelirium japonicum. The sequence goes on along the minus strand of OX393552.1, from coordinate 46,330,001 downwards.
TTCTAATTCATTTCAATGATCCTTTCAAATTCATTCGTACGATCCATTCTAATTCATTCGCTCGAATGTATCCATTCTAATTCATTTGTACGATCCATTCTATTTCGTTCGTACGATCCATTCTAATTCGTTCGTACGATTCATTCTAATTCATTCGTACGATCCATTCTAATGCATTCATATGATTCATTCTAATTCATTCGCACGATCCATTCTAATTCATTCGTATGATCCATTCTAATTCATTCCTATGATCTATTCTAATTTATTCGCTCGATTGAACCTTTCTAATTAGAATGGATCGTACAAATGAATTAGAAAGGTTACATTCGTGAGAATGAATTAGAATGGATCGTACGAAAAAATTAGAATGGATCGTACGAATGAATTAGAATGGATACATTCGAGCGAATGAATTAGAATGGATCGTACGAACGAATTAGAATGGATCATAGGAATGAATTAGAATGGATCGTACGAATGATCCATTCTAATTCATTCGTACGATCTATTCTAATTCATTCGCTCGAATGTAACCATTCTAATTCATTCCTACGATCTATTCTAATTCATTCGCTCGAATGTATCCAATCTAATTCATTCGTTCGATCCATTCTAATTCATTCGTACGATACATTCAAATTCATTCGCATGATCCATTCTAATTCATTCGTACGATCCATTCTAATTCATTTGTACGAATGTATCCATTCTAATTCATTCACACGATCCATTCTAATTCATTCGCACGATCCATTCTAATTCATTCGTATGATCCATTCTAATTCATTCGTACGATCCATTCTAATTCATTCGCACAAATGTATCCATTCTAATTCATTCGTACGATCCATTCTAATTCATTCGCACGATCCATTCTAATTCATTCGTACGATCCATTCTAATTCATTCGCACGATCCATTCTAATTCATTCATACGATCCATTCTAATTCATTCGCACGAATGTATCCATTCTAATTCATTTGCACGATCCATTCTAATTCATTCCTATGATCCATTCTAATCCATTCGTACGATCCATTCTAATTCATTCGTACGATCCATTCTAATTTATTCGCACAATCCATTCTAATTCATTTGTATGATCCATTCTAATTAATTCGTACGATCCATTCAAATCCATTCGAACGATCCATTCTAATCCATTCGTACGATCCATTCTAATCCATTCGTACGATCCATTCTAATTCATTCTCACAAATGCAACCTTTCTAATTCATTTGTACGATCCATTCTAATTCATTCGTACGATCCATTCTAATTCATTCGTACGATCCATTCTAATCCATTCGTACGATCCATTCTAATTCATTCGCATGAATGTAACTATTCTAATTCGTTCGTACGATCCATTCTAATTCATTCGTACGATCCATTCTAATCCATTCGTACGATCCATTCTAATTCATTCGCACGATCCATTCTAATTCATTCGCACAAATGTATCCATTCTAATTCATTCGTATAATCCATTCTAATTCATTCGCATGATCCATTCTAATTCATTCCTACGATCCATTCTAATTCATTTGTACAATCCATTCTAATTCATTCGCACGAATGTATCCATTCTAATTTATTCGTATGATCCATTCTAATTCATTCTCACGAATGTATCATACGAATGAATTAGAATGGATCATACGAACGAATTAGAATGGATCGTGCGAATGAATTAGAAAGGATCGTACGAATGAATTAGAATGGATCATACGAATGGATTAGAATGGATCATAGGAATGAATTAGAATGGATCGTGCAAATGAATTAGAATGGATACATTCGTGCGAATGAATAAGAATGGATCGTACGAATGAATTAGAATGGATCGTGCGAATGAATTAGAATGGATCGTACGAGTGAATTAGAATGGATCGTGCGAATAAATTAGAATGGATCGTACGAACGAGTTAGAATGGATACATTTGTGTGAATGAATTAGAATGGATCGTACGAATGAATTAGAATGGGTCATACGAATGAATTAGAATGGATCTTGAGAATGAATTATAATGGATCTTGCGAATGAATTAGAATGGATAAATTCGTACAAATTAATTAGAATGGATCGTACGAATGAATTAGAATGGTTACATTCGTGCGAATGAATTAGAATGGATCGTACGAATGAATTAGAATGGATTGTGCGAATGAATTAGAATGGATCGTATGAATGAATAAGAATGGATCGTATAAATCAATTAGAATGGATCGTGCGAATGAATTAGAATGGATCCTACAAATGAATTAGAATGGATTGTGCGAATGAATTAGACTGGATCGTATGAATGAATAAGAATGGATCGTACGAATGAATTAGAATGGATCGTATGAATAAATTAGAATGGTTCGTGCGAAGGAATTACAATGGATCGTACGAATGAATTAGAATGGATACATTTGTGCGAATGAGTTAAAATGGATCATACGAATGAATTAATATGGATCGTACGAATGAATTAGAATGGATCATACAAATGAATTAGAATGGATCGTGCGAATGAATTAGAATGGATTGAACAAATGAATTAGAATGGATATATTCGAGCGAATGAATTAGAATAGATCATAGGAATGAATTAGAATAGATCATACGAATGAATTAGAATGGATCGTGCGAATGAATTAGAATGGATCGTACGAATGAATTAGAATGGATAGATTCGTGCGAATGAATTAGAATGGATCGGACGAATGAATTAGAATGGATCGGACGATTCATTCTAATTCATTCGTACGATCCATTCTAATGCATTCTTACGATTCATTCTAATTCATTCGCATGATCCATTCTAATTCATTCATACGATCCATTCTTATTCATTCATACGATCCATTCTAATTCATTCGCACAATCCATTCTAATTCATTCGTACGATCCATTCTAATTTATTCGTATGATCCATTCTAACTCATTCGGTGGATCCATTCTAATTCATTCGTACGATCCATTCTAATTCATTCGCACAATCCATTCTAATTCATTCGTACGATCTATTCTAATTCATTCGCACGAATGTAACCATTCTAATTCATTCGTACGATTCATTCTAATTCAATCGTATGAGCTATTCTAATTCATTCGTATGATCCATTCTAATTCATTCGTACAATCCATTGTAATTCATTCATACAATCGATTCAGATTCATTAGCACAAATGTATCCATTCAAATTAATTCGTACGATCCATTCTAATTAATTCGCACTATCCATTCTAATTCAGTCGTATGAATGTATCCATTTTAATTCATTCGTACGATCCATTCTAATCCATTCGTACGATCTAATTCATTCGTACGATCCATTCTAATTCATTCGTACGATCGATTCTAATTCATTCGCACGATCCATTCTAATTCATTCGTACGATCCATTCTAATTCATTCGTATGATCCATTCTAATTTATTCGTTCAAATATATCCATTCTAATTCATTCGTACGATCCATTCTAATTCATTCGCACGATCCATTCTTATCCATTCGCACGAATGTATCCATTCTAATTCATTGGCACGATCCATTCTAATTCATTCGTACGATCCATTCTAATTCATTCGTACGATCCATTCTAATTCATTCGTATGATCCATTCTAACTCATTCGGTGGATCCATTCTAATTCATTCGTATGATACATTCGTGAGAATGAATTAGAATGGATCGTACGAATAAATTAGAATGGATACATTCGTGCGAATGAATTTGAATGGATCGTACAAATGAATTAGAATGGATCGTACGAATGAATTAGAATGGATCATGCGAATGAATTAGAATGGATTGTACGAATGAATTAGAATGGATACATTTGTGCGAATGAATTATAATGGATCGTGCGAATGAATTAGAATGGATAGTACGAATGAATTAGAATGGATATATTTATGCGAATGAATTAGAATGGATCGAACGAATGAATTAGAATGGATACATTTGTGCGAATGAATTAGAATGGATCGTGCGAATGAATTAGAATGGATAGTATGAATGAATTAGAATGGTTACATTCGTGCAAATGGATTAGAATGGATCGTACGAATGGATTAGAATGGATCGTACGAATGAATTAGAATGGATCGTACAAATGAATTAGAAAGGTTACATTTGTGAGAATGAATTAGAATGGATCGTACGAATGGATTAGAATGGATCGTACGAATGGATTAGAATGGATCGTACGAATGAATTAGAATGGATCATACAAATGAATTAGAAAGGTTACATTCGTGAGAATGAATTAGAATGGATCCTGCGAATGAATTAGAATTGATCGTACGAATGAATTAGAATGGATCGTACGAATGAATTATATTGCATCGTACGATCCATTCTAATTCATTCGCACGATCCATTCTAATTCATTCGTACGATCCATTCTAATTCATTCGCACGAATGTATCCACTCTAATTCATTCGTACGATCCATTCTAATTCATTCGTATGATCAATTCTAATTTATTCGCACGATCCATTCTAATTCATTCGTACGATCCATTCTAATTCATTCGCACGAATGTATCCATTCTAATTCATTCGTACGATCCATTCTAATTCATTTGTACGATCCATTCTAATTTATTTGCACGAATATACGAATGAATTAGAATGGATCGTACGAATGAATTAGAATGGATCGTGCGAATGAATTAGAATGGATCATACGAATGAATTAGAATGGATACATACAAATGAATTAGAAAGGTTACATTCGTGATAATGAATTAGAATGGATCGTACGAATGAATTAGACTAGATCGTACGAATGAATTAGAATGCATCGTACGAATGAATTAGAATGGATACATTCGACCGAATGAATTAGAATGGATCGTACGAATGAATTAGAATGGATCATAGGAATGAATTAGAATGGATCATGCAAATGAATTAGAATGGATACATTCGTGCGAATGAATTAAAATGAATCGTAGGAATGAATTAGAATGGATCGTACGAATAAATTAGAATGGTTACATTCGTGCGAATGAATTAGAATGGATCGTACGAATGGATTAGAATGGATCGTACGAATGGATTAGAATGGATCGTATGAATGAATTAGAATGGATCGTACAAATGAATTAGAAAGGTTATATTTGTGAGAATGAATTAGAATGGATCGTACGAATGAATTAGAACGGATCGTACAAATGAATTAGAATGGTTACATTTATGAGAATGAATTAGAATGGATCGTACGAATGAATTAGAATGGATTGTACGAATGGATTAGAATGGATTGTACGAATGAATTAGAATGGATCGTACGAATGCATTAGAATGGATACATTCGTGCGAATGAATTAGAATGGATCATACGAATGAATTAGAATGGATCGTGCGAATGAATTAGAATGGATCGTACGAATAAATTAGAATGGATCTTGCGAATGAATTAGAATGGATCTTACGAATGAATTAGAATGGATACATTTGTGCGAATGAATTAGAATGGATCGTACGAATGAATTAGAATGGATCGTACGAATGAATTAGAATGGATCGTACAAATGAATTAGAATGGATACATTTGTGCGATGAATAAGAATGGAGCGTACGAATGAATTAGAATGGAGCGTACGAATGAACTAGAATGGATACATTCGTGCGAATGAATTAGAATGGATCGTACGAATGAATTAGAATGGATCATGCGAATGAATTAGAATGGATTGTACGAATGAATTAGAATGGATACATTTGTGCGAATGAATTAGAATGGATCGTGCGAATGAATTAGAATTTATCATACGAATGAATTAGAATGTATATATTTAAGCGAATGAATTAGAATGGATCGAACGAATGAATTAGAATGGATACATTTGTGCGAATGAATTAGAATAGATCATACGAATGAATTAGAATGGGTCATACTAATGAATTAGAATGGATACATTTGTGCGAATGAATTAGAATGGATCGTATATTCGTGCAAATAAATTAGAATGGATCGTACGAATGAATTAGAATGGATCCACCGAATGAGTTAGAATGGATCATACGAATGAATTAGAATGGATCGTACGAATGAATAAGAATGGATTGTACGAATGAATTAGAATGGATCGTATGAATGGATTAGAACGCATTGTACGAATGAATTAGAATAGATACATTTGTGCGAATGAATTAGATTGCCTCGTACGAATGAATTTGAATGGATTGTACGAATGAATTAGAATGGATCGCATGAATGAATATGAATGGATCGTGCAAATGAATTAGAATGGATACATTCGTGCGAATGAATTAGAATGGATCGTACAAATGAATTAGAATTGATCGTACGAATGAATTAGAATGGATCGTATGAATGAATTAGAATGGATACATTCGTACGAATTAATTAGAATGGATCGTGTGAATGAATTAGAATGGATCGTACGAATGAATTAGAATGGATCGTGCGAATGAATTACAATGGATACATTCGTGCGAATGAATTAGAATGGATCGTACAAATGACTTAGAATTGATCGTACGAATGAATTAGAATAGATCGTATGAATGAATTAGAATTGATACATTCGTACAAATGAATTAGAATGGATCGTGCGAATGAATTGGAATGGATCGTACGAATGAATTAGAATGGATACATTCGTGCAAATGAATTAGAATGGATCGTATGAATGAATTAGAATGGATCGTACGAATGAATTAGAATGAATCGTCAGAATGAATTAGATTGGATCGTACGAATGAATTAGAATAGATCGTACGAATGAATTAGAATGGATCGTGCAAATAAATTAGGATAGATACATTCTTGCGAATAAAATAGAATGGACCGTACGAATGAATTAGAATGGATCGTGCGAATGAATTAGAATGGATACATCCGTGCGAATGAATTAGAATGGATTGTGCGAATGAATTAGAATGGATCGTGTGAATGAATTTGAATGGATCGTGCGAATGCATTAGAATGGATCATACGAATGAATTAGAATGGATCATACGAATGAATTAGAATGGATACATTCGTGCGAATGAATTAGAATGGATCGTACGAATGAATTAGACTGCATCGTACGAATAAATTAGAATGGATACATTCATGCAAATGAATTAGAATGGATCGTACGAATGAATTAGAATGGATCGTACGAATGAATTAGAATGGATCGTACGAATGAATTAGAATGGATCATATGAATGAATTAGAATGGTTACATTCGTGCGAATGAATTAGAATGGATCGTACGAATGGATTAGAATGAATCGTACGAATGGATTAGAATGCATTGTACGAAAGAATTAGAATGGATCGTACGAATGAATTAGAATGGATACATTCGTGCGAATGAATTAGAATGGATTGTACGTATGAATTAGAATGGATCGTGCGAATGAACTAGAATGGATACATACATTCATGCGAATGAATTAGAATGGATCGTATGAATGAGTTAGAATGGATCGTATGAATGAATTAGAATGGATTGCATGAATGAATTAGAATGGATCATACGAATGAATTGGAATGGATCGTATGAATGAATTAGAATGGATACATTCATGCAAATGAATTAGAATGGATCATACGAATGAATTAGAATGGATCATACGAATGAATTTGAATGGATCATGCGAATGAATTAGAATGGATCGTACAAATGAATTAGAATGGATCGTACGATGCAATCTAATTCATTTGTACAATGCGTTCTAATCCATTCGTACGATCCATTCTAATTCATTCGTACGATCTATTCTAATTCATTCGCATGAATGTATCCATTCTAGTTCATTCGTACGATCCATTCTAATTCGTTCATACGATCCATTCTAATTCGTTCGTACGATCCATTCTAATTCATTCGTACGATCTATTCTAATTCATTCGTACGATCCATTCTAATTCATTCGCACGATCCATTCTAATTCATTCGTATGATCCATTCTAATTTATTCCTACTATCTATTCTAATTCATTCGTATGATCCATTCTAATTCATTCGTTCGATCCATTCTAATTTATTCGTACAATCCATTCAAATTCATTCGCATGATCCATTCTAATTCATTCGTACGATCCATTCTAATTCATTCTCATGAATGTAACCTTTCTAATTTATTTGTATGATCCATTCTAATTCATTCGTACGATCCATTCTAATCCATTCGTATGATCCATTCTAATCCATTCGTACGATCCATTCTAATCCATTCGTACGATCCATTCTAATTCATTCGTATGAATGTATCCATTCTAATTTATTCGTACGATCCAGTCTAATTCATTCATACGATCTATTCTAACTCATTCGCACGAATGTATCCATTCTAATTCATTCGTACGATTCATTCTAATGCATTCGTATGATCCATTCTAATTCATTCGCACGATCCATTCAAATTCATTCGCACGATCCATTCTAATTCATTCGTACGATCCATTCTAATTCATTCATACGATCTATTCTAATTCATTCGCACGAATGTATCCATTCTAATTCATTCGCACAATCCAATCTAATTCAAACGTACGATCCATTCTAATTCATTCACATGAAGTATTCTAATTCATTCGTATGATCCATTCTAATTCATTCGTATGTATCCATTCTAATTTATTTGTACGATCCATTCTAATTCATTCGCACGATCCATTCTAATTCATTCGTACGATCCATTCTAATTCATTCGCACGAATGTATCCATTCTAATTCATTCGTACGATCCATTCTAATTCATTTGTATGATCCATTCTAATTTATTCGTACGATCCATTCTAATACATTCTCACAAATGTAACCTTTCTAATTCATTCGTACGATCCATTCTAATTCATTCGTACGATCTACTCTAATCCATTCGTACGATCCATTCTAATCCATTCGTACGATCCATTCTAATCCATTCGTATGATCCATTCTAATTTATTCGTACGATCCATTCTAATTCATTCATACAAATATATTCATTCTAATTCATTTGTACGATCCATTCTAATTCATCCGTACGAATATAGCCATTCTTTTTCATTCATACGATCCATTCTAATTCATTCGTATGATCCATTCTAATTTATTTGTATGATGCATTCTAATTCATTCGTACGAATGTAGCCATTCAAATTCATTTCTACGATCTATTCTAATTCATTTGTATGATCCATTTTAATTCATTCGTACGAATGTAGCCATTCTAATTCATTCGTACGATCCATTCTAAATCATTCGTAAGAGCCATTCTAATTCATTCGTACAATCCATTCTAATTCATTCGTACAATCCATTCTAATTCATTCTTACGAATATAGCCATTCTAATTCATTCGTACGATCCATTCTAATTCATTCTTACGACCCATTCAAATTCATTCGTACGAAGGTATCTATTATAATTCATTAGTACAAATATTGTCATTCTAATTCATTCGTACGATCCATTCTAATTCATTCATACGAATATAGTCATTCTAATTCAATCATACGAATATAGCCATTTAATTCATTTGTTCGAATGTAGCCATTCTAATTCATTCGTACGAAGATATACATTCTAATTCAAAGTAGAAATGTAGCCATTCTAATTTATTCATACTATCCATTCTAATTCATTCGTACAAATATAGCCATTCTAATTCATTCGTACAAATGTAGCCATTCTTATTTATTCGTATGATCCATTCTAATTCATTCGTACGATCCATTCTAATTCATTCGTATGAATATAGCCATTCTAATTCATTCGTATGAATATAACCATTCTAATTCATTCGTACGATCCATTCTAATTCATTCGTACGAATGTAGCCATTCTAATTCATTCTACGAATATAGCCATTCTAATTCATACGTACGAATGTAGTCATTCTAATTCTTTCGTACGATCCATTTTTATTCATTCGTACGAATGTATCAATTATAATTCATTCGTACGGATAAAGCCATTCAAGTTCATTCGTACGATCAATTCTAATTCATTCCAAAGATCCATTATAATTCATTCGTACGAACGAATGTAGCCATTCTAATTCATTCGTAAGAGCCATTCTAATTTATTCGTACGATCCATTCTAATTCATTCGTAAGAGCTATTCTAATTCATTCGTAAGAGCCAATCTAATTCATTCATACGAATGAATTAGAATGGATCGTACAAATGAATTAGAATAGATCGTACGAATGAATTAGAATGGATTGTACGAATAAATTAGAATGGCTACCTTCGTACGAATGAATACGAATGAATCGTACGAATGAATTAGAATGGATCATACGAATGAATTAGAATGTCTTCATTCGTACGAATGAATTAGAATAGATATCTTCATACGAATGAATTAGAATGGCTACATTCATACGAATGAATTAGAATGGCTCGTTTAAATGTATTAGAATGGCTGTATTCGTACGAATGAATTAGAATGGATCGTACGAATGAATTAGAATGGATCGTATGAATGAATTAGAATGGATACAGTCGTATACATTCGTACGAGCTATTCTAATTCATTCGTATGACCCATTCTAATTCATTCATACGATCAATTCTAATTCATTCGTACAATCCATTCTAATTCATTCGTATGAATATAGCCATTCTAATTCATTCGTATGATCCATTCTAATTCTTCGTAGGAATATAGCTATTCTAATTCATTCGTACGAAGGTAGCCATTCTAATTCATTCATAGACATTCTAATTCATTCGTACGATCCATTCGTACCTATGTAGCCATTCTAATTCATTCGTACGAACGACTCTAACCATTCTAATTCATTCATACGAAGGTATCCATTCTAATTCATTTGTACGATCTATTATAATTCATTCGGACGAATATAGCCATTCTAATTCATTCGTATGATCCATTCTAATTCATTCGTACGAAGGTAGCCATTCTAATTCATTCGTGCGACCCATTCTAATTCATTTGTATGATCCATTCTAATTCATTCGTATAGTCATTCTAATTCATTCATATGATCCATTCTAATTCATTCGTATGAATATAGCCATTCTAATTCTTTCATACAATCCATTCTAATTCATTTGTACGAGCTATTCTAATTCATTCGTACGAATGTAGTCATTCTAATTCATTCGTATGACCCATTCTAATTCATTCGTATGATCCATTCTAATTCATTCGTACGAATATAGCCATTCTAATTAATTCGTACGATCTATTCTAATTCATTCGTACGAATGTATCTATTCTAATTCATTCATATGAATGTAGCCATTCTAATTCATTCGTATGACCCATTCTAATTTATTTGTACGAAGGTATTTATTCTAATTCATTCGTACGAATACAGCCATTATAATTCATTCATACGATCCATTCTAATTTATTTGTAGGAATATAGCCATTCTAATTCATTAGTACGAACGAATGTAGCCATTCTAATTCATTCGTACAAAGGTATCCATTCTAATTCATTTGTACGATCCATTCTAATTCATTCATACAAATTTAGCCATTCTAATTCATTCGTACGAATATAGCCATTCTAATTCATTTGTACGATCCATTCTAATTCATTCGTCCTAAGGTAGCTACTCTAATTCATTCGTACGACTCATTCTAATTCATTCGTACGATCCATTCTAATTCATTCGTACGAATGTAGCCATTCTAATACATTTAAATGAGCTATTCTAATTGATTTGTATGAATGTAGCCATCCTAATTCATTCGTACGAACGAATGTAGTCATTCTATTTCATTTGTACGACCCATTCTAATTCATTCGTGCGATCCATTCCAATTCATTCGTACAAGCCATTCTAATTCATTCATACGAATGTAGCCATTTTAATTCATTCGAATGATCAATTCTAATTCATTCGTACGAATATAGCCATTCTAATTCATTCGTCTGATCCATTCTAATTCATTTGTATGATCCATTCTAATTCATTCGTACGAAGGTAGTCTTTCTAATTCATTCGTATGATCCATTCTAATTCATTCGTACGATTCATTCTAATTCATTTGTACGATCCATTCTAATTCATTCATATGAATGTAACCATTCTAATTCATTTGTACCAATATAGCCATTCTAATTTATTCGTACAAGCTATTCTAATTTATTTGTACGATCCATTCTAATTCATTCGTGCTGCTATATTCGTACGATCCATTCTAATTCATTCATACGATCCATTCTAATTCATTCGTTCAAATGTAGCCATTCTAATTCATTTTAATATAGCCATTCTAATTCATTCGTTCGAAGGTAACTATTCTAATTCATTCATATGAATGTAGCCATTCTAGTTCATTTGTATGATCCATTCTAATTCATTTGTACGATCCATTCTAATTCATTCGTATGAATGTAGCCATTCTAATTAATTCTTGCGATCCATTCTAATTCATTCGTAAGAGTCATCCTAAGTCATTCATAGGATCCATTCTAATTCATTCGTATGAATATAGCAATTCTAATTCATTCGTACGATCCCATCTAATTCATTCGTACGAATGAAGCTATTTTAATTCATTCATACGAATGTAGTCATTCTAATTTATTCGTACGAATGTAGCCATTATAATTCATTCGTACGATCCATTCTAATTCATTCGTTCGATTGTAGCCATTATAATTCATTCGTATGAATGAATGTAGCCATTCAAATTCATTCGTACGATCCATTCTAATTCATTCGTACGAATATAGCCATTCTAATTCAATTATAGGATCCATTCTAATTAATTCATATGAATGTAGTCATTCTAATTTATTTGTTTGAATGATGTCATTCTAATTCATTCGTATGATCCATTCTAATTCATTCGTACGAATGTAACCATTCTAACACAATCATACGGATGTAGCCATTCTAATTCATTCGTACGAGCTATTATAATTCATTCGTATGATCCATTCTAATTCATTCGTACGAAGGTAGCCATTCTAATTCATTCCTACGATCTATTCTAATTCATTCATATGATCGATTCTAATTCATTCGTACAATCTATTCTAATTCATTTGTACGAAGGTAGCTATTCTAATTTATTCGTACGACCTATTCTATTTCATTTGTACGATCCATTCTAATTCATTCGTACGAATGTAGCTATTCTAATTCATTCGTATGAATGTAGCCATTCTAATTCATTAATACGATCCATTCTAATTCATTCGCTTGAACCATTCTAATTCATTCTTACGAAGTGGCCATTCTAATTCATTCGTAGGAGTTATTCTATTTCATTCATACGATCGATTCTAATTCATTCGTACGAATGTAGCCATTCTAATTCATTCGTACGATCCATTCTAATTCATTCGTACGAATGTTGCCATTCTAATTCATTCTAATACAGCCATTCTAATTTATTCGTTCGAAGGTAACCATTCTAATTCATTCGTACGATCCATTCTAATTCATTCGTACGAATGTAGCTGTTCTAATTCATTCGTATGAATGTAGCCATTCTAATTCATTAATACGATCCATTCTAATTCATTCGCTCGAACCATTCTAATTCATTCTTACGAAGTGGCCATTCTAATTCATTCGTAGGAGTCATTCTATTTCATTCGTACGATCGATTCTAATTCATTCGTACGAATGTATCCATTATAATTCATTCGTAGGATCCATTCTAATTCATTCGTACAAATGCTGCCATTCTAATTCATTCTAATGTAACCATTCTAATTCATTCGTTCGAAGGTAACCATTCTAATTCATTCGTACGATCCATTCTAATTCATTCGTACGATCCATTCTAATCATTCGTACGAATGTAGCCATTCTAATTCATTCGTACGATCCATTCTAATTCATTCATACAAATGTAGCCATTCTAATTCATTCTAATGTAGCCATTCTAATTCATTCGTATTAATATTGTCATTCTAATTCATTCGTACGATCCATTCTAATTCATTCGTATGAATATAGCCATTCTAATTCATTCGTACGATCCATTCTAATTTATTCGTACGAATGTATCCATTCTAATTCATTCGTACTGATGTAGCCATTCTAATTCATTCATACGATCAATTCTAATTCATTCCTACGATCCATTCTAATTCATTCGTACGAACGAATGTAGCCATTCTAATTCATTTGTAAGAGCCATTCTAATTCATTCGTACGAATGTAGCCATTCTAATTCATTCGTACGATCCATTCTAATTCATTCGTATGAATGTAGCCATTCTAATTCATTCGTACGATCCATTCTAATTCATTCATACGAATATAGACATTCTAATTCATTCGTACGATCCATTCTAATTCATTCGTACGAGCCATTCTAATTCATTCTCATGAGTGTAGCCATTCTAATTTATTCATACGATCAATTCTAATTCATTCATATGATCCATTCTAATTCATTCGTACGAATGTAATCATTCTAATTTATTCGTACAAATGTAGCCATTCTAATTCCTTCGTACGAGCTATTCTAATACATTCGTACGATCCATTCTAATACATTTGTATGAATGTAGCCATTCTAATTCATTCGTACAATCCATTCTAATTCATTCGTATGATCCATTCTAATTCATTCGTACGAATGTAGCCATTCTAATTCATTCGTTCGAAGGTAGACATTCTAATTCATTCGTACGATCCATTCTAATTCATTCGTAAGAGCCATTCTAATTCATTCGTACAAATGTAGCCATTCTAACTCATTTGTACGATCCATTCTAATTCATTCATACGGGCCATTCTAATTCGTTCGTACGAATGTAGTCATTCTAATTCATTCATACAATCCATTCTAATTCATTCATACGAGCCATTCTAATTCATTCGTACGATTCATTCTAATTCATTTGTACGAAGGTATTGAGTTTTATCGAGCTGGGGCGCCATAAATATTAGAACCCCTAATTCCTAAAAAAAAACAGAAAGCTGAGGACTTTAGAGCCATGTGGCAATTGACTAGGTCCTATCATTTTCCTGTCTTTTCCTCACTCTTAAAATTTCTAGCCCTTCTCAACGCTCCAAGCCATTAAAAGTAATAACAAGTCATTAGTGCAAGGCGAAGGAGATCCAATCATGGGTAAGATGGTTTGTGAAGCAATGTTTCATCAAAGCAGGCATTATCTTATAGCTCTTAAACGAATTATAAGAGAAACAATTGATGAGTATTTAGCTATCAAATCAAAGGCAACAGTCGTCGATTATGATTCTCCCTAAGAAAAAAACAACAACGAAAGAACAAACAAACAATATTTGTTATATATGCCAAGTGGATCTCTCCAATACCACATCTCGTCCCCTACAGAAGCTTGTGTATAGTGATAAAGGTTCGAGGATTAGAGCCCTATGGAGATCACACACTACACGGAGAACTCGAAGCAAATGTACATACAAGTGCAATACAGATTCACATGTAATTAAATATTTGGATTATCACACAATATATTACACCATGCAATATTAATGGTCACCGTTTGTCAAACCTTGAAAACTTATCTTCTTTCCATCTCAAAACTCCACTTAGAGACAAGATCAACACCGCTATCTGTAGATATAGAGTAATACCGGAGAATACATACGCCAAGTGACGAAAGACCGAAGTAGACTCACCTGAGGAGCCCGAATGAAGACTTGAAAAATAACTGAAGGACAAATGGATCTCCACTCTTTTTTTTTATCTTCTTACTCTTCCTTCCTCTTCTTATCTTCATTCTCACTTCCTGACTTCCTTCCTACCTTCTCTTCTATCTTACTTCATAAACCTTGAGGAAATCTGTGATCGGGTTCTCCCTCTCATTCTCTTCTCTCGTAGACAATCTCAATCAATCGTCTCTTCGAACAACAAAACCCAAATGCCACACATTTCCTTATAGGTGTCCCTTTTGTGGCGATCTCAATTATTATGATACTATAATTACCAATGGATAAGGATTCATATGGCAATAAGAGTCCCTTGTGTGGCGAGGATGTGACATGTTCTTCATCTAGGCAACCAGAGATAAGTTTGTACTTACCTAACTCATCTAGGTCTTGAAAACCCACGAGACCTTGTCTTGCTGCTGTCCTTGATTCCTTCGGGCAAAATTGGGTTCGCTCAGGCGAATTTGCCTCGGGTGCCTTGCTGGTAGCATCCAATTCGACCAGTCGAGCCTGATTTTGCTCGGGCAAATTTTCCTGATATTTTGCCACTCAGGTAGTCTTTTACATGTGGTTCTTCCGGACACAATGTATTAAAGAACCAATGTTGTGTGTATGAAAATTTCTTTTATGATTATTTACTAAGTACACAACTCAATCAGACAATACTGCGACCATCCGTGCGTCGCAATGTGTTTGTACAAGTACTACTATTATAAAATGAAGGTCTTTGGTGCCACGTGGTAGCTTCCTAATTCCCACACCCTCTCCCATCTCTCTCTCTCCCCTTTTAAATTTCTTTTATAATTAAACAGGTTCCTCTCTCTCTCTCTTTCTCGCCACACACACACACATTAATTAGGGATGCGGTGTCGGATGTGCTATCCGATCGAGCAACATTGTAATCGTTTATGCATTGAATGAGATTAGTACTAGCAAATACTTATAACGTTGAGGCCTCTCTGCCACATGTCAGACTTCCTCATCTTTTCTTCCTTTTTGTCTCTCTCTCCTCATTTTTTGATTTTTTAAAGGAAACCATCCTTGTGGGTGCAAAATCTGGTAAACGCCTGATGGTGGGACCCACCAGTCCTGCTTGGGGTCCACAAAGACGACGGTGGGACCCTCTAGCTTTGTCTGGGACCCACAAAAATGACGGTGGGATCCACCAGCCCTGTCTAAGGCCCACGGACTCTATTTGGGGTCTAGTAAATCCTTCCCGGATACTTACCAAAACCTTGGATATTCCCAAAGCTTTATAAATAGCAGACCTTGTAAATATTACAGACTGGAATTCATTACTCCCAACTTCACTTTCTGTTTTTCAGAGCTCGCTAAGCCTTCTAGTGATCAGACTCTAGTTAAGCCTATTCCACCATCTGTTTACTTGTATAAGCACTCCTCGGTTTGTCAAGAGTAGCTCTACTATTTTCGAGCTAGTGAATTCAAAGGTTGCATCATACTGCTCGGAGATGTATACTTTGGCCGAACTCCGTCACCACATCTTGTGTCAACTCTCTTTCTCTCTATCTCTCTTCACCTCAACAATGTCTACGTGATAGCTCAGTACTCCACAGTGCACAACACATAAAACTCAAACCTTTAATCGTCTGTTGGAGGGAGATCGTACGGCGGCCATAATTTCTCTCCATAGTTTGGTATTATCCTCCGATTTGTATATCGTGAGTGATGTTCGGAACGAATGACATCACTCGAAGAATCCAAAAATCGAGGGTTGGAGATAGCCAACCCTTGAGCATCCTCCGGTATTGCAGATTACCTGAAGATTCAATCAATAACCGAGGGTTTGGAGACAACCAACCCTTGAGCATCCACCGAAGTTGCATATCGCCTATGGATTCAACCAACAACCGAGGGTTTGGAGACAGTCAACCATAACTCAAGCATCCTTTGGCATTGTAGATTGCCTAAAAATTCAATCAATAATTGAGGGTTTGGAGACAGTCATCCCTCGAGTATCATTTGGCATTGTAGATCGCCTATGGATTTAATCAACAAGTGAGGGCTTGGAGACAGCCAACCCTCGGGTATCCTCTCGCGTTGCAGATTGTCCGAGGATTCAATCAATAACTGAGGTTTGGAGACAGCCAACCCTTGGGCATCCTCCGGCGTTGCTGATAGCCCAAGGATTCAATCAACAACTGAGGGTTTTGAAACAGTCAACCCTCGGGCATCCCTCGATATTGTAGATCGCCCAACGATTTAATTAATAACTGAGGGTTTGAAGTAGCCAACCCTCGGGCATCCTCTGGTGTTGTAAATTGCCAGAGGATTCAATCAACCGAGGGTTTGGAGACAGCCAACCCTCGGGCATCCTTCGGTATTGCAGATCGCCGGAGGATTCAATCAACAACCGAGGGCTTGGAGACAACCAACCCTCGGACAACCTCCAGCGTTGTAGATCGTTTGTGAATTCAATCAACAACCGAGGGCCTAGACACAGCCAAACCTCGGGGATCCTCCAGTGTTGCTATTCGCCGAGGGATTCAATCAACAACCGAGGGCTTAGATACAGCCAACCCTCGAGCATCCTCCAGTGTTGTATATTGTCTATGGATTCATTCAACAATTGAGGGTTTAGAGACAGTCAACCCTCAAGTATCCTCCAACATTGCAGATCACCCGAGGGTTCAATCAACAACCGAGGGTTTGGAGACAGCCAACCCTCGGGCATCCTCCGATGTTGTAGATCGCTCGTAGATTTAATTAACAACAGAGAGTTTCAAGACAACTAACCCTCGAGCATCCTCCGATATTGCAGATCGCTTGTGGATTCAATCGACAACCAAGGGCATGGAAACAATCAACCCTTGGGCATCCTCCTGTGTTGAAGATCGCCTGAGGATCCAATCAATAATCGATGGCTTAGAAATAATCAATCCTCGGGCATCCTCCGGCGATGTAGATCGTTCGAGGATTCAACTGTTAATGGTAGGGCTTGGAGACAATCAAATCTCGAGCATCCTCCAGTGTGACAGATCATCCGAGAATTCAATCAATAACAATGTCCAAGGAGATAATCTTGACACTCGAATACAAAATCCGAGACGCTCTCGTTGCTTCAGCATGCAACAAAGCCCAAGGCCCTACTCTTTGCACTAGAAGACAAAGTTCGAAGTATTCAATGCTTCAACATTCTATATATATGCCCAACAAAGACAGTCTGAGGTATTCAAACACTCAACAAACCCAAGGCCATACCCTTGGCACTCGAAGAAAACATTCGAAGCGTTCAAACGCTTTAGCACTCAACAAGCCCAAGGCCCTGCCTTTGGCACTCGAAGAAAAAGTCTAAGGCGACCATCGCCTTGGTACTCGAAAAGCCCAAGGTCCTGCCCTTGGCACTCGAAGACAAAGTCCGAGGTGACTATTGCCTCGACACTCAACAACCCCAAGGTCATGTCCTTGGCACTCGAAGACAAAATCCGAGGTGACCATCACCTTGGCACTCGACAAGCCCAAGGCCTTGCCTTTGGCATTCG
The DNA here is from genome assembly GCA_947650365.1 of Chamaelirium japonicum. Lineage (NCBI taxonomy): Eukaryota > Viridiplantae > Streptophyta > Magnoliopsida > Liliales > Melanthiaceae > Chamaelirium > Chamaelirium japonicum. Next base: position 46,310,908 of record OX393552.1, on the reverse strand, counting down.
AAGACAATGTCTGAGGCAACCGTCGTCTCGGCACTCGACAAACTCAAGGCCCTACCCTTAGCACTCGAAGACAAAGTCCAAGGCGACCATCACTTCGGTACTCAACAAGCCCAAGGCCCTACGATTGGCACTCGAAGGCAAAGTCTGAGGTAACCATCACCTTGGCACTCGACAAGCCTAAGGCCCTGCCCTTGGCACTCAATGACAAAGTCCGAGATGACCATCGCCTCGACACTGACAAACCCAAGGCCCTGCTCTTGGCACTTAAAGACAAAGTCCGAGGCAACGATCGCCTCGGCACTCAACAAGTCCGAGGCCCTACCCTTGGTACTCACAGATAAAGTCCGAGATGGCCATCGCCTCTGCCGTTAATAATAATATTTATTAATTTATTTAATTGTTCTTATATTATCGACGGGATATAATAATCCATCGGTATTAATATTTATTACCGACGAAAAATATTAAATCGTCATTGTTTACTTTTTCGATGCCATCTTTTTCGGCAGGCGGCGACGGAAATATTGTCTGTTGCCATAAATCTGTGCTGACGGTTATTAATTATTACTGACGGAATATGTCTATCGTTAATAATAGTTTTTTTTTTGTAGTGACCTCTGTTCTTGGCCCTTTCTAACAAAACTAGATGTGGAAAGATTTTATCAATGATATCCCTTTGTACCTATTTCTCAAAAAAAATTTATCCCTTTGTGGCTAGTTGTTTTATGGGAAGAACATGGGAATAGACGAATTTTGTGGTGATTAGTTCTTAAAAACTTTATGGAACATTAACTTACCTATTTCTCAAAAAAAAATATCCCTTTGTACCAAGTATTGTTTTTTCTAAATCCTACGAAAGTAACACAATCAATTGACACATACCACGGTTCACAGTCATGTGTCAATGTTAATGGACCACAAGCAGCAAACGCAAAACAATATAAAAAATCGATGCCATCAAAGAATTGAATACTGTGTGTGTTGTTGTTGGGAAATTTGCACAGTTCTGATGTTGAGTCCTCTACTTTGTTATCTTTATAAAAAATAGGATAGCAGGCTACTATGTAGGGCATCAACACAGTACTCTTTGTTTTGGCTCAAATTAGAAGAGGGTTCCATGAGATCATGCAAATTCAAGGGGGAGCAACTGCCCCCGCCCCCCCTGGTTCCTTTGTGGCCACTATTGCTAACTCCCTTCCTGTTAGGGGTGGCAATAGGTCGGGTTCGGGTCGGACCCTACTCCTATCAATATCCATACCCATTTGGATAAGGCAGGGTCCATACCTTACCCATACCCATTCGGGTACAAAAGTGTCTATAATCGATCCATACCCAATCGGGTTTTGGGCTTTATTTCGGATACCAGGTATGAATTGGGTATAATTTGTTTATATTTCTCCATCATATATGCAATTACTAGAGGGAAAAAAAAAAAAAAAGGCATCGTAATGCAATGTTTAAAGTTATCTCTGTTGGTTTCTTGTTATAATGGTTTTAGTAGAGTAAGTTTGGGTAGGGATAACAGTCCGGTCGGAATTTGGGTATATGGCAATGAGTTATAGCTTCAGACTGTTTATAGTAAACACAAGTTAAAACTGCAATTGGGTTTCGGGTATGGATATTGAGATACCCAAATCCATACCCAAAAGTTAACCGGGTAGAGTTTTTATACCTATATCTTGTCCAAATCATGTTTCGGATACATAATCTGTACCGATTCCTAGTGTTTCGGGTCGAGTTTGTGCCGGGTTTTCGGAGTCCATTGCCAACCTACTTTTGGAAGCCCGATCAATATGTGTGTAGCTATACATCACAGAATCCAACCCCTCTATTCAGGATTAACTAGACAACCTCATGCCCCCAAACCCGGATATTAAGGAGGGTGAATAGGCCGGTTCTCAGTAAGACATTTATCGGATTTTTTTATAATTTATGTATGGTTGACTTGGGGTAGAGATGTAAAACGGGTCGGGCCTAAAATACTTTGGGTCGGGCCTAGATATGTCAAGCTCACAAGCCCGTCGTGTTCATCAGACTGGACATTGGGCCAAGGGTCTGAGCCCGGGCCCGGTCCGTGTATACATATATTTGAAATTTTGGGCCGGGCCGGGCTGGGTTTGGGCTATAAAATGGTTTTTAATAAAAAAATGTGTCCATTGGAGGGTTTGGGCTATGAAATTTCGGGCCGGGCCTAGATATGTCAAGCTCAGGTGGGCCCATCGGCTTCGTCAGGCCGGGCCTCGGGCCAAGGGTCTGACCCCGGGCCCGGCCCGTGTATACATATATTTGAAATTTCAGGCCGGGCCGGGCCGGGCTGGGTTTGAGGATTTGAGCTATAAAATGGTTTTTAATAAAAAAATGTGCCCATGTGTGTGTTTGAAATTTCAAACTTTAACGCTTTCAAAGACGCCTCCACCACCGTACCAACAGTTCTTTCCTATTCAATGCACCCAGTTTTAATATATATAATAAGTATATGGTAGTATAGCGGGCCGGGCTCGGGCTTCCTTTCGAGCCGGGTTTGGGCCTATGGGTTTGTTTTACACCCCTAACTCGGCCCCAACTCAAATCCTTCAGGCCACATTCCTGTTAGCTGGGTCTACCGATGCACACGGTTAGGGGTGTAAAACGGGCGGGGCTGGACCTAAAATACTTCGGCCAGGACGGGTCTAGAGATGTCAAACCTGGATAGATCCGTCGGGCTCATCCGGCTGGACTCGGGCCAAGGGTTCGAGCCCGGGCATATATATACTCAAAATTTTAGACCGGGCCGGATTTGGACTAAAAATATAATATTTTAATTAAAAAATTCTGAATACAAAATGTTTGAAGGCTTAAATCTCTCTATGTGTTTAGAGAAACTACAACCACTGTACCATACATTTTCAATGTAACATATACACAGTTTATATATATATAATAAGTGCATAGTAATTGTATTGGACTTCCGGGTTTTTTTTTGGGATGGGTTTCGGACCGGGTTATGGGCTCAAGGTGGCAGCCAGAGCCCTGCCCATGGTATCTTCGAACCGGGCTGGATCGATCTGTTGATCAGATCGGGCCGGGCTCGGGCCGAATTCGGCGGATGGGCTTTTTTTACACCCCTACACACAGGGGAGAGAGAGAGAGAGAGAGAGAGAGAGAGAGAGAGAGAGAGAGAGAGAGAGAGAGAGAGAGAGAGAGAGAGAGAGAGAGAGAGAGAGAGAGAGAGATTGATAATACTCGATCAGAATCTGATGGAGGTATGGATGGCATGGGCGACTTTTGGAGCCATGATAGATCGCAAGAAATGTAAAACCACAAGAAACAAGCAGACAAACAGAAACCCATGATTCTCGGGTACGGAACTCGGAAGAATGATTGCCAATGGAGACCACCTTTTCCGCGATGCAGGACACATCAAAAGCTGCACGCTCCCGGCCGCCCTGTAAAAGCAAAGGGTGAGTGAGAGATCTAGAGAAACAGACAGAGAGAGAGAGAGGGAAAGCTAGAGAGAGAGAGCACGAAGGATCCTTCAGCTTTGATCTCGTTGTGCCACAATTCCACAAGGTACGGAAGATTAACGGCACGTGTGGAAGCTTTCAGTAGGTGCATTACTGGAACATTGTATACCCGTTTCTGAATAAGAGATAAGAGAGAGAAACACACAATGCAGAGAGAAGCTAGCTAGCTAGCTAGGGTTTGACCTTTGTACGTACATCTTGGGTTCCTTCGGCTCCTCCAATGGCGAGAAATGGAGAGCTAACCCTTGTTGGAGCTACAGAAGTGACTGGTTTCCGATGCAGCATCATCAAGATTCTCCGAGCCCCTCCTGATCTGATCGAGTGCTAACTCGATCTTGTCGAGGCTCGTGAATCTTGATGATGCTCCACCAGCAACCAGCGACTGGTTCCTGCTCTTCCCCCTTCAAAAATGTTTGTTCAGCATCAACGCAAGCAGCGATAATAAACCCTAACAGCACTCAACCGAACCCTAACCCTAACCCTAACCCGAAACGAAAGCAGTGGAAGAAGAACCGAAAGGGAAAGCCAAAAGGCCTCCTAGCTAGAAAAATAGGGGCCGGCACCCTAACTACATTGTGAAACGTTGAGAGGCCGGATCAGCAGGGGTGGAGGCGCGCATCAGAAAACCCAGCAAGGAAAAGAGCATAGGACATGGAAATGACAAGAAGAAGGGAGAGAATCCCACCTCAAATACGAGCTAGGAGAAGCACCCTATGGCCATAGGAGGAGAGGAGGAGGAGATAGATGGGTGAAGCAGAAGCGTTTGGGGAGGTGGGGTATAAATATAAGGGAAGGGCAGATATTAGGTGGTGGGGGAGGGATTGGTTGGCTTGTGTGATCCTAGAGAGAGAGAGAGAGAAGAGAGAGAGAGAGGATTGAACCACAACAGCAACAGTTACACATCGCAGTCCGTGGTGCCCAAAAGAGCCCCAAGACTTAATCCCTCCTGACCTCGGCTACTTGCCGCGGACGTCCGATGAAGCAACAGCGTGGAAAGGAGAGAGGGGAGCTTTCCCGTTAAGGGAGAGCCAGAGCCCGAGGCGAAGGGTAGAAAGAGGAAAGCTTGGGGGGGTGGAGAAGGACCGCACCTGCCTTGTAACGGTGGCGTTTCGGTTCGGGGGATCTCTTGCGTCCCCCACAAGCTAGACATTGGACGGAGGGAGGACTTGACAGCCTCGAACCGCCGATACAACCACCCTGATCTTCGTTTCACTTGTACTAGAGGGGCGGGATGAGATGTGGCTTCACATTGATTTGTTTCCTTAGTTAGGCGTTAAACCCTCTGGTTAATTCAATGAGAGACCCCATGACTTCCCACTTTGGTCTCAAGGATACTCCATACTTGTGGCTCCTTAATTGGTTTTTAACGAAAATTCTGTTCAGCCAGACCGTTATCCAGCCTTCTATTTTCCATCCTAACGTGGCATGAACAGTCCTGTGATCGTATACTGCAATAAGTTGTTTTTTTGGTACATACAATAAGTATTTTTTGGTACATAGTACCTACAGCCTCCATGGGCCAGACGCACATAACAGCCGCACGATGGCAGGCGACCCGACAAATGAATCGCCCTCCGGCCAGCTGGACGATCATCTTGCAGCTGTGATGGGTGGTGGGTCCCTTCTACGGATCGTGATCGATCGGGCAGTGACGGAGCTATGAATTCACTTTAGTAGGGGCATAAATTCTAAGAGAGAAAGAGATATAGAGATAATAGGGTTTTGGCATATATCTTGCCTTTTTTTTTGGAAGGAGGAACTGGTCACCGCCTAGTCAGGGGTAAGGAACAGTCCACCGACCACGAGTTTCGGGCAGAGGAGACAGTGACACCTAACGAAAGTCCCAGTATCTGAGAATGGCCGTACGGCCTGTATGGTGCAACCCGTGTATGGGACTATGATCTAGGAGCACTACAAGCCTATGAGGTGCAGAGGTGGGATGAATTGAGGAATCGGTTTTTTTTTGGGGTTAAAGTACACTTTGCCCCCCTGAAATTTAGCTCAAAAATAATTAAGCCCCTCATAGTTTATTTTGTTCCAAATCGTTCCCTAAAGTTTGAAATGTTAGGAAATACCTCCTTTTGTCAACTACTTAATTAAGGAGACAAAATGTAGTTCTTTAACTATAGGGGGGTTAAGTGTTTTTGAGCTAAAGTTCAAGGGACAAGTATGATTTCTCTCTTTGAATTCTCAGTGGGGACATTTCCCCCACTAGGCTTTAGTTGGCTCCGCCAATGCGATCGGGGCCAACTGGCTGGAGGAGATTGGAACTCACCCAGCAGAAGGTTGGTGGCCGGTGGTATGCAGGGATCGGTGAAATGGTACGTGAAGGGGAGTGGGGTCTTCACCAATCCTTGCCCCCAACCTCCCCGACTCGCCGTGTGTTGAGTCTACACGGCACACGGGGTAGCTGGCAAGTATTGTTTGTTGCAATTTCTGTTGTTAGATTATGGTGCTATAAAAGAAGAAGATTATACTAACTCGACCTTCCTGAGGCAAAGTGATGACTTTCATCTATAAATCCTCTGATAATCCTCGTCATGCATGAAATGGAAACATCTTTTGTATCAGTGAAACTTTGTTGCGATGTGCTACCAAAGACGGCTAGTGTGGAAAGAAGTGGTCTCCATAACCAGGCCAAGTGTTGAAGTAATGCATGGATTAATTTGCGAAACAAGAGTTATATAGTGGGAAGTTCTAGCTCTATGTCAACTGATATCGCCGGGCTAGTGGCTAATGACAAGAATTGTATTGTTACTGAGGAAGATTGCGTCTTCCTTTGATTTGTTACATCTGGATGATCAGCTTTGTATTGATTTTACTTTGGGTGTGGAACGCTATGAATTTGATCCTATTGTTTTTCTAAAAAAAAATCCTTTGTTCGATCTCAAGCCAATTTTCATGGATTTTGATTAATATTTCGATTTTCTTTTCTGGCAATCTAGCGAGAGTGGAGAGCTCAACCTCGGTTACGCATTGGCCATGGGAGAGCTCTCGCAATGCGTACAGTATATATGATCCACCATGATTATTATGGTAGAATAGACGAGTTAGCATGCAAGTAGGTTAGAGTGACCCGTGAATGACAAAAGCTGCACAGATACGTGTAGGAGTTACGAGCCTACGTATCTGACATGGCTAATGATAATTTATGGATATAAATAACTTTACGATCATAAATCAAATCTATCTATATTCATTTTTATTCGATGGACTGGATGACTGACGACATTCGTGCTATGCGTGGAAGCCCAATGAACCAACGCAAATAATTAATATATAGGATGCATAACTAAAATCTAGAAAGATTCAACAAATAAAATAAAATACAAAAGATATAGAAGTAAATAACGCAAACCAATTAAAGAGACAAAGGTTGTAGGTGCTTCGACCTTTGGCCTATATCCACCAGCGACATGTAGTACAGAGAAATCTAATATCAAAATAAATGAGAGTTACAATAGGGTTCTTCAAACCCTCAAGCAAGCCCCAAATGACGGCTCACAATCTCCCCTTCTATCTAATTCCTCCTCAATTCTATGTGATAGAAACCCTAACACCCTTTTATATAGTAGGATAAGTCTCCCACTTAATCTCCATCAAAACCTGCATCGACCCAAAGTTAGGCCCAAAATCCTTAGTCTCCGACGTCGAGTGGTATGTACCACTCGTGCGTACTACTTAAGAAGAGAGCAAACTCTAGGACCGCGCCAGGATTGCACTAGTGCGCATCAGGCCATGGAACCAAAAGTGGTGCGCACCACGATGTGCAAAAACTAAATCTTTTGCTAGATAAATGACACATTGACTACATGATAGATCTGAACGTGCTTCAATTCAGAACAATCCTCAAGTCATTAATCAGCCCATGTAGCCAAATGGCTTTCTTAATGGCCCCCGTCACCGTCTGTATTATAACGTTGACCTCTATCTCCTCGGTCCTATAGTAAGATTAAAGACATACTACGTACGTAGTAGACTGACGCTTATCCAAACCACATGTATAGTCTGAGTCCTCGTATCTAACCAAATATCGATAAAACTGATCATCCCTCTTCAATTTCAAACCGGCCAACATCCAAAGTATCCTTAATGTATCATGTGTAAAATCCACTTCATTGCTTTCCATTGTCCTTTAATTGTCCTATATCATGCATATTCATGTAGCCCTGTCCGGGATCCACGAGTCCAATGGTGGGACCCGCAGCCCTTCCTGGGGTCCACTTGAACTATCTGGGGTCTGATAAATTCCCCCGGGTATTTATCAAATCCCGGATATTCCTGAAATATTCTTCATATAAACTAAGCCCTTATAAATAGCTAGCAAACCATGTAATTGATTCCATATCCTGAAATCCAAATCATAATCCTATTTTCTGTTTTCCAGAGCTCCTCGAGCCTTTTGGTTTTTAGACACTCCACCCTCTGTCATCTTGTAAGAAGCACTTCTCGGCCTGTAGAGAGTAGCTCTACTTCATTCAGAGATAATGGATTTAAAGGTCGTGTCTTACCACACGGAGATGTAGGCTTCGGTCGAACTTCGTCACCACATTTAGTGTCAACTTCTCTACCCTACAGTGTTTGTGTGACAGCCTAGCAAGCTACAGCTCAGCGCTTCGAAGAGCGCCACATTTGTGCACGAATCTTGGAGTTGTATGCGGCTTGTTTGGGGCTATATCTTCAACATGCTCAACTCGAAGAAAATTATTTTTTATTCATGAAGATGCCTAAAGCTAGCACTGAACCCTAGGCACATGGGATGGAGGGGAGATCACAAAACTTTACCAAATGATTTATCCCATATATCTAGATCGAGCCTCCTAGTTATAATAGGGGCTAATTCGAAGGGCAACAACATTAGGAACCTAAATCGGTGGTTATGGGCCTCGAATTTGGTTCTCGATTAATTCGGCTGCAGGGTCGTTGAAATTGTTCCCTTTATTGCGACGGGGCTAGCTCTTCTTCCCCTGGAAAGTTTGGGCCTTCCTAATTCGGTGGTCATGGATGCCGAATTAGATGAGATAAAAGCGGGCAATGAGAGTGCGCCATTGAACAAGATATAAATCCGACGGTTGGGCAAGTGAGTTTAGGGTTTTGATTTTTTTTTTAAATCTAACATAAACAATCATTTTTTCATAGACCTCTGATTATCCCAGCGTTTTAGCATGATTTGGTTGTAGTGCTAGGACAAGCCATCACATATATCAAATTTCCAACCAAACCAGCATATATAACGTACACGAATAATAAATTCTCACTCTTTATTTGTGCTAGGAGATATTGATGCATTGAGCTTGAAGTGAGGGTCTGATTGTGCACCTTCATTTATTGAATTGTTGTTCATACCAAAATACTACTGTAATACTTCTTTTTCAAATTTCTAATACATAAAACTATTTATACTTTTCATTCCGTCTGTAGCAATTTTCATACCATTCTTTTCTTCTCCAAGACCCTTCATCTTGAACTCTCTTCCCAACTGAGTTTTCAATTCTTTGATCTCCACAGCTCTAAGAGGAAATGGGCATGCCATCTACATTTATGAACAAGTGAATAAAGGATTCATCACGTAGCCTCCGAAAATACTCACAATATAGTATAATGGAATCTCTAGATCGATCGATCTTGTACTTCTGCTCGAATCACTCATTCTTCAATCTAAGCAATAATTTTTAGATCATCTTACAAATCAAATTCTCGTGACGTGCAACCTTGTACGTATCCTGCTGATTGAGATGTGTAAATATCGATCTCCTCCAAATCACCATGCAAGAAAATGGTTTTACTCCAACATAATAGAATGTCTGGCTTTCATTTGCCCTAATTTAGTGTTGTTTTGTAGGTTGAAAAAAAAAAAACCGGGTTTACGTACGAAAATAAGTCAAATCATAAATAATATGGGAAAGACATTAATGATTCTTTTTTTTGGTGTGGCCCTAGCTTATGAGTGGACGAAGTAAGAAAGGTTTGATCAACTCCAGTGATTTTTTGCCATCCCCGACCGTCCGTTCACCGATCGATCGCCGGTGTTCTTTGTCGTTTCCAGAATTTCAGGTTCCATGAGTGCAAAGGCTGTTAGCGCCGCGCTCGTTCCGCTGGCCCATCATGACCACGTCTCCATCGGTTCCAATAATACACAGCAAAGCAAACCCCGAGGGCGATCCCTGCCCTCGGCGCGCAGCGCACCGCCGGCCCCCACCCCATCCCTCCAGTGACAACAGCACCGCCACCACCACCTCATCCCACAGGCCACCGCCTGCTCCAGCTGCTCTGCATCGGCTCCCAAACGATCAGCTCAGATCTCCCTTTTCACATGAGCGTGGGGGCTACCTGCTCTCGTAATGGCCAGCAAACCCCTGCCCTTTTTCTCCAACACCATCACTGCTTTCTCGCACGGTTACAGGCTTACCTCATGCCCAGACAGAGAGAGAGAGAGAGAGAGAGAGAGAGAGAGAGAGAGACCCAAGCTTTATGATCTAGGACCGAGCCCAACCTGGGCCCACAACGGACCGCCAACATGAGTCCAGGTCGACCAGCTCCATTAGCGTTGAGATAGGCCTGGCTAACGTCCACACACAAACAGATGCACCACGAAGAGGCTAGGATCAGACTGCACCTGTGAAATTACTGCTGATACTGTATGGCCTTTGAAACACATCGACGGCCGTCCGACGCACTCGCCATTGAAGTGAATTAGCTAGGGGTGCCAATGGGTCGTGTCGGGTCGGGTTCGTGCCAATGGGTCGTGTCGGGTTGGGTTCGTGCCGTGTCTAGTTTCGGGTCGTGTCCAAAACCCCTAGATCCGGACCCGACCCGTTTAACTAATAGTGTCTAAATTCTAAACCCGTACCCGGCCGTTTATAAATGGGCAGACCCGATAAGACCCGTTAGACACGTTTATCACACAGATTTATTCAGTTGACCCGATCCAGGCCAACTCAACCCGACATTACCTGATAGACCCGTTGATACTATATATTATAGTATCGGATTGTGGGTAGACCCGACCCGACATGACTCGGTGAATTTTAAACGGGTCTTCCCAGGTCTACGGTGTCCAAGACCCTAAACCCGGACCCGACCCATTTATTAAACGGGTCTAGCGTGTCGACCCGTTTACAACCCGAACCCGTTTAGCCCTGACCCAGACTCGCTAACTTCGTGTCGGGTCGTGTCAGGTCCGAAATTGTCAGCCTAGAATTAGCCCACACTGAGTCGTGGATGTTGACGATCGAGTGCACAACTTTCGGTACAGTATGGTTCACACATCGGGATTGATGTCTACATCAGCGACGGCTAGGTCTGATTCAACCTACATTAATGGTGAGTGCATCGGATGGTAATTTTATCGAACTAATCGACTCCATGGCACATCATCAAAGTGGAGAAAGATTCTCTATCAATCAACTTATGTCGTCGGGGACAGCTCGATCGGGTTCTCATATATTTTCGGAAGGGGCCACTTTTCGTGTTTGCGAAGTTATCGAAGTAGAGGCTAGAGCCATTGTTCAAGGGCAGCGGGCTATGCAAAGAGTCGATGTGTCCTTTGTCATTGCGGAGGTGGACAATCTTGTCCTCATTCGATCAGCTTCTGTTAGATAGAGACCTCTCGATCTCCACCCTGGTGGATATATACATAGTATTGCATCTGACTGTAGGATGATCTCACGTCGATTCGCCTCTTTTAGGTTCTCTTATGTCAAGAGGTAGAAAAATACTCCCTTCAGGGACGGAGATCCTTCTCTTCTTCTGTCCCTCATTGTATCTAGTCACGGTGCTAGAGACGAAGATAAGGAACAATTGTAATAATATTTCCGATTTCAAGATTGGGATGAATAGAACCATGTAATTCCTACCAAAAAAAGAAAAGTAAACAGAATTTCAATCTAGAAATAACACTCCGAATACCTTTAGTCCCAAAGGGTGAGGTGGGTAGTCTTATCGGTGTGGCCTTGTGAGGGATGATCCAATTATGATTTCTGGATCAAGCAATTATCTGAAAGGTCACAAAATCAACTTCCGATAAGATTTTGATGCCTAAGCTAGGAAGAGACTTTTCTAGCCTAAGATCTCATAATAACTTTTGGAAAACAAAATCCATTGTAACTAAAGGCAATACTGGAAAGGTAATTCTGCTAAAGAACAGGAATTAGAAGACAAATTCATGATATGTAAAGGCAATTGAAGGTAAAGTGCATGGAACTTAAATAATATTTAAGACATCAAATCGAACTGATCCATGCGCAGTATCATTATTTTCATCTCTTTGGACTCTACGAAGAAAGAAAAGAGACGGTTAAGAGCATAGGAAGATCTGGAATATTATAGTGCTGACCACTGCTTGAAAATATATGGTTAGAACGCAACAGATCGAAGGGCCTTCCAGTAATCTTCTGCTAAAGAACCGAAACTGATCCCGCAGGATCAAAAGCTTGCTAGAGTTTTAGAGCATTACCATAGCTGACCCTTTAAAATATAGTCTGCTGAATTATATTGCTAGTGTCTGATTTTTGTTCTTGTTTCTTAGAGTTTGCTTTCCATTTCATGTAAATAACTTTGTTATTATTTTATACTTGTTGGCTTGTTGGGATCTAGGCCACGGATATATTCATAGAATTGTATTGCTAGTGTCTGAATGTCGTTCATGGGTTTCCGATGAGCGACATTCTTAGTTATTGGCAATAAGCGACCTTCTACTCTGATCGGTCGATAGATGCTTCCCCTTGGTTGTAGAGGGGGTCCTGACTGGATCTCTTTCTTCCTTTGAAATTTTGGCGATATCCTTCATACCAGAGGTCTTCCAAGTGATAAAAGAGAGACTTACAATTCATCGTTGTGTGTCCGTGGCATCTGTGGAAGTCGCAGTAAATCGATTTGTTTGTCGTGTGTTTTGAATCAAGTTGGAGAGTGTTAAGCCACTTGAGGAATTCTTCGTGCTGGATCTACTCGAGTATCTGATCTACCAGTAGATTCCAGTATGTGAACTTAGCTTTCTTGGCGAGGAAAGTGTGCGATCCCATCCTGAGGCCCTTTGGATGGCTTGCATTCCTTTGATTGAGCGTTGTGAGCTTTGAATGTTTGCTTTAGTGATTCCTCCTCGGGTGGACGTCTTCTAGTTTCTTACCCCTTGTTAGCAACCTAGTTTTCCTCTACTTCGATCTCCTGTTGAATGCGATCAAACAACGTTCCAAGGGAGGCTGGTGGATTTTTGATAGAGTTTTTGTAAATGTGGAGGTCGTAACGTTGAGCATTCTGGAATGCCAGCAAATCTGCTTCATCGTTGAGGTGACGTCTAGAGAGCACAACGTGCTCATTTCGTAACCTCCGAGTGAACTCTCGGAGGGTTTTATTCGATCTCATCCTGAGCTGGTAGAGGGAGTCTAGCTCCTTCTCTAGTTTGAGGTTCAGCCGATAGTGTTGAACGAAGAGGTCTGCCAGATCTTCAAACCAACTCACGGAGGTTGTCGGGAGATGGTGATACCAGTCGAACGACATGTTGTCCAGGCTGCCGGCGAAGGTGCAGCACAATACTTGGTTATCATGATCGTGTGACATTAACGTCTGCTTGAAAGCGAGGACGTATAGCATCGGGAATCCCGTTAGGCACTATAACTTAGGGAGAACTAGAGTTCTTTAGCTCTGAGAGAAAGGATCTTGAAGAATTTGTTGATGGAGAGGTCCGTTGGAGGTGTGATTGCTCCGACGATCACCTCGCTGGTCAGATAGGTGTCTCAGAGGAAGGGGAGGTTGTGAGGGTGCTGAAGGATCCCTCACTATGCAATGCTCTATCAGTGCTTGATCGTTGTTGTGATGTTGTTGGACTCTGGGGTGGCGACCATCGTTCCGAGTATACCTCACAATATAGGAATCGAAGGATAACTCAGAACCAAGTGGATTGGGGAGGCGACCAGACTTGTCAAGACGCTCCCAGATTGTTGGTTTAGGAGGAATAAGTGAGGGTCATCTCGAGAGGGGTTCGAGGGACTGTCGCAAGGTGTTTGCGATGGATAGTCGGAAAGGAGCGGGATATGGGTTGACCGACTGGTAGACGTCTGCTCTGTCGTTGATGTCGACAGCTGACCGTGGGAGATTGACTCCTTCCTCGATGACGATCCTTTAGATGAAGTATCGCTCAATCATGAGAGCATCATTTTGATTCATGAGGGTGAGCAGCTAGAAGTCATCAGTTGAAACTTGATATGTTGCCTAAGGATCGACGACAGGTAAGGCATGCGTTTTTTCCGGATGTTGAGTAGTCGCGTCGGCAGGCTGAGGAGATTACCGAGGTTGTGTATGAGCAACACGATCAATCAACTAGCGATTTCTTGAATCCACAGTAGGTTGTTGTTCCGAGGGCTGACTCATCGCAAACCTATGACTCATTGAGTTGATCGTAGAATGCAGAATATCTTGATGCAGGTTGCTTTCCTCCGGTTGGTTCACTGGTCGTGTCTTCGCTATTCTGGTATAGCGATGAAGATAGATGGATTGCTCAGCTAATCGGTAGTGCTGCTTGACTGAAGGAGCTGAGAAGCTTGGACGTCTCAAGTCAATAGGGAGTGATCCTACAGACGGTGCCAAACTGTGGGGGAAAATTACGGCCATCATTCAATCTCACTCCAACAATCGATTGAAGGGTAGAGCTTTGATTTATGGTGCAATATAGAGCGCTGAGCTGTCACGTACTGGGCTGTCAATGTTGGAATTGGATTCGCTTATCAGAGTCGCAGCGGAAGCAAAAGATAGATCCGAAGATCATACGGTGTATGTTTCATTACAATTAATTCTACAAAATAATCTACATGCAAATCTATGATCTTAGCATATGTGTGGACACCCTAGAGGCATACTACGATCTACGGAAGACATGCATGCATCTAGTTAGGTGTTTAGAATCATCATACCTTTTGGATCTATGATCCGGAGACGACGGAATGATAAAGAACCGCACTTGAATCTCAAGGAAAACTGTCGGATAGCACCTTGTCCTTTGTGAATTAAAGAATCCTCGAAATCCTGTCTCGAAGTGCAAGGATTACGAGCTGACGGAGGAATCCATTAAGAAGACGATGGCTAGCCGCGAGATCTCCTCTTCCTCTTTCTCTCTTCTTCCTTCCCCTTCCTTCCTCTTTCTTCTCCCTTCTTCTTCCTCTCTTTTCCTTGGCCGAAACCACAAAGGAGGAGAAAAGGGGGGTCAGATTTTTGGAGGAGGGGAAAAACCATAGGGCCGGCCCTCCCTCTCCCTATTCTACTTATAGGGCCGGTCTCCCATGGCTTCAAGGAAGTTAGGGCCGGCCCTAGAGAGATTAGGATAGAAGGGGGACGGTTTTTAGGGATTTCCAATGTCTATCGTGAAGCCTGGACGAAAATACCCTTTACGAAAAGTAGAAAACTGAAAGAGAGACTGAGTGAGGTGCGCTACTCGGAATCGAGTTCCGTCAGCGCCTGTGAGCTCCTGGAATTATTCCGCTCATTCTAAGATCTATATTCAATGTGTTCTGAACTATATTTTAGTATTTAGCAAAATACCTCTACGGCCCGTAATATATGTGAATTAGGTTCTTAGGCTCCGGGCTTGCGCTCCATCGCGCTACTTTGCATCCAACGTATCCAACTAGGTCGGGGAACAATTCCTATACGCAACGACAGGGTGGAACCTTCAGGGTTCGGGATCTCTAGCTTCAACCGGATCCCTGATTAACTATTCCGGTGACACACCAAAAGTTTTATTAATCAGCCCTAATCCGATTAACCCGCGTAGCCACCCAGAGTGCGACACGAGTTGAACTCTAGTGATCCTAAACTTATGTTACTCCCTCGTAACCCTGTTCTCTACTATACTCCGATAATCCTCAGTCCCTCCTATTACTGGTGCCATGATACGACTTAGGCGGTGGGGAGCACCGTCAGATCCCGATCGATCATCTGACTAGGGTTTGATGACTTGTCATCTATAACACCACACACCTTCCAGTGCTATGCCTAACATCTGGAACATCGTCAGTCATACTAACAACCACCAGGTCTGGGTTAACTGTGTGAACAGATTGACTCATCAAAATGCACCCATCCAACACTGGACGTTGGATAACCTGTAGGGATTATATGTCACTTAAGCGCCAGCCGGGTAACCCAACGTACCGTGGTATTGGACTATGGAAGGTCCGCACACGTTGGCACATCAAAACACCACACAACTGGTTGGCCCAGTATACATGGTCCCTCAGGGTTAAAGACAGATTACCTATAGTAGTAAGACGGTTTATGCACTAGTATTTGAATCACTGAACTGTGCACCGTCTTGGTTCCTGTTCAACACAATCATCGTGCTTGGTTAGGAGAATGAGAATCCCACGTTCCCGTGGTGGAGACTTCACCACATCCTCTACCTACCAACAGCTTGTTCTCGGTGAAGCGACCGGCATCACCTAAGCTGTGAACTAGTTCTAGGTCTACACAGAACTAGTCCACTTGGTCTCCCAAGCATGGATCCATCATGCGCCTCAGTGGCCTACTTTGTTCCCTAGGGTCATTTTATTATATGAGTATTAACATATACCAGAGTAGTATTCTAATTAAAGCAATAACCAAAGTCATCTTTATTAATGTTAATACAGAAATTCTATGCTAAGGACACACGAGCTACAACAATCTCCCACTTGGCCTAGCGGGGAACAACAGTCTTAACTCCCATGACATCCACGTGCTTCTCAAAAGCCTTAGTCGGTAACGCCTTTGTGAAAGGGTCCGCCATGTTATCTGTAGACACCACCTGAGTCACTGCAACTTCCTCTCGCTTCTGCAAGTCCCAGATAATGTAGTATTTCCGCTCGATATGCTTGCTCTTCTGGTGATATCTTGGCTCCTTGGATTTTGCTACCGCTCCACTATTGTCACAATAAAGGATAATAGGATCTTGAGCTTCCAGTACGCATTCTAAGTTCGTGAGGAACTTCTTGAGCCACACCGCCTCCTTAGCTGCTTTACACGCCGCAACGTACTCAGCCTCTGTCGTTGAATCCGCGATGCATCCCTGCTTCACGCTCCTCCAACTGACAGCTCCTCCTCCTAATGAAAACACAAACCCTGACGTCGATCTCCTGGATTCCGGATCTAACTCAAAGTAAGAATCCATATATCCAATCGGCATCAGTTCCTGGACCCGGATTTGACTGATACCTGCCCATCATGCCTACTGCATAGCATATATCTGGTCTCGTGTACTGCATAGCATACATCAGACTCCCTACAGCCGAAGCATAAGGTATCTTCTGCATCTCTGCCCTCTCCTCATGAGTGTTAGGACCCTGATCCTTGGACAACTTCATTCCATGTCTGAATGGAACCAGTCTCTTCTTGGAGTTGTGCATACTGAATCTGACCAAGATAATATCTATATAGGCTGACTGTGACAGCGAGAGAGTCTTGTTCTAGCGATCTCGAGTTACCTTGATCCCTAAAACATAACTCGCTTCACCCAGGTCTTTCATGTCAAATTGAGAGGATAACTACACCTTCACTGTAGACAACGTTCCAACATCGTTTCCAATGAGCAGGATATCGTCTACGTAAAGCACTAGAAAAACTACTGCAGTCTTATCGCTCCTTATATAAACACATGGTTCATCCACGTTCTACTCAAATCCATAAGACTGGATAGCCTGATCAAAACGCATGTTCCAACTTCTGGATGCTTGCTTCAGTCCATAAATGGACCTTTGCAACTTGCATACCAGACTTTCCTGACCTTTTGCGACAAAGCCTGGAGGCTGAGACATATAGATATCTTCTTCCAAATCCCCATTGAGGAATGCAGTCTTGACGTCCATTTGACAGATCTCCCAATCATAATGGGCTGCAATGGACAAGAGGATCCGGATAGACTTAAGCATAGCTACTGGCGAAAAGGTTTCATCATAGTCGATCCCTTCTCGCTGGGTATAACCCTTAGCGACTAGTCTAGCTTTCTAAGTCTCAACGGTACCATCCGGACCTCTTTTCCTTTTATACACCCACTTACACCCAACAGGCCAGGTTTAATGTTGTGAGGTGGTGTTATAAGTGTCCAGACCGAGTTTTGGGACATCGATGTCAGTTCTGCCTCCATGGCTTTCTGCCATGCTGCATGGTCAGAGAATACCATCGCTTCATCATAGTTCAGAGGATCATCCTCCTGAAACTCTGGATCCACCATAAAGGCTTCTCCAATGTATCTATCAGGAGCACTTGTGGTCCTCCCACTGCGATGAGCCTGCGGTGGTTTCATAGGAGTTGATTCTACAATATCGTTTATCTTAGTGGTATCGGCTCCCACTATTTTTTCTGTTTACGTACTCCCATCAGTACCAAGCAATTTTCAAGAACTACTTTACTGGTGGGCTTATGGTCTATTAAATAATCCTGCTCCAGGAATACGGCGTTTGTCGAGACGACAACCTTTCTATTCTCAGAATCATAAAATAAACCACCCTTTGTCCCTTTTGGATACTCAACGAACAGACATACCTTAGTTTTTGACTCCATCTTATCTCGCTTGTCCTTTCGCACATGTGCTGGACAACCCCAAATCCTAAAGGCTGTAGGCTTGGCTTTCGCTTCAACCACAGCTCCCAAGGAGTTAGGGGTACTGACTTTGATGGAACAAAGTTCAAAGTATATGCTGCCGTCTCTAGGGCATATCCCCAAAAACTAGGTGGTAATATTGCATAACTCATCATAGCCCGAACCATGTCTAACAAAGTTCGGTTTCTCCTCTCAGATACACCGTTTTGTTGTGGTGTCCCTGGTGCAGTCAAATGGGATACGATCCCATACTCACGCAGGTACCCAATAAATTCATCTGATAGGTATTTGTCTCCTCGATCCGATCGAAGAGACTTGATACTTTTACCCGTCTGCTTTTCTGCTTCAGCTCTGAACTCCTTGAACTTATCAAAGGATTCAGACTTCCGCCGCATTAGGTATATGTATCCAAACCTCGAGTGATCATCTGTGAAGATGATGAAATACTCGAAGCCTCCTATAGCACGGACACTTATGGGCCCACATACATCAGTGTGTACCAACTCCAATACCTCCTTAGATCTGCTACCTTTGGCTCGGAAAGATCTTTTAGTCATCTTGCCTTTCAATCAAGACTCACACGTCGGTAGGCTTTTTGAAACATCTGGACTTAAGAGTCCTACCTTAACCAACCTGTGAATCATGTCTGAGGCTATGTGTCCAAGCCTTAGATGCCAAAGGAGTGTTGGATTATCTGAGGGATTTTTTCTTTTAGATGAATTAACCACACAAGTTTCAGTTATGTTATCCTGCTTATGATTGGAGTTAATTACATAGAGACCATTATGTGTCTTTTCTTTACAAATAAAGGGACCATTCAATTTAATTGACACACCAGAAGCATCAAATAAAACTGAAAAACCTTCATTATTCAATAAGGAAACAGAAATTAAGTTTCATCTCAAGGACGGTACATAAAGTATGTCTCTAAGTAATAAACTTCTTCCATTAAGGAACTGCAAGACGACATCTCCAACTGCTTCAGCCTCGTCCACGGCCTCAGTTCCCATGCTTAGGATCATCTCCTCATCACCTAGTTTTCTTGTCTCCTTGAACCCCTACAAATTATTGCAAGCATGGTTAGTAGAACCAGAATCCACAATCCATGAAACTGGAGAACAACTGGATGCTACAAGAGATTCCACTATGTGGATTTGAGATATACCTGTTTCAGCCTTCTTGGGAGCCACGCGGTAGTCGCCCTTCTAGTGCCCCTTCTTGCCACATCGGAAATATTTTCCTTTGGGCTTCGTCGGACCATTCTGTTTAGGAACCTGCAACTGTACCTGGCTCATCTTCACGGGCCTCTTAGACTTCCTTTTCTGAAACTGGCCTTTGGCTTTCAGAAAAGAATTCTGCTCTACGTTCAGGGATTGGCCTCATGCCTTCATCCCGTCCTCTGCCGCTTGGAGCGCCGCTAGGAGCTCTGCGTTAGACATCTCTAACTGGTTAAGGTTGAAGTTGGTAACGAAGCCCTCAAACGTTCCTGACAGAGACGCAAGGAAAATATCGGTCTGGATCTCTGCATCCAAGATGACATCGAAGGAACCAAGCTCGTTCACATAGCCAAACAATTTCAGCATATGATCC
Organism: Chamaelirium japonicum; assembly: GCA_947650365.1. Taxonomy (NCBI): domain Eukaryota; kingdom Viridiplantae; phylum Streptophyta; class Magnoliopsida; order Liliales; family Melanthiaceae; genus Chamaelirium; species Chamaelirium japonicum. The sequence goes on along the minus strand of OX393552.1, from coordinate 46,291,253 downwards.
TGAACTAAAGTCCCCTCTGCCATCTTCGTGGACACCAATTTCTTGATGGTCAGGTAACGAGTTACCCGACTACGACCCTCGAACATTTCCTTTAGGTAGAGCATCATGTCTGAAGCAAAGGCCATGTCTTCGACTTGCTTCTGAAGGACGGTCTGCAAGGATGCCACTATGTAGCACTTGCACATCTTATCAGCATCTAGCCAGTCTTTCCATTTCTTTAACTGGGCCTCAGTTGCACTTGGTCTCGGTATGGCCGGTTGAGGGGTATTTAGGGCAATTATGTGTTTGCCAACCCTTAGGACGAGCATCAAGTTACGGTTCCAGTCCTCGTAGTTTGGTCCCGTAAGTTTGTTATCATTAAGTATGGAGGCAAGGGGGTCGAGCTTGGTCATGATTTCTATAAACAATGGTTCAAAGCAAAATTAGGGTTTACTACAATCTATTTTATGAAATTTAGAAATAGATAATGTTTACTCCAGCCGCTATGTCTTCACTACCTCAAGTGGAGACATCCAGGAATCTAAATTCCCTGGGCTCGAGCATTGAGACTATCGGTCTTGAATTGGAGACAGCATCTCGGTGAGAGCATGCAACCGCTTCTGCCAACGGGGTTTTTACGACCCACTCTTCATCAGAATTACCCATGGTAAACTGAAAGATCTCCCAGTCTCCTATTGGCCAGCTTTATATGACCCGCGTGCGCAGCAACAGCAGCTTCACATAAGCTTACAGATGCTTCTCACAAATCTAGGTGGTGTCGGAAGGGGGGTTCATAGGCTCCCACGGTGCAGAAAAAAAACCGTCACCCACTGCCACCGGCATCCTCCATGTCCCGAAGGAAACCACTAGGTGAACCAGCATGGAAGAAAACACAGCTCTCACCCGGTGGGAATATCGAACTGCGTACCTCCCACCCAGACCCTTAGCCGGTTGATTGTGGAGGCCAAGGGCTCCCCTTTGGAGGGAACATCTTACACATCGCTTCTTTATGAGGTTTTATGCACATCTAGAAAGGTCACGACCTCCTAAACTTAGACCCTGGTCTACCATGCTTCCACTAAGATTACAAACCTTCCCGTAAAGCATTAGTCTTCTCGGAAAATATCATAGTCCCTCCTTGAATACTCAGCTTTCACCTTTCTTGCAAGGATCACATTACATAGATTCCAAGGATCCCGATACTTTACTAGTTTGCCCATAATCCTAAGATCTTGAGCCTAGCCTAAGGTCAACGTGGAAAGGACTCCCACTACGATGATGCCTCGTTCACAATTTGATGCCTGATGTCATAGTAGACCTCATCTCATTATAGGTTTCGATGCTGGCCAAATAGGGACATCCAACAACCTCCGTCGGACCTCAACCTAATGGTGGCATAACCAAATCGTGATGAGTTTAGACTACCATCAAACATCATCTAGAAATGGGTATTACGCAATGAAATCCTAACCTAACTTGGTCGCTAGGACCACGTAGCGAAAGGGCATCCCACTAGGGTTATCATACTTCTTATGGAGATATTAATTAATTATCTCTAAACAAATCTAACACTGCGTTTATCTCGGTGCACAGTACTTGGCTACCTGAACTACCACGAGGGCGGTTACCACCTTTCCTTTTAGCTAGCCACCGGATTTGCACGTGTTAGAACCATATAGAGACACCGATGAACCCATAAGTTTAGTACTAACCCTAAGCCTGATCTAGGGACAAACTCACAAGCAAGATAGATAATCATATTATCATCGGGGTTCTCTAAATACTAAATAAAGAGAAACAATAGAAATATCATCCAAACTGAATCACGTCCAGGGTCCGACCCCTGAACCTGAATAGCACAGCCAAGATATCTTGTTCTTCCATTCTGCACGATCTCTGACGACGATCCCCATCATCGCTAACGTGCACGCTTTCGCCGGGTCTTTGCACGCCATGGTACCGCTTGCCCGAACCGTGGATGTAGCATCATCTCCTTCTTCATGTGACCAAAAAACTAACACGCTCCGAGCAAGTGCTCGTTCGTGTACAATTTCGCTAGAAAGAAAAGAAAACAATCCTAGAAACATTGCTAGGGAACCGAGGATAGTCAACCCCCACCCTCGCCCATCGAGAGCCTTAAAATCCACAAGCACAATAATAATCAATGCCAAAAATTAAATCCGGGGTCCGACCCCTGGATGCATGCAATCACAGATTACTATTTAGCACGGCACCTGCAAAAAGACGATACATAACATAATCTATATGCATGATCTACACCGAACCCCGACGAAAATATATGCCATCATATATTCACATGATGTTTTCACGAATTCAAGCATGAAACATACACCAAAGCGTGCTCTGATACCAATTGATGGAATTGAATTCACTTATTAGAGTTGCAGCGGAAGCAAAAGATAGATCCGAAGATCATACGGTGTATGTTTCGTTACAATTAATTCTACAAAACAATCTACATGCAAATCTACGGAAGACATGCATGCATCTAGTTAGGTGTTTAGAATCATCATACCTTTTGGTTCTATGATCCGGAGATGACAGAACGATAAAGAACCGTACTTGAATCGCAAGGGAAACTGTCGGATAGCACCTTGTCTTTTGCGAATTGAAGAATCCTCGAAATCCTGTCTCTGAGTGCAAGGATTACGAGCCGACGGAGGAATCCATTGCGAAGACGATGGCTAGCCACGAGATCTCCTCCTCCTCTTTCTCTCTTCTTCCTTCTCCTTCCTTCCTCTTTCTTCTCCCTTCTTCTTCCTTTCTTTTTCTTGGCCGAAACCACAAAGGAGGAGCAAAGGGGGGTCAGATTTTTGGAGGAGAGGGGAAAAACCATAGGGCCGGCCCTCCCTCTCCCTATTCTACTTATAGGGCCGGTCTCCCATGGCTTCAAGGAAGCTAGGGCCGGCCCTAGAGAGATTAGGATAGAGGGGGGGGGGGGCGGTTTTTAGGGATTTCCAACGTCTATCGTGAAGCCTAGACGAAAACACCCTTCACGAAAAGTGGAAAACTGAAAGAGAGACTGAGTGAGGTGCGTTACTCGGAATCGAGTTCCGTCAGCGCTTGTGAGCTCCTGGAATTATTCTGCTCATTCTAAGATCCATATTCAATATGTTATGAGCCATATTTCAGTATTTACCAAAATACCCCTACGACCCGTAATACATGTGAATTAGGTTCTTACGCTCTGGGCTTGCGCTCCATTGCGCTACTTCACATCCAACGTATCCAACTAGGTCGGGGAACAATTCCTATACGCAATGACAGGGTGGAACCTTCAGGGTTCGGGATCTCTAGCTCCAACCGGATCCCTGATTAACTATTCCGGTGACACACCGAAAGTTCCGTTAATCAGTCCTAATCCGATTAACCCGCGTAGCCACCTAGAGTGCGACGCGAGTTGAATTCTAGTGATCCTAAACTTATGTTACTCCCTCGTAACCCTGTTCTCTACTATACTCTGATAATCCTCAGTCCCTCCTATTACTGGTACCATGATACGACTCAGGCGGTGGGAAGCACCGTCAGATCACGATCGATCATCTTACTAGGGTTTGATGACTTGTCATCTATAACACCACACACCTTCCGGTGCTATGCCTAGCATCCGGAACATCGTCAGTCATACTGACAACCACCAGGCCTGGGTTAACTGTGTAGACAGATTGACTCATCAAAACGTACTCATCCAATATTGGACGTCGGATAACCTGTAGGGATTACATGTCACTCAAGCGCCAGCCGGGTAACCCAACGTACCGTGGTATTGGACTATGGAAGGTCCGCACACGTTGGCACATCAAAGCACTACACAACTGGTTGGCCCAGTGTACATGGTCCCTCAGGGTTAAGGACAGATTATCTATAGTAGTAAGACGGTTTATGCACCAGTGTCTAAATCACTGAACTGTGCACCGTCTTGGTTCCTGTTCAACACAATCATCGTGCTTGGTTAGGAGAATGGGAATCCCACGTTCCTGTGGTGGAGACTTCACCACATCCTTTACCTGCCAACAGCTTGTTCTAGGTGAAGCGACCGGCATCACCTAAGCTGTGAACTAGTTCTAGGTCTACACAGAACTGGTCCACTTGGTCTCCCAAGCATGGATCCACCATGCGCCTCAGTGGCCTACTGTGTTCCCCAGGGTCCTTTTATTATATGAGTATTAACATATACCAGAGTAGTATTCTAATTAAAGCAATAACCAAAGTCATCTTTATTAATGTTAATACAGAAATTCCACGCTAAGGACACACGAGCTACAACAGTCAAGCTAATAATGTTGAATATAGGAAGAAGAAGACACAAAGCATTATAGGGGGAGAGAGAGTTGACATAGGATATGGTGACAAAGTTCGACCGAAGCCTACATCTCTGTGCGGTATGGCACAACCTTTGAATCCACTAACTCTGAAAAAGTCGAGCTACTCTCGACAAGCCGAGGAGGGCTTGTATAAGTAAACAAAGGGTGAAGTAGGTTTGACTAGAGTCTGATCACCAAAAGGCTCAGAAAGCTTTGAAAAATAGAAAGTGAAAAGTAGAACAATGAATTCCAGTCTAGAATATTTGTCGGGTCTGCTATTTATAGAGGTTTGAAAATATCGGAGTTTTAGTAAATACCCGGGGGGATTTATCAGACCCAAAATAGTATGTGTAGGCTCCAAGCAGGGCTGGTAGGTCCCACCGTCGTCTTCGTGGGTCCTAGGCAGGGCTGCAGGTCCCACCGTTGTCTTCGCGGCCCCAGACAGGACTAGCAGGTCCCACCGTCAGGCGTTATCTAGATTTTGCACCCACAAGATCCTCTACCAAAATGCTTATGAAAGGTCCCATAGGTTAATTAATTAATAATTTACCTTTATCCTGATATATATCTTACTCTTATCTTGGCTTGTGATAGAAATAAGTAAAGGATAAAAGCCTACTAAGAGAGATTATCTCAAAGGGTTTTTTTTTTTTTTTTTTTTTTTTTTGGGGGGGGGGGGGGGGGGGGGGGGAACTTAGTGATAGGTCCCTAACAAAATAATCAACTTACAATAAGACCTCCAACAAGACCCATATTGCATTAGTCCTCTCTTGAAACGCTACCGAACCTTATAGAAAAAAAGGATAATAATGCACAGCCGAAGGTTATTAAATTTACGCTTCCTTCCATCAATTGAACATGAACGATTTCTTTCAAGAAAAATCAATTGAAATCACACCAGATCGATGATTTATAACCACAAAACATATTGCATGTGACTAGATGAATAGAAATACCAATTAAAAAGTAGTTGCTTTTTTTATTGAATTGTTCCTCTTCTATGTGTAAGATAGAATCACATTTGTTTGACACAATTCGATGCATTTTTTTTGTTACAACAAAGACCATATTCTGATTAGATGTATATAAATATTATTTATAATAAGCTACAATCAATCCATAATTAAGGTATTTTATCATATCAAATTATTACTCTTTGTTACCGGATTGTTACTTTTTACCATTCGTTACTCTTTGCTACAGTTACACTTTATATATAGGGAAAAAACTACCATTTCCTTTGTTATTATATGTGTGCGGTAGAAGGAGCTTGCGCTCACCAAAGTCAAACTACAAGGACTTAACATTAAGTTCAAGCTTTACATATCCTTAGCGTTAAACGGAAACTTTTTAATGGACCTACCACCAATAACCCTTTTAATTTTTTTTTTGCTTGACCGGTCAAGCGGTTAGAGGATAGGGCGCTAGATAGGGTGCTATTTTTTAATTCCATAATCCCCTGAACATGACATCAATCTGGGGATCGGGATAATGAATTCCTACCAAGAGTGAGATGGGTATGAATCAGAATAATGAAAGTGTCACGACAAGATTGTGGCATGACACCTTTTCTAAATAAACCCAATCACTGGCTTGAAGACATTTGCTCTCACAATATATCCCAGTGCGTAGGAAAGAATTCACTAGTGAATCCTTATGGACCAGAAGCTTTGTTTCTAGGGAGCTTGAAAACCACATATCCTTGATTTCTCCAATGGGCATTAGTCTCGTCATCCACTGATTGACCAAGGCAGTGATAAGGAGAGGGATAAGGATTGGCATCTTCGGGAATCAGGTGCATCCTCTCGGTGCACCACCGATTCCAAAAATAGCCCACTAGGATGTTCTCAATATCTTGACTCTTGTTGACATAAGAGAAGGATAAAAGCCTACTAAGGGAGATTATCTCAAAGTAGTTTTTTTCTTCCTAGACCAGTTAGGTGGTTACAAGACAGGGTTGCTCAAAGATGTCCGATGATCGAAATGAGGGAGGCAGTGACTGCTATTTATTAATTTCATAATCCCGTGAACATGACATCAACGACCATGATTTACACGCACGAACAAGGCACAACCACCTTGAGGGAAAATTCGGTCCACAATGTCCATACCGAGAGTCGAACATGGAACCGCTCTAACCTGGAAGAGAGAAAGTACTACCAGACCAAGAGCTTGTTGGTATTTGCATTGAATAGGGGTAATTAGGGAGAATAGTACCTACTTTACAATAGCTCCAGACAAAAGTTTCGTTTTACAAGAAGTCCACAAAATGTATTTGTACTGAGAGGAAATCTATTCCACCATTCTGTCCGCATAAGAGATCCCTCTCAATCAATTTTTTTATACCCTTGAGATACTCACCCACACACAAAATCCTACAGAATCTAAATGTTCTGAAACAAATCACTATAGCAATTGTTACTCTTTGCTATAGTGATTTCACTATAGCATTTTTTTTTTAAATCGCGAGGTCTCTCAAAAAAATTGCTACTGTGATTTCGATCAGCTGAAGTGATTTTCCTGTTGTAATTTTTTTAAAAAATAGGGAGATCGATCTCTCAAAAAAATTGCTACAATGATTTCGATAAGCTACAGTGATTTCAAACTGCTACAATATTTTGGTATGTTATAGTATTTCGGACTGCTGCAACGATTTTGCGTGTTGTGAAACCAGATTAACTAGATGGCTAATAGAAAAGCATATGAGTCATTTTACTAATCTTTGGACCTATTGCAATGAAACTTTGAACCATGGATCTCTCTTAATAGAAAAGTTTTGCTAGACCTATAATTAATGGAAAATGTTATTAAATGGACATGCATAATGCAAACTCCTCCAAAAGAAATTTATTTGGTATTTCTGTCGTACCTATCGACCACAATCATACATTCTTGTTATTATGAAACCATTAAACATTGTATTATCCTACGATCTCGCGCTTTCCAGCTCAACTTAATTGTAAAACCAAGATAATCTCTTAATTAGTACAAGAAAGTGAAGAAGACATGATGAATGAACTCAGTTTTATTGTAAAAAACCAAAGTGTACAATGAGGCATGGACAAGATGGCACTTACAAATCGCCGATAGGAATGGCAATGGAGCGGGTATGGAAATTGATTTTTATTATTTATAAATAGGCCCACACTGAATCCGGCCCGTTTATAATAGGAATTTAAAACCCGAACCTGGCCTTGCCATCCCTAATCTCCGGTTTGCTAGGCCCAATCAAAAAAGTACAGCCCAAATGAAGCCCGCTTACGGTCCATTTGGCAACCAAAACAAATAAATTAACACGAAAAGCGCAATCAAACTCCACAAAGAGCGAGCAAAACCAAACAAATAAAAAAGTGTCGTTCCAATGATCAACATTTAGGAAGATCGGACGGCGGAGGAGGCAGCTTCTGGTTGGGGAGCACCCCATCATTCACCACCCACGCCATTCTCAGACCCCAGCTGACGTGTATTTCCAAGTGGCAGTGCATAAACCATACACCTGTCACGAACAAAGTAATAGGATCGGATAGTCAACACGAATTAATTAGTCAAGTTTAACCAAATGTCCCAATAATCAAAGTTGCCTAATTATTAATTAAAAAAAATCCATTAGCTTTGTTGGCGAGGATTTGACTAGATTTTTTTTTTTTGTTGGACCGATCATACGGTTAGAGGAAAGGGTTCTAAAGTAAGAACTCAACGAGATCAGGAGATCAAAACAAGAGGAGACAGTCAAAAGCTGCTATTTACTATTTTCATAATCCCGTCAACTCAACATTAACGGCCTTGATTCGCACCCACAAACAAGACACAACGGCCATGAGGAAAAGTTCACGCTGAGAAAAAATTTTGACGACCGGCAATGACAACTAGAACTATGATCGACCAGTGGCATTATACCACATACCCCACATAAAGGGTAAGGTGGTAAATTTGTAGGACTAAGGAGATCATTTTCATTGGGGTTGTGCGGTATTTGGTGCAATGCTACTGGCCAGTCGTCGTAGCTGGTCATCAAATATTTTCTCATGTATGCTCCACGGTGTCCATACCTGGAGTCGAACAGGGAGCCTCTTCAACTTGGGCATGGGCAGATCCATGAGGTGGCTTGGTCGGGCTATATCCCGGCTGAGCTTTTGAAAAACCCGTGTAATGTCCAGCCAACTCCAGCCCAAAACTGTCCACCAGCCCACTCAGCAGGAGGCCCAGCCCAACCCACAACCAGCCGAGGAAAAAAAAAAAAACGCAGCCCCCTTAACCCGATTCGTTGAAATTTGAGAGGAATGAGTTCGGATCTCCTCCAGTTGGTGGTCTCAACGCGCATCATAGCCTTATGCAGTCGGACTGGAGTACGAGTCACTTCAGGCCGCTTGACATCGTGCGGCTATGATGTGCATGGTCCCACCGACCCGGTGAGATCCGAACTCGAGATGAATACGCGATGTGGGATCCTAGCCCCAAATCACACTAAAAATCATAAAATCTGATCTCTCTCTCTCTCTCTCTCTCTCTCTCTCTCTCTCTCTCTCTCTCTCCTGTGGTGGGAAGGAGGAGCCGCTGCGCCGCAGTGGGCGTGGAGGAACCCCAACATTCCGGACTGATCCCAATCAGTTCCTCTCTCCTGTCCTTCCCCCGCCCTCCCCCTCCCTTTTTTTTTTGTTGATATATTTGGACCATATATCCATCACCAGCCTTCCATGGACCACCCACCTACCCTTGTCGTTGTAGTCACTGATGATTTGGTTGTCGGCAATTGACGGTAGAGAGGAGCCCCACCTCCCGACCCTCCCATAAGCACCGAGGAGCGCCTTCCCTCTCTCGCATGAATCGCACGCTATCCTCAATCTTTCAATCAAAAACAAAATGTGCGTCTTTTATTTTTCGTTCTAATTTATAAATCTCTAATCCATTGATTTATCTATTCTTTATATTATTGAATTAGTTAGGAACCTTAGAATTTTTATTGATTTGGACTTGTTTTGTTTATGATTTTTTTATGTTTAGGAATTTGATTAGTTATTGTCAACCATAATAAAAAATTTGTTTAACTTCAGTCCGATCCAAAAAAAAATTTCTGACCACCCCACTCCTCAAGTAAGACGAGAGGAAGTACCACCAGGTCAAGAACCAGTTGGTTGATCGGACTAGTTAATTTCGTACGATAAAATGCTACACTCACCAGGGTTGTCGGCGAGGAATCGGACTGCGACCCACCCACCGGCCGGCACCCCGACGGTGTTCCTCTCCACCGGGTCGACGAGATTGAACTTAAGAGGGTCCCTGGCCGGGTTGTAGTTGCCGAACCCTTGTCCGACCACGAAAACGTTGAAGCCGTGGAGGTGCAGTGGGTGGCTCTCCGCCCCCTGAATACTCGTGTCCTGCATCACCAGCTCCACCCTGGTGTTGAACGGCAGCACCACCACCTTCGTCGCATTGCTCACAAACGTGTTGTTCGGCGGAGTCCCCGTGTAGTTGAACGGAAACGGAGGGTTGGCCGGAAAGTCGGCCGTGTAGATCCTGTTCGACCGCCCGAAGAAGTGGGCCTGGAGGAGCGCCGTGGTGGGGAGCGCGAAGGAGACGTTGTTCACCGAGGCGGCGAACTTGGTGCCGTTAGGTCCCTGGCACGTCTGGTTCTTGCCGCACGGGCTCGTGCCGAGGCCGACAGTGAAGAAGAATCGCCTGTCGACGGCCTGTGGGACGTTGGCCGGGAACTGAGTGCTCGCCAGGCTACGTAGCTGGCCGGCGTAGCTGGCGGTGAATGCTGTGTTGTTTATAGTCGGGAGGGTGGGTCTGAAGAGCGTGAGCTTATTCTTCTTCTTCAGTGTGGAATATGTGGTGGCATTGGGTTGTATGTACTGGAGGAGCCCGGCGGTGGTGGTGTTGTCGAAGGTGCCGAGCCCGGTGAAGTAAGGCCGCGCGGCCATGAGGTATGTGGAGTTGGGGGAGTTGAGTTTGGTGCGCAGAAGGAGGTTGGTTGTCTGGCCCGGCGTGATGTGGACGATGTTGGTGCTGAAGGGCTTCACGTAGATGGCGTCGACGTCGACGACGGTTAAGGTGTGGTTGGCGATGCTGAAGAAGAGCTCGTCGTTGAGTGCAGCATTGATCATGCGGAGGAGGTACGTTTTCCCGGGCTCCACCTCGAGCTTGAAGGTATCTGCCAACCATTGAAGAGATGCACGTACATAAGAGAAGCAGTTTGCCAAAGAATATTGAAACCCTAGACAAATATTTGACATTTATAAATCTTTTAATTATTTTAATTTGCAATATTCGTCCCAGGACACCATAATATGTTATATTAACTAAGGTCCATATATATATATATATATATATATATATATATATATATATATATATATATATATATATATATATATATATATATATATATATATATATATAAATTTTGAGAAAGAGTATACATGTTTCAGAAAGTCTAGATGTTCGTCAGGAGAGACCTGAGTTATTTCAAAATTAACATGTCCTGCAACTAAAAGTCATCTCTCAAAAAGGACTTATGCCAAACTTCCCCCATTTTTAATCCGTACCAGTAATTCGTTTGAATAATTCATTAAAATTTTGCTTTCTTCTATTTTGATCACAAGAATGGCTTTAAATAATCCAACTGTTAGTTACAAAATATCAAACCTAAACATCTGTTGAGCAAAACCAAACCCTAATCAACCCAATCTTGGGTTCAGAAAACACAACCCTATGTGAGATTTCCTCTATCTCAAAACCCAGGTTTTGAGATGAGGTCCCATCATATATAAAATGATCGTTTCCGCCCATCACTTTAGTGAGGTGAGACTAATCCTCCAACACTCCCCCTCACGTGCATGCCAATCTTTTTATGGTCTTTATCACGTGGATGATAAATATGTGGGGATCACACCCAGTAGGTAAGTGATACGATTAGGCTCTGATTCCATGTGTGATTTTTTCTATCTAAAAACCCGGCTAGGTTTTGAGATAAGGTCATATTATACATATAAGGATCGTTTCTGCCCTCCACTTTATCAAGGTGAGACTACGTACTCCTCCAACACCATACCCCTAACCCAACCCGATGAGTCCAAGACTAACCCAATCCGAACTGGCTCTATTTGGGTTGAGTTGGCTGGAATCACGGGAAGGATACTCTTCCAGCTTATTGTATATATTGTTCTAACACAAATTGATCTTCAAAGAGATGAGCATCATGCCCTCATCCCTATACCATAACTAGTTTTCTATAAATGTTCGAAAGGCTTTTTTTTTTTTTTGTTTCGTGATTGTTATGTTGTGTTGACCGAATAGGGACTTGAGGTCGCATAAATCAGACGAACAATGGTGTCATGCAAGGTGGTTGCAAGCATGGGTGAAACCAGCCACTGATATAATATCTCGGCTGAAATCCACCAATGAGATTATATGATCGACATTGGTAAAACATTAATTGGCCATCGAAATTGCTAGGTTTCGGGTCGGATCAGGTTGAACCCAAGCCCTCAACCCTTACCAACCAAACCCTAGCTCGGCTTGGTATTTCTCAACCGAACTCAACCCGAATGGCTTACAATAGTACGCCTCCAACCATGGAATCACAGTAGTTCGGAGTCCAGCCATCGACATCTGTACCCACCCGTTTGATCACCTAGCCCTTATGATGGGAGCCCCCTGGGTTCACCCGGTGCCCTGTAGATCTCAACAATTCAGAACCATCCTAGCTTAGCTTTTGGACCAAAATAATAGGTGTCGATCGCTGGACCCCGAACCACAGTGTTACCGTAGTTTGAGGCGACGAAGTTAAGGGCTTTAAACTCAACCTGGATATAAAAGATCTAACCAAACTCATGTTGGGTTCATATTAGCCTAGCCCAAGTTGCTCCCATAGTGCTACGTGACAAACCTTTTGCTGAACAGTTATAGAGAGGCCCAGGTAGCCCATTAATGGTGTAAGCGTCGGAAATGTTTGGGCCTCCACCATTCAAAAGGGCCTGGGCTATGACTGCCTCAGGGTCTGCATTGAACCACTCCCCTGTGCAAATCAGCTAATTACTTTTGATAAAAACAAAAATCATGAAGAAAGTAAAAAAAAAATGCTAATAATCTTATTGGTTGTTACCGAGTAGAATGGGGATCTCCTTGTCGGGTTTGGGGAAAGGGTAGGGAATCCCACGTTTGGGGAGGATGATGATGGGCCCATAGAGAGTGGCCCTCAGCCAGCTGATGTGGGCGTGCCAGAAGAGCGTCCCTCTCTGGCCCACGATCGTAAAGTTGTACACGTAGCTCTGGCCCGTTTGTATCGGGCATTGGGTGATATAAGCCGGCCCATCGGCCCAACCGCTTCGTATCTGCCTGACTCCGTGCCTGCTCTTCCGGCCCATTTTGCAATCAACAGCCCAAACAATGCATCAGGAACCAACTCAAACTATGAAATGAATCACAGCTTGTGAATGAAAGCTTTCTGTGATTTGCCTCGGAGATGGAATCCTTACCAGTGGAGGGAAACATTGTTCGGAGCATTGTTAACGACGTTGACGACCACCCGGTCGCCCTCCCGTGCGACGATCCTCGGCCCCGGGAACTGACCGTTGACGGTCACCATGCTCTTGGTGTGGCACAGCCGCGTCACATTCTGCAGCCGTATCTGCAGCAGCAATTCGTAGCCGTTAGCCTATTCTAACATGACTATGTATCGCTGAACTCAAATGGGAGCAAGCTATCGCTCTCCTCCTTTTCTCCACCCCGGCCTACTGGCTCTGGGCAACCTGTTGGGATTGGTACCCAGTGTCGGGATAGAGAGCGAAAGAGAGGAGTGGTAGATTGGTTTTAACTTACAAAAACAAACAAAACAAAACAAAACAAGCTTTCCAACATTACTTCAAACTTGTAGTGCCTCGTTATACTCGCGCTCGACAGCTCAGGCAACAACACAAAACTGAAGGCAAGAAGCAATGCTGCCATATGCATGGAGATAGCACCCATCTCTCTCTCTCTCTCTCTCTCTCTCTCTCTCTCTCTCTCTCTCTCTCTCGGATTCACAGGGGGTGATGGAAGGATGGGGGGGAGGGTCAAATATATAGGGTTGGACTGCATTGATTTGGTGATGATATGACGAAAAAGAAGAAGAAAACGCTACTATTGGTGCCCCTTTGCCTCAATCAGGTCCTGTGCGGTTGGTCTGATGTTGGATCGAGCTGAATTTTAGAGTGATAGTAAAGTAAGGCTTGCCTTTTTCCCTAAACAATTGTTCATTACCCTTAACCACCCATCTTTAATTAATTTATCCAAAAATTATATGAAAGTTGGGCTAAATCTATCATATGTTTGGCTGCATCTTTTTATATTATCCCGGTTGCGTCGAGTTGTTGGAGTGCTTTTATGGTTCGCATGACGTGCGCTGGTCCGCCAACGGACTCTTGGCCTGGTGGTACGTACTTCTTCTCTCACATGTTGGAGAGGTTCCTTGTTCGACTCCCGATCAAGACACCGCACAGTATAAAAAGTTAATAAATTTTTGATAAAGGGTTTTACAGGAAAATGCTATTTAACCAACCCCATAGCCAACTTGTATACGTGGGAAATGCTATTTAACCAACCCCATAGCCAAATTTTTGATAAAGGGTTTTACTGGGAAATGCTATCACTCCTCACATTGTTTCAGATTTTACAAATGCTATGATACATAGGGAAAAGTCTATAGTTCGATTGGTATTCAAGATCTAGTTGAATCATACTCAAATAATGCGTAGCTTTTGCTGAGAAATGTGTAAGTTTCAAACCGTTTGTTGAGGTATAAGATTGACTTCTACTGTTTTAAGTTATGGTTGTGCTTCCGCGATTGATCCGTCTGATGATTGATTTGTAATTAATTTAGCTCTGTTATCCGTTAAGATCGTAATGAACTGATGGGTCATACCCCAATCATAACACTCCACCTTCTATGAATGCTTGCCATGTCCTCGTGTGCCGGATCCTGCTTATTATTCGTAATGTACTAAATTGCACAGTGAGATGATGATGTTTTGCGATACTTTTGTTCTGTTAGATACTCTTATATCCTAAAACCCGGATTGTAAGGGAGGTCCACAGACAATGGTGGACCCAGAAACTCCAAAATTTAAAATTTTGGAGCACAATATATGTGTAAAGATTTTTAAAAAAAATGCAAAACCTCAAAGGTGTCCCCCAGAAATTTGCACAATTTTAGTTCTGCCCCTATCCAAAGAGAGTATATGAAGACAACATTGCCCAACCCGTTGTCGATGTGGGACTAAATTCTAACATTCCCCAATGTGCATGCCGGTTCTGTCCGGTCCTTATCACGTGGGTGGGCACCCACTTGGCTTAACGGGGTATATGTCAAATTTGGCTATGATACAATGCTAGATACTCTGACACCAAAAAATCCGGATCGTAAGGAAAAATCCACATAGGGAATATGAAGACAACACCACCCAGTCTGCTACTGATGTGGGACTAAACTTCAACATCCTCTGTTGTGAAAAGAAAAGGTTCTTTCTAGTATGTCCAGAGACTAGTGTGACCAATAGGGTTACAACATCACTTATTTGAAAATCGTACTCGACTTTGCTCCAATAAAAAAACTAGCTAGTAGCTCCAAGTGCGATGCGAAAGCAATGGCCACGGTGTGCGAAGATAATTTCGTCACTAGCCGGGCATTTTGGCCATTGATTGCGATATCGCACGGCCTGGCTCAACTGACTCGTCACTTACCATGGCTTTTGTCCTTGCAAAATTACCCTAAATGGAGTTTTAGCTAGTGTCCCCTGATGTTAGTTGGTAAATTTTTCGAAGCTTCCTTCCCGACTAATCAAGGCCAAATCAGCCTAGCTAGCTAGCTACCAATCTTACAAGGGTATCCTCATCATCAATGTTCAAAATAGTCCTACATCGATATAGGGGTGAGAGTTCCATATCTTCATATACCATAATCCCCTTCCTCTTATCACCGGTTTTGAGAGGGTAGGAGAATCGTAACATGGAATCAGAACCAGTCCCCACCCTGTCTCCCCTCTATGTGATCCTGTCGTCTCTTTTTCTCCCTCTGATCGAGAGGTGCTCTGTGTGCGGGCGAATGTTGAGAAAAGTTCCACATCAGTAAAGAGATGGGAGTTCCACGTCTTCATATATTGTTGCCCCCTCCCTCTCATTAACGATTTTGAGGGGGTACGAGAATCGTAACAATCAATCATTCCGGATTGCCTTAGTTATAAGGTAACACTTAGTCTCTGATTAATTAATCAGATCTGGCGCCATCATTTGGTGGTTAATCGTCTCCACCCAGGCCTTGTGGCTCTATGGTGAACAGTGATTTTTTTTTTAATTTAAAATTATTGGCAACAACCCCGTTCAACAACAATCACTCTCTACCCATAGGATCTACCGTTAGGCATGTTGGTTGCTGGGGAGATCGGGATGCAATATCCGACCCGAGATCCGAAAGCGATCGGTTCTTGGCATTGGGCTGTTTTGGGTGGGGAAAGTGGTTGGATCCTTCCTTACGGGTAAGACCCGTACCGATACGTTTCGTTATACATGGAGTCTGGGTCGCGTTATACTGGAGCAGCAACGGGGTTCTGTTCGAGTGGTACTCTCTCTCTATCCTGTTGGAGCTTGTTGGAGAGGTTCTTTGTTCAACTACCGGTATAGATACCGTCTAGTCTTCAGGTTTTAGTCTATGAAGACTTGAAGGCCATGTAGTCATGGCCCCGTCTGGTTTACCAAAACAAAAAACTACCGGTATGGATCGATACCGTGGAACGAATTTTCCCTGGAAGCTGATGTTGCCTTGTTTGTGCGTACGAATCTTGACCGTTGTTGTCATTTTCAGAGGATTGTAAAATTCAATAAAAATAGTAGTTATGATGTCATCACTGTTTTGAACTCTGGACCTCTGTCCTCTGATCGCAAGTTATAAAAACCTCTGATGCACCACTACGGTGCGTGGGATGCACGTAGTGGTGCATCGATGGCTGCGGTGCGACACCACAAGCACCGCACGCCGTATTTTTTAATATATATATATATATATATATATATATATATATATATATATATATATATATATATATATATATATATATATATATATATATATATATATATATATATATATGGGTCATGTTCAATGGACACTGTTTCAACGAGCTCCGGATCTGAGGCCGACGAGGAGAGGCGACGAGCTCCGGATCTGAGGCCGACGAGCTCCGGATCTGAGGCTAGATTAAAATACTGGTGACAACGAGCTCCGGATCTGAGGCCGACGAGGAGAGGCGACCGGATCTGTAATCTGAGGCCGACGAGGAGAGGCGACCGGATCTGGACTCCGGACTCCTCCGGCGGGCGACAACTCCGGCGTGAGATCCGTCGACCAGATCTGCACCAGATCTGATCGGATCCTCCTCCGATCTCCGATCTGCACCAGCTCCGGCCTCAGATCTACTTGAGATCCTCCTCCGATCTGCACCAGCTCCGGCCTCAGATCTACGTGAGCTTCGGCCTCCGATCTGCACCAGCTCCGGCCGTCGATCTGCACCAGCTCCGGCCGTCGATCTGCTTCGTTCTCAGCCTCCAGCCAGATCCCTGTTCTTCGACTTCTCTCGCTTCTGCTCGATCCCCCACAAGTCGCATCACGAGGGCCTCCTGCTCGAGAGAGCGCCAGCACTGAGAGGACTTTGCCTTGCCTCGAGTTCTGTTTATCGAGCGTGAGGATGGCGAGAGGAAGAGGGAGTTCCCGAGGCCGTTCCCCTAGCCACCCGCGGCGAGAGGTGGGTGTAGGCTCCCGAGGGGTGTCTTTGAGGGCTAGGTCACGCGGGGATAGGGGTTCTGCGGGAGCGGTGGATCGGAGTCGTTCCCGAGATAGGCGTCTCGGGGGCTCCCATCGCCCCTCCTCGTCGGCCGCCCGTCCCCGTGTCTCCTTCGCCGACGCTGTCCGTCGGCCTGCACCGCCAGCCCCGCCGCCAGTCAGGGTTTCGGGGCCCTCCCGCAGACCGGATCTACCTCGCCGCCGGCGGGATTTAGGACGCCGCTGTCATCGGTGCGGGGAGAGAGATCATGCGGTTGCCACGTGCCGGAACCCCCTTGTGTGCTTCGCCTGCGGTAAGGTGGGGCATACCTCTCACCGGTGCAAGAAGTCCAGGGCTTCCGGATCTACGGGGTCTTCTTCGACGGGTGCCGGAGCCTCGATTGATCTTCCCGATGATCCCAGGCGCGCGGAGATGTTGGAGGTCCTCAACCGATCGGGGATCTGCCGGGTCTTCCGAAAATCTGTGTCCGCGACGGAGCTGTCTGGCCACCTTCGGCACGCGTGGCAGGGTTCCTGGGCCTGGCCGTCTCAGGAGATCGGGAATGGGGAATTCCTAGTTGAATTCCCATTCCGTCAATTCCTGGAGATCGAGGCAGGGCGTGGCGTCCGGGACCTGGGCGCGGTTTCGGTCTCCTTCCGCCCATGGGAGGAGCTGGGTGGGGCAGTTGCGAGGAGGAGGAGGACAGCCTTGAGGGTCACGATTTTCGGCCTCCCTTTTGATGCCTGGGGGGAGGGGTCGATCCGGACTCTTCTGGAGCCGATCGGAGAGGTCCGGGAATGTTTCAACGCCTTCCCCTCGATCTCGCACCGTCGTTTCTGCCAAGCTACGACCCTCTGCTACGATCCAATCCTCATCCCCCCCTCCTTGAACTTCAACCATGGCGGCGGGGTGTTCCGGGTTCGTCTCGCTACTCAGGTCCTGGGAGATTGCACCACACTCCCCCCGCCTCCCCTAGGCTACCTGCCTCCTCTGGATCATGGGGTTGGCGGCGGTATGCCAGGTGGGGAGCCTGCGATTCCGCCGGGTTTCGGTCCACAGCCGACGAGGTTTCGCCCATCACCTGTTCCGGCACCAGCGCACGAGGGTAGCTGCAGTCGTGACCCAAGTACTCCATCTCTCCAGCAGTTCTCCCGAGATACCGGTTTGGATGCTTCTACTCTCGGTTTGGGCATGAATGAAGGCTTGCCTCCCTTTTCTTTTGATGGTGTTCTGGATGCTTGCGTGGCGAACCCCATCAACCCCTTTGCTGACGAGCAAGAGGGCGTTGATGTTGGACCGGTAGAGGGGGGCCCACAGTTGGGTTCCCAAGTTGATCCTGTCCCTATCAACATGGTTTCCCCCACTTTGGGGGAACCGCTTGATCCTAACTCTGTTGTCGGCAGGTGCGATGTAGCAGAGCAGGGGAATGGAGGGGGAGGGACTACTGCTGGGACCGAGCAGGATTTTGGAGGTCGAGAGGCATCCGCGGAGAGTGGCGGCGCTGCCCATTTTCAGTCGGCTAGGAGGAGTTTCAGGCAGATCTTGCAGCGGTCCTCAGACGATCCGTCGCTTGCCCAGGCTTTGATCCGGTCAAAGATGCGTCTTTTAGAGCTGGACCAAGCAGACCCTTCGGTTTCCCTCCCTCTTTCTTTTCTGGATGACGATGTTATATTAGACATCGCTAAGAAATGTGGGTTCATAACTACTCCGGAGCTAGAAGGTGTGCGTTTCTTTCTTGATTCTCTAAGAGCCATGGAGGAGAAGCGGGCTAAGCTAGCCGCTTCCTCCTGAGGAGTGGCCTCAGAGGAGCTGGTGGAGGTGGTCCTTGTGCTTATGAAGATTCTTTCCTGGAATGTGAGAGGGTTAGGGAAGTCGGAGAAGAGACGGGCAGCCAGTTCTTTCGCCTCCATTCATGATGTGGACATCATCTGTATTCAGGAGTCTAAGCGGGAGAATCCGACTAACCATTTCTTCCGCTCCCTCAGCACTAAGAAGATTGCGAAGTGGGAGGCGAAGGACTCTACGGGAGCGTCAGGTGGTATTTTGGTGGGTTACAATGACGACCTGTTTTTGCTGAGAAGTACGAACGTTGGAGTTTTCTCTCTCTCCCTTATTTTTCAGAACAGATTAGACGGAGATGAGTGGATGCTTTCTTCCGTGTATGGCCCGACAGATCATGGCAGAGGGGATGATTTCTGGACGGAGCTGTCCCTGCTCCGGGTTAACTTCAACGGGCCCTGGGTGATTGCTGGTGACTTCAATGTGACGAGAGGGTCCAGTGAGAGGATGCGTAGCGGAGGTGACGTTTCGGCCATGAGTGCCTTTTCTTTTTTCATTCGTCAGCAGGAGCTTATTGATCTTCCTCTGTCGGGGCGTACGTTCACGTGGAGTAACAAGAGGGAAGACCCAATTCTAGCCCGGCTTGATCGGTTCCTTATCTCTGTTGATTGGGACTCGAAGTTCCCGGGCTCGATCCAGACTGGCCTGGCTTCTTGCGTGTCAGACCATGCTCCGGTCCTTCTGTCCACTGAGTCTATCTCTCCTGTCCGCCCACCTTTTAGATTCGAGTTGATGTGGTCCTCGGAGGAAGGCCTCAACGCAATGTTGGCCGGATGGTGGGCTGAAGCGGCCGGTCACGAGAACTCGGCGCTGAACATGACTAGCAAGCTCAGGTTCGTTAAGAAGAAGCTCATTTGCTGGAGCAAGGAGCATTTTGGCAGTGTTCTGAGACATAAAGCGTCTGTGCTGTCGGAGATTCATTCTCTTGAGGTGAAGGGGGAATCTTCAGATTTGTCAGCTACGGATAAGGAAAGATTGTTAGAGCTAAATGAGAGCCTTGTCTCCCTTCTGCGGAATGAGGAAGTGATGTGGCGTCAACGTTCGAAGGAGCAGTGGATCAAGCAGGGGGATGCCAATACCTCTTATTTTCATAGAGTGGCGAATGCCAGGAGGAGGAGAAATTTCATCACCACGCTTTGGCATGAGGAGCAATCGCTGACTTCGACTTCTGATATATTAGCTGCGGCTTCCTCTTTCTTCAAGAGCGCCTTTCGTGAGGATGGTGTGACGTCTGGTGTCTCTTTCGATTGGGCCGGCGTTGATTTTCGTAGACTACCGGACGGCAATGGTCTTGATTCAGAGTTTACTGAAGAAGATTTCCGCAGGGCGATCTTCCAGTCTAAGGGCGATGGTGCGCCAGGACCAGATGGTTTCCCTATGGCGTTCTACCAGAAGTATTGGGACATCTTGAAGGGTGATCTGTGCCGTTTCCTGAGCGATTTCTTTTCGGGCAAGGTGCGTCTTCATTACCTAAATCACTCTTGGATTATCCTGCTTCCTAAGAAATCTTCTGCATAGACCATTAGAGATTTCAGGCCGATCTCTCTGTCTAACTGCCTCTACAAGATCGTGGCGAAGATTCTAGCGAATAGACTGGCCGACAACATCTCTCTGCTGGTCTACCCTTCCCAGACAGCCTTCATTAAGGGGCGTCAGATCCTCGACAGTGTAGCGGCAGCCCACGAGACTATCTTCCACCTGAGGGAGTCCGGAGAGGAAGGGGTATTGCTCAAGATCGACTTCGAGCGGGCCTTTGATCAGATTCGGTGGGACTTCCTCCTTAGGCTTCTGGAAGCCAAGGGATTTTCTGCTCGGTGGGTGTCCTGGATCAGAGAGATTTTGGTCTCCTCTAAGATTTCTTGCCTTATAAATGGGGAGCAGGGTCGAGACTTCAAAGTTTACAAGGGCCTGAAGCAGGGATGCCCACTTTCCCCTTATCTGTTCATCTTGGTGGTCGACGCTTTCGATGCTGCGGTTCGCAAGGCCAACGCTGAAGGTCTGGTGAAGGGAGTGGGCGGACATGGTTGGACTACTTCGAATTTACATTATGCGGACGATTCGTTACTCTTCGCCAAAGCTTGTCCCTTTCAGATGGTCTCTTTGAAGATCCTCCTATACGGGCTGGAATTGACTTCAGGGCTGAAGATCAACTTCCAGAAGAGCAGCCTGTACTACATCGGTTCAGGGGAAGCCGGCGGTGGTTTGGCCAGGTTGTTGAATTGCAGAGAAGGTACCTTGCCGATGAAGTATCTGGGTCTTCCGATCAGCGATAGAGCTCTCAGGCGGGAGGACTGGGAACAGCTGATTTTGAAGATAGAGAGGCGTTTGGAGGGTTGGAAGGGCAGATTTTTGTCCTCTGGTGGCCGGCTTGTTCTGGTGAATTCTGTACTTTCGTCAATCCCATCTTACTACCTGTCTTTCTATTTCCTGCCAACCTGGGTCATTGACAGGATCGACAAGATCAGGCGCTCTTTTCTGTGGCATGGTACGGGCTCTTCTACAGGAGGGTACAACCTCATGCGTTGGGACCAGGTCTGTCTCCCAAAGAAGCTGGGAGGGTTAGGTGTCCTGGATCTGCGCCGGTTCAATATCTCGATGCTGGGGAAGTGGTGGTGGAGATTACAGCAAGGTACGGATGCTTCTTGGAGGAAAGTTATTCTGTCCCGTTATTTCCGGAGGTTTTCACCACTCCACGTGCGGAGTAGAGTCTCGGGAAGAATTTCGCATTTTTGGCGAGGCGTCCTCAAGGTCAAGGACCTCTACAGAGAGGCAACCACTCTCTCCTTAGGTGACGGATGGGCCATCAGGTTCTGGCGTGACACTTGGATCGGTGATAGGCCATTGGAGCACCTCTTCCCGTCTCTCTTTTCTTTGGCCCGGAACAGGGGAGCGTCGGTCCGATCCCAGGCTTGCCGGAGGGGGAACTCTATCGGCTGGAAGATTAGACTCCGAGCTCCTTTAGATCGGGTCGGTCGACGGGAGCTGCAGGATCTTTATGTGATTTTGCAAGCGGCTACCTTCAGTTCCGGGCGGGATACGGTCCGGTGGAACTGCTCTGCCTCCGGAGTATTCTCTGTGAGATCCTTTTACGAGCACCTCCTACCTCGAGTGCACAATCATAGACCATCGAAGGCTATTTGGAGGACGAAGGCGCCTTCGAAGGTCCAGATTTTCTCCCTAATGGCCTCGAGGAATAAGATTCTTACTAAGGCGAACCTGTTGCGGAGGCACCATCCCCAGGCTGTGGAAGCTCTTTGTACTTTCTGCAATGCAGAGGAGGAGACCTCATCGCATCTGTTACTTGGGTGCCCCTTCGCTCGG